>JARQOD010000003.1:241369889-241457991 GCA_033576555.1 Oophaga sylvatica
ACGCAGGAACCCACGTCCTCTCCTCTGGACCATACCCCTTCCAATGCACCAAGTACTGAAGGGACCGGCGATTCAGACGTGAGTCAATGATCTTTGACACTTGAAACTCCAAGTTACCATTGACCACCACTGGAGGAGGAGGTAGAGGTGACGGTATGACTGGTGCCACGTACCTCTTAAGTAATGACTTGTGGAACACATTGTGGATTTTAAACGTAGGAGGGAGGTCCAGACGAAATGCCACAGGATTAATTATGGAACTGATCCTGTACGGCCCGATGAATCTGGGACCCAGTTTCCAGGAGGGAACTTTAAGTTTTATATTCCTGGTAGACAACCATACCAGATCGTTCACATTCAGATCTGGACCAGAAACTCTCCTCCTATCAGCCATACGTTTGTAACGGTTCCCCATCGCACTCAGATTATTCAATACACCTCTCCACACAGAAGCAAGTGACGACGAGAAACGCTCCTCCTCAGGAACCCCAGAAGGGCCCCCCCATTGAAAGTACAAAACTGGGGATGAAAACGGGGATTTACCAGTGGACTCGCTCCGCCTGTTGTTAAGAGCGAACTCTGCCAGAGGCAAGAAAGAAGACCAGTCCTCCTGGTTCTCTGAGACAAAACACCGAAGATAAGTCTCAAGGCTTTGATTCAGACGCTCTGTCTGACCATTGGTCTGCGGATGAAAAGCCGAGGAAAATGACAATTGCATCCCCCGACGTAAACAAAATGCCCTCCAAAATTTAGACACAAACTGAGACCCCCTATCTGACACCACATCAGAAGGCAACCCATGAAGTCTAACAATCTCCCCAATGAACACCTGCGCCAGAGTTTTAGCATTAGGGAGGGCAGGAAGAGCAATGAAATGTGCCATCTTACTGAACCTGTCAACAACCACCAGTATGACAGTTTTCCCTGACGACGGAGGAAGATCCGTAATGAAGTCCATAGACAAATGAGTCCATGGACGCTCCGGAAGTTTCAAGGGTAAGAGGGTCCCAGACGGACGGGTATGCGGGGTCTTAGAGCGAGCACAAACCCCACAGGACGCGACAAAAGTTATAACATCTTTATTAACGTTAGGCCACCAAAACCGGCGAGAAAGGAGATCTAAAGTAGCCTTACTCCCTGGATGTCCTGCTAAAGCAGAATTATGATGTGCCTCAATAACCTTTTGTCTCAACTGATTTGGGACAAACAGTCTCCCTGAAGGTCCTGCAGGGGCGTCCCCCTGAGCCTCTAATACCTCCTCCTCAAGCTCAGAACATACAGCCGACACTACCACCCCTCCTGAAGGATAGGAATCGGGTCATCCGTTTTCCCGGCCCCTGGGAAACTGTGAGACAAGGCATCAGCCTTAACATTCTTAGACCCAGGGCGATATGTGACGACAAAATTAAACCTGGTAAAAAACAACGACCATCGAGCTTGTCTGGAATTCAGACGCTTAGCAGATTCCAAATACAGCAGGTTTTTGTGATCAGTAATGACGGTGACCGGGTGGACTGCCCCCTCCAAAAAGTGACGCCATTCTTCAAAAGCCAACTTAATGGCCAAAAGTTCCCTATTGCCGATATCATAATTCCTTTCGGCGGACGACAACTTCTTAGAAAAGAAAGCGCACGGATGCCATTTACCAGGGGACGGACCCTGGGACAATATTGCACCCACCCCTACGTCAGACGCGTCCACCTCCACAATGAACGGCTGTGATGCATCTGGTTGGATGAGAACGGGTGCCGAAGCAAAACATTTTTTCAAAGAGGAAAAAGCTTGGCAAGCTTTGTCCGACCATTTAGAAAAATCCGTCCCTTTTCTTGTCATGTCAGTGAGAGGTTTGACAACAGATGAGAAATTACAAATAAATTTCCGGTAGTAGTTAGCAAACCCCAGAAAACGCTGCAGAGCCTTAAGATCCTCTGGCTGATCCCATTCAAGCACTGCTCTCACTTTTTCAGGGTCCATACGGAAACCGGAGGCTGACACCAAGAAACCCAAAAACTGAAGTTCCTGTACAGCAAATACACACTTTTCCAGTTTGGCGTACAGTTTATTGTCTCGCAAGATCTGCAACACCTGTCTCACATGCTCCTGGTGAGACACAAGATCTGGCGAGTAAATTAAAATGTCATCCAAATATACGACCACAAACAGCCCCACAAGGTGACAAAAAATGTCATTAAAAAATGTTGGAATACTGCTGGTGCAGTAGTCAGACCAAAAGGCATGACAAGGTTCTCATAATGTCCCTCCGGCGTGTTAAACGCCGTTTTCCACTCATCCCCCTCTTTTATCCTAATCAAATTATACGCCCCCCTGAGATCCAATTTAGAGAACCATTTGGCGCCCACAATTTGATTGAAGAGATCAGGAATAAGAGGGAGAGGATACGGATCTCGAACAGTAATCCGATTAAGTTCGCGGAAATCCAAGCAAGGGCGTAGGCCTCCATCTTTTTTCTTCACAAAGAAGAACCCCGCGGCCACTGGGGAAGATGAAGGTCTAATATGCCCTTTGGCCAGACTTTCCGAAATATAGTCTTTCATAGCCTGCCTCTCAGGACCAGAAAGGTTATATAACCTAGCTTTAGGTAACTTAGCATCAGGAAGTAAATTAATAGAGCAGTCATACACGCATGAGGAGGCAACTCCTGACACCCCTCCTCAGAGAACACATCCCCAAAGTCCTCCAAAAAAAAAGGCAATGTACTAGGCACAACCGCACTGATGACTGTGTTCATGCAGTTACTTTTGCAAAACTCACCCCATTGGCTTATCTCTCTGGACTGCCAATTAATCACAGGGTTATGTTTAACCAACCAAGGAAGTCCCAACACAATGGGAGTAGGTAGACCCTCCAACACATAACAAGATAATTGTTCCCTATGTATCGCCCCTACCCGAATATCAATGTTATGGACCTCATGAACAAAGCTACCTTGGCCGAGAGGCCTGGCGTCAATGGAGAATATAGGGATCGGTTTGGCCAATACACTCAGAGGCATACCTTGAGCCTGAGCAAACTGAGCGTCAACCAGATTAGCCCCGGACCCACTATCAAGAAGAACAGAAAATCTCTCCACTCTCGTACCAACCACCATCTCCACTGGTACAAGGAACTGAGAAGAACTAGCGGACGAAATACATACTCCCAGGTTGTCGTCCACCACACAACCTGGGATTAACAGTTTTCCGGCAACTTTTTGCTCAACAAGGCACGGGATGGACATCCCCCAACAAAATGTCCCTCTTTCCCGCAGAAGAAACACCTTCTAGTCCTGCTGCGTACCACCAATCCCCTCCTACGAAATGATGTCCCTCCCAACTGCATAGGCTCCTCTGAACAGACAAGGGGAACCTCAACATAAGGGACTTTTGTAGTAGGTGGAGCAACTACCGGGGGCGGAGTTACCTCACCCCTCTCCCGAAGCCGTCTATCAGTACGGATAGCTAGGGCCATAGCAGCCTCCAGTGATGGAGGAGAATCATACTGAGCCAAAACGTCCTTTAATTTGTCAGAAAGCCCATGACAAAACTGACTCCTAAGAGCTGGGTCATTCCACTGAGTATCTGTGGCCCATCTACGGAACTCAGAAGCAAATTCCTCCGCCGGACGATCTCCCTGCTGTATCTTACGTAATTTTGTCTCAGCAAGAGAGACCCGATCTGGGTCATCATATACCAAACCCAGGGCAGTAAAAAATCGATCTACAGACTGTAGAGCCGGGGATCCCGGAGGAAGGGAGAATGCCCAGGATTGAGGGTCCCCTTGTAGGAGCGAGATAACAATTCCCACTCTCTGCTCTTCACTCCCTGATGATCGAGGCCGAAGCCGAAAATACAATTTACATGCTTCCCGGAATGTGAAAAATTTGTCTCGCCCACCAGTGAACCTGTCCGGGAGAGCTACTTTAGGTTCAAATCTGGTTTGCTCCAGGGGAGACAAAACTTTGGACTTAATGTCCGTCAGCTCCATGGATAATCCCTGCAACTGCAGAGCCAGCTGGGCTACTGGATCCATGGCAACTGGGGATAATTTTATTGGCCAGTGAAAATGTCACGCTGTCTAATGATATGTGTACGATGTCAGTAAACTATTCTTACAGAAACAACACTCTATACAACATATAGTTTAGCAACATCAGCATGTAAATATAGAATAGATTTACCTGACACGATATCCGTTGAACTCAGGGTTAATCTTGAGGACTTGATACGCTGTCACAGGAAAGAGGAGGACCGGGGTCTAACCTGACCCTAAACTGGGGTCCTAACTAATCCCTCACCTTGGAGGTACTGATAATGGTTCAGAGGTCCAAGTCTCCAGCCTAACCTAGTCTCCTATCAGTCCCTGAACCCTGTAATCAGTCCTAAGAAGGACCCTGACTACCACCAAAGGGATATGGGCTGATCTCTGCTAAATACACAGATTAGACATATAGGACAGACTGGAGAAAACACAGACTCGCATACACACTCAAACACAGAAGGAACATAAATGGTCTGGGATATAAAACTCTAAGCAAGTTGAGCTTAAAACAACTAAGGAGCTCTTTAACTTAAGTCTATACAGATTCAATCCTATCTGTGGTCTGCATGAAGAATTTCACTGGCAACTCCCAAAACAGACAACCATGGATTTAAAGGAAACCAATCAACAAATAATCAATTGCAGTCGGGAGAAACTGAACCCAGTCCCAGAACCGAGCACAGACAGAATTAACTCCCTCACTGCCAAACACAAAGAAACAGCAACTCAGCTGTGAGAAGTCAGAATGTGCAACCGCGACGATCTTCGTGGCGATGCACACATGACATACCCGCCCTGTCGGGCAATGAAAGAATGGTCTTGCTTGAAGCCGGTCCCTGGTGCAAAAAAGGTTGGGGACCACTGCCCTATAGATTCTCTATGGGGTTAAGGTCAAGATAGTTTGCTGGCCAATCAAGCACAGTGATACTGTTGTTTTAAACAAGGTATTGATACTTTTGGCAGTGTGGACAGATGCCAAGTCCTGCTAGAGAACGAAATTTCCAACTCCAAAAAGCTTGTCGCAGAGGGAGGAATGAAGTGCTCTAAATGTCCTGGTAGACATGACTTTGGTCTTGATGAAAGTGTCCCTATACCAGAAGATGACATGGCTCCCCAAACCATCACTGATTGTGGAAACTTCACACTAGACCTCAAGCAGCTTGGATTGTGTGCCTCTCCACTCTTCCTCAAGACTCTGAGACCACCAGGGACCCCATTTGTCACAATGTGTTTCCATTTTTGATGCTGGTTTTTAAAAATATTACCAATAAAGTGGTTTTAATTTTTCTAAGTGAAGTTTCACACTGGAGATTTCTTCACATTTTTTCATGTTTGTGTCACATTGTTATTGTAGGATGAGCTTTTCAATTTATATATTTATTTTGCATGTGAGAAAAGCTTATGAAACTCTGATGGTAAAAACTGACTAAAATCGGCTATCTTTTTGCATACACGAAAAGTCACTGACATCTGATTAAGGCCTAAGGTCCGTTCACATGTCAGGTTTTAATCAGTGCTTTCAGTGTTTTTTTCTACTTTTCAATAAATAAAAAAACTGACCATCACATCCAAACATGAATTAGGTGTGGACAGGTGCCTACCTAGAGTCGCCAACTCATATACAATCAATCAAGGCAGCACTCTGCAGCGCTATAGCATGCAAACATGAAATATGAAAATTTAATTGCATTACTGCACTAGAAATATGAAAAATTGAGAATGCTTAGCGCATAAATTGGCCAATTCATGTGTACCTGGCAGCCACAGTAAGGCGATTCTCATTGCCAGGACCTAACTTCATGCTAATCCTCTCTTAGACAGTCAACTCTATGGGAACCTAATGTGAATTCTCTCCTAGACTAAAGTCTATATCTGTTGTGAATATGCTGGATGCGGCTTCTTAGCTGGGGCTCCCTCTGGTGGTTGCTGAGGGTAATGAATTGATTACTGAATGGCCTTCAGCTGGCGCTGAATGGTAGGATATAAGTGGCCTTAGTTCCCAGCAGCCTTGCCGGTTATCAGTTGCTCTTCTGGTCTTGCTTGAAGCACTGCTAGGTTCCTGCTCTCCTTCAGATAAGCATTTGCTCATTCTATTTTCTGTCTGTGTCCGTGCTTCTTCTTGTCTAACTGCCATTACATGTTTCGGGGCTTCCTATTTTCTTTGGGGATCTGCTCCGGGGCAGATAGCTTTCATCTTTCTGCCTTTAGGTGTAGTTATCTCTCAGGCTGTGACGAGGCGTCTAGGATCAATGTAGGAACGCTCCACGGCTACCTCTAGTTGTGTGGTTAGTTCAGGTTACTGCAATCCAATAGGTTCCAGCCTTTCTGGTGTATTACCGTTTTTGCTATTTCTCCTCAGTTACCGAAACATAACATATATCTCTGTGGAGGGGTAGTGATCCTGCTGTGATTAAAAACGCCTGAGGCTCAGTCAGAAGGCCAATGCATATAAATCAAAATTGTTTGTTTGATTGTATATGAGTTGGCGACTCTAGGTAGACACCTGTGTTCACACCTAATTAATGTTTGGATTTGACTGTCAGTTTTTTTTAATTTATTTGCATTGGCCTTCTGACTGAGCACTTCGCCACTTAAGGGTATGCCACACTAAACAATATCGCTAACGGGATCGCTAAAAAACGTCACTATTTAGCGATCCTGTTAGCGATGTTGTTCAGTGCGGCAGCTTCCAGCGACGAGCTTCCTGCTGTGATCTCGCTCGTCGCTGGAATCGTTCTGGACCCTATTTTCTCGTCGGCGCTCCCTGCTGGGTAAGTATCTAATCGCTGTGTGGCACCTTTTCTTAGCGATTTAGCGGTACTTTTGTACCGCTAAAGTCGTTAAGAAGATCGCTAACGGCGATAGCGTCGTTAACTATATCGCTAAATGTGGCCGCATTTAGCGATATAGAAACAATCCCGCTAGCGATCGCATTAGTATGCGTCGTTATCGTGATCGCTAGCGGGATTGTTTAGTGTGGCAGTACCTTTAGCTTTAGGCGTTTATCATCACAGCAGGATCACTAACCCTCCACAGAGATATAAACTTTAGTCTAGGAGACAATTCACATTAGGTTCCCCTACAGTTGTAGACTGTCCTGCAAAGAGAATCGCCTTACCGTGGCTGCCAGGTACACATGAATTGGCTAATTTATGCGCAAAGAATTCTCAATTTTTCATATTTCTAGTGCAGTAATGCAATTCAATTTTCATATTTCATGTTTGCATGCTATAGCGCTGCAGAGTGCTGCATTGTTTGATTTTTCTACTTTTCATCTGATTTTGTTTGGGGTGTCAGTTTTTCTCTTCAGTGGGAGTGGGACGCATTTTTCTCATATGCAAAGTAAGAAGCTAAAGGTTTCCTAGCCTCAGCTTGCCCTACCTTTAGACATTGGAAAACAGGCAGTACAAGCAACATAGTCTAATGTATGTAATGTCCATAGTCTATAATGGAACATATTCTGCCTGTTAGAAAACAAAGAGAATGCATAGAATAATATTGGGCATGTGAAAGGGAATCAAGGATGGTTATAGGCTCCAACCATACCCACTATTTGATTACTGCCCCTAAGTGGCCCTCCAGATTCATAGGGCCCTCCAATAAAAATGTCTAGCTGTCTAGTCTGGATGTGATCTATTTAAATTACCGACTTGTTCACTGAAATGTGAGTTTGGTGTACAAATCGGACAAATCTTGATCATACTGTTGTCTGCAAAAAAAAAAAGACACGTAAAGAGCCATTTGCTATCCTTAAAGAGAACCTGGCAGCAGGATTGGGCACTATAAAGTAAAGCCGAGGCCATAATGCTAATTATTGGACACCCGCCGTAGAATCACTCTGGGTATGTGTCGCTCATCTCAATCATGGCAGTGGTGTGGAATTTTTTAAAAGGAGGCAGATCTCAGTGACCTGTAAAAGAAACACAGGAGGATGGTGGAGGGTCGGAGAAGCAGAAGAAGACCTAGCACCTAGGCTCGCTCAGATGCACAGAAGATGTCATTAAATGAAAACTTTAGAGGATGATTATTCAACAACCACAGATAGGATTCCTAAACAGCAGGTAACAGATTAATCAGCATCATAGTGCCACTATGGCTCCGGCTTTATTTTATAGTGCTAAATACTCTTTAAGGGTGTGCTCACACCAGCATTTAAGCTCGGCGAGTACAATGTGAGAAAACCTCGCATTACACTCGCTACAATGTTAGTCAATGAGGCAGTGTTCATCTGCGAGTTTTTCCTCACCTGGAATTAGGGTGAGGAAAAATTTGCAGTATGTGGTGTACGGCTGCTTGAAACGGCTGAGACTCACCAATGAAAGTCAATGAGTGCAAGAGTAAAATCAATCAATAACATGCGCCAAATCTGGTGCTTAGCCTTGCTTTTCCCACTTGCCTTGATGCGGTAGGTAGTGGGGTAATAGGGTTGTGGTTGATGTCAACTGACATCAAGCCCAGGGGTTAGTAATGGAGAGGCGTCTATAAGTCGTCCCCATTACTAACTTCATAGTTAGATTGTAAAACATAAACAGCCAGAATAAAGTCATTTAATTGAAATAAAGATACAGACTCCGTTATGTGAAATAAACACTCCCCACCCTCTTTTACCCATTTATTACTGTAAAATAAAAAATAATAAACCACCATGTTCCTTGCCTAGAGCGAGTGCTCGGTCAGTAACCTAACATTGATGGGCAGACATTATTTGGCCATAGTGCAACCTTTTTTTGTATACTGTATATGGAGGTCGCTGCTCCCAGTATGCACCTATTCACACTAGCTTTGATGTGCCAGTCAGTTTTTTTGTTATTTCTATGTTAGTTTACTGACCGAGCACTCCGCCCTTCACCATGTGGTGATTTTAATTACAGTAGGTTCCTATCTACCCATAAATGCAGGCATTTACTGAGAGAGGTGTCCACATTCACCCAGGAATTCAGACATCAGTCTAAGGCCGGGGTCACACTTGCGAGTGTGATGCGAGAAACTCGCGCATCAGTACCCGGCACTGCCGCCGGCACTCGGGACCAGTGTGTGCGGCTGCATGTATTTCTAAGCAGCCGCACACTCCGGTCCTGAGTGCCGTCTGCAGTGCCGGGTATTGATGCGCGTTTCTAGTGTGTAGCCCAGCTGCGCTTGGTGCCACATGTTACCCAGGTGGATGCATATAAGGTAATTCACAATCACCTGATATTCATTCACACTTCACATTTTCCTGGTGCCACCAGAGGGAGCCCTTTAGAATACGTAGGTATATAAGGGTGTGGAGAGATAGAGCAGTGAGATGAAGACAGTCTAGCTGAACGTTAGCTAGTTGTTGGTTGTACCTCAGACAGATCAGATCTCCTAAGAACACCGGAGTGAGAGGATTCCTGTCAGAGCTCAGATTACACTAGTCTGTGTCAAAGCGTGTTGAAGAGCTGAGAGGAAAGTTACCTCAGATCGTGCTGACTGATAGTTCCCTAGGAAAGTGGAAAGTGACTCTCGGAGTGTGCACAGATCAGTCTGACGGAATGTCCTGATAGCTACTTCGGACAGAGCCTAAGAAGGAAGTGAAGGAAAGGGAACTGCAGTATTTGTAACACCGAGTCAACTGAGGTACTGTTAGAGAGCGAGCGTGCCGACGCTTGGAGAGCGGTGAAGAGAAGAAAGCTGACGTCTACTGCTGCCTGTGCTTATGTTAAAGGTGTGAGTAGGACGACAGGCAAGTGGAAAAAGGGAAAGAGAGAGTGACTGAGGAGAAATAGCAACGATAGCTTACCTCCACTCTGCACCACCGGACACCGGGTCCGAGTTGCTAGTACCTTCACGGCTAGTGGAAAAACCGGAGACCCTGCTGGACTACAGGTCTCAGAGGGGCCCAACAGTGCTGATACGTAACCGGGGTCAGGAAGAACAGGAGTCTAGCAGGACGCTGCAGATAGAGACTTAGTTCTGTCCAAAAGAAGGCTCTACCACAATGTCAGCCGGGCGTAGCTGTTTCACACGGAGTTAGGCTTTGTTTCATTCAAGTCAGAAACTCACACATATAAAGACGTAAGGAGGCCCTACACCTACTCAGTGATTACTGGACGTGCATCCTCCACCCTGAGCAGCTTCCCGGGATGTGCCTGCAAATACACCAGTAAAGGTACAGAAAGAGACTGTCTTGTGTGTGTCTGCCTCATTGTCCTGCACCCCTGCACCGCCATATATCTCGAGGGATCAGTCTCGCCTGTGGGAGACTTAACATCTTGCTGCCCAATAAAAACCCCTCAGAGGAATCTACCCTGCAGCGCTGGTCATCCTGACCAGGAACCACAGGTGGCGTCACGAACATTTCTAAATCCCCTGTAAATATTCCCACATTTTTATGGTGATCGCCCAGGGCAACGGACCGAGCTGCGCTACCCGTGACATCCCCCAGTGAAGTGAACGGGCTCGGTGCCGAGTACCCCAAAGCCCTGCTACGTGCGACTCACTAGCATCACATTCGCAAGTGTAACCCCGGCCTAAGAGAGGTGTTCACATTGGAAAAGGACCCATCAGACTTATGGGACCACCTTGACGTTGGTTGATGGGCAGACATTACTTGGCCAAATTTTGTGCAAAGCATCTTTCATTTTTTCCTAAAATTCAAAAGCCGTATTGCTGTTCATATTTCATATATTTCACATTGACATGCTTTAGCACGATAGAGTGCAACCTTTTTTTATATATACAAACATCAAGATTGTGAGATCATAGCATACAGAGCAGGATCTCACAACCCTCCACAGCCCTTCTTGTTGTCAAGGACCTAGTAAAGTACGTGGCAGCACTGGACTTTTGCAAAATGCGAATTTTCACAGCAAAGAATGCTAAAGGGGGTTATGGAATCTCACTCTGGGGACATCATGAGCACTTTTGTTAGTAAGTGATGTTTAGAAAAAAATAAGTCACCAGTCTTGGGCTGACCAATCATTTGTTAAAGGGAACCTGTCACCAGTTTTTGACCCTATGAACAAATGGCACCACCTTTAACAGCTCCTGTGTTGCATCCCACAAACGTGTCTATCAGCTTCCAAACTACCCCTGTATACCTCAACAAAATGTTATTTGATATGTTCCCACGCAGTGCGTAAATAAGGGTGGTCCGGTCCAAGAGGTGACGTCACTGAGGCTTCTGTCTCTCCTCCCTGCGCCTAATTGATTCCCCCTGCTTTGATTGATGTGGATGCGTCATCCAAATTGTGAACCGAGTTATCGTGCCTGCGCAGCGTGAGCAGAGCATAAAAAAGCACTGCGGAAACGCATACTTAGCCAGGCTCTTGCACAGATCTACTGTGCAGCCGACACCATTTTGATACTGTTTTTTTAATAAATTCTTTCATAGCATCAAACATCAAAAAGAATGAAATGCACATTACACATGCGATCATGCTGCAGCGCAGGCGCCGCCTGCCTAATGAAGGTGACTTTTTTTTCTCAATATCATAATATTGTCACGCTGTCTAATGATATGTATACAATGTCAGTAAACTATTAATACAGGAACCACACTCTATACAACAACTAGTATAGCAACATCAGCATGTAAGTATAGAATAGATTTACCTGACACGATATCTGCTGAACTCAGGGTTAATCTTGAGGACTTGATGAGCTGAAACAGGAAAGAGGTGGACCGGGATCTAACCTGACCCTAAACTGGGGTCCTAACTAATCCCTCACCTTGGAGGTACTGATAATGGTTCAGAGGTCCAAGTCTCCAACCTAACCCTGTCTCCTATCAGACCCTGAACCCTGTAATCAGTCCTAAGAAGGATCCTAACTACCACCAAAGGGATATGGGCTGATCTTAGCTAAATACACAGATTAGACATATAAGACAGACAGGATAACACTCGCTTGCATACACACTCAAACACCAAAGGAACATAAATGGTCTGGGAAATAAACTCTAACCAAGTTGAGCTTAGAACAACTAAGGAGCTCACAACTAAAGTCTATACAGATTCATTCCTATCTGTGGTCTGCATGAAGGTTTCACTGGCAACTCCCCAAGCAGACAACCAGGAATTTAAAGGAAACCAATCAACAAATAATCAATTGCAGCCGGGAGAAACTGCACCCAGTCCCAGCACCGAGCACAGACAGAATTAACTCCCTAGCTGCCAAACACAAAGAAACAGCAGCTCAGCTGTGAGAAGTCAAAATGTGCAACCGCGACGATCTTCGTGGCAATGCACACATGACAGTACCCCCCCTTCTACGAGGGGCCCTCTGGACCCTCAGGGCCAGGCCTGCCCGGGTGAGTTCTGTGGAAGGTCCGAACCAAACGATCTGCGTTAACATCAGACGCAGGGACCCACGTCCTCTCCTCTGGACCATACCCCTTCCAATGCACCAAGTACTGAAGGGACCGGCGATTCAGACGTGAGTCAATGATCTTTGATACTTGAAATTCCAAGTTACCATTGACCAACACAGGAGGAGGAGGTAGAGGTGACGGTATGACTGGTGCCACATACCTTTTAAGTAATGACTTGTGGAACACATTATGAATTTTAAACGTAGGAGGGAGTTCCAGACGAAATGCCACAGGATTAATTATGGAACTGATCCTGTACGGCCCGATGAATCTGGGACCCAGTTTCCAGGAGGGCACTTTAAGTTTTATATTCCTGGTAGACAACCATACCAGATCGTTCACATTCAGATCTGGACCAGAAACTCTCCTCCTATCAGCCATACGTTTGTAACGGTTCCCCATCGCACTCAGATTATTCAATACACCTCTCCACACAGAAGCAAGTGACGACGAGAAACGCTCCTCCTCAGGAACCCCAGAAGGGCCCCCCCCATTGAAAGTACAAAACTGGGGATGAAAACCATATGCCCCAAAAAACGGGGACTTACCAGTGGACTCGCTCCGCCTGTTGTTAAGAGCGAACTCTGCCAGAGGCAAGAAAGAAGACCAGTCCTCTTGGTTCTCTGAGACAAAACACCGGAGATATGTCTCTAAGCTCTGATTCAGACGCTCTGTCTGACCATTGGTCTGCGGATGAAAAGCCGAGGAAAATGACAATTGCATCCCCCGACGTAAACAAAATGCCCTCCAAAATTTGGACACAAACTGAGACCCCCTATCTGACACCACATCAGAAGGCAACCCATGAAGTCTAACGATCTCCCTAATGAACACCTGTGCCAGAGTTTTAGCATTAGGGAGTGCAGGAAGAGCAACGAAATGTGCCATCTTACTGAACCTGTCAACAACCACCAGTATGACAGTATTCCCTGACGACGGAGGAAGGTCCGTAATGAAGTCCATAGATAAATGAGTCCATGGACGCTCCGGAAGTTTCAAGGGTAAAAGGGTCCCAGACGGACGGGTATGAGGGGTTTTAGAGCGAGCACACACCCCACATGACGCGACAAAAGTTATAACATCTTTATTAGCATTAGGCCACCAAAACCGGCGAGAAAGGAGATCTAAAGTAGCCTTACTCCCTGGATGTCCTGCTAGAGCAGAATTATGATGTGCCTCAATAACCTTTTGTCTCAACAGATTTGGGACAAACAGTCTCCCTGGAGGTCCTGCAGGGGCGTCCCCCTGAGCCTCTAACACCTCCTCCTCAAGCTCAGAAAATACAGCCGACACTACCACCCCCTCCTGAAGGATAGGACTCGGGTCATCCGTTTTCCCGGCCCCTGGGAAACTGCGAGACAAGGCATCAGCCTTTACATTCTTAGACCCCGGGCGATAAGTGACGACAAAATTAAACCTGGTAAAAAACAACGACCATCGAGCTTGTCTGGAATTCAGACGCTTAGCGGATTCCAAATACAACAGGTTCTTGTGATCAGTAATAACGGTAACCGGGTGGACTGCCCCCTCCAAAAAGTGACGCCATTCTTCAAAAGCTAACTTAATGGCCAAAAGTTCCCTATTGCCGATATCATAATTCCTTTTGGCGGACGACAATTTCTTAGAAAAGAAAGCGCACGGATGCCATTTACCAGGGGACGGACCCTGGGACAATATAGCACCCACCCCTACGTCAGACGCATCCACCTCCACAATGAACGGCTGAGATGCATCTGGTTGGATGAGAACGGGTGCCGAAGCAAAACATTTCTTCAAAGAGGAAAAGGCTTGGCAAGCTTTGTCCGACCATTTAGAAAAATCCGTCCCTTTCTTGTCATGTCAGTGAGAGGTTTGACGACAGATGAGAAATTACAAATAAATTTCCGGTAGTAGTTAGCAAACCCCAAAAAACGCTGCAGAGCCTTAAGATCCCCTGGCTGATCCCATTCAAGCACTGCTCTCACCTTTTCAGGGTCCATACGGAAACCGGAGGCTGACACCAAAAAAACAAAAACTGAAGTTCCTGTACGGCAAATACACACTTCTCCAGTTTGGCGTATAATTTATTGTCTCGCAAGATCTGCAACACCTGTCTCACATGCTCCTGATGAGACACAAGATCTGGCGAGTAAATTAAAATGTCGTCCAGATATACAACCACAAACAGCCCCACAAGGTGACGAAAAATGTCATTAACAAAATGTTGGAATACTGCTGGTGCAGTAGTCAGACCAAAAGGCATGACAGGTTCTCATAATGTCCCTCCGGCGTGTTAAACGCCGTTTTCCACTCATCCCCCTCTTTTATCCTAATCAGATTATACGCCCCCCTGAGATCCAATTTAGAAAACCATTTGGCGCCAACAATTTGATTGAAGAGATCAGGAATAAGAGGGAGTGGATACGGATCTCGAACAGTAATCCGATTAAGTTCGCGGAAATCCAAGCAAGGGCGTAGGCCTCCATCTTTCTTCTTCACAAAGAAGAACCCCGCGGCTACTGGGGAAGATGAAGGTCTAATATGCCCTTTGGCCAGACTTTCAGAAATATAATCTTTCATAGCCTGCCTCTCAGGACCAGAAAGATTATACAACCTAGCTTTAGGCAACTTAGCATCAGGAAGGAGATTAATAGAGCAGTCATACACGCGATGAGGAGGCAACTCCTGACACCCCTCCTCAGAGAAAGCATCCCAAAATCCTCCAAAAAAGGAGGCAATGTACTAGGCACGACCGCACTGATGACTGTGTTCATGCAGTTGCTTTTGCAAAACTCACCCCATTGGCTTATTTCTCTGGACTGCCAATTAATCACAGGGTTATGTTTAACCAACCAAGGAAGTCCCAACACAATGGGAGTAGGTAGACCCTCCAACACATAACAAGATAATTGTTCCCTATGTATTGCCCCTACCCGAAGGTCAATGTTATGAACCTCATGAACAAAGCTACCTTGGCCGAGAGGCCTGGCGTCAATGGAGAATATAGGGATCGGTTTGACCAATACACTCAGATGCATACCTTGAGCCTGAGCAAACTGAGCGTCAACCAGATTAGCCCCGGAACCACTATCAAGAAGAACAGACAATCTCTCCACTCTCGTACCAACTACCACCTCCACTGGTACAAGGAACTGAGAAGAACTGGCGGATGAAATACATACTCCCAGGTTGTCGTCCACCACACAACCTGGGATTAACAGTTTTCCGGCGACTTTTGGCTCAACAAGGCACGGGATGGACATTCTCCAACAAAATGTCCCTCTTTCCCGCAGAAAAAACATCTTCTAGTCCTGCGGCGTACCGCCAATCCCCTCCTACGAAATGATGTCCCTCCCAACTGCATAGGCTCATCCGAACAGACAAGGGGAACCTCAACATAAGGGACTTTAGTGGTAGGTGGAGAAACAACAGGGAGTGGGGTTACCTCACCCCTCTCCCGAAGCCGTCTATCAGTACGGATAGCTAAGGCCATAGCAGCCTCCAGAGAAGGAGGAGACTCATACTGAGCCAAAACGTCTTTTAATTTATCAGAAAGCCCATGACAAAACTGGCTCCTAAGAGCTGGGTCATTCCACTGAGTATCTGTGGCCCATCTACGAAACTCAGAAGCAAATTCCTCTGCCGGACGATCTCCCTGCTGTATCTTACGTAATTTTGTCTCAGCAAGAGAGACCCGATCTGGGTCATCATATACCAATCCCAGGGCAGAAAAAAATTGATCTACAGACAGTAGAGCCGGGGATCCCGGAGGAAGGGAAAATGCCCAGGATTGAGGGTCCCCTTGCAGAAGTGAGATAACAATTCCCACTCTCTGCTCCTCACTCCCTGATGATCGAGGCCGAAGCCGAAAATACAATTTACATGCCTCCCGGAAGGTGAAAAATTTGTCTCGCCCACCAGTGAACCTGTCCGGGAGAGCAACCTTAGGTTCAACTCTGGTTTGCTCCAGGGGAGACAAAACTTTGGACTTAATGTCCGTCAGCTCCATGGATAATCCCTGCAACTGCAGAGCCAGCTGGGCTACTGGATCCATGGTAACTGGAGATAATTTTTAAGGCCAGTGAAAATGTCACGCTGTCTAATGATATGTATACAATGTCAGTAAACTATTAATACAGGAACCACACTCTATACAACAACTAGTATAGCAACATCAGCATGTAAGTATAGAATAGATTTACCTGACACGATATCTGCTGAACTCAGGGTTAATCTTGAGGACTTGATGAGCTGAAACAGGAAAGAGGTGGACCGGGATCTAACCTGACCCTAAACTGGGGTCCTAACTAATCCCTCACCTTGGAGGTACTGATAATGGTTCAGAGGTCCAAGTCTCCAACCTAACCCTGTCTCCTATCAGACCCTGAACCCTGTAATCAGTCCTAAGAAGGATCCTGACTACCACCAAAGGGATATGGGCTGATCTTAGCTAAATACACAGATTAGACATATAAGACAGACAGGATAACACTCGCTTGCATACACACTCAAACACCAAAGGAACATAAATGGTCTGGGAAATAAACTCTAACCAAGTTGAGCTTAGAACAACTAAGGAGCTCACAACTAAAGTCTATACAGATTCATTCCTATCTGTGGTCTGCATGAAGGTTTCACTGGCAACTCCCCAAGCAGACAACCAGGAATTTAAAGGAAACCAATCAACAAATAATCAATTGCAGCCGGGAGAAACTGCACCCAGTCCCAGCACCGAGCACAGACAGAATTAACTCCCTAGCTGCCAAACACAAAGAAACAGCAGCTCAGCTGTGAGAAGTCAAAATGTGCAACCGCGACGATCTTCGTGGCAATGCACACATGACAAATATTCATTATGTAAACTAGGGGGCAGGTCAGTGAGGGATCAGTGACCTGTCAGCAGTCTGCATTATGAATAGCTAATCAGAGCACCACATATGGACCCCCCACAGGCCGCCACGGAGCACGAGCATATAATTACCTCAAAACTGAAAGTAAAGATAAAACAACAACCACAAGACAGATTTCGTCACCAGGTATCATTGTAATCAGTATAAAGGCGCCGACCTGACACTGTCTGTAGGTTACTGTGCACAATACTGCTGACAGGTTCCCTTTAAGAGGTTGCAAGTACAGTCATGGCCAAAAGTTTTGAGAATGACACAAATATTATATTTTCACATTATCTGCTGCCTCTGGTTTTTATGTGTGTTTGACAGATGTTTTTATCACAGACAGAAATATACGGTAATTGCAAACATATGAGTAACAAAAGCTTATATTGACAGTTAGAATGAGTTAATGCAGCAAGTCAATATTTGCAGTGTTGACCCTTCTTCTTCAGGACCTCTGCAATTCTCCCTGGCATGCTCTCAATCAACTTCTGGACCAAATCCTGACTGATAGCAGTCCATTCTTGCACAATCAATGCTTTCATTTTGTCAGAATTTTTTGGTTTTTGTTTGTCCACCCGTCTCTTGATGATTGACCACAAGTTCTCAATGGGATTAAGATCTGGGGAGTTTCCAGGCCATGGACCCAAAATCTCTATGGTTTGTTCCCTGAGCCATTTAGTTATCACCTTTGCTTTATGGCAAGGTGTAAGGTTCTTTGTACATGTTCTTGAAACTCAGTTTTTCCGTCAGCCATTTTGCTTTCTGTCTTGCTGCAGCTATCTTGCCCTCAGTCAATATGGAGTTTCCAGCTTTCATGTTCCCGCCCTGATTCTCTCCCTCTTGCTTCTTAAGCAGCCACAGCTGAGCAATCAGTGCTTCAGAATCTAGCCTGCAGTGAACCTGTGACCTGACTCCTGGAAGCCTTGGACTTTGTACTCCAGCTATTCCTACTGAGGAACTCTGGAACACTTGTGGACTCTGGAACCCTGCTCTTTGAAAGATCCACGTTTGCATGGACTTATAGTAACAGAGAAGAAGATCCTGAACCTGTTGTGGAGAGTGATTGCTGAGCTTAAGTTACTCTGGCCTGCTGTGTCTCCTGCTTCTGTATCTGCAAACTGTGTGACTATTTTCGCCACTTGTATGAAGTAATACAAGACCTTCTATATCAAATCTGTGTCTCATGTATTTTCATCGCACCCAAGCACAAGACGCTATATGAACTATACTACATACATTACAAGATTCTGAAGCCAAAACGTTAGTGTCTGCTGGGTCTGGGAAGGCTGTGTCTGCTGTAACTGTGGATATCAGACGTCCGGTTGTACTTTCTGTGATGACAGTGGTTGTGACTTCTCACAACCATTCCAGGTGAGCAATTCCCTTAAGTTTTTTTTTTTTCTGCAGTGTTACCACAGGTAAACACTATTGTTTTTTTTTTTTCTTCCCTCTGTTGTGTCTGCTGTAACTGTGGATATCAGATGTCCGGTTGAACTTTCTGTGATGATAGTGGTTGTGACTTCTCACAACCATTCCAGGTGAGCAGTTCCCTTAATTTTTTTTTTCTCTCTGCAGTGTTACCACAGGTAAACACTATTGTTTTTTTTTTTCCTCCTCTCCTTCCAGTACTCCTGTCTTAAAAGATCTGGAAAATGGAGGCCCGCATAAAGGAACTTTGCGGAGTGACTGATAATATCCTTGCAGATTTACAGACTATAAAAACCCGTTTTACAAACCTACATGACCTCACTAATCACAATTTGCAAGTGTTTGGACAGACTGCCCAGGATTTGCGAGCCAGGATTGAGGTTCTAGAGGAGCGAGTCCAGGCTCCTGCCGTAGCCCCGAGTTCTGGGATTCCCAAGTTGCCCCCTTTTCGTTTTGGCGGTGAACGTGAAAAATTCAGGGGATTTATTAACCAATGCAATCTGTTTTTTTCTGCACATGCTTCACAATTTCCCACTGAACGATCTAAAGTGCTTACTATAATTATGTTACTTACCAACAAGGCTTTGATGTGGGCAAACCCTCTGATTGAGACTGAGGATGAGTGTTTGGATCATCTTGATGCTTTCATTTCAGCCATGGGGCAGGTGTTTGATGACCCCAATCGAGGTGCAACAGCTGAAGCAGCCATGTTAACTTTGCGCCAAGGTAAGCACTCGGTAGCCGAATATGCCTTGGATTTCAGGAGATGGGCCCTTGATACCACCTGGGACAGTTCCGCCAAAAAATCTATTTTTCGAAAGGGGTTGTCTCCACTAATTAAGGATGAACTTGCTCGTGCTGACCCTCCCACTGCGTTAGGTGACTTTATTAACTACTGCATCCGTATTGATGCTCGCCTGACTGAACGCAGGCAAGAGAGATGGTTCGAAAGCAATCGCACTAACCTTTTCCTACCTTCCTCCCCAGCTAAGGAACCTTTGAGTAGGATCACACGGGAACCTGAACCTGAACCCATGCAGGTAGACTCTTTACAAAGACGGGTTAGTGATGCACGCAAAGAACATCGTTTTAAGGAAAATCTATGTTTCTATTGTGGTAAGTCAGGGCACTTCATTAAAAACTGCCCCAGCCGTTCTCGTAAGACTACTGCAGCACTCATTCACTGTGAGTGTTGCGAGAGGAGATCTGTCAGGTCCGAGCCTCAGGTTCCAGAGAGATCTGCAGCAACAGATATTGATTTCTCGGACTTAAACTCCGTTACTTCTGAGGACGATGACTGTGTAAACGCTGCAATTTTTCAAGTTTCCTCAGCGGTGTCCCAGCTGAGTTGTAGGAAAAACAATTCTCATTGCTTCCTTTCCATCAAACTCTGGGTTGACTCAGTCTGGGTATCTAGCTCTGCTATGATCGACTCAGGGGCAAGTGGGAATTTTATGGATGTCTCCTTTGCTCTGAAACAGGGGATACGTTCAGTGAAGAAGGCTACTCCAGTACAGATGGAAACTGTGGATGGCTCCCTGCTGACCTCTGGACCAGTGGATCAGGAAACGGAGCCTTTGAAGGTCCTTATGGGTAAAGATCATCAAGAGAAACTGTCCTTTATGCTTATCTCTTCTCCCCACTTTCCTATTATTCTAGGGCTACCATGGCTGCAGGCTCAGAACCCTACCATTAACTGGGAGACCAAGGAATTACACTTTCCAGAGAAACAGATGAGTCCAGAAGTTTCAGCTTGCTCTGTTCCTAAAGGAACCATGTCAGTCCCTGAACTACCAGCTGTATACCAGGACTATGTGGATTTATGTGACAAGAAGAACGCTGACCAGCTTCCCCTCACCGTCCATATGATTGTCCAATTGAATTATTGCCTGGAGCAGAGATACCTTTTGGTAAGACCTACCCCCTGGCGGGGCCTGAGCTAAAGGCTTTAAAGGATTACATAGACGAAAATCTAGCCAAGGGCTTCATACCCCCTCTTCATCTCCTGCAGGTGCACCCATCTTCTTTGTGAAGAAGAAAGATGGATCTCTGAGACCCTGCATAGACTATAGGGAACTCAATAAGGTTACTATTAGAAACTGTTATCCATTGCCTTTAATCCCTGAGTTATTGGAGAGAGTGCGGCATGCCAAAATTTTCTCTAAATTGGATCTCCGTGGGGCCTATAACTTGGTCCGTATTAGACCTGGGGATGAATGGAAGACTGCATTCAGGTCACGCTATGGACACTTTGAATATCTAGTTATGCCTTTTGGTCTGAGTACCGCCCCAGCCACTTTCCAACACTTGGTGAATGACATCTTCAGGGATCTCCTAGATACATTCGTGGTGATTTATTTGGATGATATTCTAATTTTTTCTAACTCCACAGAGGAACATCATGGACATGTGAGAATGGTCTTGGAACGTCTAAGACAAAACCATCTTTACATCAAACTTGAAAAGTGTGAATTCCATAGGACCGAAATTCAATTTCTGGGGTATGTACTGTCTACACAAGGAATTAGTATGGATGGAAGCAAGACCCAAGCCATCAAGGATTGGCCAAGTCCTAGAAATGTGAAGGAGGTGCAGCGCTTCATCGGGTTTGCCAATTTCTATAGACGTTTCATTAGGAATTTCTCTGAGGTAGTGTCACCTATCACCCAACTTACCCGGAAAGAGTCTAGGTTCTCCTGGACTCCCCAAGCCCAGGAAGCATTTTCCCGTCTAAAAGATAAATTTACCACCGCACCTATCTTGGTACATCCCAACCCCGAACTTGCCTTCATAATAGAGGTGGATGCTTCAGACTGTGCCGTTGGAGCTATACTCTCTCAGAGAACAGGTGAGAAGAATGTCTTGCATCCCTGTGCCTTCTTTTCCCAGCAGTTGTCTTCGGCTGAGAGGAACTACGATGTGGGCAATAGAGAGTTGTTGGCCATTATTGCCGCCTTCAAAGAATGGAGACACCTTCTTCAGGGAGCTGCACAGCAAATAGTCGTCCTGACAGACCATCGTAACCTTGAATTTATCAGGTCGGCTAAGTGCCTGACTCCTCGCCAGGCTCGCTGGAATCTTTTCTTAAACCAATTTAATTTTGTCATTTCTTATAGACCAGGATCGCGCAATGGAAAGGCTGATGCACTCTCTAGGATTCATTCAGCAGAGACCCGTCCACTTGCTCCTCCTAAGACTATTCTTCCTGACTCTAGATTCCTGGGAGTGATTCATAATCAAGACCTACTTAAGGACATCAAGGAAGCATACCATGCGGATTCCTTGTTGGCACAACCCCCAAGGGACGTAAGTCTTGTCTTTAAGAATGGTGTGTGGATTCTGGGACAACGTCTGTATATTCCTGAAACAGTCAGATTGAGAGTATTGCAACTCATTCACGATTCCAAGATAGCTGGGCATAGAGGAATTCTAAAGACACAGGAATTTCTTTCTCGTTTCTTTTGGTGGCCCACTTGCAGGAAGGATGTTTTAAACTATGTCACTTCATGTGAAGTCTGTGCAAGATGCAAAACACCTCGCTCCTCACCAACTGGTCTGTTACAACCTCTTCCCACCCCGTCCCGCCCGTGGGGATCCATTTCTATGGACTTCATTGTGGAGTTACCAACCTCTCAAGGGAAAAACACCATTCTAGTGGTGGTTGATCGTTTAACAAAGGCAGCTCATTTTATCCCTTGTGTCGGCTTACCCACTGCAAAACAGACATCAGATTTGATGATTAAAGATGTGTTTCGCTTACATGGAGTACCGGATGAGGTTATTTCGGATCGAGGGCTGCAATTCACTTCAAGGTTTTGGCAAAATTTCTGTGCAGCATTGGACATTAAAGTAAACCTTTCTTCTGCTTTTCATCCCCAGACTAATGGACAGACCGAACGAACCAATCAAACTCTGGAGCAGTATCTCCGCTGCTTTATCTGCCACCTACAGGATGATTGGGTGGATCTACTTCCATTGGCTGAGTTCTCTTATAACAACTCTCAGAGCGCCTCCACTAAGCAGTCTCCTTTTTACTCCAATCTAGGTTATCATCCTAACATTCTTCCACGATTTCCCATAGAAACGCCTTTACCAGCAGTGGCTGAAAGAATCACGTCTTTACAGAAGAATATGGATCTTCTAAAGGAGAATCTGGAATTGGCTCAGGAAAGGTACAAGAAAGCAGCAGATAAATTTCGTAAACCTGCACCAGCTTTCAAGGTAGGAGACCTGGTCTGGCTGTCAACCAGAAATCTTAAGTTAAGGATTCCATCGTCTAAGTTGGGACATAAGTACATTGGACCCTATAAAATCAGTAAAATTATAAGTGCCGTTGCTTGTCGTCTTCAACTGCCTAGAACTATGAGAATCCACCCTGTCTTTCATGTATCCCTACTAAAGGCTGCAACACCCAATACGTTTCCTGGACGTTCTCCTTGCCCTGACCCAGTGCTAGTCGATGGTCAGGAAGAATTTGTGGTGGAAAGAATTCTAGATTCCAGGTTATACAGAAATCAGTTACAATATTTGATTAAATGGCAGGGCTACCCAGTGGAGGACAACTCATGGGAACCAGTCAATAATGTTAATGCTCCTCGTTTGCTCCGCCAGTTTCATCAGAGGTACCCAGAGAAGCCTGGTCTGAGGCCATCCGGAGGTTGTCCCTAAGGGGGGAGTAATGTAAGGTTCTTTGTACATGTTCTTGAAACTCAGTTTTTTCCGTCAGCCATTTTGCTTTCTGTCTTGCTGCAGCTATCTTGCCCTCAGTCAATATGGAGTTTCCAGCTTTCATGTTCCCGCCCTGATTCTCTCCCTCTTGCTTCTTAAGCAGCCACAGCTGAGCAATCAGTGCTTCAGAATCTAGCCTGCAGTGAACCTGTGACCTGACTCCTGGAAGCCTTGGACTTTGTACTCCAGCTATTCCTACTGAGGAACTCTGGAACACTTGTGGACTCTGGAACCCTGCTCTTTGAAAGATCCACGTTTGCATGGACTTACGGTAACAGAGAAGAAGATCCTGAACCTGTTGTGGAGAGTGATTGCTGAGCTTAAGTTACTCTGGCCTGCTGTGTCTCCTGCTTCTGTATCTGCAAACTGTGTGACTATTTTCGCCACTTGTATGAAGTAATACAAGACCTTCTATATCAAATCTGTGTCTCATGTATTTTCATCGCACCCAAGCACAAGACGCTATATGAACTGTACTACATACATTACACAAGGTGCTCCATCATGCTGGAAAAGGCATTGTTGATCGCCAAACTGCTCTTGGAGGGTTGGGAGAAGTTGCTCTTGGAGGACATTCTGGTACCATTCTTTATTCATGGCTGTGTTTTTAGGCAAGACTGTGAGAGAGCCAATTCCCTTGGCTGAGAAGCAACCCCACACATGAATGGTTTCAGGATGCTTAACAGTTGGCATGAGACAAGACTGGTGGTAGCGCTCACCTTGTCTTCTCCGAATGAGGCGCTTTCCTGATGTCACAAACAATCGAAAAGGGGATTCATCAAAGAAAATAACTTTACCCCAGTCCTCAGCAGTCCACTGCCTGTACCTTTTGCAGAATATCAGTCTGTCCATGATGTTTTTTCTGGAGAGAAGTGGCTTCTTTGCTGCCCTCCTTGAGACCAGGCCTTGCTCCAAGAGTCTCCGCCTCACAGTGCGTGCAGATGCACTCACACCTGCCTGCTGCCATTCCTGAGCAAGCTCTGCACTGCTGGTAGCCCGATCCCGCAGCTGAAACACTTTTAAGAGACGGTCCTGGCGCTTGCTGGTCTTTCTTGGGCGCCCTGAAGCCTTTTTGGCAACAACGGAACCTCTCTCCTTGAAGTTCTTGATGATGCGATAGATTGTTGACTGAGGTGCAATCTTTCTAGCTGCGATACTCTTCACTGTTAGGCCATTTTTGTGCATTGCAATGATGACTGCACGTGTTTCTTTAGAGATAACCATGGTTAACAGAAGAGAAACAATGATGCCAAGCACCAGCCTCCTTTTAAAGTGTCCAGTGGTGTCATTCTTACTTAATCATGACAGATTGATTTCCAGCCATGTCCTCATCAACACCCACACCTGTGTTAATGGAGCAATCACTGGAAAGAGGTTAGCTGGTCCTTTTAAGGCAGGGCTGCAATGATGTTGAAATGTGTTTTGGGGGATAAAGTTCATTTTCTAGCCAAATATTGACTTTGCAAGTAATTGCTGTTAAGCTGATCACTCTTTATAACATTCTGGAGTATATGCAAATTGCCATTAGAAAAAGTGAAGCAGTAGACTTTGTAAAAATTAATATTTGTGTCATTCTCAAAACTTTTGGCCATGACTGTAGAGATGAACGACTTAGCCTTTTTTAGGGTCGAGTCGGGATTCATGAAACCCGACTTTCTCAAAAGTCGAGTCGGACGAAATCGGCCGACTATCGGGAAAAGTCGGAGGTCCGACTGAAACACGAAACCCAATGTGAGTCAATGGGGAAGCAAAGTCGGCAGGGAGTGGAGGACAGTAAACACACCTACAGTGCCCATTTCAATGCCAACGACATCAATTCTTATTACTTAAGCTTGTCAACCTTAATTTACTTTATAATAATAGTTACGCATTGAAAACTGGGGGTTATTTGGCTAAAGTTGAGGGGGGGGCAGGGCTGGCTCCAGGTTTTCGTGTGCCCCGGGCGAAAGAGTGTCAGTGGGCCCCTTTAACACATACCACAATTCATGATGCTCCGATGAAAAATACGTCACTTCTTACATTACATGACTGATATCTATTTTAAATTCTACAATAGCTCAAAAACCGGACAGTATATTCCTCCATACAGTATTATGGCCACCACATAGTGCGCCATACAGAATAATGAGCCCCATATATTGCTCCATACAGAATAATTGGTCCCATTTAATGTTCCATACAGTATATGATGAGCTCCACATAATGCTACAGTATATGATGGTCCCCATATTATGTGCCATACAGTAGAGGACTGTCCCCATAGAGTATAACGAGCCCCACATATTGCTCCATACAGTATAATGAGTCTCATATAAAGCTCCATACAGTATATGTTGGGCCCCATATATTGCTCCATACAGAATGGGCTCCATATAATGCTCCATACAGAATAGGCCCCATATGTGCCCTATATGATGCTCCATAACCTATGTGATGCCCCATAAATAATGAACCCCATATGATTCTCCAGTATATGATGGGCCCCATGGATGATGCTCCAGTGTCTTATGGGCCAATATAATGCTCCATATATAATAGGCCCTATTTATAATGCTCTAGTGTATGATGGGCCCCATGGATGATGCTCCAGTATATGATGGGACACATGGATAATGCTCCAGTGTATGATGGGCCTATATAATGCTCCATATATAATGGGCCCCATATGATGCTCCAGTATATGATGGGCCCCATGGATGATGTTCCAGTGTACAATGGGCCCCGTGTATGATGCTCCAGTGTATGATGGGCCAATATAATGCTCCATATATAATGGGCCCCATATGATGCTCCAGTATATGATGGGCCCCATGGATGATGCTCCAGTGTATGATGGGCCTACATAATGCTCCATATATAGTGGGCCCCATTTATAATGCTCCAGTGTATGATGGGCCCCATGGATAATGCTCCAGTGTATGATGGGCCTATATAATGCTCCATATAAAATGGGCCCCATTTAAAATGCTCCAGTGTATAATGGGCCCCGTATATGCTGCTCCAGTGTCTGATGGGCCCCATTTATAATGCTCCAGTATATGATGGGCCCCATGGATGATGCTCCAGTGTATGATGGGCCACTATAATGCTCCATATATAATGGGCCCCATTTATAATGCTCCAGTGTATAATGGGCACCGTATATGCTGCCTCCAGTGTCTGATGGGCCCCATTTATAATGCTCCAGTATATGATGGGCACCATGGATGATGCTTCAGTGTATGATGGGCCAATATAATGCTCCATATATAATTGGCCTCATTTATAATGCTCCAGTGTATAATGGGCCCCGTATATGCTGCTCCAGTGTCTAATGGGCCCCATTTATAATGCTCCAGTGTATGATGGGACCCATGGATGATGCTCCAGTGTCTAATGGGCCAATATAATACTCCATATATAATGGGCCCCATTTATAATCCTCCAGTGTATAATGGGCCCCGTATATGCTGCTCTAGTGTCTTATGGGCCCAATTTATAATGCTCCAGTGTATGATGGGCCCCATGGATGATGCTCCAGTGTATGATGGGCCAAAATAATGCTCCATATATAATGGGCCCCATATGATGCTCCAGTATATGATGGGCCCCATGGATGATGCTCCAGTGTATGATGGGCCAATATAATGCTCCATATATAATGGGCCCCATTTATAATGCTCCAGTGTATAATGGGCCCTGTATATGCTGCTCCAGTGTCTGATGGGCCCCATTTATAATGCTCCAGTGTATGATGGGCCCCATGGATGATCCTACAGTGTCTGATGGGCCAATATAATGCTCAATATATAATGGGCCCCATTTATAATGCTCCAGTGTATGATGGGCCCCATGGATGATGATCCAGTGTATGATGGGCCAATATAATGCTCCATATATAATGGGCCCCATATGATGCTCCAGTATATGATGGGCCCCATGGATGATGCTCCAGTGTATGATGGGCCAATATAATACTCCATATATAATGGACCCCATTTATAATGCTCCAGTGTATGATGGGCCCCATGGATGATGCTCCAGTGTATGATGGGCCAATATAATGCTCCATATATAATGGGCCCCATATGATGCTCCAGTATATGATGGGCCTCATGGATGATGCTCCAGTGTATGATGGGTCAATATAATGCTCCATATATAATGGGCCCCATTTATAATGTTCCAGTGTATAATGGGCCCCGTATATATGCTGCTCCAGTGTCTGATGGGCCCCATTTATAATGCTCCAGTGTATGATGGGCCCCATGGATGATGCTCCAGTGTCTGATGGGCCAGTATAATGCTCCATATCGAAATGGGCCCCATTTATAATGCTCCAGTGTATAATGGGCCCCGTATATGCTGCTTCAGTGTCTGATGGGCCTCATTTATAATGCTCCAGTGTATGATGGGACCCATGGATGATGCTCCAGTGTAAGATGGGCCAATAAATGCTCCATATATAATGGGCCCCATATGATGCTCCAGTATATGATGGGCCCCATGGATGATGCTCCAGTATATGATGGGTCTATATAATGCCCCATACATAATGGGCCCATTTATAATGCTCCAGTGTATAATGTGCCGCATGGATGATGCTCCAGTGTATGATGGGCCTATATAATGCTCCATATATAATGGGTCCCATTTATAATGCTCCAGTGTATAATGGGCCCTATCTATGATGCTCAAGTGTATGATGGGCCCCATATATAATTCTCCAGTGTATAATGCTCCCCATATAGTGCTCCAAACATTAAAAAAATGAAATACCTTTCCTCGCTGGGCACTGCCATACTCTGGACTCCTCAGCGTCGCCATCTTCCAGCTCTCTGCACTGTGACTGTTCAGACAGAGGGCGTACAGACGTGACGTCATCGCGCTTTCTGACCTGAATGTCACTGTCAGGAAACGCGGAAGACGTCATACCGGTGGAGCAGGGAGAGGTAAGTATTGCAAGTGGTGGGGCCCTGAGCAAGCAGGGGGGCCCACTCGTGGGCGAAGGCACTGGCACAGGGCCCCTCATAGTACGCCGGTGTGTCTGACGGCGAGTGGGCCGCCCCACCGTCAGAGACACTTTAATGTACTATGAGGGGCCCTGTCCAGTGCCGTAGCCGAGTGGGCCCCCCACCAGCTCAGGGCACCGGCACTTGCCCGGGTGCGCCAGGTGCTGACGCCGGCCCTGGGTGGGGGTACAGCCCAGTTAGGGAGGTGGAAAAACTGGCATATGTTGAGGTGTAGGCTGGACGTTGAGCAGCTGCAAATGGAGGAATTGGAGAAGTCGGAGGAAGAGGAGGACAAAGCGAGCCATTTTGCTGGCAACCTATGTGTCACCAGGGGAAGGTGATACAAAATCCTTTGAAACCCAGGCATGGTTCATTTTTATGAAGGTGAGATCACCAACATTTTGGGTCGACAGCCGGGTCCTTCTTTCTGTCAGGATTGATCCAGCTGCACTGAAGACTCTTTCTGATAGCACACTACCAGCAGGGCAAGCGTGCTCCTGTATGGCATATTGTGCCAATTCAGACCAGGTGTACAGTTTACAGGCCCAGAAGTCAAAGGGGAATGAACTGTGAGGGAGAACATCGATAGGGGAGGAGAGGTAATTTTGAACCATAGTTGACAACTGCAGTCTCCTGTCTGTTGCAATCGATTCAGTATTACCAGACGTGTGAGCGTTACTCGAGAAATCAGTCCACAACATGGTCATGAAACCCCTGTCTCCAACGCCACTTTGGCTGTGTGCACCACGAACACCTCTTCCATGTTGCCCAGTACGGCTCGTGGTAGAACCTGCACCGCTGCTGTGTGCTGGGAATGCCTCTAACAAACGGTTTACCAGACTTGCTTGGTTGTTCGCCAATATTAGCTCTGTGTTCTCTTGTGGCATGATGTTCTGTAATTTGCCTTTATAGCGTGGATCGATGATGCTGGCCAACCAGTAGTCGTCATCCTTCATAATTTTGGCAATGCGGGGGTCCCTTTTTAGGATCCGCAAGACATAATCACACATGTGGGCCACTGTTCCAGGTGTCAATGATGCACTGACAGTGGTGGGTGGAGTACTTTCTGCCAAATCCACATCCCTCCAGTCACGCACAAACCCTGTACCTGACCTTGGCAAGCCAACATTTTCTCTTGCCCCCTGAGATGCATCCTCCTCCCCAAAATAATCATCCCCCTCAGCCTCCTCCTCTTGTTCCTCCACCTCGTCCAGGAAAGTTCCCTGAGCAGACAATGCCTGACTGTCATCAAGGCTTCCCTCCTCCGCTGCAGACGCCTGATCCTTAATGTGCGTCAAAGTTTGCATGAGCAGACGCATAAGTGGGATGCTCATGCTTATGATGGCATCGTCTGTGCTTACCAGCCGTGTGCATTCCTCAAAACACTAAAGGACTTTACAGAGGTCTTTCAGCTTTGACCACTGCACACCCGACAACTCCATGTCTGCCCTCAAACTGCCTGCCCGTGTATCCTCCCACAAATGCATTACAGCCTGCCTCTGTTCGCACAGCCTCTCAACCATGTGCATGGTGGAGTTCCACCTTGTTGCAACGTCTATGATTAGGCGGTGCTTGGGGAGGTGGAGCGATCGCTGCAACCTCTGCATACGACTGGAGTCTATGGGCGAGCGACGGATGTGCGAGCACAGTCTTCGCACATTATGGAGCAGGGCTGTTAACTCCGGATAATTATTTAGGAAGCACTGCACCACCAGGTTCAAGGTGTGAGCCAGGCAAGGAATGTGTCTGAGTTTTGCCAGGGCTATGGCCGCCACAAAATTACGGCCGTTATCACTGACTACCTTGCCTGGCGCAAGATGTAGACTGCCCAGCCATGACTCAGTTTCTCGCTGCAAGTAGTCGGCCAGTACCTCCGCGGTGTGTCTGTTGTCGCCCAAAGACATAATCTTTAAAACAGCCTGCTGATGCTTACCACTAGTTGTTCGATAGAGGGACACCTCGTGTGCAACACTGCCAGCTTCGGATGGAGTGCTCGTGTGACAGCGCTCTGTCAACGAGCTTTCGCTTCTGGAGGAGGGTCGAATGCCTACAGCCAACTGTTGCCTATACCGTCTCACCGCCGCTGTCCCCTGTGGACCCTGCATCCACCACATTAACCCAGTGTGCAGTGATGGACACATAACGGCCCTGGCCATGCCTACTGGCCCATGCATCTGTTTTGAGGTGCACCTTTCCACTCACTGATTGTTTGAGTGCATGGACAATGCGGTCTTTCACATGCAGATGGAGGGCAGGGATGGCTTTTCTAGAAAAGAAGTGCCGACTGGGTAGGTCATAGTGTGGGACAGCGTAGGCCATGAGCTCTCGGAACGCTGCGCTTTCAAGCAAACGGAAGGGCATCATCTCTAATGAGATCAGTTTGGCAATGTAGGCGTTCAAAGCCAGTGTACGCAAATGAGAGGATGAGTACTTTCTTGTCCTACTCAGAGTGTCTGCTAGTGTGAGCTGGACTTGAGCGCTGCATGTGGGTGAACTAGCGGTGGACATGACGGACTGAGAGGGAGTTGGTGATCGTTGTGGTGGTGATAGCTTAGATTCAGTCTTTCGTTGCAAAAACATTGTGATTCCCTGACTGCTTTGGCCTTGCGACGACACCTCAATATTTCTTGCTGGTGATGTGCTAACCGGTGGGCTTACAGTGGGGGAAGCGATGGAGCGTTGGTGGCTACCTTCAGTCGGAGCAGGTGCACATGTGCTACCTGAGGTTTTGGAGTCTACTATATGGTAATGTGAATGGCGTCCTTCACAACTACAACTTGCCCTGTAAAAATACAAGTGCTCCTACGCAGCGCTCCCAGCTTGATCTTTTATTTTTTTGCTTGACAACTTCTCAATCACCGATATAACCTTTATATTCAGCTTCAGAAAATAATGATGGACGTAACAATTAGTTTTTTTTCACAGTGGGGGGAAAAGGTGCGTTATTTTCACCGCCTGTCCGGGAATTTCTGGACGGTTCGCGACGTCTGACAGCGGAACAATAAAGAAAACGCTCATGGCCTGTAGACTGTGAGCCCTCGCGGGCAGGGTCCTCTCTCCTTCTGTACTTGTGTGTCCCTTGTCTAGCACATGTTTATTGTACCTGTCTATATTTTCCCTTTTCATATGTAAAGCGCCATGGAATAAATGGCGCTATATAAATATATAATAATAATAATAATAATGGGCCTAGGAGGAAAATGAGAAAATCTGTCCAGTTAGGAGGGGGTTAAGAGCAGAGACCCCTGAGGGAGAACCTGTGGCTCACAAGCTGGGGGAAATGTCTGTGACTGCTAGGGAGGGACAATTGCTCCAGAACACTAGCCCTTGGCTACTACTTCCTTCCACCTGGTGGCGCCCTCTGCTCTCCGCACTCTTCCACTGCACAACTCACTGAACTGCCGTCTCTTACTACAGCAAATGTCCTATCTCTCGCTACAGCCAATCACAAATCGTGTCTTATGCGGTGGCGTGACGTAATGATCCACAACCCACAGCAATTTGTGAGTGTATCACTGATTTGCTAAGCTACTTCCGTAGGCGTGGTCTCGTCTCTGTCAGCTATCTCGTTCACTTCCGGTTCGGTTTGGCGGCTGCATCCGGGTTTACTGTCGTTCTAAGCCTGGCGCATAAGTCTGAGGTAAGCGGTAACGAGTCAGGGCACGGAATTGTCCCTCATTTTCCTTTATGCTGAGACGAGCAGGACGGCAGTCCACCTTGCTGTATAATCCGGGAGTGTCGTGCTAGGGGGGCGCTCCATCCTCAGTTATGTCACTGGCTCTGCTGTGCCTCCTTCCTTATCATAATGGCTGTCCGCCCAGTGCACACATTATCTCCATGCCTCTCATTAGTGCCCCCGAGGGTGGGAGATGTCTGAAATATGGTTAAAAGGACTGACCACCTTTTGGGGCATTTTTTTCATTAATAAATATTTCTAGCGTTAATAATTAGGTTCTGTTTTTTTTTTTTTTTGCCCATTTTGCCAAACAGCGCAAACATTTTAGAGACCCAGCTGTGAAAATATTTGCTCTCCTTAGATGACTTCCGGGGCAAGGAAAGAGTAGCGCATGCGTTGTAACGATTATATGCTTTGCCCACTGCGCATGCGCCAGGCCGGATATTGAATTGCGCAATTGCGGGAAGCCGAACGCCGTCTGTGGGATTCACAGACGGCGATACGCAACTTATGACAAGGAGCGGGGAGGGGGACAGAGAAAACGCCGCCCTCCTGACCTGACTGCCGTAATTGACACCGAAAATAACCAACTTTACAAAGGTATTTTGATATGAAAACGGGGTATCAGGATATATGATAGCTTTGTTATGGGACGCACTATTCAGCCATATCTTTATCTGACATAGCAATTTTGGGGTGACAGATTCCCTTTAAAGGGAATCTGTCACCCCAAAATTGCCATATTAGATAAAGATATGGCTGAATACAGCGTCCCATAACAAAGCCATCTGTCTTATCCTTATATTCTGATACCCCCGTTTTCATATATAAATACCTTTGTAAACTTCGTTTTTGTGGTGTCAATCATGGCGGTCAGGTCAGGAAGGCGGCGGTTATTCGCTTCCCCCAACCCCCCGCTCCTCTACTTCTGTCACGTAACGCTGTCTGTGAATATCACAGACAGCGTACTGTTTCCGCGATTGCGCTGTGAAGCAGGGCCCCAGCGCGTGCGCAGTGTTCTTTGCCCAACAGTGGGCAAAGTAGTAAAACATTACTGCGCATGCGTCAGACTTCCTGACTTTCCTTGGCCCGGAAGTCATCAGCAATCACTGGACGACTTCCGGGTCAAGTGAAGTGCCAGAAATTACTTGAGCTTGCGCGGTAGTGATAGTGTGCTGGCCCACTGTTGGGAAAACAGCACTGCGCACGCGCGAGGGACTTTTACACAGCGCAAGCGTGGAAAGACAACGGACAAGAAAAAAAAAAGCTACGTACGCCAAGAATTGAGGAGGGTTGGGGGAAGCGAATAACCGCCGCCTTCCTGACCTGACCGCCCTGATTGGCAGCCCAAAATACCAACTTTACGAAGGTATTTTTATATGAAAACGGGGGTGTCAGGATATAAGGAAAAGACGGATGGCTTTGTTATGGGACGCTGTATTCAGCCATATCTTTAGTTGATATGGCAAAAATGGGGTGACAGATTCCCTTTAAAGACCTTGCCATTTTTTGCAATTCTGACCAGTGTCCCTTTATGAGGTAATAACTCAGGAACTCTTCAATGGATCCTAGCGATTCTGAGATTGTTTTTTCGTGACATATTGGGCTTCATGATAGTGGTAAATTTAGGTCGATAATTTTTGCGTTTATTTGTGAAAAAAAATGGAAATTTGGTGAAAATTTAAAAAATTTCGCAATTTTCAAATTTTGATTTTTTTATTCTGTTAAACCAGAGAGTTATGTGACACAAAATAGCTAATAAATAACATTTCCCACATGTCTACTTTACATCAGCACAATTTTGTAAACAAAAATTTTTTTTTGTTAGGAAGTTATAAGGGTTAAAAGTTGACCAGCGATTTCTCATTTTTACACAAAATTTACAAAACCTTTTTTTTTAGGGACCACCTCACATTTGAAGTCACTTTGAGGGGTCTATATGGCAGAAAATACCCAAAAGTGACACCATTATAAAAACTGCACCCCTCAAGGTACTCAAAACTACATTCAAGAAGATTATTAACCCTTCAGATGCTTCACAGGAACTAAAGCAACGTGGAAGGAAAAAATGGACATTTTAATTTTTCCAACAAAAATTTTCTTTTAGCATCAATTTTTTCATTTTTGCATTGGGCAACAGGATAAAATGGATCCTAAAATTTGTTTAGCAATTTCTCTGAGTACTCCGATACCTCATATGTGGTCATAAACCACTGTTTGGGCGCACGGCAGGGCTCAGAAGGGAAGGAGCGCCATTTGACTTTTTGAATGGAAAATATGCCGGAATATTTAGCTGTTGCCATGTCTCATTTGGAGAGTCCCTGTGTGCCTAAACATTGGAGCTCACCCACAAGTGACCCCATTTTGGAAACTAGACCCCCCCAAGGAACTTATCTAGATGCATAGTGAGCACTTTGAACCCCCAGGTGCTTCACAAATTGATCCGTAAAAAAAAAGCACTTTTTTTTCACAAAAATTTTCTTTTAGCCTCAGTTTTTTCATTTTCACATGGGCAACAGGATAAAATGCATCCTAAAATTTGTTGGGCAGTTTATCCGGAGTACACAGATACCTCATATGTGGTCATAAACCACTGTTTGGGCGCATGGCAGGGCCCAGAAGGGAAGGAGCGCCATTTGAGTTTTTGAATGGAAAATTAGTCCAATCGTTAGCGGACACCATGACGCGTTTGGAGAGCCCCTGTGTGCCTAAACAGTGGAAAAAAAACCACATGTGACACCATTTTTGAAACTAGACCTCTTATAAAACTTATCTAGATGTGTTGTGAGCACTCTGAACCCCCAAGTGCTTCACAGAAGTTTATAACGCAGAGCAGTGAAAATAAATCATTTTTTTTCCTCAAAAATGATTTTTTAGCCCACTATTTTTTATTTTCACAAGGGTAACAGAGAAATTGGACCACAAACGTTGTTGTGCAATTTGTCCTGAGTACACCAATACCCCATATGTGGGGGGAACCACTGTTTTGGCGCATGGGAGAGCTCAGAAGGGAAGGAGGCCATTTTGGAATGCAGACTTGATAGAATGTTCTGCGGGCGTCATGTTGCGTTTGCAGAGCCCCTGATGTGCCTAAACAGTAGAAACCCCCCACAAGTGACCCCATTTTGGAAACGACCCCCCCCAAGGAGCTTATCTATATGTGTAGTGAGCACTTTGAACCCCCAAGTGCTTCACAGAAGTTTATAAACGCAGAGCAGTGAAAATAAAAAAAATCATTTTTGTTTCTCAAAAATCATTTTTTAGCCCGCTATTTTTTATTTTCCCAAGGGTAACAGGATAAATTGGACGCCAAAAGTTGTCCAGTTCTTCCTGAGTACGCTGGTGCCCCATATGTGGGGGGGAACCACTGTTTGGGCGTACGGCAGGGCTCAGAAAGGAAGGAGCGCCATTTGACTTTTTTAATGGAAAATTAGCTCCTATCATTAGCGGACACCATGTCGTGTTTGGAGAGCCCATGTGTGCCTAAACTTGGAGCTCCCCCACAAATGACCCCATTTTGGAAACAAGACCTCCTAAGGAACTTATCTAGATGCTCAGTGAGCACTTTGAAACCCCAGGTGCTTCACAGAAGTTTATAACGCAGAACCCTGAAAATAAAAAATCATTTTTTTTCTCAAAAAATGATTTTTTTAGCCCCCTATTTTTTATTTTCACAATGGTTACAGGAGAAATTGGACCCCAAAAGTTGTTGTCCAATTTGTCCTGAGTACGCTGGTACCCCATATGTGGGGGGTAACCACTGTTTGGGCACACGTCAGGGCTCGGAAGGGATGTAGTGACGCTTCAAAATGCCGAGTTGATGGAATGGTCTGCGGGCATCTTGTTACGTTTGCAGAGCCCCTGATGTGCCTAAACAGTAGAAACCCCACACAAGTGACCCCATTTTGTAAACTAGACCCCCCCAAGGAACTTATCCAGATGTGTGATGACCACCTTGAACCCCCACGTGCTGCACAGAAGTTTATAATGCAGAGCTGTGAAAATAAAAAATCATTTTTTTCCTCAAAAACTGATTTTTTTTAACCCGCAATTTTTTATTTTCACAAGGGTAACAGGAGAAATTGGACCCCAAAAGTTGTTGTACAGTTTGTCCTGAGTACACTGGTACCCCATATGTGGGGGGGGGGAACCACTGTTAGGGCACACTTTGGGGCTCGGAAGGGAAGTAGTGACGTTTTGAAATGCTGACTTTGATGGAATGGTCTGCGGGCATCATGTTACGTTTGCAGAGCCCCTGATGTGCCTAAACAGTAGAAACTCCCCACAAGTGACCCCATTTTGGAAACTAGACACCGCACGGAACTTATCTAGATGTGCGGTGAGCACTTTGAACCCCCAAGGGCTACACAGAAGTTTATTACGCCGGGCATGAAAATAAAAACATATTTTTTCCACAAACATGATCTTTTAGTCCCCAATTTTTTTATTTTCCCAAGGGTAACAGGAGAAATTAGACCCCAAAATTGTTGTCCAATTTGTCCTGAGTACGCTGATATCCCATATGTGGGAGAAAACTACTGTGTGGGCACACTTCGGGGCTCGGAAGGGAAGTATTGACGTTTTGAAATGCCGACTTGATGGAATAGTCTGCGGGCATCATGTTACGTTTGCAGAGCCCTTGATGTGCCTAAACAGTAGAAAACCCCCAAGTGACCCCATTTTAGAAACTAGATACCCCCAAGGAACTCCTCTAGATGTGTAGTGAGCACTTTGAACCCCCAAGTGCTTCACAGAAGTTTATAAACACAGAGCAGTGAAAATAAAAAAAATCATTTTCTCTTCGCCACGACAGCACCCACTGAGAGAGGGATCCGCCCCTAGGAACAGGAAACCTACAGAGAGATAAAAGAGGCGGCCCCCCTCGCTCCTCAGTTGGTTTCCTGTTCCTAAGAGAGGAACCTACTGATTATGGAGCTAGAAGAGGATACCTGGGCTATGGAACCGCCTGCGCAGTGTCTATAAGAGCGGCAGGGGTTCGGGCACCAGAGGCAGCGTCGGGGTTAACTCCCCCTCGACTGAAGTTAACCACCTGACAGAACGCTGTCATGAAGAGAACCGTATGTATATCAGGTGGTGTTTGCGAGGCCAGGAGTGATATAGCTCTGGCTCGCATATATGTGGATATGTGAGGCTGCCCTACCTTTAGATTGCTGGGAGCCTTGATGAAAGGAAAGATGGCGTGGAAAAGCCGCCGCGTTCCTCTGCGATGATGTGGGAGCATGACCGAAGTACCAGGGAGAGAAAAAGCGGCGCAGAACAAGCGCACGCTCCGTAATCACCGGAGATAAGTTTAGACCTCCGAGGATACCACAGAGGCAAATGGGAGTATAGAGCGGTCGCAGGCAGAAGAGGCGGAACCCGGAAGTAGAAGGGTAACACTTCCGGGTCAACGCTATGCAAAGAAAAAAAAAAAAGTGGGAGGAAATTATGTAGGAGCTGCATAAAAACACCGGCTATTTGGCCTCCGGTGTGCAGCAATGTCAGCGTCTGGTGACCCTGTATCGCACCTCTCTGAAGGCATGGTTAATCCACGCCGTAACAGCAGCAGTAGCAGCAAAAAAGATGAAAGTGGACGCTCCAAACGAAGTGGTTCCACTAACAGAGATGGAGAAAAAACATCTCACTCCACACCGCAGCCAGATCCTCCAAAGCCGGTACTGTGCTGACAAAGGAGCTTCACTGGGTGAGTGCTTTTATCACACCTGTAAAGCTGATGGCCCTTCCCCCTCTTTTCTGTCTATCTTTAGGGGAAAAAGACGGCCAAATCCAAACACAAGGAATGTGCCCTATGCTCCCAACCCCTCCCAGACACATATGCTAAAAGATTGTGTCAAACATGCATTGGTCATACGCTCCAGGAAGAAAATTCTGTTAGATCAGAGGATATTCGTCTTATGATTAGAGAAGAGCTACAGGCCCTGGGAGGAGCAAGTAGTGTTACGGGAAGGAGATCCCTTAAAGAAATTACCCCGCCTAGGGTAGCATCTTCTTCAGACAGTGGAGAACTGAATTCACAAGCTTCGCAATCTGTATCCTCAGAGGAGGAAGAGGAACATACATGCTTTCCTACAGATAGCGTAAATAATCTGATTAAATCAATAAGAAACACTATGGGGTTGCCGGACGTTAAAGATCCTAGAACTCCCCAGGAAATCATGTTTTCAGGAATCTCCCAACGAAAGGGTAGAGTGTTTCCTTTAATTCCAGCCATAAAAGATCTGGTTAAAAAAGAATGGGAGAAGCAAGGGCAAAGGGGTTTTTTGCCGGCAGCATCTAAAAGACGATACCCTTTTGATGATGATGAGTTGGCCTCTTGGGCAAAAGCACCTAAAGTAGATGCGGCTGTAGCCTCGACTTCTCGCCGGTCCTCTCTGCCAGTGGAAGATTCTGGGATGTTATCAGACCCCCTGGATCGGAAAGCAGACGCACTGCTTAAAAGATCATGGGAATCATGTATAGGGCATTTAAGCCAGCTATATCGGCTACGTGTACGGGCAGAGCCTTGTTAATATGGTTAGACCAGTTAGAGGACAATATAAAAAATGGTCTATCCAGAGAGAAGCTACGTGCCTCCATTCCACTAATTAGGGGTGCAGCAGCTTTTTTGTCAGATGCTTCATTAGATTCTCTCCGCCTAGCAGCAAGAACAGCGGGTTTAACTAACGCAGCTAGAAGAGCGTTATGGCTAAAAGGCTGGAAGGGAGACACTCAGATTAAATCTAAACTCTGCTCTATACCCTGCCAGGGTGAGTATCTGTTTGGTGCAGTGCTAGATGACATCCTAACCAAGGCAGCAGAAAGAAAGAAAGGCTTCCCTAATCCATACGTTCCGTCCTACAGGAGGTCATTCAGGAAGCCAGCGTTTGGCAGGAAAAAGGACTTTAAAGCCCAGAACCCTTGGAATAATAAGGACTTCAAGCCGAAGGGAAACTTGTTCGGTAAACGCCCCTTTAGATCAGGAGAAAAATTCCGGTAGTGTTAATCTACCTGTGGGTGGCAGACTGTTATACTTTTGCTGTCACTGGGAAAAGATCACTTCAAACCCCTGGGCCATTAATATTGTAAGATCAGGTCTAGCATTGGAATTTGTCCGGAATCCTCCGGACTCCTTTCTATTGACTTCTTTAAAGTCTCAGGCTCAACAGGAGTCATTAGAATTGGAAATTAAAGGCCTATTACATAAAAAGGTACTAGTAGAGGTTCCGATTCATCAAAGAGGGAAAGGCTTTTATTCTCCCTTGTTTCTGGTATCTAAACCAGATGGTTCATTTAGAACCATAATTAATTTAAAAAAGCTGAATACCTTTTTGAAGGCCCGGACTTTTAAGATGGAGTCTATAACGGTCAGCCATAAAACTTCTGTTTCCCAGATGCTACATGGCGTCGTGGACCTCAAGGATGCGTATTACCACCTGCCAATACAGATCTCGCATCAGCAGTTTCTACGAGTAGCAGTTATATTAGAGGGCCGAATTCGTCATCTGCAATTCACGGCAATGCCTTCGGATTATCTATGGCACCCGCGTCTTCACCAAACTAAAGGTACTGCCACACTAAACAATCCCGCTAGCGATCTCGTTAGCGTTGCATACTAATGAGATCGCTAGCGGGATTGTTTCCATATCGCTAAATGCTGCCGCATTTAGCGATATAGTTAACGACGCTATCGCCGTTAGCGATCTTCTTAACGACTTTAGCGGTACAAAAGTACCGCTAAATCGCTAAGAAAAGGTGCCACACAGCGATAAGATACTTACCAGCGGGAGCGCCAGCGATGAAATAGGGTCCGGAACGATTCCAGCGACGAGCGAGATCACAGCAGGAAGCTCGTCGCTGGAAGCTGCCGCACTGAACAATATCGCTAACGGATCGCTAAATAGTGACGTTTTTTAGCGATCCCGTTAGCGATATTGTTTAGTGTGGCATACCCTTAATGCTGGAGGTGATGTCATACTTGCGAATAAAAGATACCCTGGTAATCCCATATCTGGATGATATTCTGATTGTGGGAAATTCGTATCGGCAGTGTGAGCACAGACTATCTGACGTAATCTCATCTTTGCAGAGCTTAGGTTGGCTGATAAACTGGGAAAAATCCAGACTACACCCGGTAACCTGTCAGACGTTCCTAGGCCTTCATCTAAATTCAGTAAGTCAGAGATGCCTGCTACCAGAGGCAAAGAAATTAACTGTAATCAATAAAGTACGACTTGTAGTAAATAATCCTGTAATATCACTAAGAGCAGGCATGTCCTTACTAGGATCGTTGACCTCTTGTATTCCGGCAGTCCAGTGGGCTCAGTTTCATACCAGAACATTGCAAAGAACCATCCTACAGGAGGAAGAAAAGCTGCAGGGACAATTAGAAAGCATGATATCCCTACCATCGGAAGTAGTCAATTCCCTAAGGTGGTGGCTAGATCCAGATAATCTTTCGGGAGGGGTTCCTTGGGTAGTGGTCCCCTCAAATATAGTAACCACAGATGCCAGTCCCTTGGGATGGGGAGCGCATTTAAAAGATTATATCGTGCAGGGAAAGTGGCCTAGATCTGAGGTAGAAGACTCGTCAAATATGAGAGAATTAAAAGCTGTATATCATGCTATATGTAACTTTCTTCCACAGCTACAAGGAACTCATACAAGGATTCTATCAGACAACACCACCTCTGTAGCATACATAAACCACCAAGGAGGAACACGATCAGCAGCGCTCATGTCTATCGCGGGGAAAATTCTAAAAATAGCAGAAGATCATCTCTTGTCCCTATCAGCATTACATGTCAGAGGAGCAGACAATATCAAGGCAGATTTCCTCAGTCGCCATACTCTACATCAGGGAGAATGGATGCTCAGTCGCCAAATCTTCAACATGATAGCAGTCAGATGGGGCAAGCCAGAGATAGACCTGTTTGCCACAAGGGACAACAGACAAGTCGAAAGGTTTGCTTCACTGTTCAGGATGGACAGTCCGGACATACTGGATGCTTTGCAGACTCCGTGGACTTTTCGCCTAGCCTATGCCTTTCCTCCAATGATGTTACTACCAACCGTCATCCGGAAAATCAGGAGGAAGGAGCGAGAATAATCTTAATAGCTCCGTTCTGGCCCAAGAGGCCATGGTTCTCATGGCTGAGGGCCATGTCGGTCTCAGATCCATGGGTTCTTCCTTGGGACCGGGACCTTCTTTCACAAGGGCCATTTCACCACCCTCAGGTCAAAGGTCTTCGCCTCACGGCTTGGAATTTGAAAGGCAGCTATTAAAGCAAAGAGGGTTTTCAGACGGTCTAATTAATACCCTTCTGCATAGTAGAAAGGAGATCACAACCAATATATATGCCAGAGTCTGGAAAAAATTCTTAACATTTCATTCAACACACCTATCTGATGAAGTACCTATCCCGGCTATCCTTGAATTTTTGCAAAAAGGACATGAGTTAGGTCTATCAGTGAATACACTTAAAGTCCAAGTGTCAGCTCTAGGAGCTTTATACAGTCAGGATGTAGCAGGCAATAAATGGGTGGCTCGATTTATTTCAGCCTGCCATCGAACACAACCAGTTTACCGCAAATGCCATCTTGGGACTTAAACTTAGTTCTAGACGCCTTAACGGAAAGTCCATTTGAACCACTCCATTCAATACCAATAAAATATGTTTCATTTAAAACCATTTTGTTAGTAGCCTTGGTCTCAGCAAGAAGAGTGAGTGATCTCCAGGCCTTATCGATAGATCCTCCTTTCCTATCGGTATCTCAGGACAAGATAGTCTTAAAAACAGACCCGTCTTATCTTCCTAAAATGGCGACAAAATTTCATAGATCCCAGGAGATCTACCTTCCTTCCTTTTACGATAGGCCCTCATCACCACAGGAAGAAAGATTCCACACTTTAGATGTTAAAAGGGCCGACTTAGCATATCTGGACAGGACTAGACCCTGGAGGAAGAGCAGGGCTCTCTTTGTCTCGTTCCAGGGCAGCCGTAAAGGTGCAGGAGTGACGAAGAGTACGCTGTCTCGATGGATTAGAGACGCAATATCTCTGGCGTATGTGGCAAAGGGGAAAGTTCCACCACAGGGCGTGAAAGCACATTCCGCACGAGCCATATCTTCCTCCTGGGCAGAAAGAGCAGATGTCCCAATAGACCTTATATGTAAGGCCGCAACCTGGGCTTCACCTTCTACCTTCTATGATCACTATAGGTTAGATCTATCTTCCTCAACAGACCTAGTGTTTGGTAGATCAGTCCTTGACACGGTGGTCCCTCCCAGGTGATAGTCTCTGAAAATCTCTCAGTGGGTGCTGTCGTGGTGAAGAGAAAAAGCCGGATTACTTACCGGTAATGCTCTTTTATAGAGCCCACGACAGCACCCACTCACTTCCCTCCCCTAGTTATAGTATGCACGGTGTATTCCGTTGGGTGAAGGGCTAAATGTATGTACATAGTCTAGCAGTGTAAATATGTATATATATCTTAAACGTATTACGAAGCAAATTGTCTAAAACTTGTGTGGCGGTTCCTCTCATTCTCTGTAATCCAACTGAGGAGCGAGGGGGGCCGCCCCTTTTATCTCTCTGTAGGTTTCCTGTTCCTAGGGGCGGATCCCCTCTCTCAGTGGGTGCTGTCGTGGGCTCTATAAAAGAGCATTACCGGTAAGTAATCCGGCTTTTTTGTTTCTCAAAAATCATTTTTTTAGCCCGCTTTTTTTTATTTTCCCAAGGGTAACAGGATAAATTGGACGCCAAAAGTTGTTGTCCAGTTCTTCCTGAGTATGCTGGTGCCCCATATGTGGGGGAACCACTGTTTGGGCGTACGGCAGGACTCAGAAGGGAAGGAGCGCCATTTGACTTTTTAAATGGAAAATTAGCTCCTATCATTAGCGGACACCATGTCGTGTTTGGAGAGCCCCTGTGTGCCTAAACTTTGGAGCTCCCCCACAAATGACCCCATTTTGGAAACAAGACCCCATAAGGAACTTATCTAGATGCACAGTGAGCACTTTGAAACCCCAGGTGCTTCACAGAAGTTTATAACGCAGAGCCCTGAAAATAAAAAATCATTTTTTTTTCTCAAAAAAATGATTTTTTAGCCCCCTATTTTTTATTTTCACAATGGTTACAGGAGAAATTGGACCCCAAAAGTTGTTGTCCAATTTGTCCTGAGTACGCTGGTACCCCATATGTGGGGAGTAACCACTGTTTGGGCACACGTCAGGGCTCGAAAGGGATGTAGTGACGCTTCGAAATGCCGAGTTGATGGAATGGTCTGCGGGCATCTTGTTACGTTTGCAGAGCCCCTGATGTGCCTAAACAGTAGAAACCCCACACAAGTGACCCCATTTTGTAAACTAGACCCCCCAAGGAACTTATCCAGATGTGTGGTGAGCACCTTGAACCCCCACGTGCTGCACAGAAGTTTATAATGCAGAGCCGTGAAAATAAAAAAATCATTTTTTTCCTCAAAAACTGATTTTTTTAACCCGCAATTTTTTATTTTCACAAGGGTAACAGGAGGAATTGGATCCCAAAAGTTGTTGTACAGTTTGTCCTGAGTACACTGGTACCCCATATGTGGGGGGGAACCACTGTTAGGGCACATGTTGGGGCTCTTAAGGGAAGTAGTGACGTTTTGAAATGCTGACTTTGATGGAATGGTCTGCGGGCATCATGTTACGTTTGCAGAGCCCCTGATGTGCCTAAACAGTAGAAACTCCCCACAAGTGACCCCATTTTGGAAACTAGACACCGCACGGAACTTATCTAGATGTGCGGTGAGCACTTTGAACCCCCAAGGGCTACACAGAAGTTTATTATGCCCGGGCATGAAAATAAAAACATATTTTTTCCACAAACATGATCTTTTAGTCCCCATTTTTTTTATTTTCCCAAGGGTAACAGGAGAAATTAGACCCCAAAAGTTGTTGTCCAATTTGTCCTGAGTACGCTGATATCCCATATGTGGGAGAAAACTATTGTGTGGGCACACTTCGGGGCTCGGAAGGGAAGTATTGATGTTTTGAAATGCCGACTTGATGGAATGGTCTGCGGGCGTCATGTTACGTTTGCAGAGCCCTTGATGTGCCTAAACAGTAGAAACTCCCCCAAGTGACCCCATTTTGGAAACTAGATCCCCCCAAGGAACTCCTCTAGATGTGTGGTGAGCACTTTGAATCTCCAAGTTCTTCACAGAAGTTTATAACGCAGAGCTGTGAAAATAAAAAATCATTTTTTTTTTACACAAAAATAATTTTTTTAGTCCCCAATTTTATTTTCCCAAGGGTAACAGGAGAAATTAGACCCCTAAAGTTGTTGTGCAATTTTTCCTGAGTATGCTGATACCCCATATGTGGGGGTAAACCACTGTTTGGGCACACGTCGGGGCTCGGAATAAAGGGAGCACTGATTGACTTTTTGAACGCAAAATTTGCAGGAATCAATGGTGGCGCCATGTCATGTATGGACACCCCCCTGATGTGCCTAAATAGTGGAAACCCCTCAATTCTAACTCCAACCCTAACCCCTACACACCCCTAATCATAACCCTAACCCCAACACATCCCTAACCCTAATCCCAACTCTAACCATAACCCTAACCACAAGCCTAACCCTAATCCCAACCCTAACCCCAAAACACCCCTAAGACTTATCCTAACTCTAACCCTAATTCTAACCCTAATTCAAACCCTAGAGGCACTGTCACACTTAGTGATCTTGATCGCACCAGCGATCACGACAACGACACGACCTGGCGAGATCGTTGGTGCGATCGCTATATGGTCGCTAGTTAGCTTCCAAACACAAAGATCTCATCAGAGATTAGCAATCTGAATAACGACCTCTGCGGTCGTTGGGAAAGCCTAGTCCCGCCTGCACCGCTGGTAAAGTCGTTCATAAAGGGTGTCACACTCAGCGATTCAGGCTCACCAGCGGGACACCAACGACCAAAAAATGGCTCAGAACGTTCATGAACGATCAGCGACATCGCAGCGGGGGCCACATCACCGCTACATGTCACACACAGCGACGTCGCTAACGAGATCGCTGCTGCGTCATAAAATATCTGACGCTTTAGCGATCTCGCTAGCGATCTCGCTTAGTGTGACAGTACCTTAACCCTAATTCTAACCTAAGGCTAACCCTAACCCTATTTCTAACCCTAAGGCTGGTTCATATTGCGTTTTACCAGCCCGTGGTTCAACACATAGCGTTGACGGGCTGGTAACGGTATAGTATAATGCGATCGCGTTATGCTATACCCGCCAGCGCAGATGAATCAGCAGATGATTCATCTGTGCTAGCGGTGACAGAGCCCAGACACTGCAGCCCGCATCCGAGGCTCCGTCACTGAATGATGGCAAGTCGCGACGATGCGCTTTCGCATGCGTCGCATGCCCCGCAAATGGTAGTGAATGGCAGCGTTAATGGACTGCGTTATACCGCGGTGTAACGCAGTCTAACGGACTGCCATAATGCAATATGAACACAGCCTTATAATCGTAACCCTAACCCTAATAAGAAAAAAAATATATAATTTTTATTTGTTGTCCTACCAGGGGGTGAAATGGCGTTTATACTTTTTATTTACTTTTTTCACTGTGAGAGTTATCACAGTGATCAAAAAATTTCGGACACGAGGGCACTGCGCATGCGCCGATTGCAGATGGCGCGACCATGAAACATCGACGACGCGGGACGGATCAGGGACATCGGTAAGCCGGGAGAGGTGAGTAAGGGGTCGAAGTAAGGGGGGGAATCGGAGAGCGGAGGCAAGGAGGAGGGGAGCAGTAAGTGACGGCGGTGACCGATCGCCGCTATTCATCAGTGGCGGCGGCCGATCGCCGCCGTGACTTGGTGTGGGGGGGTTCGGTTCTCGGTCTCCAGCCATGGCAGATGCTATTGCAGCATCGGCCAAGGCTGGATTGTAATATTTCACCAAATTTCATTGGTGAAATATTACAGATTGCTCTGATTGGCTGTTTCTCTTTTAACAGCCAATCATAGCGATCGTAGCCACGTGAGGGTTAAGCCAACCCCCCTGTGGTGAAGCACAAAGGGTCTTGTGCCTGCGGGTCGGGTGACCTTTCAGTGACCCCGGTTACCCGACCCGCAGGAACGCATCCTTTGATGACAAGGGTATGCGTCACAGGTCAGATTGGCACCGACTTTCATGACGCATACGCTGTTCACAGGTCGGGAAGGGGTTAATTATTTAAATAATTAAAAAAACGATGTGCAGTCCCCACCACTTTTGACAACCAGCCAAGCTAAAGCAGGTAGGACTAGCTTAACGTTTCTATTACCTGTATGCCCATGTTAATAGATTGTATACGTCCCAGGGAGTGGGGATGACAGATTCCCTTTAAGGCCCAAACCAGGCTGGTCATTAAGGGTCAACTCTCATACTGATCCGCTTGCACAGGACTATTGGTACATTTCTGTGGGGGTTACGGAAACAGCCTAGCTTAGCGGCTGTCTGCTATTTCTGCAGCCTTGTCTCCAGCAGTCAGTTATTTTGAAAGGCGTAGATGAGAATAACCCTTTACATGATGCTCTCCAGGCACCAGTACAATTAGCCAGGAAGCCATTGTCCCTGTGTATGTTAAGCTGATAGGAACAGAAACTTCCCAGCAGGCGTTCTTCCTTGTATAAACCACCACCAGCAGTCAGTGTCCTAATGCTCTAAAGGGTATGCCACACTAAGCGAGATCGCTATCGAGATCACTACTCTGCGTCACCATTTATGACGCAGTAGCGATCTCGTTAGTGACTTAACTGTGTGTGACATGTAGCAGCGATGTGGCCCCTGCTGAGATGTCGCTGATCGCTCATGAACGTTCTGAGCCGTTTTTTGGTCGTTGGTGTCCCGCTTGTGAGCCTGAATCGCTGAGTGTGACACCTTTGACGATTACCACATCGCGTGGACTAGGTTTTCCCAACGACCGCAGAGGTCGTTATACAGATCGCTGATGAGATGTGTTTGGAATCACAGATCGCTGATGAGATGTTTTGGAATCACACAGCTAAGTCGCTAACGAGATCGCTACTGCGTCATAAATGGTGATGCAGTAGTGATTTCGTTTGCGATCTCGCTTAGTGTGGCATACCCTTAACTCATGAAGGTTAAGGCCCCACAACACATTAGAGAAAAGTTGGTCAAAGCCATTGATATCGGAATCCTCCCAAATGTCCGATTTTGGACTGCTAATCCATTTGTTGCCTGCGCGATAAGCCACTGCCAGAAGAGTCTGTAGCGGCTTTCTCGTGGAGAGCAAGGGGCTAAGCCGATCACTCCTGTGTATGGAGAATTTGAAGAGAGAGCTGTTTACTGAACGGTCAGCCAAACAATCTTTCACCTTACAGCTATTTATTGTTTATCGGGGCTTCATTGCCAAATCCTCTGCCCTAAATTCTGTGGTCTGGTGGCTCTCAATCCTAGTGCATCATTTACACTGAATCCATCAATTGTCTTATTATTATGTTGCTGATTTCTGCTGCACCATTACTGCCATGTCTAAATTTAGGAAATGCTTCAAAATGCTTTTTTATAACTTGGGTTAATGCAACTTTTGATGTGTAATCGCATGACACATACATAGCGGTGAGCAAAATGTAGACTCTAGAAGCCATTTACAGCAGGGATCGACAAAGTTGTTCAGAATCTAGGAGCCAGCCAAAAAATTTAGGAGCCAGAATTTTTTTTTAACAAACTTGGTTTTTAATTTAACAAAAAAACATTACAAACGTTATAAACATTTAACTTCTAAAGATAATAAATATTATATTTTGATATATTACCGTATATACTCGTGTATAAGCCGAGATTTTCAGCCCATTTTTTAGGGCTGAAAGTCCCTCTCTCGGCTTATACGCGGGTCGGCGGGGGAGCCGGGGGTGTCGGATCATACTCACCCCTCCGTCGGCGTGTCTCTGCAGCCCCCCTGCTTCTCCCACGATCTCGCCTCCTGCAGCGTCCATGGCACGCTCATAAGTCATGATTGTGCATTTCATGACTTATGAGCGTGCCATGTACGCTGCAGGAGGCCGAATCGTGGAGAACAGGGGGCTGCGGACACGCCGACTGGTAGTAGATCCGAACCCTCCCCCCCGACCCGTAACAGAAGGACTTCAGCTAAAAATGGCTGAAACTGGTTATCACGATATATGCAATACATGACTTTAATGAGCGGTGCCATGTGACCGCTGTAGGAAGGAAGCGCTGCAGAGACGCGCCGGCGGAGGGGTGACTATAGCGATATTTACCTGTCCCGTTCCACCGCTGCGCTCTGCGTCCTCATCTGACTCCTCTGGCTGTGAATGATCAGGCAGAGGGCGCGATGACGTCGTTAGTGTGCGCCCCACCCCCTGCCAGATCATTCACAGCCAGAGGAGTCAGACCGAGGGAGCAGTGCGCAGCGGTGCAGAGAGGACAGGTAAATATCACAAGTGCCGGGCTCCTGAGCGAGCGGTGACACCGGCACCTGTCCCCCATAGCGTGCCAGTGTCACCGCCTACTCAGGACACCGGCACCTGGCCCCCAGCGACGAGAGGTGAGTATGTCATTTTTTTTTTTTTGCAGCAGATGAGGCATAATCTGGAACATGGGGGCATAATATGGGGCATATGGGGCATAATTGTGCAGCATATGGGGCATAATCTGGAGCATATGGGGGCATAATCTGTGGAGCATATGGGGCATAATCTGTGGAACATATGGGGGCATAATCTGTGGAGCATATGGGGGCATAATCTGTGGAACATATGGGGGCATAATATGGAGCATATGGGGGCATAATCTGTGGAGCATATGGGGGCATAATATGGAGCATATGGGGGCATAATCTGTGGAGCATATGGGGGCATAATATGGAGCATATGGGGCATAAGCTGTGGAACATATGGGGCATAATCTGGAGCATATGGGGGCATAATCTGTGGAACATATGGGGGCATAATATGGAGCTTATGGGGGCATAATATGGAGCATATGGGGGCATAATCTGTGGAACATATGGGGCATAATCTGGAGCATATGGGGGCATAATCTGTGGAACATATGGGGGTATAATATGGAGCATATGGGGCATAATCTGGAGCATATGGGGGGCATAATCTGTGGAGCATCATATGGGGCATAGTTTTCCCAGTTTTTTTGTGGCAAAATTAGGGGGGTCGGCTTATACATGAGTATATACGGTAGATTTTAGGCAACATTCTAGTTTTATAGGGGGGGTCGTTACGGACGCGGCGATACCAAATATGTGTACTTTAATTGTTTTGTTTTTTTTATTTACAGGAATAAATGAATTTATTAGGGAATATTTTTTTTTTATTATGATTTTTTTTAACACTTTTTATTTTATTTTTTTTTTACTGTGTCCCAGGGTGGGACCTCACTGTATATTATACATGGTATTATACAGTGTATAATACCAGATCGCTGGTGAGACACTGTGCACAGCACTCTGTCACACCAGCGATCGCTCTGGCATCGCTGCAGGCTTCTCAGTGCCTGCTCTCAGCAGGCACTGAGGAAGCCGCCTCTCTGCAGGACCCGGATGGACCCCGGCGCCATCTTAGATCCGGGGTCCTGCAGGGAGGAGGGACCCTCGGAACAGCGCGACACATCGCGCTGTTCTGAGGGTCTCAAGGGAGCGCGCAGGGAGCCCCCTCCCTGCGCGATCCTCCCCTGTGCCCCCGGTAGACCGCGATCATGTTTGATCGCGGTGTGCCAGGGGTTAATGTGCCGGGAGCGGTCCCCCCGGGCGCCAGGCATGATTTCTAGGCGCCACTGGCGACCTGGCGCCCGGGTTTGTCGAACCCTGATTTACAGCACACATTGCATTTTAGTGGCCATGTTGAAAAATAGGCAGGGAGCTTTTTTGGGTTGGCTAGTAATTACTACTGCCCCAACTCTTTCTGGGAGCATTACTCCTGATTTTCAGCCTGTGTTCTTCTGGTCCTTAGCCTTGCTATGTGATATGAACCTGATTTCCTGAATCACACATCATCTCCTGTGAGGACCAGAAGTCAGCCGCTGTATTCAGACTTGTGTGGGGCTCCTAGGACTGCGTGGGGACATTTACATTACATATATTTAGTAGTGCAGCAGAAAACTGTGGTGTAAACGCTGTAGTCCGTGTGCATTTCTCAGAGCGGATCTGATGGTTCAGCTGAGGATCAAAAGAGCTCTGAAATATAGCGAAAAGTAAGCATTAAAATTAACAAGAGCTCTACTATTTATTTTGTTGATTACTTTCAGACAAGAAGAAAATTCCAGACTGCTTCTTTAGGATTTGTCTTCAGAAAATGTTTTCGGTTTTTGTTAAATGCAGTAATTCTTTATATTTTTGTTATTTTTTTCATATACAATACAGACCAAAAGTTTGGACACACCTTCTCATTCAAAGATTTTTCTGTATTTTCATGACTAAGAAAATTGTAGAATCACACTGAAGGCATCAAAACTATGAATTAACACATGTGGAATTATACATTACACTTTACAAAAAAGTGTGAAACAACTGAAAATATGTCTTATATTCTAGGTTCTTCAAAGTAGCCGCCTTTTGCTTTGATTACTGCTTAGCACGCAGAAAAGGTGAACGGATGGACTCTACATGCCTGGTTCCCACCGTGAAGCATGGAGGAGGTGGTGTGATGATGTGGGGGTGCTTTGCTGGTGACACTGTTGGGGATTTATTCAAAATTGAAGGCATAGTGAACCAGAATGGCTACTACAGCATCTTGCAGCAGCATGCTATTCCATCCGGTTTGCGTTTAGTTGGACCATCATTTATTTTTCAACAGGACAATGACCCCAAACACACCTCCAGACTGTGTAAGGGCTATTTGACCAAGAGGGAGAGTGTTGGGGTGCTACGCCAGATGACCTGGCCTCCACAGCCACCAGACCTGAACCCAATCGAGATGGTTTGGGGTGAGCTGGACCGCTCACCGCTTCAATTTTGAATAAATCCCCAACAGTGTCACCAGCAAAGCACCTCCACACCATCACACCATCTCCTCCATGCTTCACGGTGGGAACCAGGCATGTAGAGTGCATCCGTTCACCTTTTCTGCGTGCAAAGCAGTAATCAAAGCAAAAGGTGGCTACTTTGAAGAACCTAGAATATAAGACATATTTTCAGTTGTTTCACACTTTTTTGTAAAGTGTAATGTATAATTCCACATACAGAAAAATCTTTGAATGAGAAGGTGTGTCCAAACTTTTGGTCTGTACTGTATATCTATTAAAAGCACAGTGGCCCCGATTCATCAAAGCATTTGACAGAAATCTGACGGAAAACACTTTAAAGGGAATCTGTCACCCCATTTTTCGACCATCAGCTGCGGCCACCACCATCAGGGGCTTATCTAGAGCATTCTGTAATGCTGTAGATAAGCCCCCGATGTCACCGAAAAAGAAGAAAAACGAGTTATATTATACTCGCCCAGGGGCGGTCCGCCGTCCGGTCCGATGGGCGTGGCGGTTCGGCCCGGCGCCTCCCATCTTCTAGCGAAGCCCTCCTCTTCTTAGCTTCCCGTCGCGACGCAGGCGCACTGCTCTGCCCTGGTGAGGGCAGAGCAGAGTACTGCAGTGCGCAGGCGCTGGGAAAGGTCAGAGAGGTCCGGCCCCTGCGCACTGCAGTACTCTGTTCTGCCCTCACCAAGGCAGAGCAGTGCGCCGGAGCCGCAATGGAAAGCTAAGAAGAGGAGGGCTTCAGTCGAAGATGGGACGCACCAAACCACGATGCCCATCGGACCGGACGGCGGACCGCCCTTGGGTGAGTATAATCTAACTTGTTTTTCTTATCTTTCAGGTAACATTGGGGGCTTATCCACCGCATTACAGAATGCTGTAGATAAGCCCCTGATGGCGGTGGCTACAGCTGATGGTCAAAAAATGGGTTGACAGATTCCCTTTAATAAGTTGTGAAAAGTTTTTCAACTTGATGGTGTGCAAAAATGTAGTAACTTTTGCTGTTTTCACGCCAGTTTTGCCCAGCTGTTCCACCATGGGCAGGGGTGGGATGTGAGCGGAGGAATGGTTGCGTGGAAAATGCTGGTCATTACTTGGCGCCAAAGTCTATTATAAAACTGTACATTTTTCATGGTGACCTTTCAAAAATTTATTTTCCACAGGTCATGGACTCCCGCTTTAGCCGTGGAAAGTCTACCATTTTAGAGCGTTCACTCGCTAGACCAAAGACAGAAGTGAGCCTTAGTGCATTTGCACTTCTGTTCTCTGAAATAGTCCAGTACTGCCAAAATCGTGTTTATTCTGTTTCTGAGCTCCAAGCAAAACTATCTGAACTTGGCCAGCAAGTCGGATGTCGCATCCTTGATCCGCTGGTGATGAGAGAGAAGAATGGAAAACGAGAGACAAAAGTTATTAGTGCACTTCTTTTCATAAAAGTTGTCGCTTGGAAAGCTTTATTTGGTAAAGAAGCAGACAAGCTAGAGCAAGCAAATGATGATGACAAAACTTACTATATTATCGAAAAGGATCCCCTCATTAATTCATACATTTCTGTACCGAAGGAGAACAGTACTCTAAACTGTGCATCTTTCACCGCTGGCATTGTAGAGTCTCTGTTGACCTGTAGTGGATTTCCAGCAAAAGTAACTGCTCATTGGCACAAAGGAACCACCCTCATGATTAAATTTGACGAGTCTGTCATTGCACGGGACAAAGCGCTGGATGGACGCTAGCCTGTAGATATCAATCACATTCCCAGATTTCTCTTTTGTGAATGTTTGTTTAACCTCAATTTATTTATAATGTTTTCCATCAGCTTGACACCTACATTGTGTAATTCATATAGATTGTTTAAAGATCTCCAATCTTTTCTCTGTTTGCATTTATTAAATGTGACTATTTCAACATGTTTAATGTAGTCATCAAAACTTAAATAAAAATCACTTCTGTACACTATCTGATTTTCTTTTAGGTAATACATAAGTTATCATGTAAAATACACACATCGGGTGAAATAAATATTGAACTCATCACCAATTTTGTAAATTAATATATCTCTAAAGGTGCTATTGACATGAAATTGTCACTGGATGTCAATAACAACCCATCCAATCCACACAAGCAAATAGATCAAACCATAGATGTCTATAAATTAAGTTATGTGTAATAATAAGAAATGAGACAAGGCAAAAGTATTGAACACGCTTATTGAAATTTAATACTTTGAACAAAAGCTTTTGATGGTGATGACAGCTTCAAGACACCTGCTGTATGGAGAAGCTAGTCACATGCCTTGCTCAGATGTGGTTTCAGCCCATTCTGCCATACTCTCTTAACATCCTGAAGGTTCTGGTGGCTCCTATGAACTCTGATCTTTAATTCTTTCCTAAATGGTGTTGTTACGGCATCCAAAGAGTTTAATTTTGGTCTCATCTGACCAGACTATATTCTCCTAGTATTGCACAGGCTTGTCTAAATGTTGCAAAAGGAGAAAATCCAGCTCAACGATGAAGTGAAGATAAAAAAAATCTTTATTCACTTGTCATTCCAAATACAGAGAAGTATCAGCATAGATGGCAGCAGATGAACGCGTTTCAGGTGACGCAGCACCCTTAGTCATGGAATGACAAGTGAATAAAGATTTTTTTTTTATCTTCACTTCATCGTTGAGCTGGATTTTCTCCTTTTGCAATGTTCTACGTCTGACACAGCAGTTCCTTGCTCCGATCCCTTGTATGCTGCACTGGTGACCTGGACTTATATTTTTACTTGTCTAAATGTTGTTGAACAAAATTTGAACTTGCTGGACCTTGTTTTTTGTTCGGCAATGGAGTCTTGAGAGGTGAGCGTGCATACAGAACAGGAAGGTTGAGTGCATTACATTGATCCCTCAGTGACCTGCCTCCTATTTTACATACTGCATAGAATTATGGTTTGAAAAAAAAAAAAATCACATTCATCAGGCAGGCGCCTGCGCCGTAGCATGAGGAGGATAATATGGCTGTTTTCGTGCTATTTTTCATTAAAGTTTTATTGAAAGTTTTCAAAAACAAACAAGTAGAACAGAAAGAATGGACAATTACATCAAGAATACAATAAGAGACAATTAAACAAATATGGAAATAGTCTGGAGTGTAATCCGGTAGTAAACAACATATTGATAATATGAAAAGGGGGAAGGGAGGCAAATCATAATGTTTTCATATTATTTAGAAATATAGTTTTGTTGTAAAAAAAAAAATTCTTAAAATGGTGTCGGCGGCTGCATTTGTGCAGTACCTGTCAGTCTTTTCAGGGAAGGAAGAAAAAAAAAAAAAGGGCCCGTACACTCTTGTTTTTGAGATTGCAAAGAAATCATTTACTTTCTCTTTCAATTTCCACAGTTGTATTGTGATTTTTCGTTCTCCATAATAGGACATAGTGACTGTTCACCTTAACGCTTAAGTGGATGGTTGCCTGGTCACTGAACACTAGCTAGGGAGCAATGTTGTGAATGGGTTTGAGATGAGTTCTGAGCAGAGGCTCCCTCTGGTGGTTACAAGCGGTACTAGTGAGGACTGGGAATCAGGTGTTACTGATTGGTCTTATATAAGGGAGTCATTTTCCCATCAGGGTTGCCGGTGATCAATTGTTCTGGTCTGAATCCTTCTTTCCAGTTTCCCTTGTAGCCTGCTGTGTCGTGTCTGCATCTCCTGCTATCAGATAAGACAATTTCTTATTTTGTGTTTTTGCTATATTTTTGCATTTTGTCCTGCACTTCTGTGGGGGCCTTCAGGGTCCCCTCCGGGGCTTTTTGCCCTCTCAGTTTAGTCCAGCCACTGTGTTTTGTACTTTTGCTTTTTCCAGTTTTTTCAGTGGCTGCTGTTTTGTTTTTGTTACACCAGAGAACTAATTTAGGTGGTAGAGGTCTTGTGATCTCAGGTGATTTTGAAATTAGTAGAGTTGGTGTTTTTTCAGGGTTTTCTGAGATTGCAGTAAGTACCCTTCCTATCCTTTTCTATTTAGATAGTTTGGGCCCCAGCGTTTGCTCTTACTATTTTCTTTCTGTGTCAGTATTTCCTCTTGTCTAACCGCCATTACATGTTTGGGGGCTTTCTATTATCTTTGGGGTTCTGCTCCGGGGCAGATAGCTTTCTTATTTCTATCTTTAGGTGTAGTTAGTTTCTCAGGCTATGACGAGGCGTCTAGGACCAACGTAGGAACGCTCCACGGCTGCCTCTAGTTGCGGTGGTTAGTCAGGGTACTGCAATCTCATAGATTCCAACTGCTCTGGTGTATTTCCTTTTTTACCTGCACTCCTCAGCTACCGTAACATAACAGTATCACCGGCCATAAAAATTGTATGGTACTCACAGAAGGGAAAAAATATTTTGAAGGAAGAAAAGTTGTCAGAGATATTTTTCTGTTTGTTGCATTTTTTTTTTTTTTTTTCCCTCTGTATCTCTGGGTGCTGGGAGGATCTTTTCTCCCAATGGAGTTTGCACAGTTGTCTGGCCGTGTGGATCAGCTTGCCACTGAGGTTCGGAGTATTGCTATCTATCTTGCTAGGTTGCCTGTTGTGGAACCTAGGATTCCCATGCCAGATTTGTTTTTAGGGGATCGAGCTAAGTTTCAGAATTTCAAAAATAATTGTAAATTGCTTCTTGCCTTAAAATCTAAGTCCTCAGGAAACGCAGCGCAGCAGGTTCAAGTTATCATCTCTCTCCTGCGCGACGATCCTCAGGATTGGGCTTTTTCCCTGATACCTGGGGATCCTGTTTTGAGTGATGTTGATGCATTTTTTCAGGCTTTGGGGTTATTGTACGATGAGCCTAATGTCACTGATCAAGCTGAAAAAGCCTTGTTGGCATTAAATCAGGGGCTTGATGACGCTGAGTTATACTGTCAGAGATTCCGTAGGTGGGCAGTCCTGACCAAATGGAATGACGACGCTTTGGCGGCCCTTTTCCGGAAGGGTCTGTCGGATAATGTAAAGGATGTTATGGTGGGATTCCCTGTCCCCTCTGGTCTCAATGATTCTATGTCATTAGCGATTCAAATTGACAGACGTTTGCGTGAGCGGAGAAGTATGCGTGGAGTGGTGTTGCCTTGTGAGCCAGCTGCTGAGCCCATGCAGTGTGATGGAGTGGTGTCTGGGGCACAGCGTCATGAGTTTCGAAAGCGCAATGGGTTATGTTTCTACTGTGGTGATGCCTCTCATGCTATTTCAGTCTGCCCTAAGCGGGGAAGACATTTTGCACGCTCAGTTGTCTTGGGTAGTGTTCAGACTAAGTTTTTATTAACTGTCACTCTGATATGCTCTCTGTCCTCATTTTCTGCTCAGGCTTTCGTTGATTCTGGAGCAGCTATTAACCTGATGGATTATGATTTTGCTAAACGTTGTGGGTTTCCCTTGATACCCCTACAGAAGTCTATTCCTTTACTGGGGATCGATTCTACCCCTTTGGCTGAGAATAAACCCCAGTTTTCTACTCAGGTGATAATGAGGGTTGAACCTGATCACCAGGAGTGCTGCAAATTTTTGGTTCTATATAATCTGCATGATATTATCGTACTGGGTTTCCCTTGGTTACAGTCTCATAATCCTGTTTTGGATTGGAAATCTGTGTCTGTAACCAGTTGGGGCTGCCAATGTGTTAATACCAACACTCCTGTTTTTTCTGCCTCCCCCCAGGCTGAGGATGTTCCTGACTTTTTGTTTGATTTTTCTGATGTGTTTAGCGAAAGTAAATCTGCATCCTTGCCTCCCCATAGGAGCTATGACTGCGCTATTGAATTAGTGCCAGGTAGTAAATTCCCTAAAGGTCGCCTTTTTAACTTGTCTGTACCTGAACATGACGCTATGCGGTCTTATATCAAGGAATCATTGGAGAAGGGTCATATCAGACCATCCTCTTCACCCTTAGGTGCCGGTTTTTTCTTTGTGGCCAAAAAAGATGGTTCATTAAGGCCGTGTATTGATTATCGTCTCTTGAACAATATTACTGTGAAATATAAATACCCGTTACCCTTGATTTCTGACCTGTTTTCCAGGGTGAAAAACGCTACTTGGTTTACCAAGCTTGACCTCAGGGGGGCGTATAACCTTATTCGCATTAAGCACGGGGATGAATGGAAGACGGCATTTAACACCCCTGAAGGGCATTTTGAGTACCTTGTGATGCCCTTTGGGCTCACTAATGCTCCTTCCGTCTTCCAGTCCTTCATGAATGACATTTTCAGGGATTTTGTGGACAAGTTTCTGATTGTTTATTTGGATGATATCTTGATTTTTTCTAATGACTGGGACTCTCATGTGAAACATGTTCGAACTGTATTCCAGATTTTGAGAGAGAATGCTCTGTATGTGAAGGGATCAAAGTGTCTTTTTGGCGTACAGAAGATCTCATTTCTGGGATTCATTTTGTCCCCATCTGTTATTGAAATGGACCCGGTCAAGGTTCAGGCCATCTGTGATTGGGTCCAACCTACTTCATTAAAGGCTCTTCAGAGATTTTTGGGTTTTGCCAATTTTTATCGTAAATTTATTGGTAATTTCTCGGTTATTGTTAAACCATTAACTGATTTGACCAGAAAGGGTTCTGATGTGGTGAATTGGCCTCCTGAGGCAGTCTCTGCGTTTCAGGAACTTAAGCAGAGATTCACTTCTGCTCCTGTTCTACGGCAGCCTGATGTTTCTCTGCCATTTCAGGTGGAGGTTGATGCCTCTGAAATTGGGGCAGGTGCCGTTTTGTCCCAAAAAGATCCAGAGACCTCTAAAAGTAACCCTTGTGCCTTTTTCTCTCGAAAATTTTCTCCTACTGAACGTAATTATGACGTGGGTAATCGGGAGTTATTGGCCATGAAGTGGGCTTTTGAAGAGTGGAGACATTGGCTGGAGGGAGCCAAACATCAGGTGGTGGTCCTTACGGACCATAAGAATCTGGTCTATCTGGAATCTGCCAAGCGACTCAATCCTAGACAGGCCAGGTGGCCTTGTTTTTCACACGTTTTAATTTTGTGGTTTCCTTTCTTCCTGGCACTAAGAATGTTAAGGCGGATGCCCTCTCGAGGAGTTTCCTTGCGGACTCTCCTGAGCTATCTGATCCCTCTGTTATTTTGAAGGAGGGTGTAGTTCTTTCCGCCATCTCGCCCAATTTGAGACTTGCTCTGGAGGGGTGTCAGGAGGATAGGCCCGAGCGCTGCCCTGTTGGAAAATTGTTTGTCCCGGACCAATGGAAAAAGAGTGTGATGTCTGAGATTCATTGTTCCGCATTGGCTGGGCATCCCGGAATTTTTGGTACCAGAGACTTGGTTAGTCGGTCCTTTTGGTGGCCTACCTTGTCTCGCGATGTCAGGGAATTTGTGCAGTCCTGCGGGACTTGCTCTCGCTCCAAGCCTTGCTCTCGCTCTAGTGGTTTGTTGATGCCATTGCCTGTGCCCAAGAGACCATGGACCCATATCTCTATGGATTTCATTTCCGATCTTCCTGTTTCTCAGAGAATGACCACCATCTGGGTAATTTGTGATAGGTTTTCCAAAATGATACATCTTGTGCCATTACCTAAGTTGCCTTCCTCCTCTGAATTGGTGCCGTTGTTCCTTCAGCACGTGGTTCGTTTACACGGCATTCCTGAGAACATTGTGTCTGACAGAGGAGTCCAGTTTGTTTCCAGATTTTGGAGGCCTTTTTGTTCTAAACTGGGTGTTCAATTGTCTTTCTCCTCGGCATTTCATCCTCAGACCAATGGTCAAACTGAGAGAACAAACCAGACATTGGAGACTTATCTAAGATGCTTTGTGTCTGCTGATCAGGATGACTGGGTCTCTTTTTTTGCCTTTGGCTGAGTTTGCTCTTAATAATAGGGCTAGCTCTGCCACTTTGATGTCTCCGTTTTTCTGTAATTCTGGGTTTCACCCTCGATTTTCTTCAGGACAGACGGAGGCTTCTGTCTGTCCAGGTGTTGACTCTGTTGTTGAGCGTATGCAGCAGATTTGGGACCAGGTAGTGGAGAGGTTGTCCCTCTCTCAGGAGAAGGCCCAGCGGTTTGCTAACCGGCATAGGACTGATGGTCCTCGGTTTAAAGTGGGGGACTTGGTCTGGTTGTCCTCAAAGAATATTCCTATGAGAGTAGCATCTCCTAAATTTAAGCCTAGGTTCATTGGACCTTATAAGATCATGGAGATTATTAATCCTGTTTCTTTTCGTTTGCTTCTTCCAGGGACATTTAAGATCCATAACGTGTTCCACAAGTCCTTGTTGAAGAGGTTTGTTGAGCCAGTGGTTCCTGCTGCTGTGCCTCCTGACCCTGTTTTGGTTGAGGGCAATCTGGAGTATGTGGTTGAGAAAATATTGGATTCTCGTTTTTCTAGACGAAGACTCCAGTATTTGGTTAAATGGAGAGGTTATGGTCAGGAAGACAATTCTTGGGTGTTTGCTTCGGACATCCATGCTAGGAGACTTATCCGTGCGTATCATAGAACTCATCCTGACCGACCTGGTTGCTCAAATGAGGGTTCGGTGACCCCTCCTCAAGGGGGGGGTACTGTTGTGAATGGGTTTGAAATGAGTTCTGAGCAGAGGCTCCCTCTGGTGGTTACAAGCGGTACTAGTGAGGATTGTGAGGACTGGGAATCAGGTGTTACTGATTGGTCTTATATAAGGGAGTCATTTTCCCATCAGGGTTGCCGGTGATCAATTGTTCTGGTCTGAATCCTTCTTTCCAGTTTCCCTTGTAGCCTGCTGTGTCGTGTCTGCATCTCCTGCTATCAGATAAGACAATTTCTTATTTTGTGTTTTTGCTATATTTTTGCATTTTGTCCTGCACTTCTGTGGGGGCCTTCAGGGTCCCCTCCGGGGGCTTTTTGCCCTCTCAGTTTAGTCCAGCCACTGTGTTTTGTACTTTTGCTTTTTCCAGTTTTTTCAGTGGCTGCTGTTTTGTTTTTGTTACACCAGAGAACTAATTTAGGTGGTAGAGGTCGTGTGATCTCAGGTGATTTTGAAATTAGTAGAGTTGGTGTTTTTTCAGGGTTTTCTGAGATTGCAGTAAGTACCCTTCCTATCCTTTTCTATTTAGATAGTTTGGGCCCAGCGTTTGCTCATACTATTTTCTTTCTGTGTCAGTATTTCCTCTTGTCTAACCGCCATTACATGTTTGGGGGCTTTCTATTATCTTTGGGGTTCTGCTCCGGGGCAGATAGCTTTCCTATTTCTATCTTTAGGTGTAGTTAGTTTCTCAGGCTGTGACGAGGCGTCTAGGACCAACGTAGGAACGCTCCACGGCTGCCTCTAGTTGCGGTGGTTAGTCAGGGTACTGCAATCTCAGATTCCAACTGCTCTGGTGTATTTCCTTTTTTACCTGCACTCCTCAGCTACCGTAACATAACAGAGCAAATTCTTCATCTTCCAATGCTGGTTGAAAAAGTGCACAGAATTTGTATCGAATGCCATGGTCGACTGGCTGTAAATGTTGCGATAGCAGTATACGATATTGTTTTTGGCACAGTCACCGTCACAGAATCGTTCAGTCGGCTGAGGAAAGCCAGGTTCACGACTTGAGCGATGTGTTGATTTCTGTTGGCTACGTGCAAAGGTCTCTTGAACCCTCTCCACTGTTTTGCCTGTAACACTTAGTCATCCTGGGCTTTTACGTTTACACAATCATTCTGTGTCCTTAAATTGACGATGCCACCGCCGAATGCTCTAGTGACCAGGTGGGTCATTTTCATACTGTCTTTAGAACGCTCGCTTTGGAATAATAAAAATTGATTTACATTTCTCATGCTCTAAAACACAAACACTTTCTCTTGCATAGTTGACCTTTTGGGATCTGATGTCCTAGTGACCTAGTGAGTCACCAGCGAGTCTGTACGCGAGTTACAAACTCTGAGAAGTGAGCTTGTGATACATTATTATTACAAATGGGTGACATTTTTACAGTTGTAATGCAAAACCAGATTTAATCTTTTAGAATGATCCTGTATTTGTGAAGCATAAAGGAAATGATTCATGGTGTTCTAAATATTTAAAAAATATTGTGAAAATTGTGACCTGCATTTGTATTCAGCCCTCCTGAGTCAACACTTTTCTCTGCAATTACTGCTGCAAATCTTTTGGGAGTACAGATGCTTCTCACTAAATTAGAATATCATCAAAAAGTTAATTTATTTCAGTTCTTTAATACAAAAAGTGAAACTCCTATATTATATACATACTGTATATTATGTAGCGTCATTTCAAACAGAGTGAACTATTTCAAGTGTTTATTTCTTTTAATGTTGAACACTTGAAATAGATCACTCTGTTTGTAATGACTCTATATAATGAGTTTCACTTTTTTATTGAAGAGCTGAAATAAATTAACGTTTTGATATTCTAATTTTGTGAGAAGCACCTGTATGTCTCTTCCAGCTCAGGACATCTAGAGGCTGAAATTTTTGCCCATGCTAGCTAGCTCAGTGAGATTGGACGGAGAGCGATTGTGAACAGCAATTTTCAAGTTTTCCCACAGATTCTCAATTGGATTTAGCTCTATACTGTGACTGGGCCATTCACACACCTGAATATGCTTTAATCTAAACAATTCCATTATAGGTGAACCTATGCCCCAGTCTCAAGTCTTTTGCAGCCTTTAACATGTTCCTGCCAATCCCCTCTACTACTTAATGTATTCTTGGCGCTCTCAAAGTCACTTCAAATGTGATGTCCCTAAAAAAAAAAAAGTTTTGTAAATTTTGTTGGAAAAATGAGAAATCGCTGGTCAGTTTTTAACCCTAAGGCCGGCGTCACACTGGCGACAAAATCGGACGATTGCAATGCGATGAAAAATCGCATTGCAGTCGGCCCTATGTTAATCTATGGAGCAGCTCCCAGTAGCCGTTTTTTTGTGGTCCGTTTTCAACGTCCGTGTACAATCGCAGCATGCTGCGATTGTCACCGATTGTCGGTCGACAATCGCCAATGCAAGTCTATGGGAGCGATGAAAAATCGGATTACAAACGGACCACACTGTGTGACTTGCGATGAAATCGCATCGGTGTCCTTTAGAAAAGCCGGCAATTCATCCCCGGCTATACTGTAAAATCACACTGACAGCTTTAATAAAGACTAGAAAGAATAGATATATACACATAGAACACATATATATATATATAATATATATATATATATATATATACACATGTCATTGTGACATGTACATATACATATATTTATAGTTCCTAGACTTCTACATACTGTAATAGCCGCTAATTCAATTGCCGGTTTTGTGAAATCACAGAAGCCGACATGAAATGATACATTGTTTCCACACATTTAACCATGTAATTTCATGTATTTTTATATATGTTTGAAACATACAATTACATGAGTGTATTTGTGAAAAATTTCAGACATGTAGGGGTTAATTAAAGGTGTAATTTCGTTGAAAAAAAATGCGTGGGCTCCCGCTGTATTTTCTCCACCAGACAGACAAAGCAAAGCGAGTGGGGCAGATAATAATAGCCTAGGGAGGGTTTCTTTTTTTTGTGTCCCCCCCTGGCTACTAACATCTGCCCCCAGACACCCCAGAAAGGGCAAATCTATAATTAGATTCGCCCTTTCTGGCACTTTGCCCGTCTATTCCCATTGCCCTGTAGCGGTGGCGAATGGGTTAATCTCACCTTAATGTCACCTTGCAATTGAAAGGTCACCTTAAGGCAGGTTAATAATTGATAGCTGTCAATTAGACAACTATCAATTATTAATCCTATTGAAGTAAATAAAAAAACACACACACTTTAAGAATAAATAATTTTAATGAAATAAAAACACATTTTTTTGACCATATTTTATTTTACACTTAATCCGTGCGAAGCCATTGATCTCCTAAAATAAAGAAAAAGAAATAAAACAACATTATTCTTACCTATTCCGCCGATCTGTCACGTCCCACGCTGTAATCCTTCACAAAGGGTTAACTAGCTTTGAGCCAAGCTGTGCAAGTAATCCTGCGTGCTCAGCTCAAAGCTCATGAATGAATAAGTTCCTCTCCTGGCGACAGGAGAGGATGTGTTTCATGAATGAAGCTTAATTGATTGTGTCCACTTTCCCTTTAGGTCAGGTCACTACAGTTAAATTGCCAATAAATCAATTAAGCTCCATTCATGAATCACTTCCGCTACTTTCTGTGGTAGAGGAACTTATTCATTCAGGGGAATACAGGTCTGAGACAGCATTATTAGCTCTCTGCGACCTGTAACCTGTTAACCCTTTCTGATGGATTACACCGTGGGACCTGACTGTACATCTGATTGGTAAGTATAATTTTGCTTTTTTATTTTATTTTTATTACAGGAAATGGTTTTAGCAGGAAAATAAAATATGGTCAAAAACTGTGTGATTATTTAATTAAACTTATTTTTTATTAAACTGTGTGTGTTGATTTTTCTTTCATACAATAGGATTAATAATTGATAGTTGTCTAATTGACAGCTATCAATTATTAACCTGGCTTAAAGTGACCTTTCAATTGCAAGGTCATTTTAACCCCTTATTAACCCATTCGCCACCGCTACAGGGCAATGGGAATAGACGGGCAAAGTGCCAGAAAGGGCGAATCTAATTATAGATTTGCCCTTTCTGGGGTGTCTGGGGGCAGATGTTAGTAGCCAGGGGGGGCACAAAAAAAATGTACCCTCCCTAGGCTATTATTATCTGCCCCCACTCGCTTTGCTTTGTCTGTCTGGTGGAGAAAATACAGCGGGAGCCCACGCATTTTTTTTCAACGAATTTACACCTTTAATTAACCCCTACATGTCTGAAATTTAGCACACATACACTTATGTAATTGTATGTTTCAAACATATATAAAAAATACATGAAATTACATGGTTAAATGTGTGGAAACAATGTATCATTTCATGTCGGCTTCTGTGATTTCACTGAAGCCGGCAATTGAATTAGCGGCTATAACAGTATGTAGAAGTGTAAGAACTATAAATATATGTATATATATATGTCACAATGACATATATATATATATATATATATATATGTGCTCTATGTGTATATATCTATTCTTTCTTTGGCATTTAAATACTATTCTTTTGGATCCATTATATGTCAGTTTTGCAAGCCTGCGAGAAAATCTCGCAAGTCGGATGAAAATCGGATGTTACAAGGTACACACACATGCGATTAAATCGCATCTTTGAAGGAAAATCGGATGCCAGAAGGATGTGTGATGTTTTTATTTTGATCCGATTGTCGACCGTCTAAAACTGACCGATTTTTTGTGGTTGTGTGTGACTCCAGCCTAACTGCCCCCTCCAAAAATGTTTAAAAGATTATGCTGAAGTTATGTAGACGTGCAAGAAATGTTATTTATTAACCACTAGCTGAAGAGCCAGACTTTGCCCGGGCATAGTAACTAACTGTGGTTAGTTATAACAAATTATAATGATTATATTGCACATAAAAACATTTCAGATCATATATTCAACACTACAGATTTGCAACATAAATTTACTAAATGATTGCCCAAGTATTGATAGGATTTTATTTTCAACTCATTCAAGAGCCTTTGATAAACAACACTTTTTTTTTTTTCCTTTCGGTGCAAAGATGAACAGATTTTTGGCATTTCCAATTCTTAAACAGGCAACGTAAAGATGACCATTGAGATTGCAAATCGTTCCCTACTACTTTCAAGGACTGTCCCTTAGCCTTATTAATGGACATTGCAAATGCCTCTCGAAGTGGAAACTGGAGGTGTTTAAAATCAAAAGGCAAATCAGATGGAATGAGTGGAATTCTTGGAATGAAAATGTCCTCTCCTTTGGCACATCCTGTTGCTGAGCTGTGTATCTAATCCTATCCTGTGTGATACCGACTGCTGAGCCGTGTATCTAATCCTCTCCTGTGTGATATTGTCTGCTGAGCCGTGTATCTAATCCTCTCCTGTGTGATACTTTCTGCTGAGCCATGTATCTAATCCTCTCCAGTGTGATACTTTCTGCTGAGCCGTGTATCTAATCCTCTCCTGTGTGATACTGTCTGCTGAGCAGTGTATCTAATCCTATCCTGTGTGTTACTGACTGCTGAGCCGTGTATCTAATCCTATCCTGTGTGATAGTCTGCTGAGCAGTGTATCTAATCCTATCATGTGTGATACTGACTGCTGAGCCGTGTATCTAATCCTATCCTGTGTTACTGTCTGCTAAGCAGTGTTTCTAATCCTATCCTGTGTGATACCGACTGCTGAGCCATGTATCTAATCCTCTCCTGTGTAATACTTTCTGCTGAGCCGTGTATCTAATCCTCTCCTGTGTGATATTGTCTGCTGAGCTGTGTATCTAATCCTATTCTGTGTGATACTTTCTGCTGAGCCGTGTATCTAATCCTCTCCTGTGTGATACTGTCTGCTGAGCCGTGTATCTAATCCTATCCTGTGTTACTGTCTGCTAAGCAGTGTTTCTAATCCTATCCTGTGTGATACCGACTGCTGAGCCATGTATCTAATCCTCTCCTGTGTAATACTTTCTGCTGAGCCGTGTATCTAATCCTCTCCTGTGTGATATTGTCTGCTGAGCTGTGTATCTAATCCTATCCTGTGTGATACTTTCTGCTGAGCCGTGTATCTAATCCTCTCCTGTGTGATACTGACTGCTGAGCCGTGTATCTAATCCTATCCTGTGTGATACTGACTGCCGAGCCGTGTATCTAATCCTATCCTGTGTGTTACTGTCTGCTAAGCAGTGTTTCTAATCCTATCCTGTGTGATACTGGGCACTCCCTGCAGTCTGTGTCAGATGGTGGTCTGTGTCGGCACAGTAATAAATTGTGTTATTTCCAGCTTTACAGAAGAACGATAACACCATAGAAATTATAAGAATAATAGGCCTCAGTTACCACAACTGTCTACAAGGAAAACTGTTGCTCATAGCAACCAATCACAGCTCAGCTTCTTTCAAACAGCTCTGGTGAAATGAAAGATGCTTTGTGATTGGGTGGGTTATGTGGAGTGGGCGTGGCTTGATACACACACATACACTCATTTTTATATATTAGGACTAGCTGAAGAGCCCGACGTTGCTCGGGCATAGTAACTAACTGTGGTTATGATTATCCTCTATCCCATAGTCCAGTGACCATATACCCATCACACATCCTCCATCCCATAGTCCAGTGCCCATACACCCATCATAACATATCCTTCATCCCATAGTCCCGTGCCCATATACCCATCACACATCCTCCATCCCATAGTCCAGTGCCCATATACCCATCACATATCCTCCATTCCATAGTCCCGTGCCAATATACCCATCACACATATCCTCCATCCCATAGTCCCGTGCCCATATACCCATCATACCTATCCTCCATCCCATAGTCCAGTGCCCATATACCTTTCATACACATCCTCCATCCCATAGTTCCGTGCCCATATACCCATCACACATCCTCCATCCCATAGTCCCGTGCCCATATACCCATAACACATATCCTCCATCCCATAGTCCAGTGCCCATATACCCATCACACATATCCTCCATCCCATAGTCCCGTGCACATATACCCATCATACCTATCCTCCATCCTATAGTCCAGTGCCCATATACCCATAACACATATCCTCCATCCCATAGTCCCGTGCCCATATACCCATCACACATCCTCCATCCATAGTCCAGTGCCCATATACCCATCATACTTATCCTCCATCCCATAGTCCCGTGCCCATATACCCATCATACCTATCCTCCATCCCATAGTCCCGTGCCCATATACTCATCACACATATCCTCCATCCCATAGTCCAGTGCCCATATACCCATCATACACATCCTCCATCCCATAGTCCCGTGCCCATATACCCATCACACATATCCTCCATCCCATAGTCCCGTGCCCATATTCCCATCAACATCCTCCATCCCATAGTCCTGTGCCCATATACCCATCAACCTATCCTCCATCCCATAGTCCCGTGCCATATACCCATCACACATATCCATCCCATATACCCATCATACATTCCTCCATCCCATTGTCTCGTGCCCATATACCCATCACACATCCTCCATCCCATAGTCCCGTGCCCATATACCCATAACACATATCCTCCATCCATAGTCCCATGCCCATATACCCATCACACATCCTCCATCCCATAGTCCAGTGCCCATATACCCATCACACATATCCTCCATCCCATAGTCCAGTGCCCATATACCCATCACACATATCCTCCATCCCATAGTCCCGTGCCCATATACCCATCATACCTATCCTCCATCCTATAGTCCAGTGCCCATATACCCATAACACATATCCTCCATCCCATAGTCCCGTGCCCATATACCCATCACACATCCTCCATCCCATAGTCCAGTGCCCATATACCCATCATACTTATCCTCCATCCCATAGTCCCATGCCCATATACCCATCATACCTATCCTCCATCCCATAGTCCCGTGCCCATATACCCATCACACATATCCTCCATCCCATAGTCCCGTGCCCATATACCCATCACACATCCTCCATCCCATAGTCCCGTGCCCATATACCCATCATACACATCCTCCATCCCATAGTCCAGTGCCCATATACCCATCATACTTATCCTCCATCCCATAGTCCCGTGCCCATATACCCATCACACATATCCTCCATCCCATAGTCCAGTGCCCATATACCTATCATACACATCCTCCATCCCATAGTCCCGTGCCCATATACCCATCACACATATCCTCCATCCCATAGTCCCGTGCCCATATACCCATCACACATCCTCCATCCCATAGTCCCGTGCTCATATACCCATCATACCTATCCTCCATCCCATAGTCCTGTGCCCATATACCCATCACACATATCCTCCATCCCATAGTCCCGTGCCCATATACCCATCACACATATCCTCCATCCCATAGTCCCATGCCCATATACCCATCACACATCCTCCATCCCATAGTCCCATGCCCATATACCCATCATACCTATCCTCCATCCTAGTATTTTGCCGCGATCCCCCCCGAGGGTCCTTTAAGAGTCTAAAAACTTCTGAAAATGATGGAAACACTGCTCAAATGACATTGGGACATCATGGGAATCGCCCCTGGAAGCATTCCTGACTCCTAGTTCACAGCTGTAAACAATGATGTCAGAGTTTCATGCCTTTGTTTCCGATGCACCGAAAAACATACCAAAACGAAACCGAAACTGATTTTGCAGTGAAATATGTGAAGGTACATCCTTTCCATGTTAATGACTGGTATATAAGGCAAAATAATTAACCCCAGACCAAAATGTTCCTCCACCACTTGGGATATGTTCCGACGCAGCGTTTTAGAAGCATTTTTGCTACGTTAATATTGATTTCAACCAAAACAAATGTATTCACTGGGAAATGTCATTGCAACATTTAACAACCCTAGCTGGCCATGTGGTGTGTGACACATAAGCAGACACATCTTGTTTCATTTATGAAGGAGGGACTCTTAAAGTCACAAAGCCTATTTTTACTGGTGCATCAGGCGGCATTAATCTTCTTAAAGAGCCATTATTAAACAGTGGGTCTCCTAAACTGTTGTAGCCTATGCTGTTAGTGGATGGGCTGCCAAGAATTTCGATGCACCCCAATACCCCTTTCAAAAGAGGTTCCAGAGGGCCTCTATAAAAAATGTTGCATTGAATGCATGGCCTGCCCTGCTACCAATTCATATGCACCCCAATAAGCCTTTGAAGCCACATACTGGATGGGCCTGTTAGGGGAAGAGTTCCCGCTTCTGCACAAGGGAATCTCGAACCATCCCCACTGCGGTCTCCCATCCGTCTCCGACCGCAGTGGACTCTGCTCAGCAGAGACGTCGGTCCCAGCGTCTCACCCAGTTTAATACTGTGCAGAGGATTACTGCTGCCTCTCCAGGTTCTGCTATTGTAGCCAGTACTGGTCAGCAGCGAGCAGACCTCTTTGGGACTAAGTCCTGCGTTTTCCCTTGCATGCCCAGGGTAAGATCTCTCATTGGAGATCAGGGCCAAATGCTCAGGTACTGCAGCAACTCCTATTGCTCCGCCAGGAAGGTCCTGAAACTGCTGAGGTTCTGAAACAGGTTCTCATTGGTCCTTTTCTGGAAGGTCTTGTAGTTGCTGCTATAAAAGGGTTGCATGGCCGCACGGCCATGCGCTAGCATCAATTGTGTTATGTGCTTTGCACCAGTGTGATTATGCACGCATGCGGTTAGGGCTCGGCTGAAATAAGCCCCTAGAATACCGGCACCTCCTGTGAGAAGTTTTGTATGCACGTGTTCAGGGCTTGGCTGAAATAGCCTCTAGAATACCGGCTACTCCGGTGAGGAGCTGCTTGCTTGCATTGCTGACTGCATGACCATAGACTGCTATCCGCACAGCAGTTATCTGTGTACCCTGTGGTGTTTACAGGACACAGTCTTTATCTCTGCGTCTCTACCTCAGCGACTCTGTGGTGTAACAGAGTTCACTCATACCGCCATATAGTGCCACAACGCCTATGTCTGCGACTCTGTGAAGTAACAGAGCTCGCTTATATCACCATACCCTGTCATCTTACTAGCAGCAGGCCCTGCCTGCACGGTGGACCCCGGGCTGCGAACGCATCTATTATTTATATTTATTTGGTGCGTTCCGCAGTCCTTAACATAATACTAGCGCCAGGGTCTGGCTAGTAAAATGGCGGACGACCAGCGTCTACAGCGGAACATCCAGCAGCTGGAGGGTAGGTTGGCGGCTCTTGAGCACACAACCTCAGCTGTGGATGTTACCGTAGTCGCTGTTCAGGCTGCTAGCGTGGCTGCAGCCAGTTTGTCCACTGCCACCTCTGCCCCTACATTATCCCACCTCCCGCTTCCAGACAAGTTTGCTGGTGACAGCAAGCAATGTCGGGGATTCGTGAGTCAGTGCTCTATACAGCTCGAGCTTCTGGCTGCACATTTCCCCACGGATCGGGCACAAGTGGGTTTTGTAATATCTCTCCTATCGGGCAGAGTGTTGAGTGGGCCACGCCGCTGTGGGAGCGCGACGACCGTGTGGTGCGGAGTGCTTCTCGTTTTTTGGAGGCTCTAAAAAAGGTCTTTCTAGGACCTCAGGTCACCCACGATACGGCGCTCCAACTGCTGGCAAGTTCACAGGGTTCGTCCTTGGTCAGCTATTTTGCTGTCCAATTTCGGACTCTGGCCTCGGAGTTAGACTGGCCAGATAAAGTCCTCATTCCCGTGTTTTGGAGAGGACTGGCGGGCCATGTGAAAGACGCCTTGGCTACCAGGGAGATTCCCGCCACACTGGAGAAGCTTATCACCATATCTACCCGCATCGACCTCCGTTTTCATGAGCAGAGGTTGGAGCGGTCCCAGTGTAGGCAGAGGTTCCGGCTGGCCCCCACCTTCGCCAGACCTCTAGAATCTTTCAGTCAGGCGTCCGACTCCCATGAGGCCATGGAGGTTTCTCGAGCGGGACCTAAGTCCCGGGCCGCTCGAGTACCCGTGGTTTGTAACATCTGCCAGCAGTTAGGACATTATGCCAACAAATGTCCACAGCGGTCTGGAAAATGGTCGCGTCAAGTAACCCTGGGAGGAGGTTCACTAGACACCGCGGCATTTTCCACCAAGTTGTCCTTCAAAGGGACAATTACTTTAGGTCCATCCACCCTCACCGTCGAGCTTTGTGTGGATTCTGGAGCTGAGGGGAATTTCATGTCCTCTGCCTTTGCTCTCCGCCACGTTATACCTCAGTTGATGCTCGCCATACTGATGACTCTGAATCGACTCTGCCCTCACAAATCACCTACCAGACTATCCCTCTCACTTTATCTATGTCACCTTCCCATCAGGAGAGTATTTCCTTTCTTGTCCTTCCCGAGGGAATAGACGAGGTTTTGCTGGGAATACCTTGGCTCCGTTACCACTCTCCCCATATTGAGTGGTCCTCTGGGAGGATACTGGGTTGGGTGATTCATGTAGAGGCAGGTTTGTCAGGAGTGCGTTCACGTCACCACCACAGCGGTACCCGTAGACCTTACTCCTCTTCCCCAGTGTTATTGGTCATACGCAGACGTTTTCTCCAAGAAGGCGGCGGAGACTCTTCCGCTTCATCGCCCCTATGACTGTCCTATTGATCTCTTGCCTGGAGCGGAACCTCCTCGTGAAGAGTCTATCCCCTCTCTCTTCCTGAGACGGAGGCCATGTCCCAGTATATTCAGGAGAATCTGGCAAGAGGGTTCATTAGGAAGTCTGTGTCACCAGCAGGGCGGGGTTCTTCTTCATACAGAAGAAGAACAGAGAATTACATCCATGTATTGACTACAGGGGTCTTAACGCCATCACCGTTAAGAATAAGTACCCGTTGACCCCAATCTCTGAGCTCTTTGATAGGCTCCGGGGAGCAAAGGTATTTACTAAGCTAGATCTACGTGGTGCCTATAACCTGATTCGCATCCGCGAAGGGGACGATGGAAAACAGCTTTTAATATCAGGGATGGGCATTATGAATACCTGGTGATGCCCTTCGGGCTCTGTAATGCTCCCGCTGTTTTCCAAGACTTTGTCAATGACATCTTCCAGGATATGCTTTCCACCTCTGTAGTAGTCTATCTGGATGATATTCTCATCTTTTCACCAGATATAGACTCTCACCGGAGGGATGTCAACAGAGTCTTCGACCTCTTACGGGCAAATTCCCTCTATGCCAAGCTGGAGAAATGCGTGTTTGAGCAGCAGTCTTTACCTTTCCTGGGCTATATCATCTCCGCCCAGGGATTGGCTATGGATCCTGCCAAACTACAGGCTGTAATGGACTAGCAAGAACCCCATTCTCTTAAAGCGGTGCAGCGCTTTATGGGGTTCATTAATTATCGCCAGTTCATTCCCCATTTCTCGACTTTGGTAGCTCCCTTGGTAGCCCTCACCAAGAAGGGAGCAAATCCCAAGTTGTGGTCTGAGGAGGTCTCCAAGGTGTTCTCTTCCATCAAGTCGCATTTTGCAAGTGCTCCCATATTACATCGCCACGATGTTGATAAGCCATTTATTTTAGAGGTGGACGCCTCTTCTGTTGGTGTGGAGCAGTCCGTTATCAAAAGGATGCTCAAGGTCGGAAGCATCCCTGCTTCTTCTTTTCTAAAACCTTTACACCAGCACAGAGGAATTATTCCATCGGGGACATGGAGTTGCTGGCTATGAAGTTGGCCTTCTCTGAGTGGAGACATCTTCTGGAGGGGGCTCGTTTTCCCTTCCAAGTCTTCACTGACCACAAAAACTTGGTGTATCTGCAAACGGCTCAGCGGCTAAATTCTCGCCAGGCCAGATGGTCCCTATTCTTCTCTCGGTTCCACTTCACCCTCCATTTTCTCTCCGGTGAGAAGAATATTCGGGCCGACGCTCTCTCTTGCTTCCTAGTGTCATCAGAGGAGGAGGATGAGGAGCCTCGGTTTATTGTCCCTGAAGAGAGCCTGAGAACAGTAGCCCTGGTTTCGCTAGAATCTGTGCCTCCGGGCAAGACTTTTGTGCCCACCAATTTGCGACCGGAGGTACTCTCTTGGGCACACTCGTCAAGGGTGGGTGGACACTTTGTGGCAAAGAGGACAACTGAGTTATTGGCGAGGACATACTGGTGGCCACATATGGTCCGTGACGTCAGGGAATATGTTCAGGCGTGTGTCTCCTGCGCCGGAAACAAGTCCCTTCGAAAATGGCCAGCTGGGTTACTTTTCCCTTTGCTGGTGGCAGACAGGCCCTGGGAGATAGTCGGGATGGACTTTGTGGTGGGCTTACCCAAGTCTCTGGTTGCACCATCATTTGGGTGATCACCGACCACTTCTCCAAAATGGTGCACTTGGTGCCGCTACCACGGTTACCTTCTGCACGGGCCTTGGCAGCATTATTTATTAGACACATCTTCCGTCTACACGGTGTGCCAGACAAGATTGTCAGCAATCGAGGTCCCCAATTTGCGCCTCGGTTCTGGAGAGAGCTGTGTCGTCTACTCTGCATTGAGTTAAACCTCTGCATATCATCCCGAGACTAATGGTTGGTAGAGAGGGCCAACCAGACCTTGGTCACATACTTGCAACATTTTGTCTCTGTCAGGCAGGATGACTGGGCATCCTTTCTCCCGTGGGCGGAGTTCGCGCTAAACAATGCTGTGGCTGACTCCACCGGACAGACCCCATTCCTCTTAAATTATGGCCAGCATCCGCAGGTACCGGTGCCCATGCCCATGGCTTCCGACAACTCCAGGGTGGCAGACTGGGCTGTGGAGGCACGGGACATTTGGGACCGCACCCAGGATGCTATTCTGGCTTCCAAGGAGAGGATGAGGTCTTCTGCTGATGCCCATCGGCGTCTTGCTCTGACATTTGCTCCTAGCGATCTAGTGTGGCTCTCCGCTCGAAACATCAGGCTGCGGGTGGAGTCCACTAAGTTGGCACCCCGCTATTTGAGTCCCTTCAAGGTCCTCGAGCAGGTGAACCCTGTGGTTTACCGTTTAGCCCTTCCGCCTCGCCTTGATATCTCCGACACCTTCCATGTGTCCCTCCTAAAACCCGTGGTCATCTACCACTTGCCTGAGTCATCTGCCGGGACGTCTGGTTCATCTACGGACGATCACAAGGTGAACGCCATTGTAGATTGCAAGGTGGTACGGGGCAAAAAATTTTTTTGGGTGGATTGGAGGGGTTATGGGCCTGAGGATAGGTCCTGGGAGCCTGCCGAACATATTCATGCTCCGCAGCTCATCGCTGCTTTTGAAAGTAGCGAGGCCCAAAGAAGGGGGCCCTAGGAGGGGGGCTAATGTTAGGGGTCAAGTTCCCGCTTCTGCACAAGGGGAATCTCGAACCATCCCCGCTGTGGTCTCCCATCCGTCTCCGGCCGCAGTGGACTCTGCTCAGCAGAGACGTTGGTCCCAGCGTCTTGCCCAGACTAATACTGTGTAGAGGATTACTGCTGCCTCTCCAGGTTCTGCTATTGTAGCCAGTACTGGTCAGCAGCGAGCAGACCTCTTTGGGACTAAGTCCTGCTTTTCCCCTTCTGAGCATGCCCAGGGTAAGATCTCTCATAGGAGATCAGGGGTCACATGCTCAGGTACTGCAGCAACTCCTATTGTTCCGCCAGGAAGGTCCTGAAACAGCTGAGGTTCTGAAACAGGTTCTCATTGGCCCTTTTCTGGAAGGTCTTGTAGTTGCTGCTATAAAAGGGTTGCTATGCCGCACGGCCATGCGCTAGTATCAATTGTGTTATGTGCTTTGCGCCAGTGTGATTATGCACGCATGCGGTTAGGGCTCGGCTGAAATAAGCCCCTAGAATACTGGCACCTCCGGTGAGGAGTTTTGTATACACGTGTTCAGGGCTTGGCTGAAATAGCCTCTAAATACCGGCTACTCCGGTGAGTAGCTGCTTGTTTGCGTTGCTGACTGCATGACCACGGACTGCTATTGGCACAGCAGTTATCTGTGTACTTCTGTGGTGTTAACAGGACACAGTCTCTATCTCTGCGTCTCTACCTCAGCGACTCTGTGGTGTAACAGAGTTCGCTCATACCGCCATATAGTGCCACAATGCCTATGTCTGCGACTCTGTGAAGTAACAGAGCTCACTTATATCACTATACCCTGTCATCTTACTAGCAGCAGGCTCTGCCTGCACGGTGGACCCCGGGCTACAAACGCATCTATTATTTATATTTATTGGTGCGTTCCGCAGTCCTTAACAGGGCCCCGTAAAATCCACTTCACCATATTCATTTTGTACACCCGTGGTCTTTTTTTTTTTTTTTTACACATTGACAGCAAGGCCAGCCCTGCTGCCTAGTTTTATGCACCCCATTACACCTTGGAACCCACATACTGGATGGGCCCTGTAAAATCCACGTCACCATATTCCTTTTGTACTCCCGTACGCCTTTTTTTAAACATTTGCAGCAATATCTGCCCTGCTGCATAGCCATATGCACCCAGTTACACCTTGGAACCTACTGGATTGGCCCGTAAAATCCACGTCACCATATTCCTTTTGTACTCCCGTACTCCTTTTTTTAAACATTTGCAGCAATGTCTGCCCTGCTGTAAAGTCATATGCACCCCATTACACCTTGGAACCCACATACTGGATGGGCCCCTTAAATCCACGTCACCATATTCCTTTTGTACTCCGGTACTCTTTTGTTTACACAGTGACAGCAATGTCTGCCCTGCTGCATAGCCATATGCACCCCATTACGCCTTGGAACCCACATACTGGATAAGCCCATGAAAATCCACTTCACAATATTAATTTTGTACATCCAGAAGTCACCAATGATAGACCTAAAAGGTCTAAGTTAATCTAAGTGATTAATAATGGGTCTTCGGTGCAAGATTTTATACATATCTAAGTAAATGGCATATGCACGCACACAAAACTAATTACACCTCCATGCAAAGTGTTTGTTTTTCTGAACAGAAACACTTGAAGTATTAACCCCTTAACGACCGCCGATACGCCTTTTAACGGCGGTCATTAAGGGTACTTAAACCACAGCGCCGTTAATTAACGGCGCTGTGGAAAAAGTGAATAGCGCCCCCCAGAGGCGCATTTTCTCCGGGGTCTCGGCTACCGGGGGTAGCCGAGACCCCAGAGAACATGAATCGGGTCGGTTTTTACCGACACCGATGTTGCGATCGCCGTTATTAACCCTATAACGGCGACCGCAACAACAAAAAAAAAAAAGTTGTGCCATTTAATTTCTCTGTCCTCTGATGTCATCGGACATCAGAGGACAGAGAAAAAGGGTCCCCAGGACCCCCATGTGGCCCCCAATAAGATCCATGTGGCCCCCGGACCCTCCGGTGTCCCCCGGTGCCGGCGCCGTTAAGACAATGGCGGGCGCATGCTCAGTGCGCCCGCCGCTATGTGCCGCTGTGCTGGTGGGGGGATGTGCAAATATTCTCTGGGGTCTCGGCTACCGGGGGTAGCCGAGACCCCAGAGAACATGTTCCGGGTCGGTATTCACCGATCCCGGTGTTGCGATCGCGGCTATGCAAGCATAGCCGCGATCGCAAAAAAAAAAAAAATGATTTCTCTCCCCTCTGATGTGATCGCACATCAGAGGGGAGAAGATGAAGGTCCCCCGGTCCCCTGATCGCCCCCCCGTATACTTACCGGTGTCCTCCGTCCTCCCGCAGGCCCCAGGATCCCGGCTTCTTCTCCCTGCAAAACAAAAATGGCGGGCGCATGCGCAGTGCACCCGCCGATCTGCTTTGGCGGCAGATTCAAATTTTTTTTCATTCATTCTCATAAAAGTACATTTTGATCACTGTGATAAACTATCACAGTGATCAAAATAAAAAAAACAGTACATAACCCCCCCATTTATCACCCCCTTAGTTAGGGACATATAATAAAAAGTAGAAATTATATTTATTTTCATTTTTCTGTTAGGGTTAGGGTTATAATTAGGGTTAAGGTTATAATTAGGGTTAGGGTTAGCATTAGGCTGGTTTCACACATTCGGTGTGCGCCTGACGGCGCCCCCGGCATTTAGCCGCAGCGCCGCATCAGAAAATCTGATGCGCCGCATGCGTTTTTTTGCATTGACTTGCATTAGCGCCGGATGGCGCCGCATGTCAATGCGTTGCATGCAGTTTTGTCCGGATGCAGCGCAAATGTACATTGCGGCGGCCGGACAAAACGCTGCATGTAACGTTTTTTGTTTTTGCCGGATGGTTTCTGATGTCTCCGGGCATCAGAAACCATCCGGCAAAAAACCGCATGCGGCCGCCGGCGGCGCATCAGGTTTTCTGATGCGGCGCTGCGGCAAAATGCCGGGGCGCCGACAGGCGCCCGCTGGAAGTGTGAAAGCAGCCTTAGGGTAAGGGTTATAATTAGCGTTAGGGTTAGGCTGGGTTCATACTGCGTTATGGCAGTCCGTTAGATGGACTGCGTTACACCGCGGTATAACGCGGTGTAACGCAGTCCGTTAACGCTGCCATTCACCCCCATTTGAGGGCGCATCGCGACGCATGCCGTAAAGCGCATGCGTTTGCGACGTGCCATCATTCAGTGACGGAGCCTCGGACGCGGGCTGCAGCGTTTGGGCTCCGTCACCGCTAGCGCAGATGAATCATCTGCTGATTCCTCTGCGCTAGCGGGTATAGCATAATGCGATCGCGTTATGCTATACCATTACCAGCCCGTAAACGCTATGTGTTGAACGGGCTGGTAAAACGCAAAATGAACCTAGCCTTAGGGTTAGGGTTATAATTAGGGTTACAATTAGGGTTAGGGTTACAATTAGGGTTAGGGTTATAATTAAGGTTATAATTAAGGTTAGGGTTACAATTAGGGTTGGGATTTAGGTTAGGATTAGGGTTGGGATTAGGGTTAGGGGTGTGTTGGGGTTAGGGTTGGAGCTAGAATTGAGGGATTTCCACTATTTAGGCACATCAGGGGTCTCCAAACACGATGTGGCGTTCAAAAAGTCAAATGGCGCTCCCTCCCTTCCGAGCCCTGCCGTGCGCCCAAACAGTGGTTTACCCCAACATATGGGGTATCAGCGTACTCAGGACAATTGCACACCAATTTTGGGGTTCTAATTTCTCCGATTACCCTTGGGAAAATAAAAAATAGCTGGCTAAAAAAATCAATTTTGAGAAAAAAAATGATTTTTCATTTTCACGTCTCTGCGTTTATAAATTTCTGTGAAGCACTAGGGGTTCAAAGTGCTCACCACACATCTAGATAAGCTCCTTAAGGGGTCTAGTTTCCAAAATGGGGTCACTTGTGGGGGTTTCCACTGTTTAGGCTCATCTGGGGCACTGCAAACGGAACATGACCCCCACCAACGTCTGCATTCCAAAACGTTATTACTTCCTTTCCAAGCCCTGCTGTGCACCAAAACAGTTCCCCCCCCCACATATTTGGTATCAGCGTACTCAGGACAAATTGGACAACTTTTGGGGTCCAATTTCCTTGTGAAAAATCAAAAATTTGGGACTAAAAAATCATTTTTGTGGAAAATTGATTTTTTTTTTTCACACCCAGGCATTATAAACTTTTGTGAAACACTTGGAGGTTCAAAGTGCTCACCACAGATCTAGATAAGTTCCTTATGGGTCTAGTTTCCAAAATGGGGTCACTTGTGGGGGTTTTCCACTGTTTAGGCTCATCTGGGGCACTGCAAACGGAACATGACCCCCACCAACGTCTGCATTCCAAAACGTTATTACTTCCTTTCCAAGCCCTGCTGTGCGCCAAAACAGTTTCCCCCCCCCCACATATTTGGTATCAGCGTACTCAGGACAAATTGGACAACAACTTTTGGGGTCCAATTTCCTTGTGAAAAATCAAAAATTTGGGACTAAAAAATCATTTTTGTGGAAAATTGTTTTTTTTTTTTTTTTCACACCCAGGCATTATAAACTTTTGTGAAACACTTGGGGGTTCAAAGTGCTCACAGCGGATCTAGATAAGTTCCATAGGTGGTCTAGTTTCCAAAATGGTGTTACTTGTGGGGGTTTCCACTGTTTAGGCGCATCAGGGGCTCTCCAAACGCGACATGGTGTCCAATCTCAATTCCAGCCAATTTTGGTTTGAAAAAGTCAAACGGTGCTGCTTCCATTCCAAGCCCTGCCGTGCGCCCAAACAGTGGTCCCCCCCATATATGGGTATCAGCATACTCAGGACAAATTGTACAACAACTTTTGTTGTCCAATTTCTCCTCTTACCCTTGTGAAAATAAAAAATTGGGGACTAAACGATCGGGTTTGTGGAAAAAATATGATTTTTTATTTTCACGCCCGGGCGTTATAAACTTCTGTGAAGCACTTGGGGCTTCAAAGTGCTCACCACACATCTAGATAAGTTCCTTAGGGGTCTAGTTTCCAAAATGGGGTCACTTGTGGGGGTTTCCACTGTTTAGACACATCAGGGCCTCTACAAATGCGACATGGCGTCCAGCCAATTCCGCGTTGAAAAAGTCAAACGGAGCTCCTTCCCTTGCGACCTCTGCCGTGCGCCCAAAAAGTGGTTTACCCCAACATATGGGGTATCGGCATGCTCAGGACAAATTGCACAAAAACTTTTGGGGTCTTGTTACCCTTGGGAAAATAAAAATTGGGGTGAAAAGATCATTTTTGTGGAAAAAATATGATTTTTTATTTTCACGGCTCTACGTTATAAACTTGTGTGAATCACTTGGAGGTTCAAAGTGCTCACCACACATCTAGATAAGTTCCTTAGGGGGTCTAGTTTCCAAAATGGGGTCACTTGTTGGGGTTTCCACTGTTTAGGCACATCAGGGCTCTCTAAACGCGACATGGCATCCAGCCAATTCTGCGTTGAAAAAGTCAAACAGCGCTCCTTCCCTTGCGACCTCTGCCGTGCGCCCAAAAAGTGGTTTACCCCCACATATGGGTATCAGCATGCTCAGGACAAATTGCACAAAAACTTTTGCGGTCTTATTACCCTTGGGAAATTAAAAATTGGGGTAAAAAGATCATTTTTGTGGAAAAAAAATTTTTTTTTTTTCACGGCTCTAGGTTATAAACTTGTGTGAAGCACTTGGAGGTTCAAAGTTCTCACCACACATCTAGATAAGTTCCTTAAGGGGTCTTGTATCCAAAATGGGGTCACTTGTGGGGTGTTTCCACTGTTTAGGCACATCAGGGGCTATCTAAACGCGACATGGCATTCAGCCAATTCTGCGTTGAAAAAGTCAAACGGCGCTCCTTCCCTTGCGACCTCTGCCACGCGCCTAAAAAGTGGTTTACCCCCACATATGGGGTATCGAAGTATTCAGAAGAAATTGCACAACAAATTTGTAGTTCATTTTTTCTTTAACACTTGTGAAAATAAAAAAACTTGGTTCCGAAGTAAAGCTTTGCAAAAAAAGTTAAATGTCAATTTTTTCCTTCCACATTGCTTCAGCTCCTGTGAAGCACTTGAAGGGTTAATAAACTTCTTGAATGTGGTTTTGAGTACCTTGAGGGTGCAGTTTTTAGAATGGTGTCACTTTTGGGTATTTTCTATCATATAGACCCCTCAAAGTGACTTCAAATGTGATGTGGTCCCTAAAAAAAAATGGTGTTGTAAAAATGAGAAATCGCTGGTCAACTTTTAACCCTTATAACTTCGTAACAAAAAAAAATTTTGGTCCCAAAATTGTGCTGATGTAAAGCAGACATGTGGGAAATGTTATTTATTAAGAAATTTGTGTGACATATCTCTCTGATTTAAGGGGATAAAAATTTAAAGTTTGAAAATTGTTAAATTTTCAAAATTTTCGCCATATTTCCGTTTTTTTCATAAATAAACACAAGTCATATCAAAGAAATTTTACCACTAACGTGAAGTACAATATGTCACGAAAAAACAATCTCAGAATCATCGGGATTCGTTAAAGCGTTCCAGAGTTATAACCTCATAAAGTGACAGTGGTCAGAATTGTAAAAATTGGCCCGGTCATTAAGCTGCAAAATGGCTCTGTCCTTAAGGGGTTAAAAATAAATAAAAAATCACACAGAGTTAAGGAGAACTGACTGCAAGGAAAAAAAAAGTAAAGAATCAGCATCTTCCCCGTGTTTGCGTGGGTTTCCTCCGGGTACTCCGGTTTCCTCCCACACTCCAAAAACATACTGATAGGGAATCTAGATTGTGAGCCCCATCGGGACAGCGACGATAATGTGGCAAAACTGTAAAGCGCTGCGGAATCTGTTAGCGCTATATAAAAATAAAGATTATTATTTATTATCTCTTTCACCAAAACTTGATAACACTTCAGAGTTGTGGCTGATAAAAATCTCATCAATTAGTCCAAAAGCGAGTGAAGCAGATTACTTTAAATCATTGCAAGATTATAAAGTTTACTAATGTGACACAAATCTGTATGTTTCAGTTAAGCTTTTGAGAATAACCAACAATGCAGTCTGAATGATGTAATTGGAGACAGGAGACTGTTAGTTGCCAAAAAAAAGGAGTGTACCATGAAACCTCATGCTGTCAAACTCTTTCTTGGTTTTCAAATGGTAATGGAATCTCGACAATATGTTGAGAGCAGGATGCACTACATTCAAGGACGATCAAATTTTTTTTTTTAATTTTATGATGGTTCCCTCTTTGCATAATTATTTAATGGATAATTTGGATAAGTTGCCAACTTTTTAACATTAAGGTTCAGATACGGCTTTAAAGATGGCTAATACTGGAAATATAATGCTTTTTTATTTAAAAATACAAAATTAAAGAAATAGTATGATTGAATAGTATGAGTGCGTACAGTTTTGTATATTTAATATACAAAGTTAAGTACATATAGGATTAAATAAATATTATGATTAAGTATATGTAAAGATTAACTACATACAGTATACTTACATCATCACCGAGAGGCTTTTAAACATCCGTCTGGAATATCAGAGAAGCAACACCAAGACAGAGAACCCCTGAGAGATTCAATACACTGCAATGGGCACCCCAATTATGCAGGTATGAACACACTGTACAGTACCCCAGTTTTTTGCATCTGTCTTTGTCATGTTTTCTCTGGTCTTATATAGTGATTAACACTATGTAGTAACTCAAGTTTCACCCAGCCCTTCAAGTGGCCAGCTTTCAAGGTCGGATGAAACTGAGATTCATGGAGTCAGTTCCATAAACACTTAGAATGTAAAAGCCACAAGAATTTAGATAAAACCCACCACAGACAGAGGTTAAGTAAATCGAAAGTTTTACAATCACAAACCACAAACATATGGAAGCTTAAATATTTTACCAGAAATGCAGCTAGTAATTGTCTGAATGCATTCTGTATATTTGAATATGGATTCAAAAGAGCCATTTGTATATTCGCACTACACTATTAACATCAATCATATCTATATTCAGCCGTTCTTGAAAAACTGAAGATTAACCATAGACTACTATCTATAATCATGACAATCTTCTTGACCAGTATCTATAGGTAAGTAATGTTAAAAGTAGCTGCTAATATGTATTCCAGAAATAACATAGAGAAATGCTATAATGTGAAGATGTTCTAAAACCTAACTGTGAACATGCTCAATATCCCACAACTGTTCCGTTGTGCTGTGCAGTAAATATTTGGAGACACCATAGATGATCACAGAGGGTTTTCAACAAAGTAATTTATAAATAATAAGATCATTTTTTTTAATTTTCCTGTTATAATACAGTAAGGAAGAACATGCAGTCCAGTCATAGAAGTTATCGCTTAAAAAATGTATTAAGTCCTCACATCTACAAGCGTTCTGCCTTCACTGTTTTGTATTGAACTCTTACCATTTGATGCAGCAAAAGTTTATGGCTCTCAAGGAGATAAACAAATATAGTAGACAAAGCAATATTTGTAATGAAATACTGAGCCTACATAACAGCATTGCTTTATAAAATTTACCGTATATACTCGAGTATAAGCTAACCTAGTATAAGCCGACCCCCTAATTTTGCCGCGAAAAATTGGGAAAACTTATTGACTCGAGTATAAGCCAAGGGTGAGAACTGCAGCAGCTACTGGTAAATTTGCAAAATAAAAATAGATACCAATAAAAGCAAAATTAATTGAGACATCAGTAGGTTAAATATTTTTGAATATCCATATTTAATCAGGAGCCCCATATAATGCTCCATACAGTTCATGATGGCCCCATAAGATGCTCCATACAAAATGCGCCCCATATAATGCTGCACAAAGGTTACTAATGGCTCCATAGATTATGCCCCATATGCTGCTCCATAAAGGTTATGGCCCCATAAGATGATCCATAGAATGGGCCCCATATGCTGCTCCATAAAGGTTATGGCCCCATAAGATGCTCCATAGAATAGGCCCCATATGTTGCTCCATAAAGGTTATGGCCCCATAAGATGCCCCATAGAATAGGCTCCATATGCTGCTTCATAAAGGTTATGGCCCCATAAGATGCCCCATAGAATATGCCCCTTATGCTGCTCCATAAAGGTTATGGCCCCATAGTATATGCCCCTTATGCTGCTCCATAAAGGTTATGGCCCCATAAGATGCCCCATAAATATGCCCCTTATGCTGCTCCATAAAGGTTATGGCCCCATAGAGTATGCCCCCTTATGCTGCTCCATAAAGGTTATGGCCCCATAGAATATGCCTCTTATGCTGCTCCATAAAGGTATGGCCCCATAAGATGCCCCATAGAATATGGCCCTTATGCTGCTCCATAAAGGTTATGGCCCCATAGAATATGCCCCTTATGCTGCTCCATAAATGTTATGGCCCCAAAGAATATGCCCCTTATGCTGCTGCTGCAAATAAAAAAAAAAATGACATACTCACCTCTCGTCGCTGGGGAGCAGTGCCAGTGTCTTGAGCAGGCGGGGACACCGGCGCGCTATGGGGGGCCAGGTGCCGGTGACACCACTGACACCCCCCGGCACCTGCGATATTCACCTGTCCCCGTTCCACCGCCGCGCACCGCTGGTCTTCCGGGTCCTCTGGCTGTGAATGTTCAGGCAGAGGGCCCGGCACGCACTAACTATGTCATTGCACTCTCTGACCTGAACGTCACAGCCAGAGACGCTGAGGACAGAGCGATGCGCGGATTTTGAACGGGGACAGGTGAATATAGCATTGCTCCCCCTGACCTCCCCATCATACTCACCCCTTCCTGGCACGTCTCTGCAGCCCCTGCATCCCCATTGTCTCTGCGCCGCATCTCTTCCTTCCATCAGCGGTCACGTGATACCGCTCATTAAAGTCATGAATATGCGCATATTCATGACTTTAATGAGCTGTACCATGTGACCGCAAACACAGGCGCCAGAGACCATGGGAAGGCAGGGGGGCTGCAGAGACTGTGCCAGGAGGGGGTGAGTATATAGTGACGCGCCTCCCCCTCCCCTGCCGACTCCCTGGTATATGAAGTGTACTGTGTGAGCAACCAGGCAACAAAAAAATGAGCTTTTCATGTGAGCTCTTTAAGGTCCATAAATGTTATGAAGGAACGCAACGAGACTTGTCTATGCCGAGGACTGAACACAGGAGGGGGACGCTAGTACCGGGCCGGTCGGCACTGTTGGGGTTCCTGTTCTAGTACATGGGCAGACCAACATGAGCTCTGTTATGTTTCGGTAGCTGAGGAGTGCAGGTAAAAAAAGCAATACACCAGAGCATTGGAATCTATGAGACTGCAGTACCCTGACTAACCACCACAACTAGAAGCATCGTGAGCGTTCCCTACATGGTCCTAGACCCTCGTCACAGCCTGAGAAACTAACTACACCTAAAGATAGAAAGAGGAAAGCTATCTGCCCCGGAGCAGATCCCCAAAGAACATAGAAAGCCCCCAAACATGTAATGGCGGTTAGACAAGAAGAAATACTGACACATACAGAAAATAGTATGAGCAAACGTTGGGGCCCAAACTACCTAAATAGAAAAGGATAGGAAGGGCACTTACTGCAATCTCAAAAAACCCTGAAAAGCACCAACTCTACTAATTTCAAAACACCTGAGATCACACGACCTCTACCACCTAAATTAGTTCTCTGGTGTAACAAAATCAAAACAGCAGCCACTGAAAAACTGAAAAAGCAAAGGTACAAACATCAGTGGCTGAAACTAAACTGAGAGGCAAAAGCCCCCGGAGGGACCCTGAAGGCCCCCACAGAAGTGCAGGACAAAATGCAAAAATCAAGCACAAAAACAAAAAGAAAAAAATGTCTAACTGTTAGCAGGAGATGCAGACACGACACAGCAGGCTACAAAGGAAACAGGAATCAAGGATTGAGACCAGAACAATTGATCACCGGCAACCCTGATGGGAAGGCGACTCCCTTATATAAGACCAGTCAGTAACACCTGATTCCCAATCCTCATAATCTTCACTGGACAGTCCAGTACCGTTTGTAACCACCAGAGGGAGCCTCTGCTCAGAACTCATTTCAAGTCCATTCACACAGTACCCCCCCCTTGAGGAGGGGTCACCGAACCTCACTTGAGCAACCAGTCGGTCAGGATGAGTTCTATGATACGCACGGATGAGTCTCCTAGCATGGATGTCCGAAGCAAACACCCAAGAATTGTCCTTCCTGACCATAACCTCTCCACTTAACCAAATACTGAGTTTCCGTCTAGAAAAACGAGAATTCAATATTTCTCAACACAAACTCCATATTGCCCTCAACCAGAACAGGTCAGGAGGCAAAGCAGTAGGAACCACTGGCTCAACAAACCTATTCAACAAGGACTTGTGGAACACATTATGGATCTTAAATGTCCCTGAAGAAGCAAACGAAAAGAAACAGGATTAAGAATCTCCATGATCTTATAAGGTCCAATGAACCTAGGCTTAAATTTAGGAGATGCCACTCTCATAGAATATTTTTTGAGGACAACCAACCAAGTCCCCCACTTTAAACCGAGGACCATCATCCTATGCCGGTTAGCAAACCGCTGGCCCTCCCCTGAGAGAGGGACAACCCTCCACTACCTGGTCCCAAATCTGTTGCATACGCTCCACAACAGAGTCAACACCTGGACAGACAGAAGCCTCCATCTGTCCTGAAGAAAATCGAGGTGAAACCCAGATTACAGAAAATGGAGACATCAAAGTGGCAGAGCTAGCCCTATTATTAAGAGCAAACTCAGCCAAAGGCAAAAAGAGACCCAGTCATCCTGATCAGCAGACACAAAGCATCTTAGATAAGTCTCCAATGTCTGGTTTGTTCTCTCAGTTTGACCATTGGTCTGAGGATGAAACGCCGAGGAGAAAGACAATTGAACACCAATTTAGAACAAAAGGTCCTCCAAAATCTGGAAACAAACTGGACTCCTCTGTCAGACACAATGTTCTCAGGAATGCCGTGTAAACGAACCACGTGCTGAAGGAACAAAGGCACCAATTCAGAGAGGAAGCAAATTAGTAATGGCACAAGATGTATCATCTTGGAAAACCTATCACAAATCACCCAGATGACGGTCATTCTCTGAGAAACAGGGAGGTCGGAAATGAAATCCATAGAGATATGGGTCCATGGTCTCTTGGGCACAGGCAATGGCATCAACAAACCACTAGAGCGAGAGCAAGGCTTGGGGCGAGAGCAAGTCCCGCAGGACTGCACAAATTCCCTGACATCACGAGACAAGGTAGGCCACCAAAAGGACTGACTAACCAAGTCTCTGGTACCAAAAATCCGGGATGACCGGCCAACGCGAACAATGAATCTCAGACATCACACTCTTTTTCCACTGTCCGGGACAAACAATTTCCCAACAGGGCAGCGCTCGGGCCTATCCTCCTGACAACCCCTCCAGAGCCAGTCTCAATTGGGCGAATGGCGGAAAGAACTACACCTTTCAAAATAACAGAAGGATCAGATAACTCAGGAGAGTTCCGCAAAGAAACTCCTCGAGAGGGCATCCGCCTTAACATTCTTAGTGCCAGGAAGAAAGGAAACCACAAAATTAAAACGTGTGAAAAACAAGGCCCCTGGCTGTCTAGGATTAAGTCGCTTGGCAGACTCCAGATAAACCAAGTTTATGGTCCGTAAGGACCACCACCTGATGTTTGGCTCACTCCAGCCAATGTCTCCACTCTTCAAAAGCCCACTTCATGGCCAATAACTCCCGATTACCCACGTCATAAATTTCGTTCAGTAGGAAAAATTTTCGAGAGAAAAAGGCACAAGGGTTACTTTTTAGAGGTCTCTGGATCTCTTTGGGACAAAACGCACCTGCCCCAATTTCAGAGGCATCAACCTCCACCTGAAATGGCAGAGAAACATCAGGCTGTCCGTAGAACCGGAGCAAAGTGAATCTCTGCTTAAGTTCCTGAAATGCAGAGACTGCCTCAGGAGCCAATTCACCACATCAGAACCCTTTTTAGTCAAATCAGTAATGGTAAAACAATAACCGAGAAATTACCAATAAATTACGATAAAAATTGGCAAAACCCAAAAATCTTTGAAGAGCCTTAATGAAGTGGTTGGACCCAATCACAGATGGCCTAACCTTGACCGGGTCCATTTCAATAACAGATGGGGACAAAATGAACCCAAAAATGAGATCCTCTGTACGCCAAAAAGACACTTGATCCTTCACATAAAAGAGCATTCTCTCTCAAAATCTGGAATACAGTTCGAACATGTTTCACATAGAGTCCCAGTCATAGGAAAAAATCAAGATATCATCCAAATAAACAATCAGAAATTTATCCACAAAATCCCTGAAAATGTCATTCATGAAGGACTGGAAGACAGAAGGACATAGTGAGTCCCAAAGGCATCACAAGGTACTCAAAATGCCCTCAGGGTATTAAATGCCGTCTTCCATTCATCCCCGTGCTAATGCGAATAAGGTTATATGCCCCCCTGAGGTCAAGCTTGTAAACCAAGTACGTTTTTCACCCTGGAAAAACAGGTCGAAATCAAGGGTAACGGATTTGATATTTTTACAGTAATATTGTTCGAAAGATGATAATCAATACACGCCTTAAAAAACCATCCTTTTTTTTTTCCCCAAAGAAAAAAGGGGCCTTTGGGGAAGAGGGGGTCGATAGACCCTTTTTCCCAAAGACTCCCCTTTATATAAACCCATAGCGTCATTTCGGTACAGAAAGTTAAAAAGGCACCTTTAGGAATTTACACCAGGCACTAATTCAATAGCGCATCAAAGCTCCTAGGGGGAGGCAAGGAAGCAATTTATTTCCAAACCATCAAAAAATCAAACAAAAAGTCGGAACATCCTGACCGGGGAGGCAGAAAAAACAGGGGTGTTGGGATTAACACATTCAGCCCCCAAATGTTACAGACACAGATTTCCAACCAAAACAGAAGAGACGTAAACCCAAAGGGAAAAAACCCCGTACATAAAGTATGCAATTATACGAACCAAAAATTTGCAGCCCCAGATTCAGTTTAACCCTCATTACACCCGAGTAAGAACTGAGGTTTATTCTCAGCCCAAAAAGGGAAATCGATCCCCAGAGGGGAATAACTTCCCTATGGGGATCAAGGGAAACCCCCAACGTTTAGCAAAATCAAAATCCACATTAATAGCGCTCCCGAAAAAACAAACCTGA
>JARQOD010000003.1:241458091-241502978 GCA_033576555.1 Oophaga sylvatica
GGCACAGAGGAATCCCGGAGGACGTTTGTACGATCTCCTCACCATCTTCCCAAACATTGAACTTCTTGTGACAGCACCCCTTGCCTCTGTGGCGGCACTGTGGGAGGGTCTGAGAAAATTTTCCCAGTACTTTGCCATTGTTCCCCTGCCAGTCCTGGATTGTACTTCTGTCTCTCTCGCTTGGACCCCTCAGCTGTACAACAAACTGTGACATCTGCTGCCAGCGTTCTTACATGGGAATTTTTTCACTAATTCCAATACAAGGGCCCTATGGCAATGCACCATTTTTAGACCCCTGTCTCACTCTGGAATAAGAGATTGAAAATTTTCCTTGTAGCGTGGGTCTAAAAGTGACACCAACCAGTAATGAGTGTCACGAAAATTTTTCTAATGCGAGGGTCACGGGAAACGCAGCGCGACATAAAGTCAGCCATGCGTGCCAGACTACTAACAGGCATGCCTTCCATGTCCTCACTAACAGTACGACTGACTATGGTGTCATCCTCCTCCTCCTCATCCTTATACTCCTCCTCCCTGTCCTCAGGCCATCCCCTGCGAACAGACGGTATGACAGCTGTGCTTGCAGTACCGTCTACAGCGCATGAAAGTAGCTCCTGTTCTTCCTCCTCCTCTTCATTGTCTACCAATCCACCTTGCGACTACATGACACTGGGCTGAGTGTAATCACCCGGTATGTTTCCTGGCTCAATGTCCTCATGCTCTTCCTGCAATGCATCCTCTTTTATTGTGAGCAGAGAGGTTTTCAGAATGCTGAGAAGCGGGATGGTGATGCTAATTATGGCATCATAAGCGCTCACCATCTTGGTGCAGTCCTCAAAGTTCTGGAGGATGGTACATATGTCTGACATCCATGTCCACTCTTGAGGTCTTATATGTGGAGTCTGACCAGAATATTGACAGCCTTGTTGAAGCTGGTACTCAACAACTGCCCTCTTCTGCTCACAAATCCTTAGCAACATATGCAGTGTAAAGTTCCAACGCGTGGGGACATCACACACCAGTTAGTGAGCCAGAAGCTGCAAACGCTGCTGAAGCACAGCAAGGGCGGCTGAAGCTGTCGCTGACTTTCGAAAGTGGGCAGACATACGGCGTACTTTCAACAGCAGATCCTGCAGCTCCGGGTAGCTTTTGATAAAACATTGAACCACGAGGTTAAGCACATGGGCCAGCCAAGGTACATGTGTGAGCTGACCTTGCCTCAGGGCCGCCACCAGGTTCCGGCCATTGTCACACACGACCATGCCTGGCTGTAGGATCAGCGGTGTCAGCCAAATATCTGACTGCTCCTTCAGCGCTGTCCACAACTCTTCTGCATTGTGCAGTTTGCCACCTATGCAGATTAGCTTCAGCACAGCCTGTTGACGCTTGGCTGAGGTAGTGCTGCAGTGCTTCCAGCTTCCTACTAATGTGTTCATTTCAGAGATGGAGGCTGAAGAAGAGGAGGAGGAGGAGGTGCAGGAACTGTAGACTGTGGGGGCAACCCTGATTGACATAGGCTCCGCAATCCTCGGCGTGGGGAGGATGTGTTCCATCCCAAGGTCCGACTGGGTCCCTCCTTCCACTATGTTAACCCAGTGTGCCGTCAGTGAGATGTACCGTCCCTGCCCACAGGCACTTGTCCACGTGTCCGTGGTTAGGTGAACTTTCCCAGTAACAGCATGTTGTGGGACACATGCTGGTGTAATGCCGGTACTGCACGACGGGAGAAATAGTGGCGACTGGGGACCGAGTACCTTGGGACGGCCGTCGTCATCAGGTTGCGGAAAACTTCCGTCTCAATGAGCCGAAAAGGCAACATTTCGAGCGCAAGCAGTCGAGAAATGTGCAAATTAAGTACTGTAGCCTGTGGGGCTTTGGCTGGATATTTCCGCTTGCGTTCCAATAACTGGGATATAGACAACTGAAGGCTGCGCTGGGACAAGGACGTGGACGGGCTTGTTAATGGTGCTGGTTGACTGTGGTGCTGGTTGACTGTGGTAGTTCAGTGCCGACAGCTGTCTATGACAGCTGACAGGCACAGCAAGCGGTGCGGGGACCTTTGCCGTCGGTCCCCGCACCCACAGCGCTGTGATTGGTCAGTCAATCTGACTGACCAAACACAGCAGCGATCGCGCAGGAGATACTGAAATTTCAGCATCTCCAGCGCGATCAGTGCAGGAGCCGGCGCTGCAGTGGCCGAGCTTCCTGCACTGACAGCCAGGAGCGGCGGCCCCACCGCCCCTGGCTGTTAACCCCCTGACTGCTGCGATCGAGCGCGATCGCAGCGCTCAGGGGGGGAGGCAGAGGGTCGGGAGCTCCCTCTGCCTCAGATCGGCGCCCTGCAATGTATTTGCAGGGCCCGATCTCTGCCTTGATGACCCGGGGGTTGTCATGACAACCTCCGGGTCATGTAGCTACGGAAAGCTGCTGTGATCATGGTCACAGCAGCTTTCACTATAGTTACAATGCATTGCAATGCTGGAGCATTGCAATGCATTGTAAATGCAATAAATAGTAAAAAAAGTGAAAGTCCCATAAAGGGACAAGTTAAAAAAAAATCATTTTTTTTAAAAAATTGTAAAAAAAAATATTAAAAAATAATTTAAAAAAAATCCCCTAAAAAATATAAATTTTTATGTAATAAAAAAAATAAAAAACAAACAAATACAGATGTTTGGTATCGCCACGTCCGTAAAAATCCCATCTATTAACCCCTTCAGTGAAAGCCGTAAAAAAACCCACAAAAAAGTAGTAAATTATACTTTTTCCAAGCGGTATCATCATACCGCTTGGAAAAAGTGCAATAACACGCGATCAAAAAGTCGGATATAAATACTCATGGTACCGCTGAAAACGTCATCTTGTCCCGCAAAAAACAAGCCGCCATACAGCATCATCAGCGAAAAAATAAAAAGTTATAGCTCGCGGAATAAACTGATGCAAAAATAATTATTTTTTCTATAAAAATTTTTATTGTGTGAAAAACGCCAAAACATAAAAAAATATATAAATGAGGTATCGTTGTAATCGTAGTGACCCAAAGAATAAAGCTGCTTTATCAATTTTACCACACGCGGAACGGAGGAAAAAAAAAAAAAAAACAATTCCTGAATTGCTGGTTTTTGTTCATTCTGCTTCCACAAAAATCGGAATAGGAAGCGATCAAAAAACGTTATGTGCCCGAATATGGTACCAATAAAAACGTCAGCTCGTCCCGCAAAAAATAGCCCACAGATAACTCTGTCGGCCGAAATATGGAAAAATTATAGCTCTCAAAATACGGCGATGCAAAAATTTCTTACAAAAAATTATTCCAAAAAAAAGCATCTTTTAGAGTGTGACAGAAGCTAAACATGAAAAAAGGGTGTAAATCTGGTATCGCTGTAATCGCACCGATCCGAGGAATAAAGTCGCCTAATCACTAATACCGCACGAGGAACGGCGTAAAAAAGAAAACCAGTTCTTCACCTTTTGTGGATTTGTTCATTGTGCCTCCCAAAGATCGCAGTAAGGCGATCACAGTGGTTCCCCCCCACATATGGGGTATCAGCGTACTCAGGACAAAATGCACAATAGCTTTTGGGGTCCTATTTCTCCTGTTACCCTTATAAAAATAAAAATTTGGGGGCAAAAAGGTCATTTTTGTGGAAAAAAATATGATTTTTTTTATTTTCACGGCTCTACGTTATAAACTTCTGTGAAGCCCTTGGGGGTTCAAAGTGCTGACCACACATCTAGATAAGTTCCTTGTGGGGTCTAGTTTGCAAAATCGGGTCATTTGTGGGGGGTTTCTACTGTTTAGGCACATCAGGGGCTCTCCAAGCGCGATATGACACCTGCAGACCATTCCATCAAAGTCTGCATTTAAAAACGGTGCTCCTTCCCTTCCGAGCTCTGCCATGCGTCAAAATACTGGTTCCCCCCCACATATGGGATATCAGCGTACTCAGGACAAATTGCACAATAGCTTTTGGGGTCCTATTTCTCCTGTTACCCTTATAAAATAAAAATTTGGGCGCAAAAAGATTATTTTTGTGGAAAAAAATATGATTTTTTTATTTTCACGGCTCTACCTTATAAACTTCTGTGAAGCACTTGGGGGTTCAAAGTGCTCACCACACATCTAGATAAGTTCCTTGGGGGGTCTAGTTTCCAAAATGGAGTCACTTGTGGGGGGTTTCTACTGTTTAGGCACATCAGGGCTCTCCAAACGTGACATGACACCCGCAGACCATTCCATCAAAGTCTGCATTTGAAAAAGGCGCTCCTTCCCTTTCGAGCTCTGCCATGCGTCAAAATAGTGGTTTACCCCCACATATGGGGTATCAGCGTACTCAGGACAAATTGCACAATAACTTTTGGGGTCCTGTTAGCCTTTGGAAAATAACAATTGGGGGTGGAAAGATCATTTTTGTGGAAAAGATATGATTTTTTAATTTTACAGCTCTACGTTATAACCTTCTGTGAAGCCCTTGGGGGTTCAAAGCTCTCATCACACATCTAGATAAGTTCCTTGGGGGGTCTAGTTTCCAAAATGGGGTCACTTGTGGGGGTTTCCACTGTTTAGGCACACAGGGGCTCCCCAAATACGACATGGCGTCCAATCTCAATTCCAGCCAAAAAAGTCAAATGGCGCTGCTTCCCTTCCAAGCTCTGCCATGCGCCCAAATAGTGGTTTACCCCCACATATGGGGTATCAGCGTACTCAGGACTAATTGCACAATAACTTTCGGGGTCCTTTTATCCTTTGGAAAATAAAAATTGGGATGAAAAGATCATTTTTGTGGAAAAAATATGATTTTTTAATTTTACGGCTCTACGTTATAACCTTCTGTGAAGCCCTTGGGGGTTAAAAGCTCTCACAACACATTTAGATAAGTTCCTTGGGGGTCTAGTTTCCAAAATGGGGTCACTTGTGGGGGTTTCCACTGTTTAGGCACACAGGGACTCTCCAAATGCGACATGGCGTCCAATCTCAATTCCAGCCAAAAAAGTCAAATGGCGCTGCTTCCCTTCCGAGCTCTGCCATGCGCCCAAATAGTGGTTTAGCCCCACACATGGGGTATCGGTGTATTCAGGAGAAATTGTACAACAAATATTGTGGTTCATTTTCTACTGATACTCTTGACAAAATTTAAAAAAATTGTGTCGAAAGAAAAATTTTGGGAAAAAAAGTTAAATGTTCATTTTTTTCTTCCACATTGCTTCAATTCTTGTGAAGTACCTAAAGGGTTAATAAACTTCTTGAATGTGGCTTTGAACACCTTGAGGGGTGCAGTTTTTAGAATGGTGTCACTTTTTGGTATTTTCTGTCATATTGACCCCTCAAATTCACTTCAAATATGAGGTGGCCCCTAAAAAAATGGTTTTGTAAATGTTGTTGGAAAAATGAGAAATTGCTGGTCAACTTTTAACCCTTATAACTTCCTAACAAAAAAAATGTTGATTCCAAAATTGTGCTTATGTAAAGTAGACATGTGGGAAATGTTATTTATTAACTAATTTTTGTGACATATCTCTCTGATTTAATGGCATAAAAATTAAAAGTTTGAAAATTGCAAAATTTTCAAAATTTTTGCTATATTTCCGTTTTTTTCATAAATAAATAAAGTTATATTGAAGAAATTTTACCACTGTCATGAAGTACAATATGTCACGAGAAAACAGTCTCAGAATCACCAAGATCCGTTGAAGCGCTCCAGAGTTATAAACACATAAAGTGACAGTGGTCAGAATTGTAAAAATTGGCCTGGTCTTTAACCTATAAAATGGCTTGGTCGTTAAGGGGTTAAGTGCACTCACACCCAGGGCTAAATAAATAAAAAAAACATACACTGGCCACACTTTGACCTTGCACAGATATGAGCTGCCACAGAGATAACAGTACCACCAATTTGTGCACCTTTTTTTTTAATAAAAAGTACTGGTGTTTTTACGTGAAAGGACACACAGGGCTCCAAAAAAATATTGCCGTACACTGCCCACACATTCAGCACGCACAGATATGAGCTGCCACGGAGATAACAGTACCACTAATTTGTGCACATTTGTTTTTTAATAAAAAGTACTGGTTTTTTTTTTACGTCAAAAGACACACAGGGCTGTCTGGGGGCAGATGTTAGTAGCCAGGGGGGCACAAAAAAAATGTACCCTCCCTAGGCTATTATTATCTGCCCCCACTCGCTTGCTTTGTCTGTCTGGTGGAGAAAATACAGCAGGAGCCCACGCATTTTTTTTCAACGAATTTACACCTTTAATTAACCCCTATATGTCTGAAATTTTGCACACATACACTTATGTAATTGTAAGTTAAAACCATATATCAAAATACATGAAATGACATGGTTAAGTGTGTGTAAACAATGTATCATTTCATGTCGGCTTCTGTGATTTCACAAAAGCCGGCAATTGAATTAGCGGCTATTACAGTATGTAGAAGTGTAAGAACTATAAATATATGTATATATATATGTCACAATGACATATATATATGTATATATATATAATGTATTCTATGTGTGTATATGTATTGATTCTATTCTTTATTAAAGCTGTCAGTGTGATTTTACAGTATAGCCGGGGATGAATTGCCGGCTTTTCTAAAGGACACCGGTGCGATTTAATCGCAAGTCACACGTGCGGTCCGTTTGTAATCCGATTTTTCATCGCTCCCATAGACTTGCATTGGCGATAGTCGACCCACAATCGGTGACAATCGCAGCATGCTGCGATTGCACTCGGACGTTTAAAACGGACCACAAAAAATCTGATACTGGGAGCAGCTCCATAGATTAACATAGGTCCGACTGCAATGCGATATTTCATCGTATTGCAGTCGTCCAATTTTGTCGCCAGTGTGACGCCGGCCTTAGTCAAATAACTGCGAACAACTGCTTCCGGTAACCATTAATGAGTTTCTTACAATGCTCTGCTGGAATTGTAGACCATTCTTCTTTGGCAAACTGCTCCAAGTCCCTGATATTTGAAGGGTGCCGTCTCCAAACTGCCATTTTGTGATCTCTCCACAGGTGTTCTATGGGATTCAGGTCTGGACTCATTGCTGGCCACCTTAGAAGTCTCCAGTGCTTTCTCTCAAACCATTTTATAGTGCTTTTGGAAGTGTGTTTTGGGTAGTGTTGAGCATTCCGATACTGCAAATATCGGGTATCGGCCGATATTAGCTGTATCGGAATTCCGATTCCGAGTTCCGATATTTTCGTCTTATCGGATACCGGAATCGGGATTGTCACTGTCACTGTCAGTGTCCGTCGGTCGGGTCTGTCAGGAGTCAGCGGCACTTACCTGGCAGAAGATCTCCGGCGGTCACGTCCTGCACTGCTTCATGGCCGCCATCTTCTTTCCCCGGCGGTCACATGCAGTTTCTCGCGATAACTGCAGTGACTGCTGGGTAATCGCGGCCGTAAAGCAGTCAGTCCGATGACGTCACCGCCGGGGAAGCAGGTAATCAGCTGTGCTTCGTTGCGATGACAGGCTCTGCCTGTCATTGCGATGTAGCAGAGTTGGATCGTCGTGGGACACTCGTTACTATGGACTGCGTCGGACAGGTGGTATACTGTTGGTTTTTTTTTTTCTTTTTTTACAGGAGATCGATGGCGTCGCAGGAATGAGAGTACAATAAAAAAAATGAAAACTGTGTTGTCTCTTTTATTTCATTAAAAGACTTTTTTCTTGCTGTCTTTTTTTTATACATTTAATAACTTTGGGATTAATAATGGATCGGTGTCTTATTGACGCCTCTCCATTATTAACCGGGCTTATTGTCACCGTGCAATCAACGGTGACATTAACCCCTTATTACCCCGCTTGCCACCGCTACAGGGCAAGTGGGAAGAGCCGGGTAAAGTGCCACAATTGGCACATCTTTTGATGCGCCAAATGTGGGGCTGCTGTAGCCTGGTATTATCAGGCTGTTGAGGGCCAAAATCCATGGGCCTTGACAGTCTTTTAATACCAGGCCGCAGCAGTCTGCATTTTACTTGGCTGGTTAACAAAAATAGGGGGGATCCCCACGCCGTTTTTTTTTCGAGGGGATCCCCTATTTTTGTTAACCAGCCAAGCTAAGCAGACTGCTGTGGCCTGTTATTATCAGGCTTGCAAGGTCCATGGATATTGGATCCTTACCAGCCTGAAAAACCAGGCCTCAGCGGTCTGCTTCATCTGGCTGGTTAACAAAAATAGGGGGGACCCCACGCCAATTTTTTTCGAGGGGATCCCCTATTTTTGTTAATCAGCCAAGATATGCAGACTGCTGTGGCCTGGTATTATCAGGCTGGCAAGGTCCATGGATCTTGGCTCCTTAACAGCCTGAAAATCCAGGCCTCAGCGGTCTGCTTCATCTGGCTGGTTAACAAAAATAGGGGGGACCCCACGCCAATTTTTTTCGAGGGGATCCCTATTTTTGTTAATCAGCCAAGATATGCAGACTGCTGTGGCCTGGTATTATCAGGCTGGCAAGGTCCATGGATCTTGGCTCCTTAACAGCCTGAAAATCCAGGCCTCAGCGGTCTGCTTCATCTGGCTGGTTAACAAAAATAGGGGGGACCCCACGCCAATTTTTTTCGAGGGGATCCCCTATTTTTGTTAATCAGCCAAGATATGCAGACTGCTGTGGCCTGGTATTATCAGGCTGGCAAGGTCCATGGATCTTGGCTCCTTAACAGCCTGAAAATCCAGGCCTCAGCGGTCTGCTTCATCTGGCTGGTTAACAAAAATAGGGGGGACCCCACGCCATTTTTTTTTCGAAGGGAACCCCTATTTTTGTTAATCAGTTCCCTCTGACGTCACTGATTGTGTCCCTGGCTGACCTGAAGTGAAAGTGGAAAGCAATCAATTAAGCTTTCCACTTAAGGGCCCGTCTCACATAGCGATATCGCTACCGAGATCGCTGCTGAGTCACTAGTTTTGTGACGCAGCAGCGAGCTCACCAGCGATATCGCTGTGTGTGACATTCAGCGACGATCAGCCCCCCTGCCGGGTATCGCTGATCGTCGCTGAAATGTCAGGACCTTTGATCGCTGGTTTCCCGCTGACAGGCACACATCGCTGCGTGTGACAGGCGGGAGACCAGCGATCCGCTGGTAACCAAGGTACACAGCGGGTTTCCAGGCGCGGGGCTGTGCCTAGAAACCCGCTGTGTACCTTGGATACCAGCGCCCTGATGCAGGGAGCTGGTATCCAAGGTACATAGCGGGTTTCCAAGCGCTGCGCGGTGCCTGGAAACCCGCTGTGTACCTTGGTTACCAGCGGATCGCTGGTCTCCCGCCTGTCACACGCAGCGATGCGTGCCTGTCAGAGGGAAACCAGCGATCAAAAAAAGGTCCTGACATTTCTGCGACGATCAGCGATACCCGGCAGGGGGCTGATCGTCGCTGAATGTCACACACAGCGATATCGCTGGTGAGCTCGCTGCTTCACAAAACTAGTGACTCAGCAGCGATCTCGGTAGCGATATCGCTATGTGAGACGGGCCCTTAAGCGATGTTACCCGCAGTGTCGCTGTCCCAGATCGCTGCCTGAGCTGCCTGTTTGGCAGCTCAGCAGCGATCATGTAGCGATACACCAGCGATCCTGACAAGTGCATATCGTTGTCGGGATCGCTGGTGTATCGTTATGTGACACCCAGCCTTTACTCTCCTGTCAGGCAGGAGAGGAACTCAATCATTTGGGGTTTACTGTGAGGCTGCAGCATTAACCCTTTCTGAAGGATTACACCGTGGGACCTGACTGTGCATGGGATAGGTAAGAATAATTTTGCTTTTTTATTTTATTTTTATTACAGGAAATGGTTTTTGCAGTAAAATAAAAGATGGTCAAAAACATGTGTCTTTATTTCATTAAAATGATTTTTAATTAAAGTGTGTGTGTTTTATTTTTATTTCATGCAATAGGATTAATAATTGATAGTTGTCTAATTGACAGCTCTCAATTATTAACCTGGCTTAAGGTCACCTTTCAATAGCAAGGTGGCTTTAACCCCATATTAACCCATTCGCCACCGCTACAGGGCAATGGGAATAGACGGGCAAAGTGCCAGAAAGGGCGAATCTAATTATAGATTTGTCTTTCCTGGGGTGTCTGGGGGCAGATGTTAGTAGCCGGGGGGGCAAAAATAATGGTCCCTCTCTGGGCTATTATTATCTGCCCCCACTCACTGGCTTTGTCTGTCTGGTTGCGAAAATAGGGCGGGAGCCCACACATTTTTTTTCAGCAATTTTACACCTCATATATATATATACATGTCATTGAATTTGTGACACATATATATATATATTTATATTTGTAGTTCATACACTTCTACATAGTATAATAGCCGCTAATTCAATTGCCGGCTTTTGTGAAAATGCAGAACCTGACATGAAATGACACTTGGTGTACATAGGGTTAACCATGTCTTTTCATGTCCTTTGCTATCTAATTTGCACAAACAATTAAATCAGACTATGTGTGCAAAATTTCACACCTGTAGGGGTTAATTAAAGGTGTAAATTCGTAGCAAAAAAGTCCGTTTTTTTTACAACGAATTTACACCTTTAATTAACCCCTACAGGTGTGAAATTTTGCACACATAGTCTGATTTAATTGTTTGTGCAAATTAGATAGCAAAGGACATGAAAAGACATGGTTAACCCTATGTACACCAAGTGTCATTTCATGTCGGGTGACCCGACATGAAATGACACTTGGTGTACATAGGGTTAACCATGTCTTTTCATGTCCTTTGCTATCTAAGGCCGGAGTCACACTGGCGACAAAATCGGACGACTGCAATGCGATGAAATATCGCATTGCAGTCGGACCTATGTTAATCTATGGAGCAGCTCCCAGTATCAGATTTTTTGTGGTCCGTTTTAAACGTCCGTGTACAATCGCAGCATGCTGCGATTGTCACCGATTGTCGGTCGACAATCGCCAATGCAAGTCTATGGGAGCGATGAAAAATCTGATTACAAACGGACCACACTGTGTGACTTGCGATGAAATCGCATCGGTGTCCTTTAGAAAAGCCGGCAATTCATCCCCGCCTATACTGTAAAATCACACTGACAGCTTTAATAAAGACTAGAAAGAATAGATATATACACATAGAACACATACATATATATATACATGTCATTGTGACATGTATATATACATATATTTATAGTTCCTAGACTTCTACATACTGTAATAGCCGCTAATTCAATTGCCGGGTTTTGTGAAATCACAGAAGCCGACATGAAATGATACATTGTTTCCACACATTTAACCATGTAATTTCATGTATTTTTATATATGTTTGAAACATACAATTACATGAGTGTACTTGTGCAAAATTTCAGACATGTAGGGGTTAATTAAAGGTGTAATTTCGTTGAAAAAAAATGCGTGGGCTCCCGCTGTATTTTCTCCACCAGACAGACAAAGCAAAGCGAGTGGGGGCAGATAATAATAGCCCAGGGAAGGTGCATTTTTTTGTGCCCCCCCTGGCTACTAACATCTGCCCCCAGACACCCCAGAAAGGGCAAATCTATAATTAGATTCGCCCTTTCTGGCACTTTGCCCGTCTATTCCCATTGCCCTGTAGCGGTGGCGAATGGGTTAATCTCACCTTACTGTCACCTTGCAATTGAAAGGTGACCTTAAGGCAGGTTAATGATTGATAGCTGTCAATTAGACAACTATCAATTATTAATCCTATTGAAGTAAATAAAAAAACACACACACTTTAAGAATAAATAATTTTAATGAAATAAAAACACATTTTTTTGACCATATTTTATTTTACACTAAATCCGTGCGAAGCCATTGATCTCCTAAAATAAAGAAAAATAAATAAAACAACATTATTCTTACCTATTCCGCCGATCTGTCACGTCCCACGCTGTAATCCTTCACAAAGGGTTAACTAGCTTTGAGCCAAGCAGTGCAAGTAATCCTGCATGCTCAGCTCAAAGCTCCTGAATGAATAAGTTCCTCTCCTGGCGACAGGAGAGGATGTGTTTCATGAATGAAGCTTAATTGATTGTGTCCACTTTCCCTTTAGGTCAGGTCACTACAGTTAAATTGGCAAGAAATCAATTAAGCTCCATTCATGAATCTATTCCTCTACTTTCGCTGGGAGAGGAACTTATTCATTCAGGGGAATACAGGTCTGAGACAGCATTATTAGCTCTCTGCGACCTTTAACCTGTTAACCCTTTCTGATGGATTACACCGTGGGACCTGACTGTACATCGGATTGGTAAGTATAATTTTGCTTTTTTATTTTATTTTTATTACAGGAAATGGTTTTAGCAGGAAAATAAAATATGGTCAAAAACTGTGTGATTATTTAATTAAACTTATTTTTTATTAAAGTGTGTGTGTTTGATTTTTCTTTCATACAATAGGATTAATAATTGATAGTTGCCTAATTGACAGCTATCAATTATTAACCTGGCTTAAAGTGACCTTTCAATTGCAAGGTCATTTTAACCCCTTATTAACCCATTCGCCACCGCTACAGGGCAATGGGAATAGACGGGCAAAGTGCCAGAAAGGGCAAATCTAATTATAGATTTGCCCTTTCTGGGGTGTCTGGGGGCAGATGTTAGTAGCCAGGGGGGGCACAAAAAAAATGTACCCTCCCTAGGCTATTATTATCTGCCCCCACTCGCTTGCTTTGTCTGTCTGGTGGAGAAAATACAGCGGGAGCCCACGCATTTTTTTTTAACGAATTTACACCTTTAATTAACCCCTACATGTCTGAAATTCAGCACACATATACTCATGTAATTGTATGTTTCAAACATATATAAAAATACATGAAATTACATGGTTAAATGTGTGGAAACAATGTATCATTTCATGTCGGCTTCTGTGATTTCACTGAAGCCGGCAATTGAATTAGCGGCTAAACAGTATGTAGAAGTGTAAGAACTATAAATATATGTATATATATATATGTCACAATGACATATATATATATATATATATATATATATATATATATATATGTGCTCTATGTGTATATATCTATTCTTTCTTTTGGCATTTAAATACTATTCTTTTGGATCCATTATATGTCAGTTTTGCAAGCCTGCGAGAAAATCTCGCAAGTCGGATGAAAATCGGATGTTACAAGGTACACACACATGCGATTAAATCGCATCTTTGAAGGAAAATCGGATGCCAGAAGGATGTGTGATGTTTTTATTTTGATCCGATTGTCGACCGTCTAAAACGGACCGATTTTTTGTGGTTGTGTGTGACTCCAGCCTAATTTGCACAAACAATTAAATCAGACTATGTGTGCAAAATTTCACACCTGTAGGGTTAATTAAAGGTGTAAATTCGTAGCAAAAAAAGTCCGTTTTTTTTACAACGAATTTACACCTTTAATTAACCCCTACAGGTGTGAAATTTTGCACACATAGACTGATTTAATTGTTTGTGCAAATCAGATAGCAAACGACATGAAAAGACATGGTTAACCCTATGTACACCAAGTGTCATTTCATGTCGGGTGCTTCTGTCTTTTCACTGAAGCCGGCTTTACCCGGCAATTGAATGAGAGGATATTTTACTATGTAGAAGTGTATAAACTATACATATATGTATATATATATATGTCACAATGACATGTATATATATATATATGTATTCTATGTGTGTATATTTAGTGTTTACAAGGAAAGAATGGGTTTTTTTTAGTTGCGATATTTTGTTCCCATAGACTTACATGGGACTTCCGGTATCGGTATCGGGTATCGCCGATATTTTAGTGATATCGGCGATACCATTCCGATTCCGATACTTTAGGATATCGGAAAGTATCGCTCAACTCTAGTTTTGGGTCATTGTCCTGCTGTAAGACCCATGACCTCTGAGGGATACCCAGCTTTCTCACATTATGCTGCAAAATTTGTTGGTAGTCTTCAGACTTCATAATGCCATGCACACGGTCAAGCAGTCCAGTGCCAGAGGCAGCAAAGCAACCCCAAAACATCAGGGACCCTCCGCCATGTTTGACTGTAGGGACCGTGTTCTTTTCTTTGAATGCCTCTTTTTTTTCCTGTACACTCTATGTTGATGGTTTTTCCAAAAAGCTCGACTTTTGTCTCATCTGACCTGAGAACATTCTTCCAAAACGTTTTAGACTTTCTCAGGTAAGTTTTGGCAAACTCCAGTCTAGCTTTTTTATGTCTCGAGGTAAGAAGTGGGGTCTTCCTGGGTATCCTACCATACGGTCCCTTTTCATTCAGACGCCGACGGATAGTACGGGTTGACACTGTTGTACCCTCAGACTGCAGGGCAGCTTGAACTTGTTTGGATGTTATTCGAGGTTCTTTATCCACCATCCGCACAATCTTGCGTTGAAATCTCTCGTCAATTTTTCTTTTCCTTCCACATCTAGGGAGGTTAGCCACAGTGCCATGAGCTTTAAACTTCTTGATGACACTACGCACGGAATACACAGGAACATTCAGGTCTTTGGAGATGGACTTGTAGCCTTGAGATTGCTCATGCTTCCTCACAATTTGGTTTCTCAAGTCCTCAGACAGTTCTTTGGTCTTCTTTCTTTTCTCCATGCTCAATGTGGTACACACAAGGACACAGGACAGAGGTTGAGTCAACTTTAATCCATGTTAACTGGCTGCAAGTGTGATTTAGTTATAGCCAACACCTGTTAGGTGCCACAGGTAAGTTACAGGTGCTGGTGATTACACGAATTAGAGAAGCATCACATGATTTTTCAAACAGTGCCAATACTTTTGTCCACCCCCTTTTTTAGGTTTGGTGTGGAATTATATCCAATTTGGCTTTAGGTCAATTCTTTTTGTGTGTTTGCATTGAAGACAAATGAAATGAAGATTATAATACCAAAGAATTTGTGTTTGCAATCATTTTCAGGAAGAAACTGAGTATTATCTGACAGAATTGCAGGGGTGCCAATACTTTTGGCCACCACTGTACACACATACAGTGCCTGCAGGCCTTGCACTGATGTGTATAGAGCGACGTTCACTTCCCTGCCTGCCTAACACTGGAACCTACAGTACAGACCAAAGGTTTGGACACACCTTCTCATTCAATGATTTTTCTGTATTTTCATGACTGTGAAAATTGTAGAATCACGCTGAAGGCATCAAAGCTATGAATTAAAACATGTAGAATTATACATTACACTTTACAAATAAGTGTGAAACAACTGAAAATATGTCTTATATTCTAGGTTCTTCAAAGTAGCCACCTTTTGCTTTGATTACTGCTTTGCACGCAGAAAAGGTGAACGGCTGGACTCTACATGCCTGGTTCCCACCGTGAAGCATGGAGGAGGTGGTGTGATGGTGTGGGGGTGCTTTGCTGGTGACACTGTTGGGGATTTATTCAAAATTGAAGGCATACTGAACCAGCATGGCTACCACAGCATCTTGCAGCAGCATGCTATTCTATCCGGTTTGCGTTTAGTTGGACCATCATTTATTTTTCAACAGAACAATGACCCCAAACACACCTCCAGGCTGTGTAAGGGCTATTTGACCAAGGAGAGTGTTGGGGTGCTACGCCAGATGACCTGGCCTCCACAGTCACCAGACCTGAACACAAACAACATGGTTTGGGGTGAGCTGGACCGCTCACGGCTTCAATTTTGAATAATCCCCAACAGTGTAACCAGCAAAGCACCCCTACACCATCACACCTCCTCCTCCATGCTTCACGGTGGGAACTAGGCATGTAGAGTCCAGCCGTTCACCTTTTCTGCGTGCAAAGCAGTAATCAAAGCAAAAGGTGGCTACTTTGAAGAACCTAGAATATAAGACATATTTTCAGTTGTTTCACACTTTTTTGTAAAGTGTAATGTATAATTCCACATGTGTTAATTCATAGTTTTGATGCCTTCAGTGTGATTCTACAATTTTCATAGTCCTGAAAATACAGAAAAATCTTTGAATGAGAAGGTGTGTCCAAACTTTTGGTCTGTACTGTATATACTCCGGAATTAGTCCTTAGAAGGACTGTTGGGTTATGAGGATTTGAGTAGTTTTGGATGGTAGACCCCAAACTGGCTAAGAAATCACCAAATCTGACCCTAACTCGGCAACCGCTCTCCCTACACTGTTTGAATCCGGAGCTGAATGCGCCGAGCAGGGTGGCGTCCGGTCTCTTATACTCATGATGACGCTGTGCGGCCAAGCCAATCACTGCACGACCACAACAAAGATGGCTGCGGCGTTTCATGGCCTGGCAGACATTCCCTGCAGCGTGATTGGATCTCTAAAGTCCGCCAAAAATGATGGGTGGAGAACCCTGATCCCGCCGCATAATCCCGGAAATGCTCACTGCTCGCCGAGTATGACGAGTACCGTGATACTCGGGTGAGTAACGAGTAGTGGCGAGCGCGTTCGCTCATCAATACTGAATTACAGTTATTTACCGATTCTGCCAGGTCTGCCGTCTTTGGTGCTATTTTCAGCAGAGAGTAGTGTGCAGATTCCTGGCCGGAGTTTTGGATTAGTTCCGGTCTGTGCAGCAACATTTCCTTCCTTCCAGGCTAGCAAACCAGAGTGTTTGTTTCTGCACAGACAATTCTGGTGTAGTAAGCTGCATAAGCAATCTCACATCACCTTTTTTGCCAATTTTAGCGTTGCTCAGGCATTGGTTCTTTGGTGCCTTCAATTTAACATTTGGTTTAGATCACATCATGTTCCTGGTGTTAAGAATGTCTGTGCTGATGCTTTGTCACATTTTTGTTGGCAGGATTTTTGGGAACTCATTCCTGAAGCTGACAGGGAAGGCACACTGTGCACCCCGGAGCTATGGGAGGTACCAATGAGCGGATGCTGTCCTTGATCAGGTCTTCTTTGGCTCCTGTGCAAGGAGGTGTCGGAGACCCTCTGTTGCCCCCTCTCTCGTATACGCTGGGCATGAGTGCTCCGTGCAATGCCCTGAGAGTTTGCCTATATATTACTGTTTTATTCATGTGCTGTGTTTATATGTCTGATAATGATTTAATGTTTTACTATTGTGCATTGTATATTTCAATTGTAGTAAGTTAGTTTAGAGAATGAAGAGGTTAACAAAAGGGGCCGGTCCAGCAGGCTAGTAAGGCCGGAAGTCCCTGCTTCTGCAGCAGAGCCTGGGCAGGATTGCCCGAGGCAAGATGTGTGTCCAAGTCTGTGACAGAAAGAACCCCCGTCTGGGGAATATGTGTGCCCACGCTTGGGACAAAAAGGACCCCTGTCTGAGGACTAAAGGCTGCAGCAGTCTGCTGGGCAGAGTGGATGGACGATGGGACCGTGGGACTGTCTTCAGAAAGACTGTTGTCGTGCTCCAGCTTGGAGGGGATCCACTGATGCTGACCGGCCTCAAACAGATACAGGGATAGAGCAAGAAGCATTGTTTCATGTGCAGTAAAGTTTCTCCTGTTGGATCAGAACTGTGCCTGTGTTGTTTTCCTGGATCCTCATCATCAGTGGGTGCAGTGAGCATGAAGAAAAGGTAACTGACATAGCTGTGGGACTGGGACTGCACCTGTCTTTTCATGTGCAAGGGGCCAGGGTGTTTATGGACTGTTGCTTTACATGGACTCGGTCATGACTACCACCCGTTCCACCTTGTTACATTTGGCGTAGTCGGCAGGATGGACCCCAGCAGACCTGTAAGCACAAGACTGGAAGAGAAGATTCCCGAGATTTGCAGTTTGTTGACCGCCGTGAAAAAGTTAAAGATGGCTGCTGACAGTGAATTTAAGATGGCGCCGAACGCTACACGGAGATAGTGGTCAGTGGCGTGAAAATGAAGGAGGGTGCTGCCTTTCGTGGGTAAGAGATTTGGCGCCAAAGGAATGAAGGCCGCACCCCACTATGATGGATGCCTGCCTGAAATGGGTGCAGGCGAAGAGAGAGCTCCAGCCCCTACAGCAGAATATGGAGAAAAGGTGGAGCAGAAGGAAGTGATTCCGCCCACAAACAGGTGGAGCCCAGGAAAGCAAGACGGTGTGTCAAGAGAGGAGATGCCATTGCTGGACAGTATGCAGAGGTGGAGTATGTCATTCCATGGCAGCATAGGCCTCCAGGACTGGAGGCGATCTGTGGCCCGGGCGGAGATGAGCCTGCTTTTCGAGGCCTGGTGGTCGGAGGAGCTCGAGGAATGGCACCCTTTCCAGCGACTGGACAAGCAGCCGGTGGAGAACGAGGAGTTTGAGGGATTGGTGGCGCCCACACTGGAATCAGGAGAAGTCCGGAAGACTCTGGAGGCTGCCTTGAGGGAGATAGTGGCAACCACGATCACCATCAAATGCAGCAGCAGCGGTGATTAGAGCACCCACGCCCGCTCTGACTGCCACTTCCACTCCTGTTCCCTCACCACCTCCAGCGGCTCTGGCATCGTCACTGACTCCTTTCATCCCTTCCGGCGAGTATCTGGAGGAACCCAGGGTGCGCTCTCCCGAGGAGGCCCGGTGGGTTCAGGAGGTCATCCAGGAGAAAAAGAGGTGGCAACACCGTGTCGTTCAAGAGCTGCAGCACCCCGACGGAGGAGCTATGGTCGACCGGGTTACCAGTGGCGTTGTAAGATACTTTGACCCCACGAAAGAATATGGCTTTATTTCGGAGACCGGCACGGGGATAAGGTCTACGTTAATGCTGGATCCATCCCTAATAGAGGACCTCTCCAACTACGGGACCGAGTTGCCTTCGTAAAGTAACAGGGGCCTCGTGGGCCGTATGCGGTGGCCGTAAGAATGGCCTCCAGTTTGGAGGAAGGATGGCCATGGGAAGCCCCAAGCAGTGAGTAGCCCACCGCATTGGCCACAGCTCTTGTGTTCAAACAGGAGGAGGCGGCACATGGACAATGTATAGTGGCCGCAGATGAGTCCCAGAGTAAGCGGCTCAGGGAGCTATGGGACCTCCGCTGGAGGGGTTGTGGAGCAGGAGAAATAGTGGGGACTCCTCCAGCAGATCTTCATCCCATACGTACATTGTAGTGCAGGGTCCGCATGCGGCCCACTATAGTAATCAGAGGCTTTGCATTGATGGAAGCGGCCCCTTTAAATTGTTGTGCTGGTTGCATGTTAAATATTAATTATTGGTTATGGATTTATTCTTTACACTCAGTTCTGTACCGAGTACATCAGGGGTGGGATTCAAATTTTTAACAACAGGTTCTGTGCTTGTGTGTAGGAAAACCACACCCATTTTTAAACCACACCCATTTTTAAGCCACACCCATTTGCCGGCACCTTTTCCTCAAACATATACAAACCCCTAGGAGCACACACAGACCCCACAAGTGTGCATAACCCCCCAGGAGCACACACAGACCCCACAAGTGTGCATAACCCCCCAGGAGCAGACATAGACCCCACAAGTGTGCATAACCCCCTATGAGAACACACAGACCCCCACAAGTGTGCAGAACCCCCAGGAGCACACACAGACTCCACAAGTGTGCATAACCCCAGGAGCACACACAGACCCCCACAAGTGTGCAGAACCCCCTAGGAGCACACACAGACCCCCCAAGTGTGCAGAACCCCCTAGGAGCACACACAGACCCCCCCAAGTGTGCAGAACACCCTAGGAGCACACACAGACACCACAAGTGTGCAGAACCCCCTAGGAGCACACACAGACCCCACAAGTGTGCAGAACCCCCAGGAGCACACACAGACCCCACAAGTGTGCAGAACCCCCAGGAGCACACACAGACTCCACAAGTGTGCAGAACCCCCAGGAGCACACACAGACCCCACAAGTGTGCAGAACCCCAGGAGCACACACAGACTCCACAACTGTGCAGAACCCCCTAGGAGGACACACAGACCCCACAAGCGTGCAGAACCCCCAGGAGCACACACAGACCCCACAAGTGTGCAGAACCCCCAGGAGCACACACAGACTCCACAAGTGTGCATAACCCCCCAGGAGCACACACAGACCCCCACAAGTGTGCAGAACCCCCTAGGAGCACACACAGACCCCTCAAGTGTGCAGAACCCCCTAGGAGCACACACAGACCCCCCAAGTGTGCAGAACCCCCTAGGAGCACACACAGACCCCACAAGTGTGCAGAACCCCAGGAGCACACACAGACCTCACAAGTGTGCAGAACCCCCAGGAGCACACACAGACTCCACAAGTGTGCAGAACCCCCAGGAGCACACACAGACCCCACAAGTGTGCAGAACCCCCAGGAGCACACACAGACTCCACAAGTGTGCAGAACCCCCTAGGAGGACACACAGACCCCACAAGCGTGCAGAACCCCCAGGAGCACACACAGACCCCACAAGCGTGCAGAACCCCTAGGAGCACACACAGACTTCACAAGTGTGCAGAACCCCCTAGGAGCACACACAGACCCCACAAGTGTGCAGAACCCTCCAGGAGCACACACAGACCCCCACAAGTGTGCAGAACCCCCAGGAGCACACACAGACCCCCCACAAGTGTGCATAACCCCCCAGGATTACACACAGACCCCCACAAGTGTGCAGAACCCCCTAGGAGCACACACAGACCCCCACAAGTGTGCAATCATCCCCTGAAACCCCACTATACAGCCCCAAGTATCAGTCCCCAACACGTTAATAAATCCTCCTCGGTGTCACTGAGGACTCTGACCTGTGATTTCCCTCCTGCTGCTACAGACACCGGCATCAGACTGCACAGACCAATGGCCGCTTCTCTTCCTGGCTTTGGCAGAACACGCCCCTTCCTGGTATGACATGCCTCCAGAAACGACATCACACCTGGAAGGAGCGCAGACAGTCTAGCATTTAGCCAGGAAGAAGGAGCTGCGCACAGCCATCAAGGTGATGGCTGTGCACATCTCCCAGCCCGATACAGTGTGACGCAGGCGGCTGTGTCTGCTGCCGGCCGCGTCACAGTACAGCAGGCACGGACGCACACAATTTGCTGTGCGGCCGGCCCTGTACATGTTCTGGGGCAGTGGGGCCAGAACCGGATCGTGGCCCTGAATCTCCCCGGTTCGGGGAACCGGCTACTTTTTTAACAAGCGGCTCCATCGAACCGGGGAGAACCGGCTGAATCCCACCCCTGGAGTACATTGACTTTGAGCTGACATTACACATGCTATTTCTGTATGGTAAAGTGTCATCTCCATATATAGAGACCACATGATCTAAGGGACATATATATAATGACTACATGAAGGGAGGGGGTCGCTCCATTGCTCGCTCTCTCTCTCTTCAGACACAAGGAGCATTTTATTCTGACATCTTACGAGAACACTAAGGTGAATGGACAGCTGCTATGTAACCACGTGTTGTTTCCCGAGACGCTCCGGACATAGACAGATGTAATTTTACCATTCAGGACACCAAGGAAGAAAGTGTACAATCTTTGCTGTGGACAAATGGACAATCTCTAGTAACTATTTCACTCATTTTATGTTTTCCTGCAATGATGTTTTTTGGTGGACAGTCCAATAAACCACTACATTTTTTTATAAGAAACATTGTGACATTTTCTTTAGAGTATCGAATCTGGTAACAAGTCCTGGAAAAATATATTTAAAATAAGCATTTTTAACATTTTGGAGAGCCAGCCAGTCACACTTGATTTTTAGTGTGTGAATTTCTGAAAACTTGCAAGGGGAGGAATAGAAGCAAAAGAACGTCAGATGTGCAAGTTATCAGGAAATCCACTACGATATTTCAGGATCAGAAAAGAACCTATGAATGAGGACTAAGAGTTGCCAGACGTACTACAGGAAACAGACGTGCTGACGTGCTGATGACAAGAGGCCAGCGTTGTCCAGGAAAGGAGCTACAAGCTGAGATATTTCAAGGTAAGAAACAATGGATGTAATTAATTTTTTTTCTAAGCAAAGTAAACTGAAATTTATGTCTGTAGATCAGTCTAATTTAGAAGTTTTATGGCTCAGCTTATATGCAGAATGTGAAATGGAAAATCTAAAGCTAGAATCTAAGCTGGTGTCCTTTAATAGAGAAAGAGAGAAATTGAAAAACATTTTACAGTTGGTTGACTTATTTCACAAGTTTGTGTCAAAGAAATCTAAAAATGACTGTGTAGAAATAAAAAAATATTTAGACTTGAGAGTCCTCAGTGGTTGATACCTTTTAATGGCTAACTGAAAAGATGGTAACAAATTGCAAGCTTTCGAGACTACTCAAGTCTCTTCATCAGGCAAAGACTAATACAACATATGAAGAATCACATATTTATACACAAGAGGACACAGGAATAATGTGTATAAATAGTGTCAGATGATACTAGTGATGTTCCCAAGATTGACTGTAATGAGGAAATTGAGCAAGATGTGGGACATGTGTCTGTAATGGCTTCTCAAGGTGACCTTGTCTCTGATGATGTAAAAAAAGATGGTGGAAATGTGGGAGGAGACTTCAGAACTAATGTAGGAGGAAACATGGGAGGAGACTTCAGAACTGATGTAGATGACATACGAGGGACAGATAATAATAATAATAATAATCTTTATTTATATAGCGCCAACATATTCCGCAGCGCTTTACAGTTTAACAGTTTCAAAACACAAGTCATAGGTAACAACGTTAACAATACAATAATTAAAGCAAAATAAGCCGACCCTGCTCGTGAGAGCTTACAATCTACAATGAGGTGGGGGAGATACAAAGTACAGGTGTGTATGTACAATGGTGCATTTACAATGATGGTCCAGCCATCTTGAGGGAGTGAGGCATGGATGGAGATAGTGAATGGGCTACACATACACACTTAAACATAGAACGACTTTGGTTAGTGAATGTGATAGGCCACTCTGAACAAATGTGTTTTGAGGGAGCTCCTGAAACCATGCAAGTTGTGGATAGTCCTAATTTCTTGGGGTAGAGCATTCCAGAGGATTGGCGCAGCGCGGGAGAAGTCTTGGAGTCGGGAGTGGGAGGTACGGATTAGTGCAGAGGTTAGTCGAAAGTCGTTTGCAGAGCGCAGCAGTCGGTTAGGCTGATAGATAGAAATGAGGGAGGAGATGTAGGGGGGTGCTGCACTGTGGAGAGCTTTGTGGGTGAGAACCAGTACTTTGAATTGGATCCTATAATGAATGGGCAGCCAGTGTAAGGACTGGCGAAGAGCGGACGCGTTCGAGTACCGATTAGCCAGATGGATGACCCTGGCTGCTGCATTAAGGATGGACTGGAGAGGGAATAGTCGAGTAATGGGGAGGCCAAGTAATAGAGCGTTGCAGTAGTCCAGGCGGGAGTGGATCAATGCTACAGTGAGGGTTTTTGTTGTTTCCATGGTGAGAAAAGGGCGGATTCTAGAGATGTTCTTTAGGTGTAGACGGCAAGAGCGGGCAAGAGATTGTATATGGGAGGTGAAGGAGAGATTGGTGTCAAACATAACACCCAGACAGCGAGCCTGCTGCCGGGGTGTTATTATGGTGCCGCCCACAGAGAGGGAAATGTCAGATTTAGGGAGGTTAGTAGACGGCGGGAGCAGAAGGAGTTCAGTCTTGGAGAGGTTAAGTTTCAGATAGAGAGCGGACATGATGTTGGAGACTGCGGACAGACAGTCGGTGGTGTTCTGTAGAACAGCGGGGGTAAGGTCGGGGGATGACGTGTATAGTTGTGTGTCATCGGCATAAAGATGGTACTGAAAGCCAAATCTGCTGATGGTCTGTCCAATTGGGGCCGTGTAGAGAGAGAAGAGAAGGGGGCCAAGGACTGAGCCCTGGGGTACACCGACAGTGAGAGGAAGAGGAGATGACGTGGAGCCAGAGAACGAAACACTGAAGGAGCGGTCAGAAAGATAGGAGGAGAACCAGGAGAGAACAGTGTCCTTAATACCTAGTGACTGGAGCCTAGAGAGTAGGAGACGGTGGTCAACCGTGTCGAAAGCTGCAGAAAGGTCGAGAAGAATGAGCAGAGAGTGGTCGCCGTTACGTTTTGCTGTAAGAAGGTCATTGGTCACTTTGATGAGTGCAGTTTCAGTCGAATGTAGGGGGCGGAAGCCGGACTGTGAAGGGTCTAGGAGGGAGTAAGTGGAGAGGTAACGGGTGAGGCGGGAGTAGACTAGGCGCTCCAAAAGTTTAGAGATGAAGGGGAGATTGGAGACCGGTCTGTAGTTGTTTGTGCAGGAAGGGTCAAGAGCGGGTTTCTTTAGTAATGGAGTAATGATGGAGTGTTTGAAGGAGGATGGGAAAATGCCAGAGGAGAGTGAGAGATTAAAGATTGTAGTTAGGTGAGTTGTGACAACTGGAGAGAGAGACTGGAGGAGATGTGAGGGGATGGGGTCGGTAGTGCATGTAGTCGGACGAGAGGAAGAGAGGAGTCTGGAGACTTCTTCTTCTGTGATGGGATCAAATGTGGAAAGTGAGCCAGGGGAAATGCAGGGTGGGATGGGAGTCACAGCACTTGGTGGTTGAGAGCAGATTTCCTGACGGATAGTATCTATTTTTTCTATAAAGTGGGAGGCCAGGTCGTCAGCACAAATGTCTGTGATAGGGGCTTGTGCTTTTGGCCTGAGGAGGGAGTGAAAAGTGTCAAAAAGTTTCTTGGGGTTGTTGGCTAGTGAGGAGATCAGTGTGGTGAAGTAGGTCTGTTTGGCGAGGTGAAGGGCAGCATTATAAGTTCTTAAGATGAATTTAAAGTGGATGAAGTCTTCTGGTGTGCGGGTTTTTCTCCAGAGGCGTTCAGCACTCCTAGAGCATCACTGAAGAAGTCGAGTTTGCAATGTGAGCCAGGGCTGTTTTACTGTGTGTTTGGAGGTTCTGAGGGTGAGCGGTGCTACTTGGTCAAGGGTGCTTTTAAGAATGTCATTGTAGTGATGAACAGCCAGATCAGGACAGGAGAAAGAGGAGATTGGGGACAGCGATGAGTGTAGGGAGTCTGAAAGTGTCTGAGGGTTAATGGCTTGTAGATTTCTGAATGTATGGTAGGTAGGAGTGCGCTGGGGTGGTGGAGGATTTGTGAGCTTGAAGGAGAGAATGTTGTAGTCAGAGAGTGGAAGCGGTGAGTTATTTAGGTGGGAGATTGAACAGAGGCGGACAAAGACCAGGTCAAGGGTGTTGCCATCCTTGTGTGTCTCAGAGGTTGAAAGCTGTGAGAGGCCTAGAGAAGTGGTTAGTGATAGAAGCTGAGATGCAGATGTGGAAGTAGGGCTGTTAATGGGGATGTTGAAGTCTCCAAGGATAAGGGTTGGTAGTTCTGAGGACATGAAGTGCGGCAGCCAGGCTGAGAAGTGGTCAAGGAACTGGGTGGGTGAGCCTGGGGGCCGATATATGACCGCTACTCTGAGGGAGAGGGATGGAAGAGCCTGATGGTGTGGACCTCAAAAGAAGGGAATGAGAGTGATGGAATTGGGGGAATGACCTGGAAAGTGCATTGTGGGGACAGGAGTATGCCAACTCCACCACCATGTCTGTTTGTGGGTCTCGGGGAATGGGAGAACTGTAAACCACCATAGGAAATGGCAGCAGGGGAGACAGTGTCAGAATCCTGAATCCAGGTTTCAGTGAGGGCCAACAGATTAAGAGAGTGGTTCAGAAAGTAGTTGTGCAGGAAGGATAGCTTGTTGCATGCAGACCGTGGATTCCAGAGGGCACAATTGAAAGAAGGAGATGAGGGAATGCAAGTAATATTAATAAGATTATCATGGTTTCGGTATGAGGTAGGGTAGGGATTGAGGTTGGGGGATGGTGGACCAGGGTTGGGGGAGATGTCCCTGAAATCAGTAGGAGTAGGAAGATAAAGAGCAGGTAGTTGTTGGAATTGTAAGTAGGTTTTTTCTGTGATGTGTTTGGGCAAGATGGGCTGAGGTTTTTCAGGAAGGTGAGGAGTGCATGGGAGCTGTACATGGGAGAGGGAAGGATAGAGGGGCTGATGTGTATGAGTCGTGATGGAGGGGGGATGGGCGGTGAATGTGGATGGCAAGGGAACACAGGAGAAAATAGATAAAGTACATAATGAAAAATAATGCAAAGTGTGGGGTACCTGATTCCAGCCCTGATTAACTGCCATGAATAACTGCCGTTTTCAAGATGCTTTTCTTCTGTGATGCTTAACTTCTGGGATGCATGCGCCCCCACAATGCATGCGCCCCTTAGACTACTCCTAAATATATAGTCCACACTACAGGGTCAGGAAAGTGGGATTGTGGGAAATGCTTTGGGATAATTTGCCAGCTGGGGCCAGCACACCAGGGGGTGGTTAGATCATCAAAGGCACTAGACCTGGCAACATCTATATGTTATAGCACTTTCCACCTGATAGCATCTACAGAGGCCCCAGTCACACGAATACACAGCAGTAAGTATTAAGCACAGTGCAAAAAATGAATTATACTAAAGTTTTACCAGGCACATTAAACTATGTTGCAAAATGGTACAGCAGTGGTTGGCAGCAATCAGAAGTATGGAGTGCATACTATTGCTATATGTTTCCACATGCAAGACAGAAGGGGCTTGTGTCATTCAGCTGCTTGCTGACAATGAATGGAGTGCATACATGCAGAGAGGATCAATTCAGAGGATGAATGATTTGGTTACCATTGCTATATATTTCCACATGCAAGACAGAAGGGGCTTGTGTCATTCAGCTGCTTGCTGACAATGAATGGAGTGCATACATGCAGAGAGGATCAATTCAGAAGATGAATGATTTGGTTACCATTGCTATATATTTCCACATGCAAGACAGAAGGGGCTTGTGTCATTCAGCTGCTTGCTGACAATGAATGGAGTGCATACATGCAGAGAGGATCAATTCAGAGGATGAATGATTTGGTTACCATTGCTATATATTTCCACATGCAAGACAGAAGGGGCTTGTGTCATTCAGCTGCTTGCTGACAATGAATGGAGTGCATACATGCAGAGAGGATCAATTCAGAGGATGAATGATTTGGTTACCATTGCTATATATTTCACATGCAAGACAGAAGGGGCTTGTGTCATTCAGCTGCTTGCTGACAATGAATGGAGTGCATACATGCAGAGAGGATCAATTCAGAGGATGAATCATTTGGTTACCATTGCTATATATTTCCACATGCAAGACAGAAGGGGCTTGTGTCATTCAGCTGCTTGCTGACAATGAATGGAGTGCATACATGCAGAGAGGATAAATTCAGAGGATGAATGATTTGGTTACCATTGCTATATATTTCCACATGCAAGACAGAAGGGGCTTGTGTCATTCAGCTGCTTGCTGACAATGAATGGAGTGCATACATGCAGAGAGGATCAATTCAGAGGATGAATGATTTGGTTACCTGTGTGAAGAGAGAAGATGAATGTTAATTCTTTGCCATGAATAACTGCCGTTTTCAAGATGCTTTTCTTCTGTGATGCTTAACTTCTGGGATGCATGCGCCCCCAATGCCACCACAAATAGAAGACAATTCAGAGGCCAAACTCCAAATTAAAGTTAGGTAAAATTTGTTAAAACTATGCAAAATCATTCCTGCATATGATAACAAAATCCATGTGTGCAGAAATTCTGAAATATTTGAAAGTTTTGTTGATAAACTTGATTTAAGTATTGACGAGAAAAATCAATTATTTAAATTGTGGCTTCCTGCAACCTTTTCCAGACGCTTAACATTAAAATTGTCTTGTGATAACTTACATGGATATCTAAATGATAAAGACAGATTGAAAATTCTGATTTTCTGTGCATTAAATGAAAATTGTCCAGATATTGATATTCTTCAAAAATTAAGGATTGGTCAGAAATTCATGTCCTTATTTGAAAGATTGTACAAAACTATCATTATCAATGTAAAAACACAATCAATGATAAAGTATTTTGTAGACAAATTTGGATTCCTAAATTCTGTATCTCGTGTTATTGCATCACAAAAAGATACTTTATTTGAATGTGCACAATACCTTGATTTTGCTAGAAAACATGAGAATCGTGAAAGGAAAAAAAATCATACTTCTTTTGTAAAAACAGACAGAGTAAAATCTTTTCAAAAGCCAGTGTCAAAGTCTCCTAAACTGAGTCATCCCTGTAATCAAATCTATGACATACGAAGAAAATTACATATTTGTTATAAGCCTTATCAAATGATCCAAGAGTCAGCTTTACAGAAAGAGTTAAAAATTCAAAGTTCAGACCGCTCTGTAAAGAGACAAATGGCGGACATTGACAGACAGGAACAGGTGACTTCTCAGAGTGACATAGCTGAGTCTTCAGTTTACAGCTCATTATCGGAGCTGCTCAAACAATCATTAAAAAAGGAATGATAAAAAGAGCTTTTCAGGACATTTTTGACAAAGAAATAAGATTTGGTTTAGGAATTGACTGAAAATGAAATTATATGTTGTGTAAAAGTGATATACAATATATTATTCAGTTATTTGTAATTATTTTATAAATATAATTCTGTAGTTCTACAGTTTTTGTAGATATATATATATATATTCATACAGCATATATATAGTAAACTTGTATAAGTAGAGATTGTATAACTGTATTTTAATATGTATAGTGATAATTAAAATAAACTACAGTAATATTTAGAATTACATTAAAGCCAATACATATATATGTATAAGACATTTTAATTGTTAGGTTTCTTTCTGTATGAATATGATATTTGTGAGGAACTCAGCCGGCCGCCACACGGTAGCCCGGGTATCACAGCTTCTGATACCACCGCCGCTACCAAATGTGATGGACGACCCCTTTCCTCCCACGTCACCAATGGACGTAACTCCACAGGTACAGCTCTCCGGCGCCCCCCTTTGTCTCTCAGGTCAGTAAGAGAACTGCACCTAGAGCAAATGGCCGCCGGGGAAGGTGTCCTGTTACCCACTGGGTATTCTAAGATTCGTGATCAGAGTAAAAGCATCAGCCCAAGATTAATTTTATGGTTTAATTTGCCTTAAGGGCACACTAGATAATTACAGAAATATACAGTAAAGCTATACCACGTAATTACAATGGATTTGCAGTCAGAGTAAGAATACAACAATAATGTACAAGGCTTAAAGGTATAAGCTATAGATCAATATTACCGGGTTGTATGGTCATGGGGAGGCATGGAGCTCTGCGTTCCCAGGTGAAAGTCTTCAGTTGCTGGACACCCCCCAATGCATGTGCTGCAGCTCCATTTGGCAAGTCTGTCCCTGGTGCTTCTGTGTGTGAAAATGGAATGAGAGACCAGCCTCTTCTTGGCTACAGCTTTTAAACCTGCTAGGCCCTTCCCCATTTGCTTTGAAGCACGCATATTAACTGGCCTGCAATTCATATGGAGCAGGAAACAATGGCTTGAGCTTGAGCTATTTACCATACGACTGACCCTCTTATTCAGACCCTGGCCTAAACCAATTAGCATGTAAAGGCCTATTGATTCATAGTGGACATCAAAGCTGGCCGTACTGAATATGCTAATAGGCCCTGTGTAGCTAAAAGTCTGTGGCTGTGTGAACTGACAAAATGGAGCTGGTACAGGCCCTATAAAAAATGGCGACAACCTTTTCCTTACACCTCCCTGCTTTTGAGGGCGCTAGGGGGTATCACATTCCTGTGTTCCCCCGTGCGCCCTACCGCACCCTCTCCTTGCCGGGACAACCCATCAGCGTTACCATGGTCACTGCCTTTTTTTGTGGCGAATGGTGAAATGGTACTGCTGGAGAGCGAGGCTCCAGCGTAGCAACCTCCCATTTGTCCCAGAGACCGTGTGTAACCAGCTGAGGGGGTTGTGGTCTGTTTCCACGGTGAATTGGCGTCCGTACAAGTATGGCTGCAGACGCTGCAGGGCCCACACAATTGCCAGACATTCCTTCTCCATCGTGGAATAGGCCACTTCCCTCGGCAGGAGCTTCCTGCTCAGGTACAAAATGGGGTGTTCATGGCCCGTAGTGTCAACCTGGCTGAGCACAGCACCGAGGCCAAAGTCGCTGGTGTCGGTCTGCACTAAGAATGGCCGCGTGAAGTCGGCTGCCTGTAGTACCGGAGAACTAGAAAGGGCGGTCTTGAGCGCTTGGAAAGCTGTCTCGCAGGCGACTGTCCAGTCGACTGCGACGGGCAGCCTTTTCTTGGTGAGGTCCGTCAGGGGCTTGGCCAGGGCACTATAGTGTGGAACAAACCTCCTATAGTACCCAGCAGTACCCAAAAAGGACATCACCTGCTTCTTGGTCCTGGGGGTGGGCCAGGATGCGATGGCATCCACCTTCCCGGGCTCTGGCTTCAGAGCTCCCCCACCTACCCGGTGTCCCAGATAGTGGACCTCACTCATACCCAGCTGGCATTTTTCCGGCTTAATGGTCAAGCCTGCTCGCTGGATCCGCCCGAGCACCTGCGCCAGGTGCTCTAGGTGATCCTCCCAGGTGGGACTGAAGATGGCAATGTCATCCAGGTACGCGGTCGCATACCCTTCCAGTCCCTCGAGCAGCGTGTTGACCATCCGCTGAAAAGTGGCAGGGGCATTCTTCATGTCGAAGGGCATCACCGTGGACTCGTACAGTCCGAATGGGGTGATAAAGGCAGAGCGTTCCCGTGCCCTAGGGGTCAGGGGAATCTGCCAATACCCCCTGCTGAGATCCATGATGGTCAGGTACTTGGCCCCGGCCAGCTGGTCGAGCAGGTCATCGATGCGCGGCATTGGGTACGCGTCGGTGACCGACACAGCGTTGAGCCCCCTGTAGTCCACGCAGAACCGCGTAGTTCGGTCCTTTTTAGGGACGAGGACTACAGGCGAAGTCCACGCGCTGTTGGACGCTTGGATCACCCCCAGCCTCAGCATCTCGTCTATCTCTTGGCGCATCTGCTGCTGCACCTCAAGAGAGACCCGATATGCTGAACGCCGGATTGGGAGGTGGTTACCAGTGTCCACGTCATGGACTGCTGCCTCAGTCCTTCCGGGCAGGCTGCTGAACAGCTCCCGAAAGGGGTGCAGGGTGGCCCCCAGCTGGGAACGTTGGTCCTCCGAGAGCTGGTGGCCGACCCCCACATCCTCGATGGATCCACCCGACTTGGCTTGGGTGAGCAGATCGAGGAGGGTTTCTGCCTCTCCTTCCTCTGGAAGGTTGCACACTGGGTGAGCATAAGCCTCCCGCTCATGATGGGCCTTCATCATGTTCACATGGAAGGCCTTCCTCCTTCCACGGGCGTGGTCCAGGGTGACCAGGTAGGTGACGGCGTTGAGCTGCTCGTGCACGAGGTATGGACCCTCCCAGGCCGCCTGAAGCTTTTTTGTGGTACGGGGACCAGTACCCACACCTTTTGACCCAACTGGTAGGTCCGCTCACAAGCATTCTGGTCGTACCATCGCTTCTGGTCAGCCTGAGCTTGGGCCATATTGTCATGCACCAGCCGCGTCAAGGCCATCATTCGGTCCCGGAAGCGCACGACATACTCAATGACCGACACTCCAGGGGTGGCTAAATCCCCTTCCCATGCTTCCTTCACCAGAGCAAGGGGCCCCCGTACACGTCGCCCGTACAGGAGCTCAAAGGGGGAGAACCCCGTTGAGGCCTGTGGAACCTCCCGGTAGGCAAACAGCAGGTGTGGGAGATACCGCTCCCAGTCTCTCCCGTGGGAGTCGACCAACATCTTCAGCATCTGCTTTAAGGTGCCATTGAACCGCTCACACAAGCCATTGGTCTGTGGGTGATACGGGCTGGCCACCAGATGTTGCACCTGTACCTGCTTACAGAGAGACTCCATCAGCTGCGACATGAACTGGGTCCCTCGGTCGGTGAGCATTTCCTTGGGAAACCCCACTCTGGAGAAAATCTCCAGTAAGGCAGTGGCCACTTTGTCGGCCCGAATGGACGACAAAGCTACCGCCTCCGGGTACCGGGTGGCATAGTCCACTACCGTTAGTATGAAGCATTTCCCGGAGCGGCTGGGAGTGGACAGAGGTCCAATGAGATCCACAGCCACCCTCGAGAAAGGCTCTTCGATGATGGGCAGAGTTACCAGTGGGGCTTTGGGGCGCGGCCCCGCCTTCCCCACCCTCTGACAGGTGTCACACGAACGGCAGTAGGCTATCACCTCGGTCCTCATTCCAGGCCAGTAGAAATGCTGAGCTAGTGTCAGTATTCCGGGTTTTCTAGGTAACTTTGTCAATGATTTTGCCCTTTGTTAAAATGGAGTTTGCTGTTTTGTGTGCCCTACTTCCTGTTCGTTTGTTTAAAACCCGGCTCAGGTGCTGGCTTCACTGCTGGAGTATTCTGCTTCCGTTTCCCTGCAACCCAGCTGCTTTGTTCCTCACAGATCTTTTGTGTATTTACCAGGAAAGTGCATAACCTTATCTTCAGGTGTTTCTCAGCCACAGCAGTTTCTACCCATGGCTCTGGACATTCTCTGCATACGTAAGTTGCACGTACTGTGTTATCACTAAACTGTTGACTTGGGAATTTAACCCTTGGTTCACTCCATCTGATAAGAACTGTGTTTCTGAACTGTTGCTGTTTAACCCTTCGTGCATTACCTCTGGTGAGAGCTGTTGGAACTGTTACTGGAACCTTACTGACATATGAACTTGTTGTTGGACTTCACTGAATTAAGCCACAACTGAGATTAACTTGTTCCTGGACCTCCCTGTGTTTTCTGCATACCTGGATCTGACTCTTCACACACCAGCAGTGTGTAAATCCAGCAACGTTACCTGTGCATCAGACTTACCTTGTGGTCACATTTGTGTGAGGACTCCGTCGTAAGAACTTTACCACCCTCGCTATAGAGGTTCAAGGACTTATATATCCGGATTCATATAACTGGACTTGTGTATATATATATATATGGACTCATTGCATGTCACTACGGGTTGTTTGAATATTGTTTTTGGGTGTTTTGCTGTTTCACAAATACATTATTTGCATTCAAAGAAACCCGTCTCTGATTGTTCATTGCCCCACACTATCAGAATCCTCGAGTTCCTACAATAGTATTACAGGATACTCCAGCCTAAAAAAGAGGATTCTGCTGGGGCAATGACGGAGACACGGGCAGACAAATTGTTCACCATAGTTAACTCCTTGCAGCAGGAGGTGGTGGCTGCACTCAATCAGATTAGAGACTTGGAGTCTCGGGTTAACCACAATGCACAGGGGTTTGGTCAGGCTCTCCAAGATCTACGTGCTAGGTTAGGAGTCCTGGAGGCCTTACCTACTGAGCCTACCTCATCCACCAGTATGCCCAAATTGCCTCCATTCCGTTTTAATGGTGACCAAAGTCAATTCCGTGGGTTTGTTAATCAATGTATATTATTTTTTGATGTACATGCCTCCTACTACCGGTCTGATAGATCTAAGGTTCTATGTATTATTATGTTGTTGACATCACGTGCACTGGCTTGGGCAAATCCTATGGTTGAAAGTCATGATACCCGTCTAAATAATTTGGACAATTTTCTGGCAGCCATGGCGCAAATGTTCGACGATCCCAACCGCCGTGCTACCGCTGAATCTGCCTTGCTTTCCTTACGCCAGGGGAAACGGTCAGTCATAGAATATGTTACTGAATTTAAAAGGTTAGTGGTGGACACCCAGTGGGAAAACAATGCTTTATTACCAATCTTTAGAAAAGGTTTGTCAAATGCAATCAAGGATGAGCTAGCTCGTTCAGAGTCTCCACAGGAGTTTGAATTGTTTATACAGCACTGTGTACGTATTGATATCCGTTTAACTGAACGCAGACAAGAAAAATGGGCCGCTGTAAATCGCATTACTAATTACTCTCTTCCGTCCAGGGAAACCACAGGCAAAAACCCGCGAGAGGCTGAGGAGGTGCCTATGCAGGTGGACTCACTGCAGAGACGTGAGAATAATGAACGCCGCGAACACCGTCTCCGTGAGCGCTTATGTTTCTATTGTGGTCAATCGGACCATTTCCTCATCAATTGTCCTAAATGTCCTAGGCGACCCAACAAGGTGTTGGCGGTAGTAGGGGATTATGATAACACAGACGCTGAGTCTGAAGTTTCGGAAACCAGTCTACATCTAGATGCGGTTTTTCCCCCAATACTGATGCCGACTTCCCCTAAAGATCAAGGGGAGAAATATTCACATTGTTCTCTTCCTATACAGATTCAGTGGGAGGAACAGTGGATATCAAGTTCTGCCATGATAGACTCTGGAGCAGGTGGGAATTTCATGGATTCTTCTTTTGCAAAGGAACATGGTATAAAGACACAACTAAGAGCTTCACCAATCACTATGGAAACGGTGGATGGTTCCCCATTAGTTTCTGGACCAGTAGATCGGGAGACAGTGCCTCTGGAGTGTAAGATGGAACCAGACCATCAAGAAACACTTTCATTCATGTTAATATCTTCTCCTCATTTTCCTGTAATTTTAGGAATTCCCTGGTTACGGTCACAAAATCCAATCATCAATTGGGAAACCAAGGAGATAACCTTTCTCCCGAAGTGCAGTTCTACCATCAGTCCAACTGTAGCGGCTCCAGTTACCCAGAACTTGGAAGAGGTGATACAGGTACCTACTCTCCCTCTGATTTATCAGGAATTCTCAGACATTTGTGATAAAAGGAAGGCAGATCAACTTCCCCCACATAGACCGTATGACTGCCCCATAGAATTGCTTCCTGGAGCAGCGATTCCTTTCGGCCATGTTTACCCGTTGGCGGCTCCGGAATTAAAATCTTTACGAGAGTATATAGATGAGAATTTAGCCAAGGGGTTTATCCGACCATCTTCTTCACCAGCGGGAGCTCCAATATTCTTTGTAAAGAAGAAGGATGGTACTCTAAGACCTGCATTGACTACCGGGAGTTAAATAAGGTAACCATTCGTAACAGGTACCCGTTGCCCCTAATTCCAGAATTGTTGGAAAGAGTTCGCCAGGCCAAAGTATTTACCAAATTAGATCTTCGTGGGGCATATAATTTACTCCGTATACGGCCCGGAGACGAATGGAAGACAGCTTTTAGATGCCGGTATGGACATTTTGAATATTTGGTGATGCCATTCGGACTCTGTAACGCTCCTGCTGCTTTTCAACATTTAGCCAACGACATTTTCAGGGATTTATTGGACCAATATGTGGTAATTTACCTTGATGACATCTTAATCTTTTCTGACTCCTTACAGGAACATCAGGAACATGTCAAGACCGTACTTAGACGTTTGAGAGATAATCATTTGTACATCAAACTCGAAAAGTGTGAGTTCCATTGTTCTGAAATTCAATTTTTAGGCTATGTTATCTCGCCTCAGGGATTGAATATGGAGTCCAGCAAGATCCAGGCAATCTTGGACTGGCCGGTACCAGGAAACATTAAGGAGGTACAACGATTCATTGGCTTTGCTAACTTTTATAGACGGTTTATCCGAAATTTTTCAGAAATTGTCCGTCCCATCACTCTCCTCACCAAGAAGGGGAAGAAGTTTGAATGGTCTTCGCAAGCTCAGGAAGCCTTTGATCGCCTGAAGGGTTGTTTTACCACGGCTCCAATATTGATGCATCCGGATCCTGCACAGCCTTTTATCGTGGAGGTGGACGCGTCTGACTGTGCATTGGGAGCTATCCTCTCACAACGTACCGGAGACAAAGGTTTGCTGCACCCGTGTGCCTTCTTCTCTCGTAGGTTATCTTCTGCAGAACTGAACTATGATGTGGCAGATAAGGAACTTTTGGCAATTATTTCTGCCTTTAAGGAATGGAGACACCATTTGCAGGGGGCAACTCAGCAGGTAGTAGTACTCACGGATCATCGCAATTTGGAATTCCTTAAGTCTGCCAGGTGTCTTTCTCCTCGACAAGCTAGGTGGAGTTTGTTCTTGAACCAGTTTAATTTTATTATTTCGTACCGCCCAGGTTCACGTAATGGAAAAGCTGACGCATTATCCCGAATCCATACCGTGGATTCCGTGCCTGGGACCCCGTCGAAGACCATCTTGTCGAAGGCCAATTTCGTTGGAGTGCTCCGGAACCGGGACTTGTGGCAGGAGATCAAGCTGGCCTATGACGGTGACGTATTTCTTGCAGCTCCACCTGACAATGTGAATCTTGTCCTTCGGAATGGTGTGTGGCTTAGAGATCGATGTATTTATGTCCAGAGGCTGTAAGACTTCGAGTTCTCAAATTGGTCCACGACTCTAAATTGGCTGGTCATAGGGGGGTACAGAAGACGCAGGAATTGTTAACTCGTTTTTTTTGGTGGCCTACCTGCTTGAAGGATGTGAATGACTATGTCCGCTCTTGTGAAGTTTGTGCCCGGTACAAGGTTCCTCGCGTTTCACCTACTGGTCTTCTTAAACCGCTACCTGTACCGTCTCGCCCTTGGGGGTCTATTTCGATGGACTTTATTGTGGAGTTACCCACCTCTGGTGGTAAAAATACTATTTTGGTGGTAGTAGATCGTTTAACGAAAGCTGCTCATTTCATTCCGTGTGCTGGTCTTCCCTCAGCTACAGAGACAGTAGATCTAGTTATCCAGAACATTTTCCGGCTGCATGGGGTACCAGATGACATCATTTCTGACCGGGGAATACAATTTACCTCTAGATTTTGGAAAGGATTTTGTTCTGCGCTCCACATTAATGTTTGCTTGTCTTCTGCATACCATCCTCAGACCAACGGGCAGACCGAACGGACAAATCAAACCTTGGAGCAATATCTACGCTGTTACGTCAGTCATTTACAGGACGATTGGCTGAAGCTACTTCCTCTAGCGGAATTTTCGTACAACAACTCCCAAAGCAGTTCCACGAAGGTAACGCCTTTTTTTGCCAACCTGGGTTATCATCCAAGTATTTTGCCTAGGTCTCCGGTTACGATTTCGGTACCAGCGGTTGAAGACAGAGTGACGGCGTTGCAACGTAATCTTGAAGTTTTGAAGGACTCCCTGACCACAGCACAGGAGCGTTACAAGAAGTCGGCCGATAGATTCCGGAAACCAGCACCTATGTATAAGGTAGGAGACTCAGTTTGGTTGTCCACCAAGAATCTAAAATTGGGTGTTCCTTCGCAGAAACTGGGACAGAAATTCATCGGTCCATTCAAGATCACTGGGATTGTGAGCTCTGTTGCCTGTCGGTTGAAGCTACCACGGACTTTAAAGGTACACCCAGTATTTCATGTTTCCTTATTAAAACCAGTCTCTCCTAACACGTTTCAGGGACGTATCGTACCTCCCCTCCACCAGTGTTGGTTGATGGCGAAGAACAATTCGTGGTACAGGATATTGTTAATTCGAGACTTCATAGAAACCGGCTTCAGTATCTAGTTAGATGGCAAGGTTACTCTCCTGAAAATGATTCTTGGGAACCAGTAAGTAACATCAATGCGCCTCTGAAGATTGCTCAGTTTCATCGGAGATACCCGGACAGGCCTGGTCCAGGACCGTCCGGAGGCCGTCTTTAGGGGGGGAGTAATGTCAGTATTCCGGGTTTTCTAGGTAACTTTGTCAATGATTTTGCCCTTTGTTAAAATGGAGTTTGCTGTTTTGTGTGCCCTACTTCCTGTTCGTTTGTTTAAAACCCGGCTCAGGTGCTGGCTTCACTGCTGGAGTATTCTGCTTCCGTTTCCCTGCAACCCAGCTGCTTTGTTCCTCACAGATCTTTTGTGTATTTACCAGGAAAGTGCATAACCTTATCTTCAGGTGTTTCTCAGCCACAGCAGTTTCTACCCATGGCTCTGGACATTCTCTGCATACGTAAGTTGCAGGTACTGTGTTATCACTAAACTGTTGACTTGGGAATTTAACCCTTGGTTCACTCCATCTGATAAGAACTGTGTTTCTGAACTGTTGCTGTTTAACCCTTCGTGCATTACCTCTGGTGAGAGCTGTTGGAACTGTTACTGGAACCTTACTGACATATGAACTTGTTGTTGGACTTCACTGAATTAAGCCACAACTGAGATTAACTTGTTCCTGGACCTCCCTGTGTTTTCTGCATACCTGGATCTGACTCTTCACACACCAGCAGTGTGTAAATCCAGCAACGTTACCTGTGCATCAGACTTACCTTGTGGTCACATTTGTGTGAGGACTCCGTCGTAAGAACTTTACCACCCTCGCTATAGAGGTTCAAGGACTTATATATCCGGATTCATATAACTGGACTTGTGTATATATATATATATGGACTCATTGCATGTCACTACGGGTTGTTTGAATATTGTTTTTGGGTGTTTTGCTGTTTCACAAATACATTATTTGCATTCAAAGAAACCCGTCTCTGATTGTTCATTGCCCCACGCTATCAGAATCCTCGAGTTCCTACAATAGTATTACAGCTAGCCTGGCCCTGGTTTTAGTGATCCCTAGGTGTCCGGCCATTGGAATCTCGTGTGCGATCCGCAACAATTCTGTCATGGGTGCATCGCCACGAGGATCGTCGCGATTGCACATTCTGACTTCTCGCAGCTGAGTTGCTGTTACTTTGTGTTTGGTAATGAGAGAGTTAATTTTACCTAGCTCTTTGCTAAGACTAGGTCCAGCCTCGCCCGGCTGCTTTTGATTATGTTCTAATTAGCTTCCTTTATATCCCTGCCAGTCTGGGTGTTAGATGCCGGTGAAAGCCTTCATGTAGTCTAGCAGACTGGATCGGTTCTGAGAATACTTAAGCTAAGAGCTCCTTAGTTGTTTTTACTCTTATAGCTTATAGTTTATCTCTGAGACCTTAGGTGTTCCTACTGTGTGTGAGTGTTGTATGTAAGACTTTATTTCTTGTCTTTCTTGTATGTCTTTCTGTTCATTAACCGTTACCTGTTCATTCCCTTTGGTGGTAATCAGGGTCCTTCTTAGGACTAGATTACAGTTGGCAGGGATTGATAGGAGACAGGGTTTACGCTGGTGGCCTGGACCTCTGTACCTTTAACAGTACCTCCAGGTAGAGGGATTAGTTAGGACCCCAGTTTAGGGTCAGCATAGACCCGGTCACCCTCTAGCCGGAGACAGCGTATAACGGATTCCGTATTGACCCACTGGACATTCTGTCAGGTAATTCTATGTTATCATATATCTATGCGCATGTTATATAGTATGTTGCCCTTTTGATATAGATTACTGTCATCACATATATATATCTGCTATACAGCGTGACAAATTCCGCCCTGAACGGATGGGGTACCACTAACTGTCGGTCCCTGGGCCACGCCTCCGGTGAACCCTGCTGGACCGTTACCCGGTACAGCCGTCCCTGGTCCCAGACCACTCGCTCGCGATCGGACTCCAGGGGAGGCTGTGCCGCCTGTTCCTTGAGTGTCTTCAGGCTAGGGTCAGCTTCCAACGCTGCCTGAAATCCCTGACTTGATGTGGCAAGAATTGATGAAACTGCCATGTCCTCTGTCAGTTCCTCGGGATCTGTCTCCTGGCTACTGTCTGACTCGGCAGCCACTTGGTCAGAGAGGGGGAAACCGTGAGACCTCCGCGAGGCTCCTTGGGCTTCAGCGCTCCCACTCCTGGTAACAGTGGCCACGACCGCTGAGTCCACGGGTAGCGCCTGCTTTCCCTCATCCTCTGACCAAGTCGCCGGGTCAGGCAGACTTCCCTGACTTCCTGACATCCCGGATGTGGGGAACTCCTGACCTGGGGTCTTACCTGGTGGCTCCTCTCCCGGGACGCCCCCTCCCCCCATGGCCTGTTCCTCTTCCTGCAGGGGCCCTAGACTCAGCAGGCTGGATTCACTTAGGGGCCCTACACTGCCCATAGCAGCCCCTCCCTCCACCTCTGAGCTCTCCCCTACAGCCTCCTCACCTGTCCTCACTGTGAGCCCTGTGTGTGTAGTGTCAGTGCATGGCTTACCATCAGGTTTCACTCCCTCCTCCACTGTTGGAGGCACATTCAATACATTAACATTAGCATTCACAGTAGAGTCATGATATTCTTGGGGAGCCGGACTTGGGGGTTCAGTGGCCACATACTGGGACACTAGCCGCCCCAAATCGGTCCCAAGCAACACATTTGCAGGAATATTCGGCGTTACTCCCACCTCCCGCATCCCCCTCCCGGCACCCCAATCCAAATACACCTTGGCAACGGGCAGCGCCGGTTCAACGCCTCCAATTCCGGAGACGGAAAGGGTTTTCTCAGGTACCAAGTCTTGAGGGGACACCACCTCAGGGCGTACCAGGGTTCGTTCAGCGCCTGTGTCCCGCAGTCCCATGACCGCTGAGCGGCCGATGGTGACGGGTTGGTAATTGTCTAGGGACCTCCCACACACAAAACAGTGGACGGTTTCTGGGACAGGGATGGGGCCTTCTGGCGCTGGGGACATGCAGCCTTAAAGTGTCCTGGCTGATTGCAATTATGGCAACGTCTGGGTTCTGTTCCTGGCCTGGAGAGGGCAGCAGGGGGGTACACCCCTTGCACTCTGGGGGCTGGATATGGGGCTGGGGCAGGATTGGGCTTACCCCTCTCCAGGTGCTGCTGGCAGGCTTCTTTGGCTCCGCGCCCTGTTGTTGGCATACTCGTCTGCCAGGGCGGCTGTAGCAGAAGCCCCCTTTGGTTTCCGGTCACGGAGGAACTGCTGGAGGTCCTCTGGGCAGTTTCACAAGAATTGCTCCACGACAAACAGTTCCTGGACCTCCTGACGGGTAGTGAGCTCTAGACCCGAGGTCCAGTGCTCCGCAGCTCTCAACAGGGCCCGCATGTGGTCGGTCCAGGTGTCCTTTGAACCCCGCTGCAGGCTCCTGAACTTCCTGCGGTACGACTCCGGGGTGAGGTTGTAGTGCTGGATCAGGGCCCGCTTGATGCTGTTGTAGTCCTGCTCCTCCCCGGCAGGTAAGTCCCCCAAAACTTCCAGGGACTTACCCCTCAAACGGGGGGTCAGGTACCTTGCCCACTGATCCGGGGCCAGATGATGTTGGAGGCATGTCCTCTCAAAAGCCAGCAAAAAGGAATCCAGGTCTCCATCCTTTTCAAGCAAGGGAAAGTCCTCCGCCCGGACCTTGGAAGCCCTTGTCTCCAGTGGGCCTGGTGCGTCCAGTGGGGGCCCGTGCTGAGCCATCTCCAGTCGGTGCCGGCGCTCCGCAGCTTCACGGCGTTCTGTATGCTCACGCTCCGCTGCTCTCTCTGCCGCTGCTTGCTCCCGCTCTGCTGCTGCTTGCTCACGCTCTGCTGCTCTCTCTGCCGCTGCTTGCTCCCGCTCTGCTGCTGCTTGCTCACGCTCTGCTGCTGGTTGCTCATGCTCTGCTGCTTTCTCTGCCGCCACCAGGAGTCTGTCATAGGCGGCGTCATTACCAGCCTCAAGCTGTGCCATAGCCGCTTGGAAGAGGGCCTCCGATCTGGACAGGCTGGGTGTAATGTAAGGAGTACAGTTCATATAGTGTCTTGTGCTTGGGTGCGATGAAAACACAGGAGTCACAGGTTTGATATAGAAGGTCTTGTATTACTTCATACAAGTGGTAATAATAGTCACACAGTTTGCAGATACAAAAGCAGGAGACACAGCAGGCCAGAGTAACTTAAGCTCAGCAATCACTCTCCACAACAGGTTCAGGATCTCTTCTCTGTTACCGTAAGTCCATGCAAACGTGGATTTATCAAAATAGCAAGGTTCCAAAGTCCACGAGTGTTCCAAAGTTCCACAATAGGAAATAACTGGAGTACAAGTCCAAGTCTTACAGGAGTCAGGTCACAGGTTCACTGCAGGCTTGATTCTGAAGCACTGATTGCTCAGCTGTGGCTGCTTAAGAAGCAAGAGGAGAGAATCAGGGCGGGAACATGCAAGCTGGAAACTCCATATTGACTGAGGGCAAGATAGCTGCAGCAAGACAGAAAGTAAAATGGCTGACGAACAAACTGAGTTTCAGGAACATGTACACAGAACCTTACATTACTCCCCCCTTAGGGACAACCTCCGGATGACCTCAGACCAGGCTTGTGTGGGTACCTCTGATGAAACTGACGGAGCAAGCGAGGAGCATTAACGTTATTGACCGGTTCCCATGAGTTGTCCTCCACTGGGTAGCCCTGCCATTTAATCAGATATTGTAACTGATTTCTATACAACCTGGAATCTAAAATCCTTTCCACCACAAATTCTTCCTGACCATCGACTAGCACTGGGTCAGGGCAAGGAGAAGAACGTCCAGGAAACGTATTGGGTGTCGCAGCCTTTAGTAGGGATACATGAAAGACAGGGTGGATTCTCATAGTTCTGGGCAGTTGAAGACGACAAGCAACGGCACTTATAATTTTACTGATTTTATAGGGTCCAATGTACTTATGTCCCAACTTAGACGATGGAATCCTTAACTTAAGATTTCTGGTTGACAGCCAGACCAGGTCTCCTACCTTGAAAGCTGGTGCAGGTTTACGAAATTTATCTGCTGCTTTCTTGTACCTTTCCTGAGCCGATTCCAGATTCTCCTTTAGAAGATCCATATTCTTCTGTAAAGACGTGATTCTTTCAGCCACTGCTGGTAAAGGCGTTTCTATGGGAAATCGTGGTAGAATGTTAGGATGATAACCTAGATTAGAGTAAAAAGGAGACTGCTTAGTGGAGGCACTCTGAGAGTTGTTATAAGAGAACTCAGCTAATGGAAGTAGATCCACCAATCATCCTGTAGGTGGCAGATAAAGCAGCGGAGATACTGCTCCATGTCACGCGGTCTTATGATATGTGTACGATGTCAGTAAACTATTCTTAAAAGAACTACACTCTATACAACATATAGATTAGCAACATCAGCATGTAAATATAGAATAGATTTACCTGACACGATATCCGTTGAACTCAGGATTAATCTTGAGGACTTGATACACTGTCACAGGAAAGAAGAGGACCGGGGGTCTAACCTGACCCTAAAACTGGGGTCCTAACTAATCCCTCACCTTGGAGGTACTGATAATGGTTCAGAGGTCCAAGTCTCCAGCCTAACCCTGTCTCCTATCAGTCCCTGAACTCTGTAATCAGTCCTAAGAAGGATTCTGATTACCACCAAAGGGATATGGGCTGATCTCTGCTAAATACACAGATTAAAAATATAAGACAGACTGGAGAAAAACACAGACTTGCATACACACTCAAACACAGAAGGAACATAAATGATCTGGGATATTAAACTCTAAGCAAGGTGAGCTTAGAACAACTAAGGAGCTCTTTAACTTAAGTCTATACAGATACAATCCTATCTGTGGTCTGCATGAAGAATTTCACTGGCAACTCCCAAACAGACAACCAGAGATTTAAAGGAAACCAATCAACAAATAATTAATTGCAGCCGGGAGAAACTGCACCCAGTCCCAGAACTGAGCACAGACAGAATTAACTCCCTAACTGCCAAACACAAAGAAACAGCAACTCAGCTGTGAGAAGTCAGAATGTGCAACCGCGACGATCTTCGTGGCGATGCACACATGACACTCCAGGGTTTGATTGGTTCGTTCGGTCTGTCCATTAGTCTGGGGATGAAAAGAAGAAGAAAGGTTTACTTTAATGTCCAATGCTGCACAGAAATTTTGCCAAAACCTAGAAGTGAATTGCACCCCTCGATCCGAAATAACCTCATCCGGTACTCCATGTAAGCGAAACACATCTTTAATCATCAAATCTGATGTCTGTTTTGCAGTGGGTAAGCCGACACAAGGGATAAAATGAGCTGCCTTTGTTAGACGGTCAACCACCACTAGAATGGTGTTCTTCCCTTGAGAGGTTGGTAACTCCACAATGAAGTCCATAGAAATGGATCCCCACGGGCGGGACGGGTGGGAAGAGGTTGCAACAGACCAGTTGGTGAGGAGCGAGGTGTTTTGCATCTTGCACAGACTTCACATGAAGTGACATAGTTTAAAACATCCTTCCTGCAAGTGGGCCACCAAAAGAAACGAGAAAGAAATTCCTGTGTCTTTAGAATTCCTCTATGCCCAGCTATCTTGGAATCGTGAATGAGTTGCAATACTCTCAATCTGACTGTTTCAGGAATATACAGGCGTTGTCCCTGAATCCACACACCATTCTTAAAGACAAGACTTACGTCCCTTGGGGGTTGTGCCAAAAAGGAATCCGCATGGTATGCTTCCTTGATGTCCTTAAGTAGGTCTTGATTATGAATCACTCCCAGGAATCTAGAGTCAGGAAGAATAGTCTTAGGAGGAGTAATTGGACGTGTCTCTGCTGAGTAAATCCTAGAGAGTGCATCAGCCTTTCCATTGCGCGATCCTGGTCTATAAGAAATGATAAAATTAAATTGGTTTAAGAAAAGATTCCAGCGAGCCTGGCGAGGAGTCAGGCACTTAGCCGACCTGATAAATTCAAGGTTACGATGGTCTGTCAGGACGACTATTTGCTGTGCAGCTCCCTGAAGAAGGTGTCTCCATTCTTTGAAGGCGGCAATAATGGCCAACAACTCTCTATTGCCCACATCGTAGTTCCTCTCAGCCGAAGACAACTGCTGGGAAAAGAAGGCACAGGGATGCAAGACATTCTTCTCACCTGTTCTCTGAGAGAGTATAGCTCCAACGGCACAGTCTGAAGCATCCACCTCTATTATGAAGGCAAGCTCGGGGTTGGGATGTACTAGGATAGGTGCAGTGGTAAATTTATCTTTTAGACGGGAAAATGCTTCCTGGGCTTGGGGAGTCCAGGAGAACCTAGACTCTTTCCGGGTAAGTTGGGTGATAGGTGACACTACCTCAGAGAAATTCCTAATGAAACGTCTATAGAAGTTGGCAAACCCGATGAAGCGCTGTACCTCCTTCACATTTCTAGGACTTGGCCAATCCTTGATGGCTTGGGTTTTGCTTCCATCCATACTAATTCCTTGTGTAGACAGTACATACCCCAGAAATTGAATTTCGGTCCTATGGAATTCACACTTTTCGAGTTTGATGTAAAGATGATTTTGTCTTAGACGTTCCAAGACCATTCTCACATGTCCATGATGTTCCTCTGTGGAATTAGAAAAAATTAGAATATCATCCAAATAAATCACCACGAATGTATCTAGGAGATCCCTGAAGATGTCATTCACCAAGTGTTGGAAAGTGGCTGGGGCGGTACTCAGACCAAAAGGC
>JARQOD010000003.1:241503078-241617846 GCA_033576555.1 Oophaga sylvatica
TGAGGGCAGTAAAGAGAAAGAAAATAAAGGAGTGAGACATAGAGAATGATGTCAAACAGATATGGGAGATAATAGAGAACAAAGGAAAGACTGAGTAAAATGTAAGAGAAAGTGTGAATATGATGGAAAGAAGCACAATGTGTAAACCATGAAAGCTGGAAATAAATGAGAATGAAGCTGGAAATAAAGCCATAAATAGAAAAAATAGAAAATAAAAATTAAAAAATGAAAACTAGAAAATTGCTAACAAAATGATGAAATAAACAAGAAAAATAAACAGAAAATGAAAAAGGAAAAATTAATTTTTTTATAAATAAATAATGAAGTTATATGGAGTGGAAAATAGCAAAAATGAAAAAATAATGGAAAAATGAAAAAAATTAAAAATTAAAATAAAAAATAAATAAAAATGAAAATAAAAATAAATAAAAAAGGAAAAAAGGTGCAAAAAGGAAATTAAAAACAAGAAAATTAAAATAAAAATTAAAAAAATTAAAATATAAAATATAAATAGAAAAAAATATAAAAAAAAATATAATGCCAAAAAACGCCAAGAGAAAATACAAAAAATATGGAAAGAGGATACTTACCCTAATTGGGTTTGAGAAAAATGTGGAAATCAAAGTGCCTGAAAAATTAAGAAAAATTAGTATATGGAACGAAAGGCCAGGTCAGAATGTTATACACATGCCTACAGTTCACATGCTGGATAATGCAATATGAATGAAACTATCCCCATAATGCGATAACGCAAAAGTGGAAAAATCAGAGGGAGACCAAGGAGAAGGCAGGAAACCAAAATTATCACTTATCTGAGAACCATGTCAAGTTCCCTGTTAAGACCCTTAGGCGTTAAAGTTTGAAGAGTATAAATCCAATAGGATTCACGCTCCCTTAACCGCCTGATATAGTCGCCACCCCGTCGTGGTTTCTCGATCTGTTCCAGAACCTGGAAACGTAATTGGGACACAAAATGATTGGCAGTTTTAAATTGGTGAGGGAGAGGGAGCCATGTTTTTTTGCACCTGATGGTCGATTTGTGGCTAGTGATCCGGTCGCGAATATGTTGTGTCGTCTCACCAATATAAAGTAAACCACATGGGCATTTAACTGCGTAGATAACGTTGTTAGACTCACAAGTGAAAAAACCTTTGATTTGGTATTGTTTGCCAGAATGAGGGTGGGTGATGACGCTTGATTTTATTACGTTGGAGCAACAAGCACAGCCCAAACACGGGAATGTGCCGCTCCTTGCAGTACTGAGGAAAGTTTGTCGAGGTATTCGAGATAGGCTGCCTAGGTCGGCTTTGACGATCTTGTCGCGGATATTGTTAGGTCTTCTTTTGCACATTAATGGAAGAGCCTTGAAAGTCTCGATGTGAGGGTATGAGCATTGGCCAAGGTCTACGGATGATGTCATAGACTCTTGGCATGACAGGGTGATGAGTATGGACAAAGGGAATGCGTTCAGGTTTGGGATGGAGACTTTGTTGAGGAACTTGTCTGAGAGCTAATATTTTTTCTTGATTGAGGAGTTTTTGGGGGTAGTGTCGGGCTGAGAATTTTTTTGACATCTCATCAAGGCATCTAGGTATGAGCTGTGGATCGGACACGATGCTTGTTACGCGCTTGAATTGGGATCGGGGTAAGCTGTGTTTAGTGGAAGCAGGATGGCAGCTGTCATAATGGAACAGACTGTTAGAGTCAGTGGGTTTAGAGAAAATATCAGTAGAGAGGTGCCCATCGACTTCCCTGGTGACCAGAGTATCCAAGAATGAGACTTGATTCTGACTGTAATTTAGTGTGAACTGGAGTTCGGGTCGGATGGAGTTAAGGTATTCGGTAAAGGCAGTTAGGGGTTCTGAAAAAAAATTGCATGGGCTCCCGCACAATTTTATGCGCCAGAGAGGAAAGCCGGCAACTGGGAGCAGCTGTTTATAGCCTAGGAAGGAGTTAACCCCTTTATCGCATCTGACGTACTATTCCGTCCATGTGATCTGGGACCTAATTCCCAAGGCCGGGTGTCAGCTGATTATCACAGCTGACACCTGGCACTATGTGCCAGGAGCAGTCGCGGACTGCTCCCGGCACATTAACCCCTGGCACACTGCGATCAAAGATGATCGCAGTGTACCAGGGGCACAGGGAAGCATCGCGCAGGTAGAGGGCTCCCTGCGTGCTTCCCTGAGACCCTCAGAACAGCGAGATGTATCGCGCTGTTCCGAGGGACCCTCCTCCCTGCAGGACCCCGGATCCAAGACGGCCTCCGGGTCCTGCAGGGAGGCGGCTTCCTCAGTGCCTGCTGAGAGCAGGCGCTGAGAAAGCCTGCAGCAGTGCCAGTCAGATCGCTGGTCTGACAGAGTGCTCTGCACAGTTTCAGACCAGCGATCTGATATAATAAAGTGATTTCCCACCATGGGACCAATTAAAAAAGTCAAAAACATAAAAATAACGTGTAAAAAAAAAATTAATAAATAAAAAAATAAAAAATATTCCCCAATAAATTCCTTTCTTCATGTAAATAAAAAAACAAAACAATAAAAGTACACATATTTAGTATCGCCGCGTCCGTAACGACCCACCCTATAGAACTGTCCCATTAGTTAACCCTTTTAGTGAACCCCTTAAAAAAAAAACAAGGCTAAAAAACTGATTTATCATCATACCGCCGAACAAAAAGTGGAATAACACGAGATCAAAGACGGATATAAATAAACATGGTACCGCTGAAAACATCATCTTGTCCCACAAAAGAGGAGCCGCCATATAGCATTATCAGCAAAACAATAATAAAGTTATAGCTCGCAGAATAAAGCGATGCAAAATAATTATTTTTATATATACCGTATATACTCATATATAAGCCGACCCGTGTATAAGCCGAACCCCTAATTTTGCCACAAAAAACTGGGAAAACTTATTGACTCGCGTATAAGCCTAGGGTGAAAAATGATTATGCCCCCATATGATGCTCCACAGATTATGCCCCCATATTGTGCACAGATTATGCCCAATATGCTCCAGATTATGCCCCATATGTTCCACAGATTATGCCCCCATATGTTCCACAGCTTATGCCCCCATATGCTCCAGATTATGCCCCCATATGTTCCACAGCTTATGCCCCCATATGTTCCAGATTATGCCCCCATATGTTCCAGATTATGCCCCATATGCTCCATATTATGCCACCATATGTTCCACAGCTTATGCCCCCATATGCTCCAGATTATGCCCCCATATGTTCCACAGCTTATGCCCCATATGCTCCAGATTATGCCCCATATGTTCCACAGCTTATGCCCCATATGCTCCAGATTATGCCCCATATGCTCCAGATTATGCCCCATATGTTCCACAGTTTATGCCCCCATATGCTCCATATTATGCCCCCATATGCTCCATATTATGCCCCATATGCTGCACAATTATGCCCCATAGTATAGGCCTCATATGCTGCTGCTGCTGCAAAAAAAAAAAAATGACATACTCACCTCTCGTCGCTGGGGGCCAGGTGCCGGTGTCCTGAGCAGGCGGTGACAGCGGCGCTCTATGGGGGACAGGTGCCGGTGTCACCGCTCGCTCAGGACCCCGGCACCTGAGATATTTACCTGTCCTCTCTGCACCGCTGCGCTGCTCCCTCGGTCTGACTCCTCTGGCTGTGAATGATCTGGCAGGGGCGGGGCGCGCACTAACGACGTCATCACGCCCTCTGCCTGAACATTCACAGCCAGGACCGAGGGAGCAGCGCGCAACGGTGGCACGGGGACAGGTAAATATAGCTATACTCACCCCTCCGCCGCGCGTCCCTGCAGCCTCTCCTCTTCTCTCGGCGCTCTCCACAGCGCTTCAGTCCTGCAGCGGTCACGTGCTACCGCTCATTAAAGTCATGAATATGTGCATATTCATGACTTTAATGAGCGGTGCCATGTGACCGCTGCAGGAAGGAGCCGGAGATCGTGGGAGAAGCAGGGGGGCTGCAGAGAGAGGGGTGAGTATGATCCGACACCCCCGCTCCCCCTCCCCCGCCGACCCCCGTATATGACCCGCATATAAGCCGAGAGGGGGACTTTAAAAAATGGGCTGAAAATCTCGGCTTATACATGGGTATATACGGTAATTGTTTTTATTGTATAAAAGCGCCAAAACATAAAAAAATGATGCAAATGAGGTATCGCTGTAATCGTACTGACCCGAAGAATAAAGCTGCTTTATCAACTTTACCACACGCGGAACGGTATAAACGCCCCCCCAAAAGAAATTCATGAATTGCTGGTTTTTGTTCATTCTGCCTCCCAAAAATTGGAATAAAAAGCGATCAAAAAATGTCATGTGCCCAAAAATGGTACCAGTAAAAACGTCAACTCGTCCTGCAAAAAATAGACCTCACATGACTCTGTGGACCAAAATAAGAAAAAATTATAGCTCTCAAAATGTGATGATGCAAAAACTATTTTTTGCAATAAAAAGCGTCTTTTATTTATTTATTTTTTTTGTGAGAGAGAGAGAGAGAGAGAGAGAGAGACCCCGGACAGTGTTTTCTGCATTTTACTATGGTTTTCAATAGAGACGACGGATCCGCAGGCGGATTCCGTCAAAAACGGATGCTGGCGGATCCGCCGCCCATAGGCGGCCATTGTACAAAATGGCGGATGCGGCGGATCCGCCGTTGTCCGCCATTTTGGCGGTCAAAAAAAACGTTGCATTGGACGTTTTTTTTAAATGACGGACGCCAATTTTTTGGCGGATCCGTCCAAAAACGGACCTAACGGACAACCATCCGTCAAAATCCGTCACTAATGCAAGTCTATGGGAAAAAAATGGATCCGCCAAAAAAAATTGGCGGATCCGTTTTTTCACATTTTGACGGATTTTGACTGACGTCGCACGACTGAAGTGTGAAAGAGGCCTTAGTTAGGGAAAAATAATAAATTTTAAAAAATGCATTTATTTCCATTTTCCCGTTAGCATTGGAGCAGTGGCGTAGCAACTGTTTGTGGCGCCCGGGGCGGTCGAAAAATTTGCCGCCCCTTTTGTCGTTGATAATCCAGAAGCATCCATCTGGAGTCCACTTTCCTGAAAACCCCTTTAACCACATTTCCCAACATCAAGGGGCGATCAACAATAATGAAACAGTGCGAGAGGACAGCGCATGGGCGGAGGCGAGAGGGCAGCGCACGGGCGGAGGCGAGAGGGCAGCGCACGGGCGGAGGCGAGAGGGCAGCGCACGGGCGGAATATCCGGGGGCAGCACATTTAGGCTGTGTTTCCACCATCAGGAAACACAGCGTATATGACGGAGCGGAAACTCCGCTCCGTCTAAGCCCCGCCCCCTTTCTGACGCGCATTATTTCCGGAGGTGTTCAGGACACCTCCGGAAATAACGCAGGGCTACATAGCCCTGTGTTAAATTCCGTTGCGGCGACGCACCGTCGCCGCAATACGCTAGGACATGCTGCGGTCTGAAAAGACGCGCCGCATGTCCGTAAACGCAGGTCTTCCGCCTGCGTGTTGTTACGCATAGTGGAGACGGGATTTCTTGAAATCCCCTCCACTATGCTGTAACATCTGGACGCTGCGTGTTTGGCGCTGCGCCAACGCACAGCGCCAAACACGCAGTGTTTCCTGATCGTGGAAACTCACCCTCAGTGTGAAATAGGTAACAGTTTCCCATAGCAACCAATCAGCTGACTTTTCATTTTCCAAGAACTACAATCTGATTGGTTGCTATGGGAAACTGCTCCAATAATTAGACCTCTCCCCTCACATTCTCACTAGCTAAATAACCTGTCAGAGATCAGCAGGAATCAGCGCCCAGCTCTGGACACCGTAAGCAGGATGCAGCATGAGCCACAGGCAGAGATGGAGGACGGGACGGCCTCCCCTCCATCACATGACCCCGCGCCTCTCACCGCAGTCTCCGTCCTATAACAACAGCAGCGCTTCCTTACCGGCTCCTCAGCACAGCGGCGTCCACAACCGAAGTGTCCGAGCAGGTCCTTCTTATACAGATTCCTGCAGGCCTGCAGCCTCCGCCGTTGTAAGTCCTCCTTCAGCAGCGGGTCCCATGTAGGCGCGGGGCTGCTGAACTGTGCCTCCGCGCTTCTCCCACAGAGGATAGGAAGGAAATGCTGCTGCGCTGTGCCGCCCCCACACATGTGCCGCCTGGGGCGGACCGCCCCTCCCGCCCCCCCCACGCTACGCCACTGCGTTGGAGCTAAAGTTAGGGTTAGGGTTAGTGTTGGGACTAGGGTTACGGGTGTGTTAGGGTTAGGTTTGTGGTTAGGGTTATGATTAGGGTTGGGATTAGGGTTAGGGGTGTGCTGGGGTTAGGGTTGGAGTTAGAATTGGGGGGGTTTCCACTGTTTAGGCACATCAGAGGCTCTCCAAACGTGACATGGCGTCTGATCTCAATTCCAGCCAATTCAGCGTTGAAAAAGTCAAATGGTGCTCCTTCCCTTCTGAGCTCTGCCATGCGCCCAAACAGTAGTTTACCCCCACATATGGGGAATGAGCGTACTCAGGACAAATTGCACAATAACTCTATGGGTCCAATTTCTTCTGTTACCCTTGGGGGCAAAAATATCATTTTTGTGGAAAAAAATATGATTTTTTATTTTTATGGCTCTACGTTATAAACTTCTGTAAAGCTATTGGGGGTTCAAAATTCTCACCACACATCTAGATAAGTTCCTTTGGGGGTCTAGTTTCCAAAATGGGGTCACTTGTGGGGGTTTTCCACTGTTAAGGCACATTAGGGGCTCTCCAAACGCGACATGACACCCGCAGACCATTCCATCAAAGTCTGCAATGCAAAACGTCACTACTTCACTTCCGAGCCCCGACGTGTGCCCATACAGTAGTTTTCTCCCACATATAGGGTATCAGCGTACTCAGGACAAATTGGACAACAACTTTTTCAGTCCAATTTCTCCTGTTACCCTTAGGACCATAAAAAACTGGGGACTAAAAATCATGTTTGTGGAAAAAATATGATTTTTTTAATTTTCTCGCCTGGGCGTTGTAAACTTCTGTGAAGCACTTGAAGGTTCAAAGTGCTCACCACACATCTAGATAAGTTACTTTGGGGGTCTAGTTTCCAAAATGGGGTCACTTGTGGGGGTTTCCATTGTTTAGGCACATCAGGGGCTCTCCAAACGCGACATGACACCCGAAGACCATTCCATCAAAGTCTGCATTACTAAACGTCACTACTTCTTTTCCGAGCCCCGACGTATGCCCACACAGTAGTTTTTTCCCACATATAGGGTATCAGCGTACTCAGGACAAATTGGACAAGAACTTTTGTGGTCCAATTTATCCCTTACCCTTGGGAAAATAAAAAATTGGTGACTAAAAGATCATTTTTGTGGGAAAAGAATAGGAATTTTTATTTTCATGCCCGGGCAATATAAACTTGTGTGAAGCACTTAGGGGTTTAAAGTGCTCACCACAGATCTAGATAAGTTCCTTAGGGGGTCTAGTTTCCAAAATGGGGTCACTTGTCAGGGGTTTACACTGCTTAGCCACATCAGGGGCTCTGCAAACTGAACATGACACCCATCAAAGCTGCATTCCAAAATGTCATTACTTCCTTTCCGAGCCCTGCCGTGCGCCCAAACAGTATTCCCCCCCCCACATATGGGGTATCAGTGTACTCAGGACAAATTGGACAACAACTTTTGGGGTCCAATTTCCTTGGGAAAAATCAAAAATTGGAAAATTGGAGACTAAAAAATCATTTTTGTGGAAATTTTTTTTTCACACCCAGGCATTATAAACTTTATTGAAACACTCAGGGGTTGAACGTGCTCACAACAGATCTAGATAAGTTCCTTAAGGGGTCTAGTTTCCAAAAAGGTGTCACTTGTGGGGGTTTCCACTGTTTAGGCACATCAGGGGCTCTCCAAACGCGACATGGCATACAGCCAATTCTGCGTTGAAAAAGTCAAACTGCGCTCCTTCCCTTCCGAGCTCTGCTATGCACCCAAACAGTGGTTTACCCCCACATATTGTGTATCAGCGTACTCAGGACAAATTGCCAATAACTTTTGAGGTCTTGTTACTCTTGGGAAATAAAAATTGGGGTGAAAAGATTATTTTTGTGGAAAAAATATGATTTTTTAATTTTACGGCTCTACGTTATAAACTTGTGTGAAGCACTTGGGGGTTCAAAGTGCTCACCACAGATCTAGATAAGCTCCTTAGGGGGTCTAGTTTCTAAAATGGGGTCACTTGTGGGGGATTCCCACTGTTAAGTCACATCAGTGGCTCTCCAAATGCAACATGGCGTCCAATCTCATTTCCAGCCAATTTTGGTTTGAAAAAGTCAAATGGCGCTCCTTCCCTTCTGAGCTCTGCCGTACGCCCAAACAGTGGTTCCCCTCCACATATGGGGTATCAGCATACTCAGAACAAAATGGTCAACAACTTTTATGGTCCAATTTATCATGTTACCCTTGGGAAAATAAAAAAATTGGTGACTTAAATATCATTTTTGTGGGAAAAAAATATAATTTTTTATTTTCATGCCCGGGCATTATAAACTTGTGTGAAGCACAAGATCTGTTGTGAGCACTTTGAACCCCCAAGTGTTTCACTAAAGTTTATAAGGCCTGGGTGTGAAAAAAAAAATTCCACAAAAATGATTTTTTAGTACCCAATTTTTGATTGTTTGTTTTCCAATTTGTCCTGAGTACGCTGATACCCATATGTGGGGGAGAAATACTGTTTGGGCTCACTTCAGGACGCGGAAAGGACATGGAACCCCCACAAGTGACCCCATTTTGGGGTGAGAATCAGCTGACACCCAGCCGCGACCGGCCACACTCCCCCGGTAGCATGGCTGATCGCGTATGACGTACTATACCGTCCATGTTCATAGGAGCCCAGGTCACATGGATGGGATAGTACGTCAGATATCAGAAAGGGTTAAATCATAATGACAACCCAAAACATCCAAATGATCCTGATCAAAAGTTCACATACCCTGGTGATTTTGGCCTGATAACATGCACAGAAGTTGACACAAATGGGTTTGAATGGCTACTAAAGGTGACATCCTCACCTGTGATCTGTTTGCTTGTAATCAGTGTGTTGTGCATAAAAGCTGAGTAGGTTTCTGGGATCCAGACAAACTCTTGCATCTTTCATTCAGCCACTGACGTTTCTGGATTGTGAGTCATGGGGAAAGCAAAAGAATTGTCAACGGATCTACGGGAAAAGGTAGTTGAACGATATAAAACAGGAAAGGGATACTAAAAGATATCCAAGGAATTGATAATGCCAGTCAGCAGCATGCAAACTGTGATTAACAAATGGAAAATCAGGGGCTCTGTAAAAACAAAACCACGGTCAGGTAGACCAACAAAAATGTCATCCACAACTTCCAGGAAAATGATTCAGGAGCAAAGAAAAACCCACTAATAACATTAGCTGAAATACTGAACTCTCTGAAAACTAGCAGTATGGTTGCTTCAAGATGCACAATAAGGAGGCACTTGAAGAAAAATGGGCTGCATGATCGAGTTGCCAGAAGAAAGCCATTACTGTGCAAATGCCAAAAAGTATCTCGCTTGCAATACGTAAAACAGCACAGAGACAAGCCTCAAAACTTGTGGAACAAGGTAATTTGGAGTGATGAGACTAAAATGGAACTTTTTGGACACAACCATAAACATTACATTTGGAGAGAGGTCAACAAGGCCTATGATGAAAGGAACACCATTGCTACTGTAAAGCAAGGAGGTGGATCGTTGATGTTTTGGGGATGTCTGAGCTACAAAGGCACAGAAAACTTGGTCAAAGCTGAAGGAAAGATGAATGCAGCATTTTATCAGTAAATACTGGAGGTAAATTTGCACTCATCAGCCCGGAAGCTGCGCACAGGACGTACTTGGACGTTCCAACATGACAACGGTCCAAAACACAAGGAAAAGTCTACCTGTCATTGGCTACAGCAGAACAAAGTGAAGGTTCTGGAGTGGCCATCTCAGTCTCCTGACCTTAATATCATTGAGCCACTCTGCACATTTTTTGTGACCTCCATACCATGCAATTCTTAACTCAGTTTACTGACATCTAACCTATTATTGTAGGGGACGAATGGATCACATTCTGTACATGAATAGGTCAGGTTTGATGTTTGCTCATGGTTGCTATGAGTTATTAGTCATGAATTATTCTCACAAATGATTGTTATTTATTGATTTGTAATTCTGACATAGCTTATTAACTGCCAGTTGTGTACTGTTGATTTAACACACGATTATGAAAACAGACAGGTTGTCACCATTTAATATTGAGGCATGCGGGTTGAAGGCCATGATGTATATTTGTTTTTAATTGTTTTTATTGTTTGTGGATTTGTGTGTCCTAATGTTCAAATAAAGCTATATATTTTATTATTGTCTTGATCTGAGTATTAAAAAAGGTGTGCACGCCCATTTGTGTCTGGTCTTTCTTGCTTTGATGAGTGCGCCCTCTAAGCATAATTCCCGGTCCTACAACTGAACCTTCAGGGACCCGTACACATAGGAGGCAAGATGATGAGCTGGTGTGTGAGTGAGAGACACTGAACATCCTGCCTGTTAGGTACGAGGAGATCCAACAAAGGGCCAAGTCTGTAATGTCAATAGATCAGAAAGTCTGTAGTAAGAGGGAATGGTCCACTCTGTCAAAGACAGATGCCAAGTCCAGGAGAAGGAGGAGGACAAACTCATGTCTCTTTCATTTGGCGGTTAGTAGGTCTCTATTGACTTTAATCAGGGCAGTTTCAGTGGAATGGTGCGGTCTGAAGTCAGATTGTAAGCGGTGGATGGGTTAAGGGTGGGGTTTTTGACGATGGGTGTGATTGAGGTATGTTTCAGTCAGGATGGAAGACACCAGTTGCTAGTGACAGCTTGAAGAGGTGGGGTATGCTTGTGATGAAGACCATGGTAAAATTTTGAATGAGGTGGGACGTTATGGTGTCAAGTTCACAGGTGGTAAGGCACAGAATTCAGCTGAGATGTGAGGAGAGGGAGGGGGAACTGGTGGACGCAGGAAATAATTGAAAGTACTTAATAGCTGTTTAGGGTTGCGAGACAGGTATGATATCAGAGATGAGAAGTTGGTTTGTTTTGCTGGAGTAAGAATTTGCACAGCATTTTTACAACTTCTGTTACTGGACGAGCAACTCTGCTCCCTTTCTTTGGCAGCCGTACAACGGTACGCTTTGTAGATGAGTGCCAGAAAGAACATGTGCTCCAGTAGATGGCAAGCTATAACAAAGCAATGGAGGGCACCAAACAATACAATATCAAAAAAACATAAATGGTCAACCTGGAGTATGTCAAAGATTATGCGAAAAAAAACAAGAGAAAAAGAAACATACCACCACCAGGGACCATGAGAATATTTATAATAATATAAATGTTTATTGAACACCTGAAAAAAATCACACCAAAACGATTAAAAAACAGAGCAGAAAGAGCCCCATGATAGGGAATAGGTCCCCTGAACCCAAATATATAGTACAATTCACAAACATGTCCTGGCTAAGAAATACATAACCCTCCTTCATAACACAAATATAGTGCAGTGAGGAAAATACATATACCAGATATAAACCAGCGTAGCTGGAGGAAAAATGCATAGACCAGATGAATATCTATAGATCACAGAGTCAGATACCACAAATGACATAAATGGATACAATACCTACACCTGTCTAAACGCTGCCTCACTGCATGAGCTGGAATTAAAGAGGGCAGGGGTGCCGAATAGGAGGCTCATGTGATGAACATGACCAGGTTATCAAGTCTAGAGGGTCAGGCTGGACCGTGCCCGACGCGTGTCGCCATCAAAATGGCTTCATCAGGGGCAAGGTAGATGGCAAGCGCTGCATCAAGTGGTCTCAACTCCTCTTCCGCCATCTTAACATCACACACAGTACAATCCTCAATGGTGGCACCCCAATTAACCTTTTATTTCTCCACATCACAACTCTCCAAGTGCCCAACTGACTGTTGGGAACCACAGATGTCTGCAGATCTTTTCACACATTGTATGCCATAGGCATAGGAAGTGTACGCTAAAGATTCACAGAGTCAAGAGGAGGAAATCATCTGCACCAAAGTCAAATTTTTTCTCACTTTAATCCATGGCCAGACAAAGTTTTGTCCGAGCATAAACCAAACCCTCATCAACAGACGTTAACCCGTTGAGTGAAGGTGATCCATTTGTGACACGACTCAGATATTTGAGGCACCCGTGGACTGTACTGTGCTGTCAAGGCAGGAAGAGGAGTAGGGTGACTCTCAGGGTGAGGAGTGGGAGAACAGAGAGGATGACGATGAGGTAGTAGATCACACTTGGTGTAAAGCAAGAGGCGTGCAGCTGAGTAGCTCAGCAGATGAGGAGGAGGAGAAAGACGAGGTTACGTAGACAAAGCGTTATGTAACCACGACAACCAATGCATCCTGAGGCCTAATTCTGGCAGTGGACTATCTTGGGTCTTTTTTTCAGACCAGCAAAAATCTAAAAAATCATGTTAGCTGTCAAATTTTTTAAAAAAAGACCTAGTAGAGTAAAAAAAATTTAAATAATTCCAGTACTACATGCATGAACTGGCACATGCGCGATCAACATGCGTTCATCTGGGAATGTCATTGTGCTAAAATGCAGACTAGCGGGTCTCGCCAACCACCGTACACACCATCAACCACATCTTCTGATTCTTCCTCCTCCCTCACCGTGGCAAGTGTTGTCACACAGGCTGAAGAACCTCCACTTGTTTACCCCCTACAGTTGGGATGATTAAGAGCCTGTCAGCTGATACGGAATTGGACATGCCTGTTGTTTTTGCCTGATCTTACATACCAAGCACACCCCATCTTTCTCAATCCACCGTAACATCCCCGCCTGCACCTCTCTCATGGTCCAGTAGCTTGTCGTGTTCACCCTACTCCACCCTGTGTCGGCACAGCAGCAAACCCTCGTTTGTGCAGTTGTGCTCACATAAAAGATTCTTTACTCCTACACATGGCAAAGTTAGCTTGAATTTCACAATCTTTAATCTACTAATAATAATAACCTTTATTTATATATCACAAACACATTACGCATAGCTTTACGAGTCAGAAGTTCATATAAAACAGTCAAAAGTTACCAAGTTTAAGATAATCAAACAATTCAAGCAAAAATAATGACGACCCAGCTCTTCATAGCTTACAACCTACTATAAGGTGAGGGTGACACCAATTACAGGTGCTTATTTACAATGATGGTACAACCATCTTGAGGAAATGAGGGGTAGATAAAGGCTGCATGAGCCTTATGGCTACGGTTGAGTTTGATGGCGAATTATGTTCAGAGAAGTAGAGAATAAGATATATATACACTGCTCAAAAAATAAAGGGAACACTAAAATCCCACATCCTAGATATCACTGGATGAAATATTCCAGTTGTAAATCTTTATTCATTATATAGTGGAATGTGTTGAGAGCAATGAAACATAAAAGTCATCAGTGTAAATCAAAATTAATATCCCATGGAGGTCTGGATTTGGAATGATACTCAAAATCAAAGTGGAAAATCAAATTACAGGCTGATCCTACTTCAGTGGAAATGCCTCAAGACAAGGAAATGATGCTCAGTAGTGTGTGTAGCCTCCATGTGCCTGTATGACCTCCCTTCAACACCTGGGTATGCTCCTGATGAGTGGCGGATGGTCTCCTGAGGGATCTCCTCCCAGACCTGGACTAAAGCATCCACCAACTCCTGGACATTCTGTGGTGCAACGTGATTTTGGTGGATGGAGCGAGACATGATGTCCCAGATGTGCTCAATCGGATTCAGCTCTGGGGAACGGGCGGGCCAGTCCATAGCTTCAATGCCTTCATCTTGCAGGAATTGCTGACACACTCCAGCCACATGAGGTCTGACATTGTCCTGCATTAGGAGCAACCCAGGGCCAACCGCACCAGCATATGGTCTCACAAGTGGTCTGAGGATCTCATCTCAGTACCTAATAGCAGTCAGGCTACCTCTGGCTAGCACATGGAGGGCTGTGTGGCCCTCCAAAGAAATGTCACCCCACACCATTACTGACCCACTGCCAAACCAGTCATGCTGAAGGATGTTGCAGGGAGCAGATCGCTCTCCACAGTGTCTCCAGACTCTGTCACGTCTGTCACATGTGCTCAGTGTCAACCTGCTTTCATCTGTGAAGAACACAGGGCGCCAGTGGTGAATTTACCAATTTTGGTGTTTTGTGGCAAATGCCAAGCATCCTGCACGATGTTGGGCTGTGAACACAACCCCCATCTGTGGACGTCGGGCACTCAGACCATCCTCATAGTGTCGGTTTCTAACTGTTTGTGCAGACACATGCACATTTGTGGTCTGCTGGAGGTTATTTTGCAGGGCTCTGGCAGCGCTCCTCCTGTTCCTCCTTGTACAAAAGCGGAGGTAGCGGTCCTGCTGCTGGGTTGTTGCCCTCCTATGGCCCCCTCCACGTCTCCTGGTGTACCGGCTTGTCTCCTGGTAGTGTCTCTAGCCTCCGGACACTACGCTGACAGACACAGCAAACTGTAAGGTTCTTTGTACATGTTCTTGAAACTCAGTTTTCCGTCAGCCATTTTGCTTTCTGTCTTGCTGCAGCTATCTTGCCCTCAGTCAATATGGAGTTTTCAGCTTTCATGTTCCCGCCCTGATTCTCTCCCTCTTGCTTCTTAAGCAGCCACAGCTGAGCAATCAGTGCTTCAGAATCTAGCCTGCAGTGAACCTGTGACCTGACTCCTGGAAGCCTTGGACTATGTACTCCAGCTATTCCTACTGAGGAACTCTGAACACTTGTGGACTCTGGAACCCTGCTCTTTGAAAGATCCACGTTTGCATGGACTTACGGTAACAGAGAAGAAGATCCTGAACCTGTTGTGGAGAGTGATTGCTGAGCTTAAGTTACTCTGGCCTGCTGTGTCTCCTGCTTCTGTATCTGCAAACTGTGTGACTATTTTTGCCACTTGTATGAAGTAATACAAGACCTTCTATATCAAACCTGTGTCTCATGTATTTTCATCGCACCCAAGCACAAGACGCTATATGAACTGTACTACATACATTACAAGATTCTGAAGCCAAAACGTTAGTGTCTGCTGGGTCTGGGAAGGCTGTGTCTGCTGTAACTGTGGATATCAGACGTCCAGTTGTACTTTCTGTGATGACAGTGGTTGTGACTTCTCACAACCATTCCAGGTGAGCAATTCCCTTAAGTTTTTTTTTTCTGCAGTGTTACCACAGGTAAACACTATTGTTTTTTTTTTTTTCTCTTCCCTCTTTTGTGTCTGCTGTAACTGTGGATATCAGATGTCCGGTTGAAATTTCTGTGATGATAGTGGTTGTGACTTCTCACAACCATTCCAGGTGAGCAGTTCCCTTAATTTTTTTTTCTCTTTGCAGTGTTACCACAGGTAAACACTATTGTTTTTTTTGTTTTTTTTTCTTTTCTCCTCTCCTTCCAGTACTCCTGTCTTAAAAGATCTGGAAAATGGAGGCCCGCATAAAGGAACTTTGCGGAGTGACTGATAATATCCTTGCAGATTTACAGACTATAAAAACCCGTTTTACAAACCTACAGGACCTCACTAATCACAATTTGCAAGTGTTTGGACAGACTGCCCAGGATTTGCGAGCCAGGATTGAGGTTCTAGAGGAGCGAGTCCAGGCTCCTGCCGTAGCCCCAAGTTCTGGGATTCCCAAGTTGCCCCCTTTTCGTTTTGGCGGTGAACGTGAAAAATTCAGGGGATTTATTAACCAATGCAATCTGTTTTTTTCTGCACATACTTCACAATTTCCCACTGAACGATCTAAAGTGCTTACTATAATTATGTTACTTACCAACAAGGCTTTGATGTGGGCAAACCCTCTGATTGAGACTGAGGATGAATGTTTGGATCATCTTGATGCTTTCATTTCAGCCATGGGGCAGGTGTTTGATGACCCCAATCGAGGTGCAACAGCTGAAGCAGCCATGTTAACTTTGCGCCAAGGTAAGCACTCGGTAGCCGAATATGCCTTGGATTTCAGGAGATGGGCCCTTGATACCACCTGGGACAGTTCCGCCAAAAAATCTATTTTTCGAAAGGGGTTGTCTCCACTAATTAAGGATGAACTTGCTCGTGCAGACCCTCCCACTGCGTTAGGTGACTTTATTAACTACTGCATCCGTATTGATGCTCGCCTGACTGAACGCAGGCAAGAGAGATGGTTCGAAAGCAATCGCACTAACCTTTTCCTACCTTCCTCCCCAGCTAAGGAACCTTTGAGTAGGATCACACGGGAACCTGAACCTGAACCCATGCAGGTAGACTCTTTACAAAGACGGGTTAGTGATGCACGCAAGGAACATCGTTTTAAGGAAAATCTATGTTTCTATTGTGGTAAGTCAGGGCACTTCATTATAAACTGCCCCAGCCGATCTCGTAAGACTACTGCAGCACTCATTCACTGTGAGTGTTGCGAGAGGAGATCTGTCAGGTCCGAGCCTCAGGCTCCAGAGAGATCTGCAGCAACAGATCTTGATTTCTCGGACTTAAACTCCGTTACTTCTGAGGACGATGACTGTGTAAACGCTGCAATTTTTCAAGTTTCCTCAGCGGTGTCCCAGCTGAGTTGTAGGAAAAACAATTCTCATTGCTTCCTTTCCATCAAACTCTGGGTTAACTCAGTCTGGGTGTCTAGCTCTGCTATGATCGACTCAGGGGCAAGTGGGAATTTTATGGATGTCTCCTTTGCTCTGAAACAGGGGATACGTTCAGTGAAGAAGGCTACTCCAGTACAGATGGAAACTGTGGATGGCTCCCTGCTGACCTCTGGACCAGTGGATCAGGAAACGGAGCCTTTAAGGGTCCTTATGGGTAAAGATCATCAAGAGAAACTGTCCTTTATGCTTATCTCTTCTCCCCACTTTCCCATTATTCTAGGGCTACCATGGCTGCAGGCTCAGAACCCTACCATTAACTGGGAGACCAAGGAATTACACTTTCCAGAGAAACAGATGAGTCCAGAAGTTTCAGCTTGCTCTGTTCCTAAAGGAACCATGTCAGTCCCTGAACTACCAGCTGTATACCAGGACTATGTGGATTTATGTGACAAGAAGAACGCTGACCAGCTTCCCCCTCACCGTCCATATGATTGTCCAATTGAATTATTGCCTGGAGCAGAGATACCTTTTGGTAAGATCTACCCCTGGCGGGGCCTGAGCTAAAGGCTTTAAAGGATTACATAGACGAAAATCTAGCCAAGGGCTTCATACGCCCCTCTTCATCTCCTGCAGGTGCACCCATCTTCTTTGTGAAGAAGAAAGATGGATCTCTGAGACCCTGCGTAGACTATAGGGAACTCAATAAGGTTACTATTAGAAACCGTTATCCATTGCCTTTAATCCCTGAGTTATTGGAGAGAGTGCGGCATGCCAAAATTTTCTCTAAATTGGATCTCCGTGGGGCCTATAACTTGGTCCGTATTAGACCTGGGGATGAATGGAAGACTGCATTCAGGTCACGCTATGGACACTTTGAATATCTAGTTATGCCTTTTGGTCTGAGTACCGCCCCAGCCACTTTCCAACACTTGGTGAATGACATCTTCAGGGATCTCCTAGATACATTCGTGGTGATTTATTTGGATGATATTCTAATTTTTTCTAACTCCACAGAGGAACATCATGGACATGTGAGAATGGTCTTGGAACGTCTAAGACAAAACCATCTTTACATCAAACTTGAAAAGTGTGAATTCCATAGGACCGAAATTCAATTTCTGGGGTATGTACTGTCTACACAAGGAATTAGTATGGATGGAAGTAAGACCCAAGCCATCAAGGATTGGCCAAGTCCTAGAAATGTGAAGGAGGTGCAGCGCTTCATCGGGTTTGCCAATTTCTATAGACGTTTCATTAGGAATTTCTCTGAGGTAGTGTCACCTATCACCCAACTTACCCGGAAAGAGTCTAGGTTCTCCTGGACTCCCCAAGCCCAGGAAGCATTTTCTCGTCTAAAAGATAAATTTACCACCGCACCTATCTTGGTACATAAGAGCAAAATCCCATGGTAATCAGAAAAATTGTACAAATTTTATTAAGCATAATAAATCACAACAATTTTTATAAAAAATGCAAGATAAAAGAGACGGAAAAAATCTCCTAATGGTAGATATAGCTGCGAGCAAATGAGACCAAAGTATCCCAATCTATGTAGTAATATTTATATAATCAAGAAACCTCTAACATAGTTTCTGAATGTCAGAAAGGTTAATTTCATAACTGACTGATAACATCTACTGTGGGGCAATAATAGAGTGAAAATCTTGGCCTTAAATTAGCCAGAAAATTATACTATCCCTATCAGGAGCTCACAATCAAATAATAAATACAACCCGTATTGAACTAATAAGAGGTACGCATATGTGTGCTGGGGAACGGTGTAGACCACTAATGCCGCTATATAAGATCAGCCTGACCTCCAGTCATAGCCCATATTACAAGGCAATGCGGAGCACCCCGTTCAATGAACACACACACGCTATTGATAAATAACACATTATCTAATGGGACCCTCAGGGTCATTTACCTGGATCCTAGCAGCATAAAAATAGGAAGGAGATGCTGTCCCTCTGCCCCGACGCGCACGTTTCGCCCTGCTTCTTCGGGGGGCGTGTCTGGAGCAGAGGGTGTGCGTGTTTAAATATATGGCTCCAACCAATCCGGAAGGCTACATAATGAATCTTAACTGTTACTGGCAAATACCTATTATTACGGCGCATGCGCCGTTTTCTGCATACTAATTATAATGAAGCCTAATAAAAGTAAACTTAATCCATCACTAGACAAAACACATCTGTATGGCGCAGGCACAGATGGGGCACCGCTCATGTCAAAATTAACAACAGCGCGCGGTCCCGGTGGCGCCCCACAATCCATCACGATAGTCATGTGATCGGACTGGAGGTGCGTCAGCGATGTAGTCCGCGCCCATATTGTTAGAGCGCGCCACCATCTTGCGCATGCGCGCCCGTGTAAAATGTCAGTGAGGGTAAGTATAGAGACTTAACTCTTTAAGGCCAGCTTGGACAACACTAATGTGAATATGACCCTAAAAGATAAATAGTGCTTAATGTAAATATGCCTGAAGGTGCAATATTTACGTGAAAAATAACATAATATAAGGAAATAATATATATTGAGGAAAACAAGTGAAATAAAAAATGCTAATATATATATGCCTGAGGGCAACATTACATGACAATAAAAAGTGAAAAAAGAGAAGAAACATAATTGGAATAAATAAGTAAAAGGGAAAAGTGAGGAATAAATAAGTATAAGACTTGTAATACAGTGCATTTGGACATTGTTTACGATTTAAACAAGAAATGAACGTAGCTTAAGTGCAATAAGTGTGTCCATAGAAATTTTTTTCTCGTTACTCCATTTATTATGTTGACTTGTCTTCTTCAGCGATATAGTAAACCATCCGAAAACTTCACGTCATCAAATCGCATATTAATTACCGCTTCAGTAACCAAAAACCGGACTAAGGAAAACAAACAAACAAATTAATAACACAATTAAAAAACATAAAAAATCACCCTATGCTCATGGATGTCAGGAGGCCCCAAAGGGGAACATAATTCTCGAAATCACAAAAATGCCCCAAATCCAGGGCTTTCATTAAGTCCTTGTGGATACAGGGTGCCTAGTCTAAATATCCATTTGCATTCAAGTTTAGCCAACTCCCTTCCCAAATCTCCACCCTAAATCCCAATGTGAGCATATCGATGCCCTTGATCTTCAATAAATGTGTCTTACAGTTGTGAAACTTTTGAAATGCCTCGGAAGTGTTTTCAAAGAAGTTTCATCTTCGGCAGTCCTTGCCTTTTCGATATCCAAGCAATGCTCACGTGTGCGAATCTTTAATTCACGAGTCGTGAGACCAATGTAAATTTTTTTGCATGGACAGGAAGCGTGATAAATAACTCCCTTAGAAGAACAGGTGATACGCTTCCGAATTTCGAAAATCCTTGAGCCATCATGATTTTCAAAAATATCACTTTTGACTAAATTAGCACAGGCCTTGCAGAGACCACAAGGAAAGAAACCAGGACTGCCAAGGTCATCACCCCTCAATGGTTCAAAATGGCTATGTACCAATTTGTCACGTATACCCCTAGATCGCCTGGCTACCAAGGAAGGGTATGGATCAAGAATTTTCTTAAGGATAGGATCCGTATGCAAAACCTTCCAATGCTTCTTAATAACATCTCTAAATTCATCCCACTGATTGTGAAATGTAGTGATGAATAGTGTTGAGCATTCCGATACCGCAAGTATCGGGTATCGGCCGATATTCGCGTTATCGGAATTCCGATACTTAATTCCGATACTTTTTCAATATCGTATACCGGAATCGGAAGTTCCCATAATTCTTTGAGAGGCAATGTGATGTTAGTCAGCCAATGATGAATCTTATGAAGTGTGGGCACATCCTGTAATGCTGCGGTCATCTTAACTAATGGCATGGCTGTGATTGGCTGCTGAAATGATGTCAGAATGCACTATAAAAGGCGCCGCCGCCATTTTAGCATCACTGTGCTGTGAATTCAGTTAGGGACAGAACGCTACTCTGCTCACTCTGAGGGACAGTTAGATATTGCGATTTTGTGTACTACTGTGCTTGAGGCAGGCTAGTTTACCAACAGGTCCTGCCCACATCCTTCTTCCTAGTGAGGATTCAACATCATCAGCCGGCGTTCCTGATCTGGCCACGGAGGCCAGAGATCACCGGCTTTCATCAACGGATGTAAGTTTCGTCTGCGGGCCATAGGAGGCTGAAGTCAGACTTTCTACTGCAAGTGACCCATCGGGGTTGTCAGCAGGCCAGAGGAGGCTGAAATTGGACTTTCTATTGCAAGTGACCCATCGGGGTTGTCAGGTAAAACCTGTGCAAACAGGACTATTTTCTCCACAGTGCACCACTAATACTCATTCATCTGAGCTGTCACCGGCGGGACAGTGTCAATTTCTTCTGACCTTTCTGCATAAAAGGTTTTTTAGGATTTCTGCAGCGTTTTTCTGCTCCATCGTTAAAAGAGGACCTCTTTTACTTTTTCAGGGTTTGTCCATATTAATACCCATATGAATAAATACCTTATGCGTATTATGACTATTTAGTCCTTTGGTTTGGGGTTTACTACATAATAGACTACAGGCTTTTCTCATCACCTTTTTCTCACGGGTCTTAGTGCAATATTTATTTATTACTGTATTATTACATCTGCATCTCAAACTGTTCTACAGAGTGCGTCTGAATTTATGTATTGTTTTCCATTTGACACATGCATATTCCTATTTTTCTACAGATCCTTTTGTGTCTTGTAGTTTTTATGTGCGCAAACTATTTTTATTTTCAATTATAGAGGGCCATGTTATTGACTTTGCATTGACGTGTAAAAGATTTATGTTGTGCCACTGGCTATATGTATTCTAAAGGTGTACCCAGTCTCAACAGATCATTAGTCTGATTGTTCTTTGATTCTCCTAAATGTGAATTTGTCTGATTTGGTGTCAAACTTGACTTTGTCCCTATTTTTGTTTTGCCATGTGACCCAATGATTATACAAATCTATATAGGGTTTGGCATCATCAAAAGTAACAGAATATTAGCATGCATGCATATTTAGGATATAAAAGAGAAGTATCTTGTTGTGCCAGAGTGTTCCTAACTCCTGAATGGATATAAAACAATATGGTCTACGGATCAGGTAAAATCGAGGGTCCGCATGTCTATATTTTATACAATTTGAGTGGGCAAGGGTGGGATTTAGAGATTAGCCCATTCATGAAAGTTTTGGGAGCTGAGAACCTTCAGGAGTTGTTAACCATGCTTTGAGGTCGATTGAATGCCATGTCACTCAGGCGGGCAATCACTGCTGTCAAGCGCAATGGAAAGCAACACACGGTTGGTCCTGTGGCCAGCAGCACAGGAGGGGTAAGGGTAAAACATGAATATATTAGATTATGTTTTACTATTTGGAGCAAGTTTGAAGTTTTCTTTAAGGATTGGAAAACCACCTTCAGTTAGGAATCGGATCAATCAAACAGGGCACAATATGGAATAATGTGCGTTGTTATACACAGTAACTTACAAACGTGGTTCTCTCTGGCATCTATGTACATGGGCAAGTATTACTCTAATTTGGGTCTAATGTGTAGTTTATTGGGTGCAATATAGGCTCATTGTAGGACTGCAAACACACAATTTGGTTCTTTGCAGGTAGAATATGGTACTTTATGCAAAGTATATGGCTGTGTGCAGGCACAGAATCGCACTGTCCTATGAAAACAAACTATGGGACTATTGTGGCATGGTATGGCGGTCTCTGGCCACTGTTTAGCATAATATAGTACTATATGGACATTGGACAACAACAACTTTTTAATGTGCTGGTATTGTTGTGGTTACAATTAAAGAAATATTCTCAATTTGTCTCTGGAGCAGGTCAGAGCTATGTTGCTCTTTACTTCTTTGTTTCTGATAGGATAGGCTGAGTTATAGTATTAGTAGAACTATAAAGTTCTGCTGTAACACATTCAGCTATTAGTGATTTGTTTTATAATGTACACTGCTATCACTGTATTTACGGTACATATAGAGATAATGGCACTTGAACAAGCACATAGCTCAGGATAGTCAGAGCTGTGATTAGGAGAACTGCTCTTGGAGAAGCTAGTGCTATAGATTGGTGATTTTGCAAGTAGAGATGGGCGAACCCGAACAGTAAAGTTCGGCATCCAGACCGAACACCTATGACCTATGACCTATGACCCGACATGAAATGACACTTGGTGTACATAGGGTTAACCATGTCTTTTCATGTCCTTTGCTATCTAATTTGCACAAACAATTAAATCAGACTATGTGTGCAAAATTTCACACCTGTAGGGGTTTATTAAAGGTGTAAATTCGTAGCAAAAAAGTCCGTTTTTTTTTACAACGAATTTACACCTTTAATTAACCCCTACAGGTGTGAAATTTTGCACACATAGACTGATTTAATTGTTTGTGCAAATCAGATAGCAAACGACATGTAAAAGACATGGTTAACCCTATGTACACCAAGTGTCATTTCATGTCGGGTGCTTCTGTCTTTTCACTGAACCCGGCTTTACCCGGCAATTGAATCAGAGGATATTTTACTATGTAGAAGTGTATAAACTATACATATATGTATATATATATATGTCACAATGACATGTATATATATATATATATATATATGTATTCTATGTGTGTATATTTAGTGTTTACAAGGAAAGAATGGGGTTTTTTTAGTTGCGAATTTTGTTCCCATAGACTTACATGGGACTTCCGGTATCGGTATCGGGTATCGCCGATATTTTAGTGATATCGGCGATACCATTCCGATTCCGATACTTTAGGATATCGGAAAGTATCGCTCAACTCTAGTGATGAACCTCACCTGATTAGTACTCGGTTTGCTTCTCTGGGATTTTGCCAATAGGGATTCTCTAGATGTTCTCTTAGCCCTGGTATATCCTCTTCGGATACTTCTATTGCTGTATCCCCGCTCTTCAAAGCGCTGAGCAAGCTTTTTAGATTGTAATTCAAATTCATTATTGTCTGAGCAGATGCGTTTTATCCGTAAGAATTGCCCAATAGGGATTCCTTGAATAAGACTTTTTGGGTGGAATGAATTGGCATGAAGAAGAGAATTGGATGCCGTTTTTTTACGAAAAACTGTCGTGGACAAAGAACCATCAATGGAAGCTGAAACAGAAATATCCAAAAACTCAATATTCCGACCATAATTGTATGTCAAGTGAATATTGTATGGGTTATCATTCAAAGCATTCATGATGTTTTCCAATTCACTGGCAGAGCCCTCCCAAATGAAAAGAACATCATCAATGAACCTCATCCAATAGTGGACTCGGTCCATATTGGGTATTTTATCACTTTGAAAAATTTCCCGTTCCCAATATCCCATAAACAAATTTGCGTAAGAGGGGGCACATGAGGCCCCCATTGCAGTCCCCTGCCGCTGAAGAAAAATTTTTTTGTTAAATGTAAAAACATTATGTTTTAGAATGAATTCTAACAATTGGATTAATAGTTCTGCCATGGGTCTCGGGATACTGCTTGTATTCAAAAACCATTGGACAGCTCTTATACCATCTTGATGTCTTATAGACGAGTATAAGGCCTCCACATCTGCCGTAACTAATATCATTTCATTACTCAGTTGGACATGATTTAAATGATTTAAGGCTGCTGTTGTATCTTTAATGTATGACGGTAATTCCTGTACCAATGGTTTCAAGAAGTGATCAATGACATCGCAAATGATTTCACACAATCCTTCATTGCCCGAAACTATTGGTCTCCCAGGGGGGTCTTCAATATTTTTGTGGATTTTTGGAATCAAATAAAACGTTGGTAGTTTGGGTTTCAAATTCTTAATTACATCCACTACTCTCTTAGGGATGACCTGGTGTTCAAAGGCCGACAACAGGATTCCAACCAGATCTTGTTGGAATTTGACTGTTGGATTGAATGTTAGCTGCTTATAATTATCTTGATTATTCAACAATTTTTCAGCTTGTGCAATATACATGCAATTTGGCCAGATCACAATGTTGCCACCCTTGTCGGCCACCTTGAACACCACGTCATCCCATTGTTCCATTTCCATTAAGGACTCTCTTTCCATTTTGGTGATATTGGAAACACCAGACCGTTTTAGGGACAAAGTTTTGATGTCTTCTGATACCAATTTAGTGAACACATCAACAGCTGGTACCACTGACATGGAGGGAAATTTTTTTGATTTGCCAATCAAATGGCTTGGAAAATGACTCACCTCCACATCTTGTTCATCCATCAAAGACTGAAGATTAGCTAATGCCTCTTGTTCTTCCCTAATAGGGAATAACTCAAAGAGTTCAGATTTAAAATGGAGTTTTTGTAATATTATTTTCCTTGAAAACAAGTGCAAATCCTTTGTCAATGTGAATGGATCTAGATGAGATGAGAGGGAGAAGGTTAACCCCTTTTGTAACAATGAGATTTGTGTAGGTGTTAACACATGTTGAGATAAGTTTATTACCTTTAGATGATCCTCACGGTAATTTCTATTATAATTTTTCTTTTTACCAAATTGTCTAGTTCGAGGTCTCACATCAGGTTCTGGGGCTTGACTGCCATTTTCACTGACTGATGAGACTGATTGAATTGAGGAACTGCGGGAAAATCCTCTTTTAGTAGCACCTTTCTTCAATTGCCATCTGAAAATTTTTTCACTGGCAAAGTCAGTGCTATCGCGCTCATATTTATTAAATTTATCAGTACTTATAGTCTTTTCCCACTTCTCCATTTCTTTTTCTAGATTATTAATCACATCTTGAAAACTGGCTGCTGTCATCTCAGATTGAAGCTTTTTTTGTAATTCAGTAATCTCCTCCTCCAATTTGGTTAAAGTCATAATATTTTTTTCATTTATTATCCGTATGAATTCCAAAGAACATGTATTAGCTGCTTGTATCCACCTCTGAGTGAGATCCTCATCTTCCAAATCAAAGGTTGGATAAACCTGAATCCTCAATCCACGTGGTATAATTTTTTGTTCACTATAATTTTGTAACGCAGTCTTTGTCCACCACAGTTTTGTTTTTTTATGCAAAGCATTCTTATATTTCTTTAAAACCTCCTGACTGGTGATTGAGGTATGACCCATACCAGATCCCACACCTTTTTTAAAAACATCAGTAGCCTTTGCTAGCCAAGAATTTTCCTTGGTCTTAAAATCCATAGTAAATCGGCACACTGTTGAAACAACAGCCAATAAATTTAGTATAGAAACAATGGTGCCTATATTATAGAAAATAGTATCTGCTCTAGACAATACAAACTTTTACCAGATTAATTGTCAATGATAAGACAAAATACACAAGAGCAAAATCCCATGGTAATCAGAAAAATTGTACAAATTTTATTAAGCATAATAAATCACAACAATTTTTATAAAAAATGCAAGATAAAAGAGACGGAAAAAATCTCCTAATGGTAGATATAGCTGCGAGCAAATGAGACCAAAGTATCCCAATCTATGTAGTAATATTTATATAATCAAGAAACCTCTAACATAGTTTCTGAATGTCAGAAAGGTTAATTTCATAACTGACTGATAACATCTACTGTGGGGCAATAATAGAGTGAAAATCTTGGCCTTAAATTAGCCAGAAAATTATACTATCCCTATCAGGAGCTCACAATCAAATAATAAATACAACCCGTATTGAACTAATAAGAGGTACGCATATGTGTGCTGGGGAACGGTGTAGACCACTAATGCCGCTATATAAGATCAGCCTGACCTCCAGTCATAGCCCATATCACAAGGCAATGCGGAGCACCCCGTTCAATGAACACACACACGCTATTGATAAATAACACATTATCTAATGGGACCCTCAGGGTCATTTACCTGGATCCTAGCAGCATAAAAATAGGAAGGAGATGCCGTCCCTCTGCCCCGACGCGCACGTTTCGCCCTGCTTCTTCGGGGGGCGTGTCTGGAGCAGAGGGTGTGCGTGTTTAAATATATGGCTCCAACCAATCCGGAAGGCTACATAATGAATCTTAACTGTTACTGGCAAATACCTATTATTACGGCGCATGCGCCGTTTTCTGCATACTAATTATAATGAAGCCTAATAAAAGTAAACTTAATCCATCACTAGACAAAACACATCTGTATGGCGCAGGCACAGATGGGGCACCGCTCATGTCAAAATTAACAACAGCGCGCGGTCCCGGTGGCGCCCCACAATCCATCACGATAGTCATGTGATCGGACTGGAGGTGCGTCAGCGATGTAGTCCGCGCCCATATTGTTAGAGCGCGCCACCATCTTGCGCATGCGCGCCCGTGTAAAATGTCAGTGAGGGTAAGTATAGAGACTTAACTCTTTAAGGCCAGCTTGGACAACACTAATGTGAATATGACCCTAAAAGATAAATAGTGCTTAATGTAAATATGCCTGAAGGGGCAATATTTACGTGAAAAATAACATAATATAAGGAAATAATATATATTGGGGAAAACAAGTGAAATAAAAAATGCTAATATATATATGCCTGAGGGCAACATTACATGACAATAAAAAGTGAAAAAAGAGAAGAAACATAATAGGAATAAATAAGTAAAAGGGAAAAGTGAGGAATAAATAAGTATAAGACTTGTAATACAGTGCATTTGGACATTGTTTACGATTTAAACAAGAAATGAACGTAGCTTAAGTGCAATAAGTGTGTCCATAGAAATTTTTTTCTCGTTACTCCATTTATTATGTTGACTTGTCTTCTTCAGCGATATAGTAAACCATCCGAAAACTTCACGTCATCAAATCGCATATTAATTACCGCTTCAGTAACCAAAAACCGGACTAAGGAAAACAAACAAACAAATTAATAACACAATTAAAAAACATAAAAAATCACCCTATGCTCATGGATGTCAGGAGGCCCCAAAGGGGAACATAATTCTCGAAATCACAAAAATGCCCCAAATCCAGGGCTTTCATTAAGTCCTTGTGGATACAGGGTGCCTAGTCTAAATATCCATTTGCATTCAAGTTTAGCCAACTCCCTTCCCAAATCTCCACCCCTAAATCCCAATGTGAGCATATCGATGCCCTTGATCTTCAATAAATGTGTCTTTAGTTGGCTAAACTTGAATGCAAATGGATATTTAGACTAGGCACCCTGTATCCACAAGGACTTAATGAAAGCCCTGGATTTGGGGCATTTTTGTGATTTCGAGAATTATGTTCCCCTTTGGGGCCTCCTGACATCCATGAGCATAGGGTGATTTTTTATGTTTTTTAATTGTGTTATTAATTTGTTTGTTTGTTTTCCTTAGTCCGGTTTTTGGTTACTGAAGCGGTAATTAATATGCGATTTGATGACGTGAAGTTTTCGATGGTTTACTATATCGCTGAAGAAGACAAGTCAACATAATAAATGGAGTAACGAGAAAAAAATTTCTATGGACACACTTATTGCACTTAAGCTACGTTCATTTCTTGTTTAAATCGTAAACAGTGTCCAAATGCACTGTATTACAAGTCTTATACTTATTTATTCCTCACTTTTCCCTTTTACTTATTTATTCCTATTATGTTTCTTCTCTTTTTTCACTTTTTATTGTCATGTAATGTTGCCCTCAGGCATATATATATTAGCATTTTTTATTTCACTTGTTTTCCCCAATATATATTATTTCCTTATATTATGTTATTTTTCACGTAAATATTGCCCCTTCAGGCATATTTACATTAAGCACTATTTATCTTTTAGGGTCATATTCACATTAGTGTTGTCCAAGCTGGCCTTAAAGAGTTAAGTCTCTATACTTACCCTCACTGACATTTTACACGGGCGCGCATGCGCAAGATGGTGGCGCGCTCTAACAATATGGGCGCGGACTACATCGCTGACGCACCTCCAGTCGATCACATGACTATCGTGATGGATTGTGGGGCGCCACCGGGACCGCGCACTGTTGTTAATTTTGACATGAGCGGTGCCCCATCTGTGCCTGCGCCATACAGATGTGTTTTGTCTAGTGATGGATTAAGTTTACTTTTATTAGGCTTCATTATAATTAGTATTCAGAAAACGGCGCATGCGCCGTAATAATAGGTATTTGCCAGTAACAGTTAAGATTCATTATGTAGCCTTCCGGATTGGTTGGAGCCATATATTTAAACACGCACACCCTCTGCTCCAGACACGCCCCCGAAGAAGCAGGGCGAAACGTGTGCGTCGGGGCAGAGGGACGGCATCTCCTTCCTATTTTTATGCTGCTAGGATCCAGGTAAATGACCCTGAGGGTCCCATTAGATAATGTGTTATTTATCAATAGCGTGTGTGTGTTCATTGAACGGGGTGCTCCGCATTGCCTTGTGATATGGGCTATGACTGGAGGTCAGGCTGATCTTATATAGCGGCATTAGTGGTCTACACCGTTCCCCAGCACACATATGCGTACCTCTTATTAGTTCAATACGGGTTGTATTTATTATTTGATTGTGAGCTCCTGATAGGGATAGTATAATTTTCTGGCTAATTTAAGGCCAAGATTTTCACTCTATTATTGCCCCACAGTAGATGTTATCAGTCAGTTATGAAATTAACCTTTCTGACATTCAGAAACTATGTTAGAGGTTTCTTGATTATATAAATATTACTACATAGATTGGGATACTTTGGTCTCATTTGCTCGCAGCTATATCTACCATTAGGAGATTTTTTCCGTCTCTTTTATCTTGCATTTTTTATAAAAATTGTTGTGATTTATTATGCTTAATAAAATTTGTACAATTTTTCTGATTACCATGGGATTTTGCTCTTGTGTATTTTGTCTTATCATTGACAATTAATCTGGTAAAAGTTTGTATTGTCTAGAGCAGATACTATTTTCTATAATATAGGCACCATTGTTTCTATACTATCTTGGTACATCCCAACCCCGAACTTGCCTTCATAATAGAGGTGGATGCTTCAGATTGTGCCGTTGGAGCTATACTCTCTCAGAGAACAGGTGAGAAGAATGTCTTGCATCCCTGTGCCTTCTTTTCCCAGCAGTTGTCTTCGGCTGAGAGGAACTACGATGTGGGCAATAGAGAGTTGTTGGCCATTATTGCCGCCTTCAAAGAATGGAGACACCTTCTTCAGGGAGCTGCACAGCAAATAGTCGTCCTGACAGACCATCGTAACCTTGAATTTATCAGGTCGGCTAAGTGCCTGACTCCTCGCCAGGCTCGCTGGAATCTTTTCTTAAACCAATTTAATTTTGTCATTTCTTATAGACCAGGATCGCGCAATGGAAAGGCTGATGCACTCTCTAGGATTCATTCAGCAGAGACCCGTCCACTTGCTCCTCCTAAGACTATTCTTCCTGACTCTAGATTCCTGGGAGTGATTCATAATCAAGACCTACTTAAGGTCATCAAGGAAGCATACCATGCGGATTCCTTGTTGGCACAACCCCAAGGGACGTAAGTCTTGTCTTTAAAAATGGTGTGTGGATTCTGGGACAACGTCTGTATATTCCTGAAACAGTCAGATTGAGAGTATTGCAACTCATTCACGATTCCAAGATAGCTGGGCATAGAGGAATTCTAAGACACAGGAATTTCTTTCTCGTTTCTTTTGGTGGCCCACTTGCAGGAAGGATGTTTTAAACTATGTCACTTCATGTGAAGTCTGTGCAAGATGCAAAACACCTCGCTCCTCACCAACTGGTCTGTTACAACCTCTTCCCACCCCGTCCCGCCCGTGGGGATCCATTTCTATGGACTTCATTGTGGAGTTACCAACCTCTCAAGGGAAAAACACCATTCTAGTGGTGGTTGATCGTTTAACAAAGGCAGCTCATTTTATTCCTTGTGTCGGCTTACCCACTGCAAAACAGACATCAGATTTGATGATTAAAGATGTGTTTCGCTTACATGGAGTACCGGATGAGGTTATTTCGGATCGAGGGGTGCAATTCACTTCAAGGTTTTGGCAAAATTTCTGTGCAGCATTGGACATTAAAGTAAACCTTTCTTCTGCTTTTCATCCCCAGACTAATGGACAGACCGAACGAACCAATCAAACTCTGGAGCAGTATCTCCGCTGCTTTATCTGCCACCTACAGGATGATTGGGTGGATCTACTTCCATTGGCTGAGTTCTCTTATAACAACTCTCAGAGCGCCTCCACTAAGCAGTCTCCTTTTTACTCCAATCTAGGTTATCATCCTAACATTCTTCCACGATTTCCCATAGAAACGCCTTTACCAGCAGTGGCCGAAAGAATCACGTCTTTACAGAAGAATATGGATCTTCTAAAGGAGAATCTGGAATTGGCTCAGGAAAGGTACAAGAAAGCAGCAGATAAATTTCATAAACCTGCACCAGCTTTCAAGGTAGGAGACCTGGTCTGGCTGTCAACCAGAAATCTTAAGTTAAGGATTCCATCGTGTAAGTTGGGACATAAGTACATTGGACCCTATAAAATCAGTAAAATTATAAGTGCCGTTGCTTGTCGTCTTCAATTGCCTAGAACTATGAGAATCCACCCTGTCTTTCATGTATCCCTACTAAAGGCTGCAACACCCAATACGTTTCCTGGACGTTCTTCTCCTTGCCCTGACCCAGTGCTAGTCGATGGTCAGGAAGAATTTGTGGTGGAAAGAATTCTAGATTCCAGGTTATACAGAAATCAGTTACAATATTTGATTAAATGGCAGGGCTACCCAGTGGAGGACAACTCATGGGAACCAGTCAATAACGTTAATGCTCCTCGTTTGCTCCGCCAGTTTCATCAGAGGTACCCAGACAAGCCTGGTCTGAGGCCATCCGGAGGTTGTCCCTAAGGGGGGAGTAATGTAAGGTTCTTTGTTCATGTTCTTGAAACTCAGTTTTCCGTCAGCCATTTTGCTTTCTGTCTTGCTGCAGCTATCTTGCCCTCAGTCAATATGGAGTTTTCAGCTTTCATGTTCCCGCCCTGATTCTCTCCCTCTTGCTTCTTAAGCAGCCACAGCTGAGCAATCAGTACTTCAGAATCTAGCCTGCAGTGAACCTGTGACCTGACTCCTGGAAGCCTTGGATTATGTACTCCAGCTATTCCTACTGAGGAACTCTGAACACTTGTGGACTCTGGAACCCTGCTCTTTGAAAGATCCACGTTTGCATGGACTTACGGTAACAGAGAAGAAAGATCCTGAACCTGTTGTGGAGAGTGATTGCTGAGCTTAAGTTACTTTGGCCTGCTGTGTCTCCTGCTTCTGTATCTGCAAACTGTGTGACTATTTTTGCCACTTGTATGAAGTAATACAAGACCTTCTATATCAAACCTGTGTCTCATGTATTTTCATCGCACCCAAGCACAAGACGCTATATGAACTGTACTACATACATTACACAAACCTTCTTGCCACAGCTCGCATTCATGTGCCATCCTGGATGAGCTGCACTACCTGAGCCACTTGTGTGGGTTGTAGAGTCCGCCTCATACTACCACGAATGTGAAAGCACAACCAACATTCAAAAGTGACCAAAACATCAGCCAGAAAACATTGGTTCTGAGATGTGGTCTGTGGTCCCCACCTGCAGAACCTCTCCTTTATTGAGTGTGTCTTGATAATTGCCAATAATGTCCATCTGTTGTCTATTCCATTTGCACAACAGCATGTGAAATTGATTGTCAATCAGTGTTGCTTCCTAAGTGGACAGTTTGATTTCACAGAAGTTTGATTTACTTGGAGTTATATTCTGTTGTTTAAGTGCTCCCTTTATTTTTTTGAGCAGTGTATATATGTTATATATAATATATATATATATATATATATATATATATATAGTGCCTACAAGTAGTATTCAACCCCCTGCAGATTTAGCTGGTTTGATAAGATGCAAATAAGTTAGAGCCTTCAAACTGCAAACGAGAGTAGGATTTATTAACAGAAGCATAAATCTTACAAAACAAAAAGTTATGTTGCTCAATTGAATTTTAATAAATTTTAAACATAAAAGTGTGGGTCAATTATTATACAACCCCTATGTTTAATATTTTGTGGAATAACCCTTGTTTGCAATTACAGCTAATAATCGTCTTTTATAAGACCTGATCAGGCCGGCACAGGTCTGTGGAGTTATCTTGGCCCACTCCTCCATGCAGATCTTCTCCAAGTTATCTAGGTTCTTTGGGTGTATCATGTGGACTTTAATCTTGAGCTCCTTCCACAAGTTTTCAATTGGGTTAAGGTCAGGAGACTGACTGGGCCACTCCAACACCTTGACTTTTTCCCTCTTGAACCAGGCCTTGGTTTTCTTGGCTGTGTGCTTTGGGTCGTTGTCTTGTTGGAAGATGAAATTACGACCCATCTTAAGATCCTTGATGGAGGAGCGGAGGTTCTTGGCCAAAATCTCCAGGTAGGCCGTGCTATCCATCCTCCCATGGATGCGGACCAGATGGCCAGGCCCCTTGGCTGAGAAACAGCCCCACAGCATGGTGCTGCCACCACCATGCTTGACTGTAGGGATGGTATTCTTGGGGTCGTATGCAGTGCCATCCAGTCTCCAAACGTCACGTGTGTGGTTGGCACCAAAGATCTCGATCTTGGTCTCATCAGACCATAGAACCTTGAACCAGTCTGTCTCAGAGTCCCCCAAGTGATCATGAGCAAACTGTAGACGAGCCTTGACATGACGCTTTGAAAGTAAAGGTACCTTACGGGCTCGTCTGGAACGGAGACCATTGCGGTGGAGTACGTTACTTATGGTATTGACTGAAACCAATGTCCCCACTGCCATGAGATCTTCCCGGAGCTCCTTCCTTGTTGTCCTTGGGTTAGCCTTGACTCTTCGGACAAGCCTGGCCTCGGCACGGGAGGAAACTTTCAAAGGCTGTCCAGGTCGTGGAAGGCTAACAGTAGTTCCATAAGCCTTCCACTTACGGATGATGCTCCCAACAGTGGAGACAGGTAGGGCCAACTCCTTGGAAAGGGTTTTGTACCCCTTGCCAGCCTTGTGACCCTCCACGATCTTGTCTCTGATGGCCTTGGAATGCTCCTTTGTCTTTCCCATGTTGACCATGTATGAGTGCTGTTCAAAAGTTTGGGGAGGGTCTTAAATAGTCAGAAAAGGCTGGCAAAAGAGATCATTAATCCACACATGTGAAGCTCATTATTCTTGGTGCCTGAACTACTTCTTAATACTTTAGGGGGACCAAACAGAATTTTTGTGGTTTGAGGGGTTGAATAATAAATGACACTCTGAATTAACTTTTAACGTTTTAAAAAAATATATATATATATATAAAACAAAAATTTTTGCTGCAGTGCATTTCCCACTTTCAGGCTGATCTACAGTACAAATGTCACAATGCCAAGTTAATGTGTCAACCAGCTAAATCTGCAGGGGGTTGAATACTACTTGTAGGCACTGTATATATATTATATATAACATATATACACTGCTCAAAAAAATAAAGGAACACTCAAATAACACATCCTAGATCTGATTGAATGAAATATTCTCATTGAATACTTTATTCTGTACAAAGTTGAATGTGCTGACAACAAAATCACACAAAAATCATCAATGGAAATCAAATTTATTAACCAATAGAGGCCTGGATTTAGCGTCACACCCAAAATTAAAGTGGAATGTAATGTCATTAAAACAAGTCAAAATGATGCTCAGTAGTGTGTGTGGCCTCCACGTGCCTGTATGACCTCCCTGTGCCTGTATGACCTCTCTACAATGCCTGTGCATGCTCCTGATGAGGCAGCGGATGGTCTCCTGAGGGATCTACTCCCAGACCTGGACTAAAGCATCCACCAACTCTTGAACAGTCTGTGGTGCAATGTGATGTTGGTGGATGGAGCGAGACATGATGTCCCAGATGTACTCAATCGGATTCAGGTCTGGGGAATGGGTGGGCCAGTCCATAGTTTCAATGCCTTCATCTTGCAGGAACTGCTTACACATTCCAGCCACATGAGGTCTGACATTGTCCTGCATAGAAGGAACCCAGGGCCAATCGCACCAGCATATGGTCTCACAAGGGGTCTGAGGATCTCATCTCAGTACCTAATGGCAGTCAGGCTACCTCTGGCGAGCACATGGAGGGCTGTGCGGCCCTCCAAAGAAATGCCACCCCACACCATTACTGACCCACTTCCAAACCGGTCATGCTGAAGGATGTTGCAGGGAGCAGATCGCTCTCCACGGCGTCTCCAGACTCTGGCACGTCTGTCACATATGCTTAGAGTGAACCTGCTTTCATCTGTGAAGAGCACAGGGCGACAGTGGCGAATTTGCCAATCCTGGTGTTCTGTGGCAAATGCCAAGCGTCCTGCACGGTGTTGGGCTGTGATCACAACCCCCATCTGTGGACGTCGGGCACTCAGACCATCCTCATGGAGTGAATTTCTAACCGTTTGTGCAGACACATGCACATTTGTGGCCTGCTGGAGGTCATTTTGCAGGGCTCTGGCAGAGCTCCTCCTGTTCCTCCTTGCACAAAGGCGGAGGTAGCGGTCCTGCTGCTGGGTTGTTGCCCTCCTACGGCCCGCTCCACATCTTTGGGTGTACTGGCCTGTCTTCTGGTAGCGCCTCCAGCCTCTGGACGCTACGCTGACAGACACAGCAAACCTTCTTGCCACAGCTCACATTGATGTGCCATCCTGGATGAGTTGCACTACCTGAGCCACTTGTGTGGGTTGTAATGTCCGTCTCATGCTACCATGAGTGTGAAAGCACAACCAACATTCAAAAGTGACCAAAATATCAGCCAGAAAGCATTGGTACTGAGATGTGGTCTGCGGTCCACACCTGCTTAACCACTCCTTTACTGAGTGTGTCTTGATAATTGCCAATAATTTCCATCTGTTGTCTATTCAATTTGCACAATAGCATGTGAAATTGATTGTCAATCAGTGTTGCTTCCTAAGTGGACAGTTTGATTTCACAGAAGTTTGATTTACTTGGAGTTATATTCTGTTGTTTAAGTGCTCCCTTTAATTTTTGAGCAGTGTATACAGTACAGACCAAAAGTTTGGACACACCTTCTCATTCAAAGATTCTTCTGTATTTTCATGACTATGAAAATTGTAGAATCACACTGAAGGCATCAAAACTATGAATTAACACATGTGGAATTATACATTACACTTTACAAAAAAGTGTGAAACAACTGAAAATATGTCTTATATTCTAGGTTCCTCAAAGTAGCCACCTTTTGCTTTGATTACTGCTTTGCACGCAGAAAAGGTGAACGGATGGACTCTACATGCCTGGTTCCCACCGTGAAGCATGGAGGAGGAGGTGTGATGGTGTGGGGGTGCTTTGCTGGTGACAATGTTGGGGATTATTCAAAATTGAAGCGGTGAGCGGTCCAGCTCACCCCAAACCATCTCGATTGGGTTCAGGTCTGGTGACTGTGGAGGCCAGGTCATCTGGTGTAGCACCCCAACACTCTCCTTCTTGGTCAAATAGCCCTTACACAGCCTAGAGGTGTGCTTGGGGTCATTGCCCTGTTGAAAAATAAATGATGGTCCAACTAAACACAAACTGGATGGAATAGCATGCTGCTGCAAGATGCTGTGGTAGCCATGCTAGTTCAGTATGCCTTCAATTTTGAATAAATCCCCAACAGTGTCACCAGCAAAGCACCCCCACATCTTCACACCACCTCCTCAATGCTTCACGATGGGAACCAGGCATGTAGAGTCCATCCGTTCACCTTTTCTGCGTGCAAAGCAGTAATCAAAGCAAAAGGTGGCTACTTTGAAGAACCTAGAATATAAGACATATTTTCAGTTGTTTCACACTTTTTTGTAAAGTGTAATGTATAATTCCACATGTGTTAATTCATAGTTTTGATGCCTTCAGTGTGATTCTACAATTTTCACAGCCATGAAAATACAGAAAAATCATTGAATGAGGTGTGTCCAAACTTTTGGTCTGTACTGTAAATATATATATATATATATATATACTGTCCGTTGCAGGTCAGGAACTTTAAGGACCAACTTCCAATGTTAAATAGGATTAATGTGTTACATTCGTTTGTTAGAATAAAAGGCTGCTGTGGCCAATTTAATCCTCCCTGGTGTTCGGCCTATTTATTTCGAGAAAATAAAAAGGTGGGGGGTAGGATAACATATATCTTGCTAATATCCCTTTTCATGGAAGGGATGATATGGCCTTTACAAAGCCCTGATCTCAACATCATTGAGTCTGTCTGGGATTACATGAAAAGACAGAGGGATTTGTAGAAGCCTACATCCACAAAAGATCAGAGGTTAGTTCTCCTAGATGTTGGGTCAACCTCCCTGATCAGTTCCTTCACCATCTGTGTACAAGTGACCTAGACGAACTGATGCTTTGATGTTATTTTGAAGGCAAAGATTGGTCACACTAAATGTTGATTTGATTTACAGCTTTCTTTTGTCCATTCGCTTTGCACTTTTTTAATTGATAAAAAATAAACTGTTAACACAATATCCTAAAGATATAGACCTAAACAAATGGCACTTCCCATTATAAATGTAAATCCAAAAAGCACTGGAAGCATATAGCCACAAATACAACTCTTTATTGGAAAAACCTTCACATAAATAACAACTAAAATATATAAAAACGGGATGTATGTCCAGTATGCTCCCATAGGTTCATATGCAAACTATGGCAAATCTATCTAATAGGGTCTGATATCTATGAGTCGCACTTAGTACCAGGGCAATAGGGTACTCGGAGCCGAGCCCATGGAAATCTATGGGAGTTGTCACTGGTAGCGGTGGCTCGGTCCGTGGCCCTGGGCGCTCATACAATGGGGGATATTTACAGGGGATTTGTAGGTAGTTCGTGACGCCACCTGTGGTATCTGGTTAATTGGACCAGCGCTGCTATCAGGACCTTCACAGGGGATGTTATGGGGCAGCTGGGTGGTAAGTCTCCCACAGGTGAGACGGGTCCCTGGAAGTCTATGGTGATAATGAAGGGTGTAGTAAGAATTCAGTCACACACAATGCAGCTTCTTTTCATACCTTTTACTGGTAGATGGTTCAAGCAGATCCCGGGGAGCTGGTCGGGGTGGAGAATGCACATTCCGGTAACCACTGAGCAGGTTAGAGGCCTCCTTTACTTCAATATGTAGGTGAGTCCAACTTGCCTGAAGCGGAGTTAACTCTGAATCTCCAGCTTTCTCAATAGCTGTACTGCCCGGCCAACGTTGTGGTGGAAACTTCTAAGTGGTGAAAACTAAGTCTATATTTGCTGATCAGGCTAGACTCCTGTTTTCCCTGTCTCCGGTTACGTATTGACACTTAGGGCTGCTCTCTGCGACCTGTAGTCCAGATGCCTCCGGTTTTCTTGTTACTATGCTTGAAACAATAGCAACGCTTCGGACCCCGGTGTCCGGCAATTTAGTGCAGGTAATCAATACCCGTAGCACTGCTCTGTCTTCTCCACTGTGCCCTTCGCCCTGCTTCTGCTCTTTGCATAAGCACTTGTAGCTTTCGATGGAAATAGTCAGCTTTCTTCCGAGCTCGCTGAGCAGCTCTCAGTTTCCTCCTTGTTTCAGCTTCTACTGAGATACTGATTAAGGGTAGCTCTGACTAGGCTAGGATGATGCACTCCACCCGTACTAGCCTCCACTTCTTTGTCAGGTGAGCTACGCTAGCTCTGCGAGGATTCAGTCCTCTCTCCTCTCCAAGTCCAGACTGAACTGGCACAGAACTGCACTGTCTGAAGACGGGAAACTATCTGATCTGAGCTCTTCTCAGACAGGAAACAGACTGACTCTGCTACGTGTCACCACCTCCTATACCCCTGGTGGGTGTGTCTGAAAGTGTGAGTGGCAGTGAATGATAACAAGCTTTTGTGGTTACCTTCCTGTGCATTCTCCTGGATTTTATGTGTGCCTGCGTAGCTGGGCTACACATCCCCCTTGGTAAAACACAGCACTCCCGGGCTGTAAAAGACAAAAAAGAACATTTTGTTTTGCATTAACAATAACATTTTAACTCTTCCCATCCGGGAGGTACGAATTCTTGAACGTTACAATTTGTACAATAGGAAAATACAAAAGTATCAAAATATCAAACGTGTTCATAAATACTAGATACTTGTGGAGGACCCGCACCAAAAACCTCCCACGTGGGTCCTGGGTGGGCTGCAGGACTTCTGACTGCAGACCTCACTCTAGGCCCACCATACGGGTTTTTCTTCAGAGGTAGAGATTGTAGTGGTTTCATGTGAAACCAAGATAATGCACCGAAGCGCAACTATTTACAAAGTAAGTTCTTGGGCTGGCACAGTCCACAGCCACGCAGTCCATGAGGGAAAAAGACACATAAATATATATATATTTCAAACTTTATACATTTTGTCAGTGACAATAAACCCCTGTCTGGGTCTTGCTAACTGGTTTACTAGGACTACTCCTGATAGCGAATAGGCAGTTTTCCTTTAGTGATATGTTCTGATCTACGTGGGGTAGCGTCAGGTATAGTAGTCTCTAACCTTTCTGTTCTGCGTAACGGCAAACTATAGACACGACTCCACCTCTCTAGGGACCTGGCAAGCATGCTAGTGACTGGACGAGGCGGTACTGCTTCACCAGCTTCACCAGAGGACTCCACTTCTTGTGGTGCTTCTTCTTGCGGTTCCGCTGCTTGGGATCCCAATGGTTGAGGGTCTGCCAGAATAAGTTCTTCTGGAACTGGCTCAACTGGCACAATTGGTATGACTGGTGGTAGAGACTCCTCTTGCGGTTGATAAAACTGCAGCACAGGAATAATTACAGCGTCTCCCAATCTGGGCCAATCCGCAGGTAAATCTCCCAAATCCGTGTGTATGACCGCTTCAGCACTCTCTTCTTGATGGACAACAGGGTTTTCTTCACGGAGCTTTAATGGGCAAGGACACAACTTTAAATGATCTCTAGACACAGTTGCCGTCGTTTTTCCTCCATCCTTGCTGATGGTACAGACCTTGCTGTTATCAAAATTGGAATTTTGCACGACGTATGGCTCCTGTTCCCACTGATCATCCAACTTGTGTGTTCTTCTTTTCCTTTTGAGCACCATTTCTCCAGGCATTAAAGGCTTAGCGGGAGCATTTTTGTTATAGTTCTTCTCTTGCTTTTCTCTTACTTTGTTGAGACTGTCTTCTACGCAGGCTTGTACTCTCTTGTACTGTTCCCGTCGAGTTGTGTCCCAATCTTCAACACTGTCATCAGCCTCTGGTTCTACCACTCCCAGCTCCAAATCCATTGGCAGTCTTCCAGGTCTTGCTCTCATAAGGTAAGCTGGAGTGCAGTTGGTGGAACTTACTGGGATGTGGTTGTACAAGTCAACCAGGTCGGGTAACAAGTCTGGCCACCGATTCCTTTCTTCCAGGGGTACAGTTTTCAGTAAATCCATGACAATGTGATTCATCTTTTCACAAAGGCCGTTGGTTTGAGGGTGGTATGGTGTTGTTCTGATCTTTTTGCATCCATACAATTGACAGAATTCCTGAAACAGTTCAGCTTCAAAGGCTGGACCTCGATCAGTCAGTACCTGCTCTGGATATCCGTGTGGTCTGCAGAAACTTGCTTGGAAGACCTTGGCTGCTGTCTCTGCTGTCAGATCTTTGACAGGGGCGACCACCAGGAATTTGGAATAATGATCCACCATGGTCAGGGCATACGAGTATCCTGACCTGCTTGGGGACAACTTAACGTGATCCAATGCTACGATCTCCAGAGGACGAGTCGTCCGGATAGGCTGCAAGGGTGCTCTCTGACTATGATAGTCTTTTCGTCTGAGACCACAGGGTCCACAGTTCCGGCACCACTTCTCGATGGAGCTGCGCATCCCTACCCAGTAGAACCGACACCTCAACAGGGTCTCCAGCTTTTTCCAGCCAAAGTGTCCTGCTTGATCGCGGTAGGCTTCCAACACCATTTGGATGTCTGCTCTGGGCACCACTATCTGCCAAACCATCTCATGGGTCCTTGGGTCGACATATCTCCTGCACAACTTCTCTCGGTATATGAACAACCGGCTTCTTTCATTCCACAGGAGCTTTGCTGGTATTGGTGCGTCTTTCTCCAAGGAGGAATCTTCCTGTCTTATCAGCTCCTTGATACGGCTGACCACTGGATCGCTGTCTTGAGTCTCCTTCCAGCTGTGATGGGTAAAGGGTTCAACATCTCACCACACCGCTTTCTGTAGACTCGTTGCTCTTGGACCATCCCATTTCGATGGAACGCAGGTAGCTCGATTTCTTCCAGATCATCTGATTCTTCCTCCGTGTCGGACTCATGCGGCATTTTGGACAAGGCGTCCGCGTTAGCATTTTTACGGCCCGCTCTGTACTTGATGGTAAACTGATAATTTGACAACCGAGCCATCCAACGTTGCTCCATGGCTCCCAGCTTGGCTGTTTCCAGATGCGTCAAGGGGTTATTGTCTGTAAACGCAGTGAACCGGTTGGAGGCAAGGTAATGTTTAAATCTTTCGGTAATGGCCCAGACCAGCGCCAGGAACTCCAGTTTGAAGCTGCTATAGTTTTCCGGATTCCTCTCAGTTGGCCTGAGTTTTCTGCTGGCATATGCGATGACTTTTTCTTGACCGTTCTGCTTCTGACTGAGGACCGCTCCTAATCCTTCGTTACTGGCATCTGTGTATAGCAGGAACGGTTGGCTGTAATCTGGGTAGGCTAAGATTTCATCGCCGGTAAGGATCTCTTTCATCTCTTTGAATGCCTCAGCTTGTTCTTTTCCCCAATTGAATGGAAGGTTTCTGCTCTTAAGAGGTTGTCCTACCAGGAGTTCCTGCAAAGGTGCCGCTTTCTTAGTGTAATCTTTTACAAACCTCCTGTAGTAACCTGTTAGTCCCAGGAACTGACGCACCTCCTTTAGGTTCTTCGGCTCTGGCCATTTCTGAATAGCTGTGACCTTCTCAGGGTCTGGCGCTACGCCTTCGGAACTGACAATGTGTCCCAAGTACTGTACCTTCCGTTTGAGCAGGTGGCATTTAGAGGGCTTTAGTTTCATCCCAAACTTGGACAACGACTCAAATACCTCCGCCAGGTGCTTCAGATGATCTTCATATGTCTTAGAGTACACAATTACGTCGTCCAAGTACAGCAGCACAGTTTCGAAGTTGAGATGTCCCAGACAGCTCTCCATCACCCTCTGGAATGTTCCTGGGGCACTGCTGAGACCAAACGGCATCCTGTCGAACTCGCAGAGTCCCATTGGGGTGGTGAAAGCAGTTTTCTCCCGGTCCTCCTCAGCCACAGCCACTTGCCAGTACCCACTAGTAAGGTCGAGGGTAGAAAAGTAGTTAGCCGTTTTCAGAGCAGCTAAGGATTCCTCTATACGTGGTAATGGGTATGCATCTTTATGTGTTATACGATTTACTTGCCTATAGTCTACACACATTCGCATGCTACCATCCTTTTTCTTCACTAGAACCAGAGGTGCTGCCCAGGGGCTACAACTATCCCTTATCACCCCGGCTTTCTTCATGTCATGCAGCATTTCCTTAGCTTTCTGATAGTGGGCTGGAGGTATAGGCCTGTACCGCTCTTTGATGGGAGGATGACTGCCTGTAGGGATATGATGCTGTACTCCCTTAATGGTCCCAAAGTCAAGTGGGTGCTTGCTAAATACTTGTGCGTACTCTTGTACCACCCGTAGTACCCCCTGTTTCTGGTGGACGGAAGTGGTGTCTGTCCCAATATGAAGCTGCTGACACCAGTCCGCTACCGGGGTTGCCGGATCATTATCCTCCGCTGGTTGGCGGGAGGCTAAGGACTCGGTTGTGAGGATAGAATTATTATCTACGGCATGTAATTTAGCAACTGTAGCATAACGTGGCAAATTTACTTCATCGTCCCCCCAGTTGAGAAGTCGTACTGGTACCCTCCCATTTACTACTTCCACTACCCCTCTAGCAATCATGAGTGCAGGTCTGTGTTATGAGCGATGGGGTTCTACTACTGCTTGGTAATTCTGTCCCCTCAGACCTATGGCTGCTCTACACCATATTAACATTTCACTCATCGGGGGTATTACAATGGGGTTCGAGTCTGTGACCCGTACATTACCGATTTCACCATCTGTAAGCTTCGCTTGCTGCTGGCACATCAGGGCCCGGATCTCCCTCTGGATCACTCCCTTCTGCTTTGGCTTGGCAACTTCAGCGAGCTGTTGGAGCAAAAACACAACTTCTCCCAGACAGTTACTGATAATGTTAGTACCTAGTATCACATTTAGACCATTTTCCTCATTTACAGTCCTGACTACTAGAAGTCCCTGATCCTTCAGCTCCACCCTGCCCACTTTTACATTTACGTTTTTGGCTCCAATTACTTCAACAGGGAGACCATTGGTAGCGTACACTGTCAAGTCAGGGCTCGGGGGCTGGAGGCTGTCCATGGACCAAAATTTATTGTAAAGGACGTCAGGTATGATGGTCACCTGAGATCCAGTGTCCAGCAGTGCAGGGATGGCAATCCCGTCCAGAATCATGGACAGGTAGGGCCGTCCACCCACGAACCTGCGGTTCCAGTCCAAGGGGCCTGATGAGTCTACTCCTGGGTGTTGGCCCTCTGACCCAGGATTGGCTCGTTTAAAGGACATTGCTGAGCCATATGACCTTTTTGATTGCAGCGGTAGCAGATGATCTCCCGGCGAGGATGGTGTTGATCAGGAGTCGCTCCTGGGGTTGGCGTGGTCCTCCTCCGGTGTGGCGACGTCCTCCATTTCCTCCGGTTCATCCAAGGGACATCCTCCGGACAGTCGGCTAGTAGGATCTTTCCTCCTTCCTCTTTCCGCAGTTGCAGGGCATCCATTACAGTGGCTAAGTTCTTAGTCAGCTGGCGCACTTCTGAGCGCAGACATTCCAATTCACTAGGGGGCGCCACCTGCGTTTTAGCTTCTGCCACCTGCGGAGAAAAGGTGGGTACTGCCGGCTTAAGAGTGGCTTCACCCGGGTGATACTGATTTGCCACCTCAGGCTTTTCCAGGGGTCGCAGTCCCTTTATTGCCATGTCCTTTAGAGCATCAAAAGTGGCATCTGGATGATCTAAGGACCACCAGTTTACAGTTCTGCCTTCTTCTGGAGACCTCAGTCCCCGCACGAATTGCTCTTTCAACATTTGGCTCTCATCAATGGGACTTGTGGAGTTAGCCTGTTTGAGAGCTCGCAGGGCCCCCTGTAGTCGGCAGGCGTAGTCCCTAATACTGTCACCTGGTCCCTGGAAGCACTGATAAAATGCCATCCGGAGATCCGTTTCTGTGCGGTCCTCAAAGATGGCCTGTAGCTTTAAGAGTATCGCAGGTACCGACTCCTGGTCTGCAATGGGCCAAGTCTCTACTTCTCTCTCAGCCGCACCAGCTAACTGTCCTATTACCACAGCAGCTTTTTGCTTTTCAGTCATTGAATACATATCCAAAATACTACATATTTTCCGTTTAAATCCTGGCAGGGTGCCTGGCTCGCCGCTGTACTGGGGAGCCACTTCGCTCCAGGCATGTATGGGAGGGTTAGCGGCATGAGCGGGACCACCGGACCAGGTGAGGGGCCTGCACCCCCATCCTGCGGTATGACGCCAAGCGGTGGGCTATTGGGGCCTCCGGCGGGGGCCGCTCCGTCTGCCGGTTGCTGCGACATATTGGTGCCCCCTCGGTTAATCTGAGCCTACCTCTTTCACAGGCTGCAGCGTCGCAGGTACAGCGGTGGAGACAGGACCTTCGTTGCAGGCACAGCGGTGGAGACAGGACCCTTGTCGCTGGACTGTGATGTCAGAGCGTTCACTTCCTGTTTCACAGGACCTGCCGCCGCGTCAGAGTTGGGGGTGGGGCCAGGGAACCAGCGCGCACTTTCAGGTACGCCCCCCTTCTTCACCAGCGCCTGAGGGCGCGAATTTTGCGGTAAAGATGGCGGTATTTTGGCGCCAAATGCAGCAAACAGTTCAATAGACACACAGGACTCACAATTGCAAGCTTTCGTATCCTGTTCGTGACGCCAAAGATGAGTCGCACTTAGTACCAGGGCAATGGGGTACTCGGAGCCGAGCCCATGGAAATCTATGGGAGTTGTCACTGGTAGCGGTGGCTCGGTCCGTGGCCCTGGGCGCTCATACAATGGGGGATATTTACAGGGGATTTGTAGGTAGTTTGTGACGTCACCTGTGGTATCTGGTTAATTGGACCAGCGCTGCTATCAGGACCTTCACAGGGGATGTTATGGGGCAGCTGGGTGGTAAGTCTCCCACAGGTGAGACGGGTCCCTGGAAGTCTATGGTGATAATGCAGGGTGTAGTAAGAATTCAGTTACACACAATGCAGCTTCTTTTCATACCTTTTACTGGTAGATGGTTCAAGCAGATCCCGGGGAGCTGGTCGGGGTGGAGAATGCACATTCCGGTAACCACTGAGCAGGTTAGAGGCCTCCTTTACTTCAATATGTAGGTGAGTCCAACTTGCCTGAAGCGGAGTTAACTCTGAATCTCCAGCTTTCTCAATAGCTGTACTGCCCGGCCAACGTTGTGGTGGAAACTTCTAAGTGGTGAAAACTAAGTCTATATTTGCTGATCAGGCTAGACTCCTGTTTTCCCTGTCGCCGGTTACGTTTGACACTTAGGGCTGCTCTCTGCGACCTGTAGTCCAGATGCCTCCGGTTTTCTTGTTACTATGCTTGAAACAATAGCAACGCTTCGGACCCCGGTGTCCGGCAATTTAGTGCAGGTAATCAATACCCGTAGCACTGCTCTGTCTTCTCCACTGTGCCCTTCGCCCTGCTTCTGCTCTTTGCATAAGCACTTGTAGCTTTCGATGGAAATAGTCAGCTTTCTTCCGAGCTCGCTGAGCAGCTCTCAGTTTCCTCCTTGTTTCAGCTTCTACTGAGATACTGATTAAGGGTAGCTCTGACTAGGCTAGGATGATGCACTCCACCCGTACTAGCCTCCACTTCTTTGTCAGGTGAGCTACGCTAGCTCTGCGAGGATTCAGTCCTCTCTCCTCTCCAAGTCCAGACTGAACTGGCACAGAACTGCACTGTCTGAAGACAGGAAACTATCTTATCTGAGCTCTTCTCAGACAGGAAACAGACTGACTCTGCTACGTGTCACCACCTCCTATACCCCTGGTGGGTGTGTCTGAAAGTGTGAGTGGCAGTGAATGATAACAAGCTTTTGTGGTTACCTTCCTGTGCATTCTCCTGGATTTTATGTGTGCCTGCGTAGCTGGGCTACACATCTAGAATAATTATTAGTGCTGTGTATCACAAATGCTAAATGAGATGATTTTAGAAATTATAGCAAATCTGTATAATCAGGTCTAATGTCTTAGATATACATAAACACAGTGTACCACAAATGCTAAATAATTGGAGGAATTAGTCCCAATATCCGATGCTGCATAAAAGCATGCATATAGACCACATTTCACAGTAGTACCGTGTATAGTGACTTATAGCATATGATGATAAACATAGTGGTCACTGTGAAAGGACCATAGTTCACAACGACATAATGTCAGGTAACATATAGCATGAAATAATGCCCACTATGGCCAATGTAGCAAGACAGGCTCTTACCAAGGTCATATGTGCGCTATGGCTATGTCTGTATTATCATGACTATATTGAATGGTGGTCTCTAGGAGAAGTGTCTTTGTGTCTTGCTACATTGGCCATAGTGGGCATTATTTCATGCTATATGTTACCTGACATTATGTCGTTGTGAACTATGGTCCTTTCACAGTGACCACTATGTTTATCATCATATGTTATAAGTCACTATACACGGTACTACTGTGAAATGTGGTCTATATGCATGCTTTTATGCAGCATCGGATATTGGGACTAATTCCTCCAATTATTTAGCATTTGTGGTACACTGTGTTTATGTATATCTAAGACATTAGACCTGATTATACAGATTTGCTATAATTTCTAAAATCATCTCATTTAGCATTTGTGATACACAGCACTAATAATTATTCTAGATATCAGACCCTATTAGATAGATTTGCCATAGTTTGCATATGTACCTATGGGAGCATACTGGACATACATCCCGTTTTTATATATTTTATTTGTTAGTTGTTATTTATGTGAAGGTTTTTCCAATAAAGAGTTGTATTTGTGGCTATATGCTTCCAGTGCTTTTTGGATAAACTGTTAACACCTCTATACTTTTGAAAGCACTCTTAATTTGCAGCATTTTTTCCACAGCTGCCAGAAACATTTTCACAGTACTATATACAGTACATATAGTGATTGAAATTAGAAATAAAAAGTTTAAAGCAGATATGCTTCACATACAACCCAGATATTATGCCAAATATCTTGTTTTCCAAGTGATCAGTGTTCGGTCAGTACAGCTTTTTATTTAGGACTTTGAGAGTTTGATTTGGCTCCCCACCATCATTCTCGTGACAGAGCAAGTTGTTTACAGGCAATTTATAAAGAAGACCATCAGTGCACTGAGGACATTTTCAGCAGTCAGACAGTACACTTATTTCAGCAAGGATCTACAAAGAAAAAAATATGTCTGATTTCACAGGGAAAAAAGAATACCAGGAATTATTCAACCCAAGGGCATATTTAGATTCATTTTTCATACTGGGCGCAGGATCTATTATAGATGACTATTTACAATTTGTACTCAAGCAACTGGCAGAAACATTTAATTCAGGTAGGTTAGAATTGCATTACCGTAATTTTTTCTCAGAAGTTGATTTGGTCAGTAAGAGTAAAAAAATTGTACTGATCATGGTCGTTGTATATAGAGGCTACTGCTGAGGTGTATTAATAGAGGCTGCTGGGGTGTATATAGAGGTGCTGCTGTGGGTGTATATAAAGTTGCTGCTGTATATAAGCTGACTGAAGAGGGGGTGGTATAAGGTGTGCTGGGATGTATATAGAGGCGCTGCTGTGACTGTAATAGATGTGCTGCGGGGTGTATATAGAGGCTGCTGGGGTGTATATAGAGGCTGCTGCTGCTGGGTGTATATAAGTGAGAGGCTGCTGGTGTTAATTTATAGAGCTGCTGCTGGGGTGTATATAGAGGCTGCTGGGGTGTATATAGGAGGTGCTGCTGCTGGGGTGTATATAAGAGGTGCTGGGTGTATATAGAGGCTGCTGCTGGGATGTATATAGAGCGTGCTGGGGGTGTATATAGAGGCTGCTGCTGCAGGGTGTATATAGAGGCTGCTGCTGCTGGGGTGTATATAGAGGATGCTTGTGGTGTATATAGACTGCTGTGCTGCTGGGTGTATATAGAGGCTGCTGGTGTATATAGAGGCTGCTGGGGTGTATATAGAGGCTGCTGGGGGTGTATATAGAGGCTGCTGGGGTGTATATAGAGGCTGCTGCTGGGTGTATATAGAGGCTGCTGCTGGGTGTATATAGAGGCTGCTGGGTGTATATAGAGGCGCTGGCTGGGGTGTATAGAGGCTGCTGGGGTGTATATAGAGGCTGCTGGGGTGTATATAGAGGCTGCTGGGGTGTATATAGAGGCTGCTGGGTGTATATAGAGGCTGCTGCTGGGGTGTATAAGAGGCTGCTGGGGTGTATATAGAGGCTGCTGGGGTGTATATAGAGCTGCTGGGTGTATATAAGAGGCTGCTGCTGGGTGTATATAGAGGCTGCTGCTGGGTGTATTAGAGAGCTGCTGGGGTGTATATAGAGGCTGCTGGGGTGTATATAGAGGCTGCTGTGGTGTATATAGAGGCTGCAGGGGTGTATATAGAGGCTGCTGCTGCTGGGGTGTATATAGAGGCTGCTGGGGAATATATAGAGGCTGCTGGGGTGTATATAGAGGCTGCTGGGTGTATATAAGGCTGCTGCTGGGTGTATATAGAGGCTGCTGCTGGGGTGTGTATATAGAGGCTGCTGCTGGGTGTATATAGAGGCTGCTGGGTGTATATAGAGGCTGCTGGGTGTATATAGAGGCTGCTGGGGTGTATTAGAGGCTGCTGGAAAGGTGTATATAGAGGCTGCTGTGGGTGTATAGAGGCTGCTGGGGTGTATATAGAGGCTGCGGGGTGTATATAGAGGTGCTGGGTGTATATAGAGGCTGCTGGGCGTATAGAGCTCGGTGTATATAGAGGCTGCTGGGGTGTATATAGAGGCTGCTGGGTGTATATAGAGGGCGTGCAGAGGCTGTATATAGAGGCTGCTGGGTGTATATAGAGGCTGCTGGGTGTATATAGAGGCTGCTGGGGTGATATAGAGGCTGCAGGGGTGTATATAGAGGCTGCTGGGGTTTGTATATAGAGCTGCGGGGTGTATATAGAGGTGCTGGGTGTATATAGAGGCTGCTGCTGGGCTGTATATAGAGGCTGCTGGGTGTATATAGAGCTGCTGCTGGGTGTGTATAAAGCTGCTGGTAGAGTGTATATAGAGGCTGCTGGGGTGTATATAGAGGCTGCTGGGTGTATATAGAGGCTGCTGCGGGTGATAAGGCTGCTGGGGTGTATATAGAGGCGCTGCTGGGTGTGTATAGAGGCTGCTGGGTGTATATAGAGGCTGCGGGTGTTATAGGCTGCTGGGTGTATAAGAGGCTGCGGGGTGTATATAGAGGCTGCTGGGTGTATAAAGGCTGCTGCTGGGGTATATAGAGGAAGTGCGTGAAGCTGTTTAAGGCTGGTGATGACTCTGAACGTGAGCTTAAAGCTCGGATTAGGCGGTATAAGCTCAGGAAAGTCTGTTTAAGGGGATAGCCTGAATAACCAGGATATAATCTTTAGGCGCGGTTAAAGGCTTAATAGACTCTGGAAATCGGTTTAAGCGTTTAGATGTGGTTAAGAGTCTGAAGGGCGGTTATGAGCGCGGTTATATAGAGCTGCTGGTGTATATAAGGCTGGGTAAAGAGGCTGCGGGTGATGCTGCTGGTGTTAGGGTGCGGTGTAAGGCGCTGGTGTATAAAGGTCTGGTGAATAGACTGCGGGTATAAGGCTGCTGGGTGTTATAAGGCTGCTGGGGTATATAAGCTGCGGTTAATAAGGCTGTGGGTGTATAAGAGCTGCGGGATATAAGGCTGCGGGTTATAAGCGCTGGTGTATATAAGCTGCTGGGTGTATAAGCTGCTGGGTGTTAGCTGCGGGTTATAGAGGCGCGGTTATAGAGGCGCTGGTGAGAGCTGCGGTGTAATAGAGGCGGTGTAATAGAGGCTGCTGGGGGTATGAGCTGCTGGGGTGTAATAAGGCTGCTGGGTTAAAAGGCTGGTGTATATAGAGCTGGGTTATAGAGCTGCGGTATATGAGGCTGCGGTTAATAAGGCTGCGGTGTATAAGCGCTGGTGTAAGGCGGTTTAAGCCTGGTGAAGAGTGGGTAAAGGCGCGGGTAAGACTGGGTGAATAAGTTGGGGTTAAAGCTGCGGGTGTAAAGGTGGTAATAGGCTGCGGGTTAGCTGCTGGGTGAGGCTGCGTAACTGCGGGAAAGGGCTGCTGGGGTAATAGACGCGGTATAGCTCGGTATGAGCTGCGGGTAAGGCGCTGGGGTAATGAGGCTGGGTATATAGAGGCTGCTGGTGTATAAGAGGCGTTGGGTGTATATAGAGCTGCTGGTGTATATAGAGGCTGCTGGGTATGAGGGCTGGTGTATATAGAAGCTGCTGGGTGTTATAGAGGCTCTGGTGTAATAAGGCGCGGGTTAGAGCTGCTGGATGTATATAAGGCTGCTGGTGTTTAGAGGTCTGCTGGTGTTTAGAGGCTGCTGGGTGTAATAGAGGCTGTGCTGGGTGTATATAGAGGCTGCTGTGGTGTATATAGAGGCTGCTGCTGGGTGTATTAGAGCTGCTGGGGTGTGTATAGAGGCTGCTGGGGTGTATAAGAGGCTGCTGCTGGGTGTATATAGAGGCTGCTGGGTGTATATAGAGGCTGCTGCTGGGTGTGTATAAGAGCTGCTGGGTGTATATAGAGGCTGCTGCTGGGGTGTTATAGAGCTGCTGGGTGTATAGAGGCTGCTGGGGTGTATATAGAGGCTGCTGGGTGTATATAGAGGCTGCGTGGGGTGTATATAGAGGTGCTGCGGGTGTATATAGAGGCTGGGGTTATAAGCTGCTGCGGGGTGTATAGAGGCTGCTGCTGGGGTGTATATAGAGGCTGCTGCTGGGTGTTATAGAGCTGCTGCTGGTGTATATAGAGCTGCTCTGGGGTGTATATAGAGGCTGCTGGGTGTATATAGAGGCTGCTGGGTGTAATAGAGGCTGGGGTGATATAGAGGCTGCTGGGTGTATATAGAGGCTGCTGGGGTGTAATAGAGGCTGCTGTGTGTATATAGAGCTGCTGGGGTGTATATAGAGGCTGCTGTGGGTGTATATAGAGGCTGGCTGGTGGTGTATATAGAGGCTGCAGGGTGTATATAGAGGCTGCTGGGGAATATATAGAGGCTGCTGGGGTGTATATAGAGGCTGCTGGGGTGTATATAGAGGCTGCTGGGGTGTATATAGAGGCTTCTGGGTGTATATAGAGGCTGCTAGGGTGTGTATAGAGGCTGCCGGGGTGTATATAGAGGCTGCTGGGGGGTATATAGAGGCTGCTGCTGGGGTGTTTATAGAGGTTGCTGGGTGTATATAGAGGCTGCTGCGGGGTGTATATAGAGGCTGCTGTGGTGTATATAGAGGCTGCTGCTGGGCTGTATATAGAGGCTGCTGGGGTGTATATAGAGGCTGCTGGGGTGTATATAGAGGCTGTTCTGGGTGTGTATAGAGGCTGCAGGGTGTATATAGAGGCTGCTGGGGTTATGAGGCTGCTGGGTGTATATAGAGACTGCTGGGGTGTACATAGAGGTTGCTGGGGTCTATATAGAGGCTGCTGCTGGGTGTATATAGAGGCTGCTGGGGTGTATATAGAGGCTGCTGCTGCTGGGGTGTGTATAGAGGCTGCTGGGTGTATATAGAGGCTGCTGGGTGTATATAGAGGCTGCTGCTGGGCTGTATATAGAGGCTGCTGGGTGTATATAGAGGCTGCTGCTGCTGGGGTGTGTATAGATCCTGCTGGGGTGTATATAGAGGCTGCTGGGGTGTATATAGAGGCTGCTGCTGGGGTGTACGTGGAGGCTGCTGCTGGGGTATATGTGGAGGCTGCTGCTGGGGTATATAGAGGCTGCTGCTGGGTGTATATAGATGCTGCTGCTGGGGTGTATATAGGGGCTGCTGGGGTGTATATAGAGGCTGCTGCTGGGGTGTGTATAGAGGCTGCTGTGGTGTATATAGGGGCTGCTGGGGTGTATATAGAGGCTGCTGCTGGGGTGTGTATAGAGGCTGCTGGGGTGTATATAGAGGCTGCTGGGATGTATATAGAGGCTGCTGCTGGGGTGTATATAGAGGCTGCTGGGGTGTATATAGAGGCTGCTGCTGCAGGGGTGTATATAGAGGCTGCTGCTGCAGGGGTGTATATAGAGGCTGCTGCTGCAGGGGTGTATATAGAGGCTGCTGGGGAATATATAGAGACTGCTGGGGTGTATATAGAGGCTGCTGGGGTGTATATAGAGGCTGCTGCTGGGGTGTTTATAGAGGCTGCTGGGGTGTATATAGAGGCTGCTGCTGCTGCTGGGGTGTATATAGAGGCTGCTGTGGTGTATATAGAGGCTGCTGCTGGCTGTATATAGAGCTTCTGGGGTGTATATAGAGGCTGCTGGGGTGTATATAGAGGCTGCTTCTGGGGTGTGTATAGAGGCTGCAGGGGTGTATATAGAGGCTGCTGGGGTGTATGAGGCTGCTGGGGTGTATATAGAGACTGCTGGGGTGTATATAGAGGTTGCTGGGGTGTATATAGAGGCTGCTGCTGGGCTGTATATAGAGGCTGCTGGGGTGTATATAGAGGCTGCTGCTGCTGGGGTGTGTATAGAGGCTGCTGGGGTGTATATAGAGGCTGCTGCTGGGCTGTATATAGAGGCTGCTGGGGTGTATATAGAGGCTGCTGCTGCTGGGGTGTGTATAGATGCTGCTGGGGTGTATATAGAGGCTGCTGGGGTGTATATAGAGGCTGCTGCTGGGGTGTACGTGGAGGCTGCTGCTGGGGTATATGTGGAGGCTGCTGCTGGGGTATATAGAGGCTGCTGCTGGGGTGTATATAGATGCTGCTGCTGGGGTGTATATAGAGGCTTCTGGGGTGTATAATAGAGGTTGCTGCTGGGGTGTGTATAGAGGCTGCTGGGGTGTATATAGAGGCTGCTGGGGTGTATATAGAGGCTGCTGCTGGGTGTGTATAGAGGCTGCTGGGGTGTATATAGAGGCTGCTGGGATGTATATAGAGGCTGCTGCTGGGGTGTATATAGAGGCTGCTGGGGTGTATATAGAGGCTGCTGCTGGGGTGTACGTGGAGGCTGCTGCTGGGGTGTATATAGAGGCTGCTGGGGTGTATATAGAGGCTGCTGGGGTGTACGTGGAGGCTGCTGCTGGGGTATATGTGGAGTCTGCTGCTGGGGTGTATATAGAGGCTGCTGCTGGGGTGTATATAGAGGCTGCTGCTGGGGTGTATGTGGAGGCTGCTGCTGGGTGTATATAGAGGCTGCTGGGGTGTATATAGAGGCTGCTGCTGGGTGTATGTGGAGGCTGCTGCTGGGGTGTATATAGAGGCTGCTGGGGTGTATATAGAGGCTGCTGCTGGGTGTATGTGGAGGCTGCTGCTGGGGTGTATATAGATGCTACTGGGGTGTATATAGAGTGTGGCAAGACGACTCGCTCGGCTCTCCTGGAGGTAGACTCAGGACACACGTTCTCTGGGTTGTCTTTCTGCTGGTTTATTATCAGCCATAAACTCATGCAGGTTTCGCAGGAAAAGTAAACATGACCCCTCTGGGTTAAACGGGAAAAACATAAAAAAAAAAAACAATAACTCAGTCCATAGATGAGTGGGTTCCGCCCACTCTCGGTAGCATAAACTGCACTGTTAAAGTCCTTGTGGAAAGCTCGGTAGCTTCCACTATACTGTCTGGAGACTTTCCTCTCCAGACCACACTCCCGAAAAAAAAAACAGGACTGAGCTTTTACACATTGCTCAGCCACACCCTGAGGGGAGGTAAGGGGAATGCCTCCCGCCCTCTTTGCCATTCCCATAAAACCGCACACCCTTTAACAGAGTAAACCTACCAGCATATAACATGCTGGCAGATAAATGAAGTAGGTCTTAGTTCACACAGGAGAGCATCCTGTGTGACACATACCTCCCCTCACATATAAAACCAGTGACACTGTCACATATTCCCCCCCTCTGCCCAAAGCCGGGGGTTTGGGCACCTTCTGACACCAGACAGGGAATCCTAGAGAGGGCATCTGCATTCCCATGTAACTTCCCTGGCCTATGCTCCACGTGAAAGTTAAAATCTTGAAGCTCTAGGAACCATCTAGTTACCCTAGCATTTTTTCCCCTCTTTTCCCTCAACCATCTCAACGGGGCATGGTCTGATACTAATTTAAACCTCCGGCCTAGTAGGTAATATTTCAGTGTATCCACGGCCCATTTTATGGCTAAACACTCTTTCTCTACTATGGCGTAGTTCTTCTCGCAGGAGGACAGCTTTCGGCTTAGATAGAGAATGGGATGTTCTTCCCCATTTATTTCTTGGGAGAGTACGGCCCCTAGACCAACCTCTTATGCGTCAGTCTGGACCACAAATTCTTTCTTAAAGTCTGGCGCGACCAGGACAGGCTGCTTGCACAGTGTTAGCTTCAGCTTTTGAAACGCGGTCTCCGTTTCTTCCGTCCATTTCACCATGGTTGATTTGGTGCCTTTTAGAAGATCTGTTAGTGGGGCGGCAATCATGGCAAATTTCGGGATAAACCGCCGGTAGTATCCCACCATTCCCAGGAATGCTTTCACCTGCCTCTTTGAGAGCGGTTGCGGCCAGGTTTGAATTGCCTCCACTTTCTTAATTTGCGGCTTTATTTCGCCTCTCCCAACAACATAGCCCAGGTACTTGGCCTCCTCTTTTCCGATGGCACACTTTCTCGGATTTATGGTAAGTCCTGCTTTCCTTAGCGCGTCCAAAACGGCCTGTAGTTTAGGTAGGTGACTAGCCCAGTCTGGGCTAAAGACCACGATGTCGTCGAGGTAGGCTGCGGCATAATTCTTATGTGGGGCTAGGATCCGATCCATAGCCCTCTGGAAAGTGGCTGGGGCCCCCTGTAGTCCGAACGGCATCCGCGTGTATTGAAAACAGCCATCAGGTGTTGAGAAAGCCGTCTTCTCTTTAGCCATCTGGGACATGGGGATCTGCCAGTAGCCCTTCGTCAGGTCAAGAGTGGTGATGTACCTCGCGGGTCCCAGCCTCTCGATGAGTTCGTCGACGCGGGGCATCGGGTACGCGTCACACTTGGATACCTCATTCAGCCGACGGTAGTCATTACAAAACCTCCACTCTCCATTGGGTTTCGGCACGAGGACGATTGGGCTCGACCACCCACTCTTTGACTCCTCTATTACCCCGAGGTCTAACATCCTCTTCACCTCAGCCGAGATCACCTCCCGGCGTGCTTCCGGAATCCGATATGGCTTCAAATTCACTCGTACATGCGGTTCTGTCAGCACGTCATGCTCTACCACTTGTGTATGCCCTGGCAACTCTGAGAAGAGCTCCTGATTCCGCTGTAGTAATTCTCGACACTGTTGCTTCTGGGCCGGTGATAGAGTCTCTGCAATAGTGACCTACTCCACCTTGCCTTCTGGTGTGGCCCCCAGGCAAGGAGTTTCCACAGGTTCACGGTCCCGCCACGGCTTGAGCAAGTTTATATGATATATTTGATGTGCCTTCCTTCGGCCAGGCTGGTGGACTCTATAATTAACCTCGCTGACTTTCTCCACCACCTCGTATGGACCTTGCCATTTGGCGAGGAACTTGCTCTCGACGGTAGGGATCAGCACCAAAACACGATCTCCGGGCTGGAACTGTCTTAGTCTCGCCGACCGGTTATAGACCCTCGCCTGGGCTTCCTGCGCCTGGAGGAGATGTTCCTTCACGATGGGCATCACCCTTGACATTCTCTCCTGCAACTGGGCGACATGTTCGATGATACTCCGGTGTGGCGTGACTTCAGCCTCCCAAGTTTCCTTGGCGATGTCTAGGAGACCTCTTGGATGCCGCCCATATAGGAGCTCAAATGGAGAGAAGCCAGTGGAGGCTTGAGGGACTTCTCTGACCGAGAAAAGCAGAAATGGGAGCAGGTAGTCCCAGTCTCTCCCATCCTTTTCAACGACCTTCTTAAGCATCGCCTTTAAGGTCTTGTTGAAGCGTTCCACTAGGCCGTCCGTTTGTGGATGATAAACCGAGGTTCGCAGCTGAGTTATCTGAAGGACTCTGCAAAGCTCCTTCATCACCTTGCTCATGAAGGTGGTTCTTCTTCAAGGATCTTGCTTTCCCCATGCTACTTAGTCCAGTTCCCTTCTCCCACAAGTCCCAGAATAAGGAAAAATCACGGCCCAATATGACGGGATGTATCAAGTCCTTTACCACCCCGACTTCATGGGACTGGGCACCACAGTCTGTCCCCACTGTTACTGTGGCCACGGGATAGTCCTTGGCGTCACCATGGATGCACCGAACACCCAGGGTTTTGGAAGGGATCAACTGGTGGGGAAGGGATGCTCTGATCAAGGTCACCAGACTCCCGGAGTCCAACAGCCCAAGCACTTTTATTCCACTAATGGATACTGCACACGCCTGCGGTCCCTCGCCGGGTCGACAGTCCACGCTACAGGCTGGATAGGCATAATAGGAGACCCGTCTGCCTAGGCTGCAGTCCATGGGCTCAGGGGATATTTGACACCTGGCGGCTACATGTCCAGGGTTGTGACATTTCCAGCAAACTATATCTTTCCCAATTGTTCTAAAGGCACCTTCAATAGGAGTGGGACGCCCCCCAGTGGTGGCTCTAGACCCCTTCCGTGGTGAACCCACCCCCTTTTGGGTATCCCAGTAGGGAGAAGTGACTGTATCCGGTTTCCCAAGAGATCTCTCCACTACCTGGTGCCTCTCTACCAGGCCGATAAAGTCATCTGCGTTCTGGGGATCACCCTGGCAACCCAGGTCTGTACTGACTTGGGAAGGGAATGCATGAATCTGTCAATCACCACCCGCTCAACCATCTGGGCCGGAGTGGAGGACTCCAGTTGTAGCCAATTCTGAACAAGATGCAGTAGGTCAAACATCTGCGAACGAGGGGGTTTGTTGCTACCATATGCCCAGTGATGAACTCGCTGGGCTCTTACTGCCATATTTACTCCCAGACGTGCTAAGATCTCTGTCTTTAGTTTGGGGTATTCTTTAGCATCTTGCAGCGCCAAGTCAAAATACGCTTTTTGGGGTTTACCCGATAAATATGGCGCCAGAACCTCTGCCCACTGTGCTGGTGGAAGTCTCTCCCGATCAGCCACCCTCTCAAAAACAGTCAGAAATGCTTCTACATCATCCCCAGGGGTCATCTTCTGCATGGCCCGCCTTACCGCCTTCCTGACGTGAGAATCATCAGTTGGCCCTGGGGTTGGGGTGGCCGCCCTGCTCTGGATGGCGTCCGCCAAAAGCTGTATCTGCTGTTGCGCCTCCTGCTGGTGCTGCTGCTGCGACTTTTGCTGCAACTGGATCTGCTGAAGCAACAGTTTGGTCGTCTCCTGGTGCTGCTGCTCTTGCTGGGCCTGCTGTATGCTCTGCTGGCTCTGTAGATGTTGCTGCTGCATGCTCTGCTGGGCCTGGACCAGGTGCTTAACGAGCTCCTCCATGCTGCCGGACTTCTCTGGCTGGCTGGCAGCCTTCACCAAGGACATCCACCGGTCTTTGTGGCAGGTACACGTGTTCCTGGAATCCTGCACGCACTCTCACACCAACTGTGGCAAGACGACTCGCTCGGCTCTCCTGGAGGTAGACTCAGGACACACGTTCTCTGGGTTGTCTTTCTGCTGGTTTATTATCAGCCATAAACTCATGCAGGTTTCGCAGGAAAAGTAAACATGACCCCTCTGGGTTAAACGGTAAAAACATAAAAAAAACAAACAATAACTCAGTCCATAGATGAGTGGGTTCCGCCCGCTCTCGGTAGCATAAACTGCACTGTTAAAGTCCTTGTGGAAAGCTCGGTAGCTTCCACTATACTGTCTGGAGACTTTCCTCTCCAGACCACACTCCTGAGAAAAAAAAACAGGACTGAGCTTTTACACATTGCTCAGCCACACCCTGAGGGGAGGTAAGGGGAATGCCTCCCGCCCTCTTTGCCATTCCCATAAAACCGCACACCCTTTAACAGAGTAAACCTACCAGCATATAACATGCTGGCAGATAAATGAAGTAGGTCTTAGTTCACACAGGAGAGCATCCTGTGTGACACATACCTCCCCTCACATATAAAACCAGTGACACTGTCACAAGAGGCTGCTGCTGGGGTATATGTGGAGGCTGCTGCTGGGGTTTACGTGGAGGCCGCCAGTCAGGGTACTTCCGCTGCGAGCAGCCGGGAGATGACTGGCTAGCGCCGGTCATCTCCCGGCTGCGTCGCCACTGACCTCCATGCTGGGGTATATAGAGGCTGCTGGGGTGTATATAGAGGCTGCTGCTGGGGTGTACGTGGAGGCTGCTGCTGGGGTATATGTGGAGGCTGCTGCTGGGGTATATAGAAGCTGCTGCTGGGGTGTATATAGATGCTGCTGCTGGGATGTATATAGAGGCTGCTGGGGTGTATATAGAGGCTGCTGCTGGGTGTGTATAGAGGCTGCTGGGGTGTATATAGAGGCTGCTGGGGTGTATATAGAGGCTTCTGCTGGGGTGTGTATAGAGGCTGCTGGGGTGTATATAGAGGCTGCTGGGGTGTATATAGAGGCTGCTGGGATGTATATAGAGGCTGCTGCTGGGGTGTATATAGAGGCTGCTGGGGTGTATATAGAGGCTGCTGCTAGGGTGTACGTGGAGGCTGCTGCTGGGGTGTATATAGAGGCTGCTGGGGTGTATATAGAGGCTGCTGGGGTGTATATAGAAGCTGCTACTGGGGTGTATATAGAGGCTGCTGGGGTGTATATAGAGGCTGCTGGGGTGTATATAGAGGCTGCTGCTGGGGTGTACGAGGAGGCTGCTGCTGGGGTATATGTGGAGGCTGCTGCTGGGGTATATAGAGGATGCTGCTGGGGTGTATATAGAGGCTGCTGGGGTGTATATAGAGGCTACTGCTGCTGGGGTGTGTATAGAGGCTGCTGCTGCTGGGGTGTATATAGAAGCTGCTGGGGTGTATATAGAGGCTGCTGGGGTGTATATAGAGGCTGCTGGGGTGTATATAGAGGCTGCTGCTGGGGTGTATGTGGAGGCTGCTGCTGGGGTGTATGTGGAGGCTGCTGCTGGGGTGTATATAGAGGCTGCTGCTGGGGTGTATATAGAGGCTGCTGGGTGTATATAGAGGCTGCTGCTGGGTGTATGTGGAGGCTGCTGCTGGGGTGTATATAGATGCTGCTGGGGTGTATATAGAGGCTGCTGCTGGGGTATATGTGGAGGCTGCTGCTGGGGTTTACGTGGAGGCCACCGGTCAGGGTACTTCCGCTGCTAGCGCCGGTCATCTCCCGGCTGCGTCGCCGCTGACCTCCATGCGGCAGGAGATGACCCGCGACTAATGTTGAGAGATCAGCAGCTAGCGCCACTGATCTCCTGACGATAGCGGTGGCGTGCGTGGTTCAAATCCGTGCCAATTCACGGCCGGACTGCGCCTGTTGCATCGGGTATTCTAGAATATGTATGTACTTTATTTATGAAGATGTAAGAATAATGCAATGAATACACAGGATTTTCCGGGTAAAATATATACATTATCATTAAATGTTATTGCCCATAGAACTGCTCTCTAACACAGGTTCTGTGACCGTCCCTGTGACGTTGCTAAGGCCACGGTCGGGTATCCAAGGGGCGTGCTCGCACCACTCCCTCAGCAACAAACACATCCAATCCGGAGGCAGCTGAGCAGAGAGCTCGCGACCAATCAGCGACGCGGGATTTCCGTTACAGACAGACAGAACTGACAACATGTTCAGTACATCATGGGCAGTTGGTGAGTCACATGACCACATGGGCAGAGTTAGCCCTGCGTCGCTGATTGGCCGCGGCCGGACCAATCAGCGACGCGGGATTTCCTGGACAAACAGATAGACAGACAGACAGACGGGATAAGACAATTATATAGTAGATATATTTATAGTTACAGTTAGTTATATATAGTTTGTTTGTTTATATATACACACATCCCACCACTCAGGTATACGGCAAATGTCACATGTACTGTGAAGAATACAAATATAATGTACCCATGCAATAAAATATTGCTAAAATAGATTATGTATAATCAATTATGTATAATCAACCCTGGAGACTAGAGATCATATATTTATGTTGAAAATGGCAGCCATAAGAATATGAACATAATGTACCCACTCAATAAAAATTGATGCAGAAGATTATTTCATATTATTAATCAACCCTGCAGCCCAAGGATCATACATTTATAATATGGCAGCTGAAATGACAATGCATCTATGACTGTTAGGCCGGCGTCACACTGGCGACAGAATCGGATGACTGCAATACGATGAAATATCGCATTGCAGTCGGACCTATGTTAATCTATGGAGCAGCTCCTAGTATCAGATTTTTTTGTGGTCCGTTTTAAACGTCCGTGTGCAATCGCAGCATGCTGCGATTGTCACAGATTGTCGGTCGACAATCCCCAATGCAAGTCTATGGGAGCGATGAAAAATCGGATTACAAACGGACCACACTGTGTGACTTGCGATGAAATCGCATCGGTGTCCTTTAGAAAAGCCGGCAATTCATCCCCGCTATACTGTAAAATCACACTGACAGCTTTAATAAAGACTAGAAAGAATAGATATATACACATAGAATACATAATATATATATATATATGTAATTGTGACATGTATATATATATATTTATATTTCTTAGACTTCTACATACTGTAATAGCCCGCTAATTCAATTGCCGGCTTTTGTGAAATCACAGAAGCCGACATGAAATGATACATTGTTTCCACACAGTTAACCATGTCATTTCCTGTATTTTGATATTTGTTTAGAACTTACAATTACATGAGTGTATTTGTGCAAAATTTCAGACATGTAGGGGTTAACTAAAGGTGTAAATTCGTTGAAAAAAAATGCGTGGGCTCCCGCTGTATTTTCTCCACCAGACAGACAAAGCAAACGAGTGGGGGCAGATAATAATAGCCTAGGGAGGGTACATTTTTTTGTGCCCCCCTGGCTACTAACATCTGCCCCCAGACACCCCAGAAAGGGCAAATCTCTAATTAGATTTGCCCTTTCTGGCACTTTGCCCGTCTATTCCCATTGCCCTGTAGCGGTGGCGAATGGGTTAATAAGGGGTTACAGCCACCTTGCAATTGAAAGGTGACTGTAAGCCAGGTTAATAATTAAGAGCTGTCAATTAGACAACTATCAATTATTAATCCTATTGAAGTAAATAAAAAAACACGCACACTTTAAGATAAATAATTTTAATGAAATAAAAACACATTTTTTTGACCATCTTTTATTTTACTCTTAATCCGTGCGAAGCCCTTGATCTCCTAAAATAAATATAAAATAATAAAACAACATTATTCTTACCTATCTGGCGATCTGTCACGTCCCACGATGTAATCCTTCACAAAGGGTTAACTAGCAATCAGCTAAGCAGCGCAACTAATGCTGCGTGCTCAGCTGATAGCTCCTGAATGAATGAGCTTATCTCCTGCCGACAGGAGAGGATGTGCTTAATGAATGAAGCTTAATTGATTGTGTCCCACTTTCACCTTAGGTCAGGTCACTGAAGTGAAAGTGGCAATAAATCAATTAAGCTTCATTCATTCATCTCTTCCTCTCCTTTCGCTGGGAGAGTAAGTTATTCATTCAGGGGGTTAGAGCTCGGAGACAGCATTAGCTCTCTATGAGCTGTAACCTGTTAAGCCTTTCTGATGGATTACACCGTGGGACCTGACTGTACATCGGATTGGTAAGAATAATTTTGGTTTTTTATTTTATTTTTATTACAGGAAATGGTTTTAGCAGGAAAATAAAATATGGTCAAAAACTGTGTTTTTATTTCATTAAACTTCTTTTTTATTATACTGTGTGTGTTTGATTTTTCTTTCATACAATAGGATTAATAATTGATAGTTGTCTAATTGACAGCTCTCAATTATTAACCTGGCTTACAGTCACCTTTCAATTGCAAGGTGGCTGTAACCCCTTATTAACCCATTCGCCACCGCTACAGGGCAATGGGAATAGACGGGCAAAGTGCCAGAAAGGGCAAATCTAATTAGAGATTTGCCCTTTCTGGGGTGTCTGGGGGCAGATGTTAGTAGCCAGGGGGGGCACAAAAAAAATGTACCCTCCCTAGGCTATTATTATCTGCCCCCACTCGCTTGCTTTGTCTGTCTGGTGGAGAAAATACAGCGGGAGCCCACGCATTTTTTTTCAACGAATTTACATCTTTATTAACCCCTACATGTCTGAAATTTTGCACACATACACTTCTGTAATTGTAAGTTCAAACCATATATCAAAATACAGGAAATGACATGGTTAACTGTGTGGAAACAATGTATCATTTCATGTCGGCTTCTGTGATTTTACAAAAGCCGGCAATTGAATTAGCGGCTATTACAGTATGTAAAAGTCTAGGAACTATAAATATATATATATATATACATGTCACAATGACATGTATATATATATATATATATATATATATATGTGTTCTATGTGTATATATCTATTCTTTCTTTTGTGATTTAAATACTATTCTTTTGGATCCATTATATGTCAGTTTTGCAAGCCTGCGAGAAATTCTCGCAAGTCGGATGAAAATCGGATGTTACAAGTGACTCGACCACGCACCACAATTGTGGGTTTCCAGGGATATGGGGTACTCGGAGCCGAGCCCATGAAAGTCTATGGGATTTGTGTCACTGGCAGCGGTGGCTCGTTCCGTGTCCCTGGCGGTCAGGCGTATGATGGGGGGGATTATTTACAGGGGATTTGGTAGTTAACAGTTCGTGACGCCACCTGTAGTTTTCTGATCACTGAAGACCAGCGCTGCTGAATAGATCTCTGAGGGGATGTTATGGCAGCTAGATGTCAGGTCCCCACAGGTGGGACTGGTCCCTCTGAGTCTATGGTAATAATGATGTAGGGTGCAGATAAATGAATCAGTCTCACACCATCCAGCGTCTTTCCATACCTTTTACTTGTCAGATGTTTAGGCAGGTCCCGGGGAGCTGGTTGGGGTGGAGAATGTGCTTCGAGATAACAGCTGAGCAGGTTAGAGGCCTCCTTTCTTTCAATATGTAGGTGAGTCCAACTTGCATGAAGCGTAGTTAACTCCGAATACTCCAGCTAACTCTATAGCTGTACTGCCCGGCCAGCATTGTGGTGGAGCCTTCCAAGTGATGAAACTAGGTTCTTACTTTTGTCTGCGCTTGACTCAAAGTCCCTATTCCACCTGACTCCGGTTACGTACCGACACTAAGGGCTTACTCCTGCGACTTGTAGTCCAGCGAGTCTCTGGTTTTCTCGTTACTATGCGTGAAGCGATAGCAACACTTCGGTCCCCAGTGACCGGGTAATAGTGCAGATAATCCAATATCTAAGGCACTTCTCTAATTCCTTCCACTGCGCCCTTCGCCCTGCTCGCGCTCTTAACATAAGCACTCCACACTTCCTATGGTAGTACAAGTCAATCCTTTCTTACTTCTTCCTTGGGGCTCGCTGACAGATTCTCAGTATTCTCCTAGTTCAGGAACACCTCGACTGAACTTCACTGTCCTTGGGACAGGCGACTGAAGTTTCTGCTGCAAACTTCCCTTTCTCCAAAGCTGTCTCCGTCTGTCTGACTTTAGCTCACACAGAGCTCTGACAGGAAATGCAATCTGATCTCCTCTCCTCCTGCACAGACTGCACACTGGTGGGATGACTCACTCCTGAGCCACCCGAGCTAGACTCCACTCTGTCTGACCTGTCACTACCTTATAAACCCTATGGGTGTGTCCAAGTGTGTGATGGAGTGAATGGATATCAAGCATTAAACTGTTACCTCTCCGCACATCCTCCAGGATTTTATGTGTGCCTTACATACCAGGGCTACACATCCCCCCTTGGTAAAACACAGCACTCCCGGGCTGTAAAATAGAAAAAGAAAGACATTTTTGTTTTGCATTAACAATAACATCAAACTCATCCCATCCGGGAGGTGAGGATTCTTAAACGTTGCATCTTGTACAATAGGAAAAATACAAAAGTATCAAAACATCAAGACACATCAATAAATATACAATATTCTTGTGAAGGACCCGCACCAAACCTTCCACGTGGGTCCTGGGTGGGCTGCAGGACTTCTGACTGCAGACCTCACTCAGTGCCACACCATACGGGTTTTATATTCAGAGGTAGTTGTGCTGGTTTTATGTAAAACCAAGATAATGCACCGTAGCGCAACTATTTACAAAGATCAGTTCTTGGGCTGGCTCAGTCCTCAGCCTCTCAGTCCATTATGAGGAAAAGACACATATATTATATCCACATCAAAACACATTTTTAAAACTTACAATAAAGTGCAAATAAATCTTCTCATAACCTTGTATATTATCTTATAATTCGTATATCCTCTTACCCAGCCGGGTATTCTACTTATTGCAAAATATGTAACATTACATACTTATATCAAAGGTGCAAATTATTTTCACTTTTATGAACTTATATACATATTGAATGTGGTAAACCCTGTCTGGGTCCTACCGGTCTTTATTATTTACTAATTTCAGTGACGTCTTCCACACCGGGTGCTGGAACGACGCGATGATCCTTAGATCTCATGACAAACAAGTCGTGACTTGCTATCAACGTTTGGGTCGCAACAGTTCTTGTGCCAACCGCTTGGGGTACGCCGGGTGCTTTCTCCTTGTGAGACGCCGATTGCGTCGCAGTTTGCGTTGCAGGTAGCGATTCAAATTTAACCGCAGTTTGCGATACAAAGGGAGACTTGGGTGCAGAGGTGCGAGCAGGTAGCGATGCCGATCGCGTCGTAGATTGCGATGGGCCTTCAGGGGGCGATGCCGATGCACAATGCTGGTGTGATGCAGAGCAGGAAGCAGGTGTGCACAATAGCTCAGTTGGGGACGCACTAACCTGCTGCTGTCGCTGCTCCATCACAGACGGCTGGGTTTCCTCCGGTGTCCCTACCGGGGGTCCGTAATCTGCTGCAGCCTCCTTGCCTGGCTGGCACTCCGGACCGGGAAGAACCTCCTCAGCCTCCTTCGCCTCCACCTCCGCATCGGTGGGATCAGGTACAGCACTTTTGGTGGCAGCCTCCGGTCGTCCCTCAGCCTTTCTCAGCAGTGATTTTGGGAAATCAGGAGACAGCATTATGCTTGTAGGAGAGAACACTGCGTTCCACAGCAGCCGCTGTGTCTGGACACGCCAGCGTCTCTCTGTCTCCTGCATGTCTGCATGACGCTGGATTAATCTTCTGAGCACCACATTTCTTTCTGCAGCTCCAGCATGGTTTGCTGAAGTTCCTGTATTAGAGATGGCTCCGGTTCAAGCAACAGCTTTTCTGGGGAGCAGGGCCTGCCCACCACTGCTCCACTGCATAGCTGCTCCTGTCCTTCTGCCACCTCGGTCCAGGTCTCACTGTGGTATCCAACAGGAACATTCTGGTCCTTTCCGTGGAGGCGGGATTTGCGTCTCCTCCTCTTCGCATAGAGGATGAAGAGGAGGCGTATCTCTTTTGCAGTGGGGCTGGATCTCACATTGTAGTAGGCCTTGGAAAGGGCGGCCATAACTTTTCGCGCTTCAGGGGGTACACGCCCACGAAGGTACGCCCACCTTCTTCACCAGGGCCTCAGGGCGCCAACTTGGCGGCAAAATGGCGGTATTTTGGCGCCAATAGTGACATACAGCAAACAGTTCAATTTAGGCACACAGGGCTTACGATCTTGTAAGTTTCGGATCCTGTTCGTGACGCCAAAGTTGACTCGACCACGCACCACAATTGTGGGTTTCCAGGGATATGGGGTACTCGGAGCCGAGCCCATGAAAGTCTATGGGATTTGTGTCACTGGCAGCGGTGGCTCGTTCCGTGTCCCTGGCGGTCAGGCGTATGATGGGGGGGATTATTTACAGGGGATTTGGTAGTTAACAGTTTGTGACGCCACCTGTAGTTTTCTGATCACTGAAGACCAGCGCTGCTGAATAGATCTCTGAGGGGATGTTATGGCAGCTAGATGTCAGGTCCCCCACAGGTGGGACTGGTCCCTCTGAGTCTATGGTTATAATGATGTAGGGTGCAGATAAATGAATCAGTCTCACACCATCCAGCGTCTTTCCATACCTTTTACTTGTCAGATGTTTAGGCAGGTCCCGGGGAGCTGGTTGGGGTGGAGAATGTGCTTCGAGATAACAGCTGAGCAGGTTAGAGGCCTCCTTTACTTTCAATATGTAGGTGAGTCCAACTTGCATGAAGCGTAGTTAACTCCGAATACTCCAGCTAACTCTATAGCTGTACTGCCTGGCCAGCATTGTGGTGGAGCCTTCCAAGTGATGAAACTAGGTTCTTACTTTTGTCTGCGCTTGACTCAAAGTCCCTATTCCACCTGACTCCGGTTACGTACCGACACTAAGGGCTTACTCCTGCGACTTGTAGTCCAGCGAGTCTCTGGTTTTCTCGTTACTATGCGTGAAGCGATAGCAACACTTCGGTCCCCAGTGACCGGGTAATAGTGCAGATAATCCAATATCTAAGGCACTTCTCTAATTCCTTCCACTGCGCCCTTCGCCCTGCTCGCGCTCTTAACATAAGCACTCCACACTTCCTATGGTAGTACAAGTCAATCCTTTCTTACTTCTTCCTTGGAGCTTGCTGACAGATTCTCAGTATTCTCCTAGTTCAGGAACACCTCGACTGAACTTCACTGTCCTTGGGACAGGCGACTGAAGTTTCTGCTGCAAACTTCCCTTTCTCCAAAGCTGTCTCCGTCTGTCTGACTTTAGCTCACACAGAGCTCTGACAGGAAATGCAATCTGATCTCCTCTCCTCCTGCACAGACTGCACACTGGTGGGATGACTCACTCCTGAGCCACCGGAGCTAGACTCCACTCTGTCTGACCTGTCACTACCTTATATACCCTATGGGTGTGTCCAAGTGTGTGATGGAGTGAATGGATATCAAGCATTAAACTGTTACCTCTCCGCACATCCTCCAGGATTTTATGTGTGCCTTACATACCAGGGCTACACACAAGGTACACACACATGCGACTAAATCGCATCTTTGAAGGAAAATCGGATGCCAGGCGGATGTGTGATGTTTTCATTTTGTTCCGATAATCGACCGACTAAAATGGTCCGATTTTTTGTAGTTGTGTCTGACCCCGGCCTTACGCCCTTAGTAGATAAGGAAAATTATATCATTGTCCTGAAAGATGCCATTCAAATAGACAAAAATGTAAAGAGACATGCATACATATACAAAAGTATACCCGATGTGGAGCCTTGACTCAACGCGTGTGGCTAACAAGTGCAGCTTCATCAGTGGTAGTCCAGGGTTGCAAAGCGGCGCTGAAAGAAAACACACTTGCAAGATGACTTCACTGCATTCAAACAAGCAACTTTCACATTCAAGTCGACCCTCACCATTGCTAAACAGGACTACTTCACAACCCTTATCAAAAGACTGACCGTCACATCCAAACATAAATTAGGTCTGAACAGGTGCTCACCTAGAGTTGCCAACTCATATGCAATCAAACAAAAAGTAGCAGTCTGTAGCACTATAGCATGCAAACATGAAATATGAAAATTGAAATGCATTGCTGCACTAGAAATATGAAAAATTGAGAATGCTTAGCGCATAAATTGGCCAATTCATGTGTACCCGGCAGCCACGATAAGGCGATTCTCGTTGCAAGGACCTAATGCCAATCCTCTCTTAGACTGAAGTCTTCATTTCTATGGGAACCTAATGTGAATCCTCTCTTAGACTGAAGTCTATATCTCTGTGGAGGGGTTGGATCCTGCTGCAGTTAAAAATGCCTGAGGTTAAGGGGCGGAGTGCTCTGTCAGAAGGCTAATGCATACAAATATCAAAAGACTGACAGTCACATCCAAACATAAATTAGGTCTGAACAGGTGCTTACTTAGAGTCGACAACTTATATACAATCAAGCAAAAAGTAGCACTCTGGAGTGCTATAGCATGCAGAAATGAAATATGAAATATGAAAATTGAATTGCATTACTGCACTAGAAATATGAAAAATTGAGAATGATTAGCGTATAAATTGGCCAATTCATGTGTACCCGGCAGCCACAATAAGGCGATTCTCGTTGCCAGGACCTAAAGCCAATCTTCTCTTAGACTGAAGTCTATATCTCTGTGGAGGGGTAGGATCCTGCTGCAGTTAAAAACGTCTGAGTTGAACAATAGCTTTTCTTTTAATGACACATTCCCGTGAATAGAGATGCAAATGTTGACGGGTATGTGAAAGTTGTAAAATATTAAGCTGCAGATTAACAAACTTTATTATAATGTTTTTTTCTCTCATACAAGGAAAAGTGAAAGGTGAAACGTTGATTGACATTGGAACGGGGCCCTGCATATACCAGCTTTTATCAGCTTGTGAAGCCTTCAAAAACATCATTGTCTCTGATTTTGTAGACAAAAACAGGGAGGAATTTAATTTATGGCTTAAGAATAAGCCTGAAGCATTTGACTGGAGCCTAACAGTTAAATATATATGCCATCTGGAAGGTGACAGGTAAGGAAAAGATATCATGCCAAGTCATATATTTTAAAAATGACATTCGCTGAGGAGCATCAAGCCCTCAGAAAAAAGAATAAGATTAGTTTCTAAAAACAATGTTTGCGGACAGATATGCTGGTAAAGGTAGGATACTCAGTCCAAAAAATGCTTGAAATACCTTTTCTATTAAGGGATGTGCACATGATGTCTGTTGAACTCAGGAGAACCCGCTGAGTTTTTCAAGAAGAAAAAACTTCAAAAAATTCCTGCCATTTTTTCCCCAATGTGACTTTTTTGTATTGATTTGTCACTTGTTCTCTGAGCGTATTATCAACAATTTTGTCAGCTGACAAATTTTTGGAAGGTTTTCTTGTGGTTTTTCAGGAGTCTTTTTTACTATAATTTTCCGGTTGTTGTTATTTTCACTCTACAGAAACTGCTAGTGGTTTTTAAAGAAAAAATGCTGGCAAAATGCTCAAAAAGATGCTGAAGTGCCTTTTGGGCTTTCCCATTGACTTATATTGTAAGGTACAGAGCATCTTCAGAGCGGAAAATGCCAGAAGAATGGATATGTCACTTCTTTTAACCACTTGGCAAGTGTGGAAATCTGAAGTGTTAAAAGACATTAAAAAACTGAACAGATGAACAGCAAACCATTTTCTATAAAAATGTATATGTTTTTTCTCTGGAACATATAGAGCATTTGTGATAGGTTTTTCAGGCGTTTTGTTTTTCAGGCATTTTCCAATGTGGAATTCACCTGAAAAAGATAACATCTTCTAATACCCAAAGACTATGTGAAAACTGAGTCTTTTTGCTGAGTTTTTAGAGGAGAAACTAGATAGGAGCACACGGCAGAGTGGAAACTCCAAGTTTTCAGGCAGATTTTGGAGACTTTATGCCACGTTCTCACATTTACGACGATGTGGTCAATATTTGTAATCCAAAATCAGGAGTGGAACAATAAGAGAAAAAGTACAAAAGAAACACGTAACCACTAGAGTTGAGCAAAACAGGTCGGTCAGATTAAAAAAACACCGACTTTCGCCAAAGTCGGGTTTCGCTCGGCCATAGCGTGAGGTCGGCCATGCGTTCGGCGACCCGAGCGCCAAAGTCGGTTTTCCCATAATGCTTGCAGGTGCCTTTTCTCAGACAAAGAGCAAGGACGTACATTGTGGGCAACGAGATGACATGGGCAGCGTCCACCACCATCTTAGAGAAGGGCATTGCAGTGATTGGCTTGCTTTGGGGACGTCATAGTGTCTATAAAAGCCCTGACCGCCGACCGCCATTTTACTTCTGCCGATCTTAGCGTAGGGAGAGGTTGCTGACGCTGTTTCTCAGTAGGGAGAGCGTTAGGCAGGAAAAAAAACTTATTCTGTGCTTGTGCTGATAGCGATTAGCTGTACACAGGGGCGGAACTATCGTGGAAGCAGGGAAGCAGCTGCCATAGGGCCCGGGCTAGCAGGGGCCCGTCCCTGCTGCAGCTGTCTCCCCTGCGGCTGTGTTCCGCCGCCCATGGCCTGAGAGTCGGCGGTTCCCTGTGCTGGCTGTCATGCTGACAGCCGGCGCAGAGAAGCTGCTGCGTGCCGTCTCCCAGGAATCAATTGCACTGGTGTCTATACAGACGCCAGTACAATTGAAGCTCTGACCGCTGGGTCAGAGCGACGTCTGCAGCGTGATCATGTCATGTGATCACGCTGCTGACGTCACTCGTCGGCGGCGCCCAGAAGGGTGAAGACTGGTGGTGAGTGTGCTCCACTGTGGAGCTGAAGATACCACCGAAGATTAACGGGGGCACATACTGTGTGAGTGATAACTCTGCATTCTTGGCTGCATTACTACTTGAGGGCACATTACTACTGATGGGGGAATAAGAGGGCTTATTACTAGTTATGGGGGCATAATGTGCCTGCATTAATAGTTATGCGGGACATGGTTACTAGTAATGGTAGCATAAGGGGGCTGCATTGCTACCAGTCCATTATATTATATTGTGTTTCCATAATGTCTGCTTTAAATACAGCTCTGATTTGGGCAAAAAGCTGGCCGTTATGAGACTGAAGAGTATTTTTTGGGCCTAGAGAATTGCTGTGATTTGCTCCGCCCACTGCTATTTGGCTCCGCCCACTATCAGAACCCCCCCCCCCGCCGCCCATTTGGGAGAGGGGGCCTCGTTCAAAATTTTGCTGTGGGGCCCCGCCATTTCTAGTTACGCCACTGGCTGTACAGTTAGTGTGCAGTGACAGGGGAGGATTTTCTTGTGTGCAGCAGCGCTGGTTATTAGGCTGCCTGCTAGCTGTATTGCTGTGTGTCACTGCTGTGCAGACTGCTTTTTAACACAGCACAAATACTTTTATTCTTTATTTCTGCACAGTTACCGAGCGTTCATTTTTTCCACACCGTATAGAGCTGTACGCTCCTCACACACTACAGTGTACCGGCTGGTATCACGGACAAATACATGCTGACTATCTGTGTGTGACTCCGGAAATACAGTACAGACCAAAAGTTTGGACACACCTTCTCATTCAACGATTTTTCTGTATTTTCATGACTGTGAAAATTGTAGAATCACACTGAAGGCATCAAAACTATGAATTAACACATGTGGAAATATACATTACACTTTGCAAAAAAGTGTGAAACAACTGAAAATATGTCTTATATTCTAGGTTCTTCAAAGTAGCCACCTTTTGCTTTGATTACTGCTTTGCACGCAGAAAAGGTGAACGGATGGACTCTACATGCCTGGTTCCCACCGTGAAGCATGGAGGAGGTGGTGTGATGGTGTGGGGGTGCTTTGCTGGTGACACTGTTGGAGATTTATTCAAAATTGAAGGCATACTGAAGCAGCATGGCTACCACAGCATCTTGCAGCGGCATGCTATTCCATCCGGCTTGCGTTTAGTTGGACCATCATTTATTTTTCAACAGGACAATGACCCCAAACACACCTCCAGGCTGTGTAAGGGCTATTTGACCAAGAAGGAGAGTGTTGGGGTGCTATGCCAGATGACCTGGCCTCCACAGTCACCAGACCTGAACACAAACAACATGGTTTGGGGTGAGCTGGACCGCTCACCGCTTCAATTTTGAATAAATCCCCAACAGTGTCACCAGCAAAGCACCCCCACACCATCACACCTCCTCCTCCATGCTTCATAGTGGGAACCAGGCATGTAGAGTCCATCTGTTCACCTTTTCTGCGTGCAAAGCAGTAATCAAAGCAAAAGGTGGCTAATTTGAAGAATCTAGAATATAAGACATATTTTCAGTTGTTTCACACTTTTTTGTAAAGTGTAATGTATAATTCCACATGTGTTAATTCACAGTTTTGATGCCTTCACTGTGATTCTACAATATTCATAGTCATGAAAATACAGAAAAATCTTTGGATGCGAAGGTGTGTCCAAACTTTTGGTCTGTACTGTATATACGGAGATTTCAATTTTACCCAAAACCGTATACAGCTGGTATCTTCTGATACAGTACCATTTTTTCTGCCTTCTGTATTATGGTCAAATCCATACTGAGAGAGCGTCTGTGTGTGACTCCAGAAATATATATACGGAGATTTCAAATTTCCCCAAAGCCGTATACAGCTGGTATCTTCTGATACAGTACCGTTTTTCTGCCTTCTGTATTACGGTCAAATCCATACTGAGAGAGCGTCTGGAGAGCGTCTGTGTGTTACTCCGGAAATATATACGGATTTAAAATTACCCCAACACTGTATACAGCTGTACACTACTGTTACAGTACACTTTTTATGCTTTTCATATTCTGATTTACTCCATACTGAGCCTGTGAGCATCTGTGTGTTACTCCTGAAATATATACGGAGATTTAAAATTACCCCAACACTGCAAACAGCTGTACGCTACTGATACAGTACACTTTTATGCTTTTCATAGTCTGGTCTAATCCATACTGAGCCTGTGAGTGTCTGTGTGTTACTCCTGAAATATATACGGAGATTTAAAATTACCCCAGCACTGTTTACGGCTGTACGCTTCTGATACAGTAAACTTTTTTGCTTTTTATATTCTGGTGTAATCCATACTGAGCCTGTGAGCGTCTGTGTGTGACTCTGGAAATATATACGGAGATTTAAAATTACCCCAGCACTGTATTTGGCTGTACGCTTCTGATACAGTACACTGTTAAGCTTTTATATTCTGGTGTAATCCATACTGAGCCTGTGAGAGTCTGTGTCTGACTCTGGAAATATATACTGAGATTTACAATTACCCCACCACTGTATACAGCTGTACGCTTCTGATATATTACCCTTTTTCTACTTTTTATATTCTGGTCTAATCCATACTGAGCCTGTGAGAGTCTGTGTCTGTTACTCCGCAAATATATGCGGAGATTTAAATTTTTCACCTTCACTGTATACAGCTGTACGCTTCTGATACAGTACCACATATCTGCTGGTATTTTGGGTACATTTTCACAAACATGAGGAAGTATAGTGGAAGAGGCCACGGACGTGGGCATGGGGGCCAGCTGGTACTGATGGTGGTGGTGGTGCATCTGCTGGTAGTGCCAAAAGCACAATAGCACCTAAGGCAGGAGGTGTTGAGCCTGCGTCATCGTCTGGCTCCAGAAGGCCTGGAAGGCTCCCTTTTCTGGGAGTAGGTAAACAGGTTTTAAAGCCGAGCATCAGGAACAGGTTTTGGCTTACATTACCGAAACAGCCTCCAGCTCTATCGCCTCCTCTTCTGAAGTTTCAAAAACTCCAAGCACTGAGTCGTCAGTGCAGGCTTCTGGTCAGGAACAACCCTTTCCTTGTGTCCTTCACCCCCACCAAAAGTCAAGGATGCGGCAGGCCACACTTCAGATTACTCCATGGAGCTCTTTTCACATACCATGCCTGGGTTATCAAGTCAAAATTCCCCAGTCCAAGATGAATCTGACATGGAGTGCACTGATGCATAGCCACTGCTAGATGATTCTGCTGGTACATTCACCCAGAGCACTACATTGCCCTCGCAGTCTACTGAGCCAGAATCTGACCCTGATGAAACTCAGGTGCCCCTTCCCGCATACTATAACACCTTACAAAGTGACACAGAGAAAGGTGCAGATGAAATTGAAGAGGAGGTGATTTATGACCCAGTTATTGACCCGGATTGGCTTCCAGTGAGAGAAGAGGGTGCCGTTGGCAATAACTCAGAAGAGGAGGAGGATCCGCAGCAGGTATTGACATCACAGCTGGGGTTATCTGGCAGGCCCGTAGCAGTCCAAAAACGTGTTAAAAAAACAAAAAGTGTTGCAGGACAGCTTGGCCAGATGGTCAAATTAGCACAGTGTGCAAGCCCTGAAAATTTATACCATAGTAGGAAGAGTGCAGTGTGGCACTTTTTTGACCAAAATCCTATTGATGAGGCAAACGTTATCTATAAGAAGTGTGGAAGGACCTTTAGCCGAGGGAAAAATCTCAGAAATTTGAATCCCAGTTGCATGCTTAGACATTTAATGAACATGCACTTGCAAGCGTGGACGGACTACAAAACCTCAGGTAGCACATGTGCACCTGCTCCGACTGAAGTTAGCCAGCAACACTACATCACTTCCCCCACTGTAAGCCCACCGGTTAGTACACCACCAGCAAGAAATGTTGAGGTGTCGTCGCAAGGCCAAAGCAGTCATGTAATCGCAATGTTTTTGCAACAAAAGACTGAATCTAGGCCATCATCACCACCACCACCATCATCACCAACCCCCTCTCAGTCCGTCATGTCCACCGCTAGTTCCCCCATATGCAGCTCTCAAGTCCAGCTCACCCTACCAGACACTCTGAGTAGGACAAGAAAGTACTCATCCTCTCATCCGCGTACACTGGCTTTGAATGCCTACATTGCCAAACTGATCTCATTAGAGATGATGCCCTTCCATTTGGTTGAAAGCGCAGCGTTCAGAGACCTCATGGACTACGTTGTCCCACGCTATGACCTACCCAGTCGGCAATTTTCTCGAAAAGCCATTCCTGCCCTCCACCTGCATGTGAAAGACCGCATTGTCCATGCACTCAAACAATTAGTGAGTGGAAAGGTGCACCTCACAACAGATGCATGGGCCAGTTGGCATAGCCAGGGCCATTACATGTCCATCACTGAGCACTGGGTTAATGTGGTGGATGCAGGGTCCACAGGGGACAGCGGCAGTGGGACAGTGCTGCCTAGCCCACGGTATAGGCAACAGTTGGCTGTAGGCATTCGACCCTCCTCCTCCTCCAGAAGCGAAAGCTCGTCGACAGAGCGCAGTCCCATGAGCACTCCATCCGCAGCTGCCAGTGTTGCACACGAGGTGTCCCACTATCGAACAGCTAGTGGTAAGCATCAGCAGGCTGTTTTAAAAATTATGTCTTTGGGCGACAACCGACAGACCACGGAGGTACTGACCGACTACTTGCAGCGAGAAACTGAGTCATGGCTGGGCAGTCTACATCTTGAGCCAGACAAGGTAGTCAGTGATAATGGCCGTAATTTTGTGGCGGCCATAGCCCGGGCAAAACTCAGACACATACCTTGCCTGGCTCACACCTTGAACCTGGTGGTGCAGTGCTTCTTAAATAATTATCCGGAGTTAACAGCCCTGCTCCATAAAGTGCGATGACTGTGCTCGCACATACGTCGCTCGCCTGTAGACTCCAGTCGTATGCAGAGGCTGTAGCGATCGCTCCACCTCCCCAAGCACCGCAACAAGGTGGAACTCCACCATGCACATGGTTGAGAGGCTGTGCGAACAGAGGCAGACTGTAATGCATTTATGGGAGGATACACGGAAAGGCAGTTTGAGGGCAGACATGGAGTTGTCGGGTATGCAGTGGTCAAAGCTGAAAGACCTCTGTAAAGTCCTTCAGTGTTTTGAAGAATGCACACGGCTCGTAAGCGCAAACTACGCCATCATAAGCATGAGCATCCCACTTATGCGTCTGCTCATGCAAACTTTGACGCACATTAAGGATCAGGCGTCTGCAGCGGAGGAGGAAGAAGAGGAAGGAAGCCTTGATGACAGTCAGCCATTATCTGCTCAGGGAACAGTCCTGGACAAGGTGGAGGAAGAAGAGGAGGAGGAGGATGAGGGGGATGATTATTTTGGGGAGGAGGATGCTTCTCAGGGGAAAGAGAAAATGTTGGCTTGCCAAGGTCAGGTACAGGGTTTGTGCGTGACTGAAGGGATGTGGATTTGGCAGAAAGTGCTCCTCCACCCACCACTGGCAGTGCATCATTGACACCTGGAACATTGGCCCCCATGTTTGATTATGCCTTGCGGTGTTATGATCTGCTACAAGCACTAAGGAAAGGTGGGAATTCTGTCCCTACAATAGGACTGAGCTGGATCCCTACGATGTAACGGGGAACCTGATCCTGCGACCAGACCCGCTAAAATCCTCAGCTAGTCTGAACGAAGACTTATAGTTGCGAGGGAGGAATCCCTACAAGATCTAGGGACTGGGTGAAAAGGTGGACACCTCCTAACAGAAAGTGTAGCAGGGAATATAAAACAGAAAACAAATACTAAGAGATCCTAAGATCAAGCAAAACTGACAGAGTAAGGCACCTAAGCACCTGGCTAGCTTAAGAGTAGATAATACAATGAAGTCCAGCAAAGCCAGAAGGGCGGAGCCAGACTAAATAGGGAAAAAAGGTCATGTGACCAGAAAACTGAAACAAAATCTAACAAGAGGGTTCTAACAGTATCCTCCCTTCTAAGAGGATCCTCCGGATCCCCTAGGACTTAGGCTTATCCGGAAACCTCTTGTGAAACGCTCTGACAAGTCTAGACGCAGAAACATCATCCGCCCTCACCCATGAGTTATCCTCAGGTCCATAACCCTTCCAAGCGAAGAGGTACTGCAAACTCCCTCTATACCGTCTAGAATTTAGGATGCGGGAAATCTCATATTGCCCGTCCTCCACCACCAGGGGAACAGTGGCCGAGACGTCTCCATCTGAGACCTCAGCTTTTTTCAAGAGAGAAACATGAAACACCGGATTAATCTTCCAGAAGGTAGGAAGCTCCAACTTAACAGCAGATTGGTTAATAACCTGAAGCACCTTAAAGGGCCCTACAAACTTGGGACCCAATTTCTTAGACGGAATCCTCAAGCTCAGATTCTTAGAGGACAACCAAACCATGTCACCAATAGCAAACAAAACCTCTTGTCGTTTTCTATCAAAATACACTTTGGATCTTTTGTTAGCCTCCTGAAGATTACCACGTACATCAGTCCAAACTTTCTCCAAAACACCAGAAAAATTCTCCTCTTCAGGTACAGCCGATCCCAACTTGGAAAATGACTCAAAAGACGGATGTCTCCCAGTACAACAAAAAAAAGGCGAACAACCAGCAGAAGCGGATGTATGATTGTTAAGAGCAAACTCAGCAAGTGGCAGAAACTCAGACCACCCCTCTTGATTATCAGTCACAAAACAACGCAAGAACTGCTCAACATCCTGGTTTTTCCTTTCTGTCTGGCCATTAGACTCAGGATGATATCCGGATGAAAACAACAAATGAACTCCCAACCTGTCACAAAAGGCGCGCCAAAAACGAGCCACAAACTGAGGTCCCCTATCAGAAACAATGTCAGTAGGAACACCATGTAGTCTGACTATTTCCTTGACAAAGGCCTTAGCGAGAGTCTTAGCGCAGGGCAGTTTGATGAAAGGAACCAAGTGACACATCTTGCTAAAACGGTCCACGACCACCCAGATGACAGTGAAACCCTCAGAGGGGGAAGGTCAGTAATAAAGTCCATAGCCAAATGTGTCCAAGGTGCACTAGGAACCTCCAAAGGGTAAAGCAACCCCGCAGCAGGAGAATGAGAAGACTTAGATCTAGCACACACAGTGCATTGGCGCACCCACTTAATGACTTCCTTCTGCCATCCTGGCCACCAAAAACTGCGACCCACAAGTCTCTTGGTCTCAGAGATTCCAGGATGACCTGCCAACCGAGAGTCATGACATTCATCAAACAAATCTCTCCTCAGGGTACCAGGCACAAACAACCTCCCATGCGGCGTGTTAGATGGGGCATTCTCCTGTGCTTTAAGAATCTCATCTTCCAACACGGAGTCCAAAACAGCAATAACAACCCCCTCTTGCAAGATGTTTTCCTCCTCCTCCTCAGTACCCACCATAGGAGAAAAGCTGCGAGACAAAGCATCAGCTTTAACATTTTTAGTACCTGGGATGTAAGTAACGGTAAAATTAAACCGTGAGAAAAACAGTGCCCACCTAGCCTGACGGGCATTCAAGCGTTTGGCAGCATCAAGGTAGATCAGATTTTTATGATCGGTGAAGACTTGAATGGGAAATTCCGCTCCCTCCAAAAAATGACGCCAGTGTTCAAATGCGAGTTTAATTGCCAACAATTCCCGATTACCGATATCATAATTTAGTTCAGACTCAGAAAATTTCTTTGAAAAAAAAGCACAGGGATGTACTCCATCTGTCTTTGCCTGAGACAACACCGCGCCGACCCGCACAGAAGAAGCATCAACCTCAACCAAAAATGGTTTAGTCACATCAGGCTGCGTAAGGATGGGAGCAGAGCTGAACCTCTCCTTTAGCAACACAAAAGCCTCAATGGCCTCAGTAGTCCACTGAACCGCATCAGCACCTTTCCTGGTGAGATCGGTCAGAGGTTTGGCAATCACAGAAATTTTTTTTATGAATTTTCTATAATAATTGGCGAACCCCAAAAACCTCTGTATTGATTTCACACCAATAGGTCTAGGCCAATCCTGCACAGCTTGCACTTTCACCGGGTCCATCTCAAAACCTTCACTGGAGACAATGTAGCCCAAAAAATTAAGTCTCTGTACAGCGAACTCACATTTTTCTAGTTTGGCAAAAAGTGAATTATCACTCAGTAACTGTAATACTTCACGCACACTCCTCCAATGAGACGCCAAATCCGGTGAATAAATCAAAATGTCATCCAAATACACAACCACACTTCTGCCGATCAAAGGTCTAAGGATGTCATTAATAAGATTCTGAAAAAATCCCGGGAGCACTGGAAAGTCCAAATGGCATGACCAGATTCTCAAAATGACCCAGTGGAGTGTTAAACGCAGTCTTCCATTCATCCCCCTCCTTCATGCGCAACAAATTGTATGCCCCTCGAAGATGAATTTTCGAGAACCACTTGGCCCCCACTAACTGATTAAACAAATCAGGAATCAATGGCAGTGGGTAAGGATTGCGTACAGTAATCTTATTAATTTCACGAAAGTCTAGACAAGGCTGTAAACCGCCGTCCTTTTTTTTAACAAAAAAAAATCCAACCGCCACAGGAGATTTGGAAGGCCTAATGTGACCGGCGGCCAAGCTTGTCTGTATGTATTCCTCCAAAGCCTTTCTCTCAGGAATAGTCAAATTAAATAAACGACTTTTAGGAAGAGTCGCTCCAGGGACAAATTCAATTGCACAATCATAATCTCTATGAGGAGGCAATACCTGCGATTCCTTATCAGAAAAAACTTTCCAAAAATCCTGAATAGGTACAGGTAACTCCCCCTTAACTACAGCAGCAATACGCCCGTTACAACACTTGTCATAACACTTAGGACTCCAGGACTTAATTTCATTGGTAGACCAATCCAGTACCGGATTGTGCAATTTTAACCAGGGTAACCCCAAAATCACCGGAGAAGGTAAATTATTCAAAACTACCAAATCCAAATTCTCTTGATGAACACCATTAATAGTAAGAGGAAATTCACAGATATGGTGAGTAACATTTTTCAAGTGAGAACCATCCACAGACACCACATTAATAGGAGAAGATAGAAGTTTGGGTTTTAATTTTAGTTTTTCCAAAAATTTCCCATCAATCACATTGAGAGTTGAACCACAATCCACAAATACCCGAAACTCCATTAATTCCTCCTCACCAGCAGTGGTAGCAGAAAGAAAGACAACTTTATTGTTTAAACAAGCTATGCGGGCAAAACTGACCTCATTTTTTTTTCTCTCTTTATTCATTCGAAGCACACAGTTCTTAATGAAATGCTCAGATTTACCACAGTAGAAACACAAACCTTGAGCAAATCTGCGTTCTTTTTCTCGAGAGTGAGGTGTCATTGCTCCAATTTCCATCGGCTCTGCAATGTCAGTACATTCCTTCTCCAAACTTGGAGCTGACAAGGCAGATTTACTCTCATTAACCCTTGCACGCAGTCTCCTATCCACCCGTATGGCTAATTGCATAGCCTCTTGCAAGTTACCAGGTATGGGATAAGCAATCAGCAAATCTTTAACCCTTTCACTTAACCCTGCAAGAAATAAACTTTTCAAAGCTGAATCGTTCCAGCCCACCTGAGCGAACCACCTTCGGAAGTGAGTACATTATTTTTCCACATTACCTGATCCCTGTCTCAAACGTCTCAATTCTGTCTCAGCTGATGAAACACGATCCGGATCGTCATACAATAACCCCAAAGCAGAAAAAAAACTATCCACTGATCTAAAGCATGGATCACCAGGCTACAGAGAAAAGGCCCAGTCCTGAGGTTCTTTGCGCAAAAGTGACATTATGAACCCTATGCGCTTTGATTCATCACCAGAGGATCTGGGTCTCAAACGGAAATACAACAAGCAAGCATTTTTAAAAGAAAAAAAATCTTGTTGTTCACCAAAAAATAAATCAGGCAAACGTACCTTTGGCTCCACGAAATCAGCTCCAGAACAACTACTCACGTGTTGCTGGATTTCAGCCACCTCCAGAGAGAGTCGCTGCAGGTGTTGAGCCAAATCCTGAACCGACACCATAATAGAAACTGAAAATCTTCCTTAGAGATTTTTTTTTTTTTTTTTTCTTTGGGCTGGACTTACTGTTATGATCTGCTACAAGCACTAAGGAAAGGTGGGAATTATGTCCCTACAATAGGACTGAGCTGGATCCCTACGATGTAACGGGGAACCTGATCCTGCGACCAGACCCGCTAAAGTCCTCAGCTAGTCTGAACGAAGACCTATAGTTGCGAGGGAGGAATCCCTACAAGATCTAGGGACTGGGTGAAAAGGTGGACACCTCCTAACAGAAAGTGTAGCAGGGAATATAAAACAGAAAACAAATACTAAGAGATCCTAAGATCAAGCAAAACTGACAGAGTAAGGCACCTAAGCACCTGGCTAGCTTAAGAGTAGATAATACAATGAAGTCCAGCAAAGCCAGAAGGGCGGAGCCAGACTAAATAGGGAAAAAAGGTCATGTGACCAGCAAACTGAAACAAAATCTAACAAGAGGGTTCTAACATGCGGATCCTAAAAAGGGACCCCCGCATTGCCAAAATTATGAAGGATGACAACTACTGGTTTGGCCAACATCCTCGATCCACACTCTAAAGGCAAATTACAGAACATCATGCCACAGGAGAACCTAGAGCTAATATTGGCGAACAAACAAGCAAGTCTGGTAAACAGTTTGTTAGAGGCATTCCCAGCACACAGCAGTGGTGCAGGTTCTACCATGAGCCGTACTGGCCAAATGGAAGAGGTGTTCGTGGTGCACACAGGCGAAGTGGCGTTGGAGACAGGGTTTCATGATCATGTTGTGGATTGATTTCTCGAGTTCCGCTCACACGACTCATAATGCTGAATCGATTGCAACAGACAGGAGACAGCAGTTGTCAACTATGGTTAAATATTAATTCTCCTCCCCTATCGATGTTCTCCCTCACGGGTCATTCCCCTAAGACTACTGAGCCTGTAAACTTGACACCTGGCCTGAATTGGCACAATATGCTTTACAGGAGCTCGCTTGCCCTGCTGGTAGTGTGCTATCAGAAAGAGTCTACAGTGCTGCTGGATCAATCCTGACAGAAAGAAGGACCCGTCTGTCGACCCAAAATGTTGATGATCTAACCTTCATTAAAATGAACCATGCATGGGTTTCAAAGGATTTTGTCCCACCTTCCCCTGATGACACATAGGTTGCCAGCAAAATGGCTCGCTTTGTCCTCCTCTTCCTCGGACTTCTCAAATTCCTCCATTTGCAGCTGCTAAACGTCCAGCCTACAACATATACCAGTTTTTCCACCTCCCTAACTGGGCTGTCCCACCCAGGGCCGGGTCACCACCTGGAGCACCCGGGCAAGTGCCGGTGCCCTGAGCAGGTGGGGGGGGGCACTATTGGACGACGGCACTGGCACAGGGCCCCTCATAGTACAATAAAGTGTCTCTGACGGTGGGGGGCTCACTCGCCGTCAAACACACCGGCGTACGATGAGGGGCCCTGTGCCAGTACCGGCGCCCACGAGTGGGCCCCCCTGCTTGCTCAGGGCCCCAGCACTTGCAATACTTTCCTCTCCACCGCTGTGGAGTCTGGGCAGTTAAATCCTTCACAGGGACGGCCACTACAAATTTGGTGAATTGATCGATGATGGTTAAGACGTAGCTATGGCCTGTCCTGCTGGGCTCTACTTTCAGATGATCAATGGCTACCATTTCTAATGGACGTCGACTCACAATTGGATGCAGTGGTGCTTTCTGATCAGCTTTCACAGTTTTCCTAGTCACAGAAGTGTGACATTCCTGGCACCATTTTTCAATGTCTCCTCTCATGCCAATCCAATAGAATCGCCTACGGCCTGTGGCTTCTGTCTTTTGCACTCCAAAGTGACCACACTGATCATGATAGGCAGTGAGGACCATGTCTACATCTCTCCTTGGGATCACAATTTGATGGAGACAACTAACAGTGATGGGATCCACGCTACTGCGATACAGCAACCCTTTCTTCACAAAGAACCGCTTTCGCTATCTCCACAGACAAAGTAATTGAGGGTCAGCATCGCCTCTGCAAATTCTACTGGGAGGTTTTCTGCTTTCAGTCTGTACTTGTTTCCATCTAGTTTCTTGTAGCGGAGAGTCTGGACTGGCTAACTGAGACTGAAATATATACGAAGATTTAAAAGTACCCCAACACTGTATACAGGTGTACGCTTCTAATACATTACCCTTTTTCTACTTTTTATATTCTGGTGTAATCCATACTGAGCCTGTAAGAGTCTGTGTCTGACTCTGGAGAAATATACGGAGATTTAAAATTACCCCAACACTGTATACAGCTTTACGCTTCTAATACATTACCCTTTTTCTACTTTTTATATTCTCGTGTAATCCATACTGAGCCTGTGAGAGTCTGTGTCTGACTCTGGACATATATACGGAGAGTTAAAATTACCCCAACACTGTATACAGCTGTACGCTTCTGATGCAGTACACTTTTTCTACTTTTTACATTCTGGTGTTGTGAGGAAAGGAACTGCCACCATCTTGGCTATTGGCCTGCTCCAGCCTCCATTTTGGTCTGAGCTTGGCCCAGTGAAGATATTTTGCCTGACTTCACATAGTTCCAGGCAATGGCCAGGCCTTTTAGTATGCTAAGCAATTCAGGCCCCTGTTTGAATAAGAAGGTCATTAGTATGCTAAGTAATTCATGCCAAGCCAGAATTTCCTGCTCAATATGAATAGCCAGGCCGATTAGTATGCGTGCTTCAAAGTAGAGGCTTCAATTAGACTATACCTTTCAGCAAGACCATGAAAACACAGCTATTGTATATCCCAGACACGAAGGCTCTGTTCTAGGATTATGAATTATGAGCACATCTTTGTAGGTACATTCTCATAAAAATATCTGTGTGACCCGGCGGACCTCGGGCATTTGATGGTGCAACTCCCAAGTCGGTGATGACTTGGGGGGATGAGATATGGAGATTGGCCATCCACAATGACCCAATCGGGCCAGGTTTGATATCCATGCCACAGGCAAAACATACTGCATCCACTGGTACCTCTCGTGTCCTGATCCGATCGTCCTGGAGAAAGTTAACCCCTTTGTTAGATATTGGGAATAAATTCTGCCAGGAAGCTAAGGGTGGAGATTATCTTCCCACCCTCGGACACAGAGGGGAGGGACCTAGCAGGTTTAAGAACTGTGAGCTATGGGCAGACTGGATCCATTTTCTCACAGCAGCAAGAAGCACAAGGGACAGACCTGCCAAGGGAGCAGCGGTACACGTTTTGGGGGACTGTCCAGCAACTAAGACTTTCACCTGGGGATCGCAGAGCTCCCTGCCTCCACATGTCCATACAATCTGGTAATATTGACCTCTAGCTAATACCTCTAAGCCTTGTATCATTATTGTTGTATTTTACTCTGACTGCAAATCCATTGTAATTCCGTTGTACAGCTTACTGTATATTTCTGTAATTATCTAGTGCGCCCTTAAGGCAATTAAACCATAAAATTAATCTTGGGCTGATGCTTTTACTCTGATCACGAATCTTAGAATACCCAGTGGGTAACAGGACACCCTCCCCGGCGGCCATTTGCTCTAGGTGCAGTTCCCTTGCTGACCTGAGAGACATAGGGGGCGCCGGAGAGCTGTGCCTGTGGAGTTACGTCACATTGGTGACGTGGAAGGACGGGGCCGTCCTTCACATTTGGTGGCAGCAGTGGGATCAGAAGCTGTGATACCCCGGGCTACCGTGTGGCGGTCGGCATCGTTCTTCACAGGTCTAATCCATACTGAGCCTGTGAGCGTCCATCTGTTACTCCGGAAATATATACAGAGATTTACAATTACCCCTAGACTGTATACAGCTGTACGCTTGTGATACAGTACCCTTTTTGCCAGAAAGTATTCCTCCCCCACCACTCTAAGTGCATCATTGACACCTGGAACATTGGCCCACATGTGTGATTATTTCTTGCGGATCTGCTTTTTATATTCTTGTCTAATCCATACTGAGCCTGTGAGCGTCTTTGTCTGACTCCGGAAATATGTACGGAGATTTACAATATTTTCACTATACTATATACACCTGGTATCTGGTGATACAGTACCCTGTTTCAGCTTTTTATATTCTTGTCTAATCCATACTGAGCCTGAGAGCATCTGTGTCTGACTCCTGAAATATATACAGAGATTTACAATATTTTCACTACACTATATATACCTGGTATCTGGAGATACAGTACCCTTTTTCAGCTTTTCATATTCTGGTCTAATCCATACTGAGCTTGTGAGCGTCTGTCTGTTACTCCGGAAATATATAAGGAGATTTACAATTACCCCTATACTGTATAAAGCTGTACGCTTGTGATACAGTACCCTTTTTGCCAGAAAGTCCTCCTCCACCCACCACTCTAAATGCATCATTGACATCTGGAACATTGGCCCACAAGTGTGATTATTTCTTGCGGATCTGCTTTTTATATTCTTGTCTAATCCATACTGAGCCTGTGAGCGTCTTTGTCGGACTCCTGAAATATATACGGAGATTTACAATATTTTCACTATACTATACATACTTGGTATCTGGTGATACAGTACCCTTTTTCAGCTTTTCATATTCTGGTCTAATCCATACTGAGCCTGTGAGCGTCCATCTGTTACTCCGGAAATATATACGGAGATTTACAATTACCCCTACACTGTATACAGCTGTACGCTTCTAATACATTACCCTTTTTCTACTTTTTATATTCTGGTGTGATCCATACTGAGCCTGTGAGAGTCTGTGTCTGACTCTGGAAAAATATATGGAGATTTAAAATTACCCCAACACTGTATACAGCTGTACGCTTCTAATACATTACCCTTTTTCTACTTTTTATATTCTTGTCTAATCCATACTGAGCCTGTGAGCGTCTTTGTCTGACTCCTGAAATATATACGGAGATTTACGATATTTTCACTATACTATATATACCTGGTATCTGGTGAAACAGTACCCTTTTTCAGCTTTTTATATTCTTGTCTAATCCATACTGAGTCTGAGAGCCTCTGTGTCTGACTCCTGAAATATATACGGAGATTTACAATATTTTAACTATAATATATATACCTGGTATCTGATGATACAGTACCCTGTTTCAGCTTTTTATATTCTTGTCTAATCCATACTGAGCCTGAGAGCGTCTGTGTGTGACTCCTGAAATATATACGGAGATTTAAAAATTACCCCAACACTGTATACAGCTGTACGTTCTAATACATTACCCTTTTTCTACTTTTTATATTCTGGTCTAATCCATACTGAACCTGTGAACGTCTGTCTGTTACTCCGGAAATATATACGGAGATTTACAATTACCCCTAGACTGTATACAGCTGTACGCTTCTAATACATTACCCTTTTTCTACTTTTTAGATTCTTGTTTAATCCATACTGAGCCTGTGAGCGTCTTTGTCTGACTCCTGAAATATATACGTAGATTTACAATATTTTCACTATACTATATATACCTGGTATCTGGTGATACAGTACCCTTTTTCAGCTTTTTATATTCTGGTATAATCCATACTGAGCCTGTGAGCGTCTGTCTGTTACTCCGGAAATATATACAAAGATTTAAAAATTACCCCAACACTGTATACAGCTGTACGCCTCTGATACATTACCCTTTTTCTACTTTTTATATTCTGGTGTGATCCATACTGAGCCTGTGAGAGTCTGTGTCTGACTCTGGAAAAATATACGGAGATTTAAAATTACCCCAACACTGTATACAGCTGTACGCTTCTAATACATTACCCTTTTTCTACTTTTTAGATTCTTGTCTAATCCATACTGAGCCTGTGAGCGTCTTTGTCTGACTCTTGAAATATATGCGGAGATTTACAATATTTTCACTATACTATATATACCTGGTATCTGGTGATACAGTACCCTTTTTCAGCTTTTTATATTCTGGTGTAATCCATACTGAGCCTGTGAGCATCTGTGTGTTACTCTGGAAATATATACGGAGATTTACAATTACCCCTAGACTGTATACAGCTGTACGCTTGTGATACAGTACCCTTTTTGGCAGAAAGTCCTCCTCCACCCACCACTCTAAGTGCATCATTGACACCTGGAACATTGGCCCACATGTGTGATTATGTCTTGCGGATACTAAAAAGGGACCCCCACATTGCCAAAATTATGAAGGATGACGACTACTGGTTAGCCAGCATCCTCGATCCACGCTATAAAGGCAAATTACAGAACATCATGTCAGAAGAGAACCTAGAGCTGATATTGGTGAAAAAACAAGCAACTTTGGTAAACTGTTTGTTACAGGCATTCCCAGCACACAGCAGCGGTGCAGGTTCTACCTCGAGCCGTACTGGGCCAAATGGAAGAGGTGTTCGTGGTGCACACAGGCGAAGTGGCGTTGGAGACAGGGTTTCATGACCATGTTGTGGACTGATTTCTCGAGTAACGCACATACGACTGGTAATGCTGAATCAATTGCAACAGACAGGAGACAGCAGTTGTCAACTATTGTTCAAAATTACCTCTCCTCCCCTGTCAATTTTCTCCCTCACAGTTCATTCCCCTTTGACTACTGGGCCTGTAAACTGGACACCTGGCCTGAATTGGCACAATATGCCTTACAGGAGCTCGCTTGCCCTGCTGGTATTGTGCTATCAGAAAGAGTGTTCAGTGCAGCTGGATCAATCCTGACAGAAAGAAGGACCCAGCTGTAGAACCAAAATGTAGGTGATCTCACCAGCCTGGGTTTCAAAGGATTTTGTACCACCTTCCCCTGATGACACATAGGTTGCCAGCAAAATGGCTTGCTTTGTCCTCTTCCTCTGACTTCTCCAATTCCTCCATTTGCAGCAGCTGAACGTCCAGCCTACACCTCAACATATGCCAGTTTTTTCCACCTCCCTAACTGGACTGTACCCCTCCCCAGGGCCGGCATCAGCACCTGGCGCACCCGGGCAAGTGCCGGTTCCCTGAGCAGGGGGGGGGGCCAACTCGTGGGCGACGGCACTGGCACAGAGCCCCTCATAGTACGCAAAAGTATCTCTGACTGTGGGGGGGCCCACTCGCCTTCAGACACACCGGCGTACTATGAGGGGCCCTTTGCCAGTGCTGTCGCCCACGAGTGGGCCCCCCTGCTTGCTCAGGCCACAGTACTTGCAATACTTACCTCTCCCTGCTCCACCGCTGTGAGGTCTTCCGCGTTTCCTGACAGTGACATTCAGGTCAGAGAGCGCGATGACGTCACGTCTGTACGCCCTCTGCCTAAACAGTTCAAGTGCAGAGAGCTGGAAGATGGCGACGCTAAGGAGTCCAGAGTAGAGCAGTGCCCAACGAGGAGAGGTATTTCATTTTTTTAATGGGGAGCAATATATGGGGAGCATTATACACTGGATAATGATATATGGGGCCCATCATAGACTGGAGCATCATCCATGAGGCCCATCATATACTGGAGTATTCCAAATGGGGGACATCAGACACAGGAGCAGCATTTACGGGGCCCATTATACACTGGAGCATTTTAAATGGGCCCATTATATATGGAGCATTATATTGGCCCATAAGACACTGGAGCATCATCCATGGGGCCCATCACATACTGGAGCATTCTAAATGGGGCAGATCAGACACTGGAGCAGCATCTCTGGGGCCCATTATACACTGGAGCATTATAAATGGGGCGCATTATATATGGAGCATTATTTTGGCCCATCATACACTGGAGCATCATCCATGGGGCCATCATATACTGGAGCATTCTAAGGGCAGATCAGACACTGGCAGCATATACGGGCCCATTACACACTGGAGATATAAATGGGGCCCATTATATGGAGCATATTTTGGCCATAAGACACGGAGCATCATCCATGGGCCCATCAATACTGGAGCATTCTAAATGGGCAGATCAGACAATGGAGCAGCACTATGGCCCATTATACACTGGAGCATTATAATGGGCCATTATATATGGAGCATTATTTTGCCCATCATACACTGAACATCATCCATGGGGTCCATCATATACTGGAGCATTCTAAATGGAGCATATCAGACACTGGAGCAGCATTAACTGGGCCCATTACACACTGGAGCATTATAAATGGGGCCCATTATATATGGAGCATTATTTTGGCCCATAGACACTGAGCATCATCCATGGGGCCCATCATATACTGGAGCATTCTAAATGGGCAGATCAGACACTGGAGCAGCATCATAGGGGCCCATTATACACTGGCGCATTATAAATGGGGCCTATTATATATGGAGCATTATTTTGGCCCATAAGACACTGGGCATCATCCATGGGGCCCATATACACTGGAGCATTTATAATAGGGCCATATATAATGGAGCACTATTATGGGCCCATATACACTGGAGCCATCCATGGGGCCATCTATACTGAGATATATGGAGCATTATTTATGGGGCCACATAAGGATGGGCATCATATGGAGCCCCATTGATGACCTATTCTAGTAATGGAGCTATTTATAATGGATCCCATATCTATATGGAGCAATATATGGGGCCCATCATATTACTGTATGGAGCTTTAGTACTATGCGACCCATTATACTGTATGGAGCCAATATGTGGGGCTCATTCTACTCTATGGGGACTGTCCTATATTGTATGGCACATTACATGGGGACCATCATATACTGGAGCATTATGTCAAGCTCATCATATACTGTATGGAACATTATATGGGACCAATTATTCTGTATGGAGCAATATATGGGGCTCATTATTCTGTATGGCGCACTATGTGGTGGCCATAATACTGTATGGAGGAATATAATGTCCGGTTTTTGAGCTATTGTAGAATTTATAATAGATATCACTCATGTCATGTAAGAAGTTAAGTATTTTTCATTGTACTATACCTATATTTCTGTGCCGTATCGGAGCATCATGAATTGTGGTATGTGTTAAAGGGGCCCACTGAGACTCTTTCGCCCGGGGCCCACGAAAACCTGGAGCCAGTCCTGCCCCCCCCACAACTTTAGCCAAATAACCCCCAGTTTTCAATGCGTAACTATTATTATAAAGTAAATTAAGGTTGACAAGCTTAAGTAATAAGAATTGATGTCGTTGGCATTGAAATGGGCACTGTAGGTGTGTTTACTGTCCTCCACTCCCTGCTGACTTTGCTTCCCCATTGACTTGCATTGGTTTTCGTGTTTCAGTCGGATCTCCGACTTTTCCCGATAGTGGGCCGATTTCGTTCGACTCGACATTTGAGAAAGTCAGGTTTCATGAAACCCGACTCGACCCTAAAAAAATGCAAAGTCGCTCATCTCTAGTAACCACTTCTGTATTTATCACCAACTCCTGGCTTTGGCTTACAAATACTGATGCAAATACTACCAAATACTGAACATGTGAACGTGGCCTTAGGCTACATTTCCTCAATTACACTTTGGTGAGCTTTTGATGCTGCAGAATTTCTGGACCATTTTACGCCTATTATGTAAATTAGGTTACTTGCGTTTTTACATGCATTTTTATCGCGTTTTGCCACTGCTTTTTTTGTTTCCTGTTGGTGTGTCACGCTTTGAATAAAGTTGTTTTGTTTCTGATGTTTGGCTTTGACAAAGCTTTATTGATACAGTCTTGTGCAGATTACATGCGTTTTTGATGCGTTTCTGCTGCATTTAGTCTATGGGAAAAATCTGCACAGAAAACTCAGTAAACCCGCAAAAGAAATTGACATGTGGCAGATTTGAAACACGCACTGCAGGTCAATTTGTGCTGAGTAAAAAAAAGGCACAGTGAGCATGAGATCTCTATAACTCCCATCGACTTTGCTAGATCTGAAAGATGCTGCATTTTTTAAGCAACAAAAATTTGCAATCTCAAAAACTCACCAAAAACTCATTGTAGGGACAAAGCCTTAGGCCGAAGTCAGACACAACATATAAAAATACAGTCCGTATTTTACAGTCGTAATACTCAGAAATGTTCCCTGAACAGTGACCCGTATGTCATCCGATTGTAATGCAAGGAAACAATTTTCTCGCATCTAAGCATCCGTGTGACATCCGTTTTGCATCCATATGGTGAGATTTTCGGGGTGGCTCAAAGAATTGATCAATTATTTGCCAAATTTCTCATTTTTAAAAACAGTTAGAAACCAATATGTGCATATGCACTTTATGTATTGCATGCTAACCATAGGCAGCGCTGGCTTCTCCCCCCTTTTTTGCATCACACCACATCCTCCATGCTTCACGGTGGGAACCAGGCATGTAGAGTCCATCCGTTCCCCTTTTCTGCGTGCAAAGCAGTAATCAAAGCAAAAGGTGGCTACTTTGAAGGTCCTCGAATATAAGACATATTTTCAGTTGTTTCACACTTTTTTGTAAAGTGTAATGTATAATTCCACATGTGTTAATTCATAGTTTTGATGCCTTCAGTGTGATTCTACAATTTTCATAGCCATGAAAATACAGAAAAATCGTTGAATGAGAAGGTGTGTCCAAACTTTTGGTCTGTACTGTATATATATATATATATATATATTGTAAGCTTTCCGGGGGTTTAGCTCTAGGATCGCTGTCTGGGTAGACAGAATGGCACGGAAACAGTTCATTCAGACAGCAGTTTGGTGAAAACTGGCCGCAACCAGTTTTATTAAAGTCCACAGCACACAGATAAAAACAAATCATAAACAGAAAACCTGGGCTTGTCTAGCCACTAAATTACACTTAGATAGATGGCCCTCTCTATCCGGGACCCAGACTCTACCAGTCTGTGCCCAAAACAACACATATCACATATGTTACCAGTATGGAGTTTCACAGACACTCCTCTTTATGTCTGAAGGCAACTCCAATATCCAGACTTGAGAGAGGTCACCTCCTATTCAGTCGCTATTCGCACGGATTCTCACTGCGACTACTCCTGTGTCCGGGGTACTTCCTGCACCCAGACTGAGATAGCTCACACTCTTAGAGACTGCTTCCTTGTGCCAGGACACCTCCCTGTGTCCGGGCTAAAGACAGCTCCCACACTCTTGGAGACACCTTCTGTGTCTGGACCCCTTGTCCAGACTGAATGAGCTCTCTGACTGTGCTCCCAAGCACCTACTTCTGGCTTCCTAATCAACACCTGAGTGGATTCAGGTCTGAGCTGCAAGCGTGTACTGAATGGCAGGTGTAGTGACCTTTCTTTACCACCAGGTTTACAAAGCCACACATTTCGCTCATACCAGTCAGCAAGGTACTTAGGTGAAATATACACCTCATTCACCACATATTCCTTCACTGTCTCACATATCCCCTCCCTCTTCTCCAGACCGGAGGGCTGGTCATCCAGACCGGAGGGCTGGTCAACAATCCAACAGAGACAGTGAACTCTGGACCAGTCATGGCCCTCATCAGCTTCATCCTCACCACTGTCATAGCCAACATCAGTTTTCTCTTCATCTGAAGCATCCGCACTACCCTGTACCCTCCCAGGCCTATACTCTCTGCGGGCCTCGGGTATCCTGCACTGCTTCATCTTGACCTTAGTGCCAGCCTCAGTCTCGGTATAGTGGCTCACCAGATAAGTACGACCAGGCACGTCAGAACAGCTCTGCTGATTCTTCCTCAGAAACTTTCGTACCTCCTGTTTTTGGGGCACTGACCCTGTGTCACCCACTGTCACAGGAGGTATAGGGGTTTTCTCTAATTCCCCCTGAACTTTCTTTAGCACATCTACTTTCTTAAATATCAGTTGATTCATAAATTCTACCTCACAGAACCCAAGCGCCTCTGTCATGGTCTCTGACCATTCCGAGCCACACTGTTCAAACGATTGGCACTGTAGAGGGAGCTGATCGTTTTTCTTGGTCGGTACACATAATTTATCCTCTTCTGGTACAGGCTCACTTTGCATAAGACTCAGAGCTCTTACTTCTTTCTCCAGGAGATCCTCATGGCTACGCATCTTCTCCTGTAGTTGTTGGACGTCCTTTACGTCTTCGGCCCTTTCTTCAGGCTCTTCTGGTAGGACATGCTCAGAAGCCCTACCATCAGTCTTCTTTACCTCTTCAGCCACGTTCTGCATCCCATCTGGGCTCCCGTGTGTCTGCAGTGGCAACGGAGTGACACATCGTTTTTTCCCATTTGTTGGGACGTGGCTCCGATGTAGCCTCCCTGAAAGTGCGCTTGAGCTCACCAATGCCAGCTACTGATCCGGACCGTAACCCGTCCACGCCGCTGTCTTCGGCAGAAACAGATTCCTGGACAGAGTCAGTCCCCATATCTTCAGTCTTGCTCCTCACAGCTTCACTTGAAACCTCAGCTTCTGATGAGGCATCTGGCTTGGTGACCACCACTTCCATGGCTTTTTCCACCTCTGCAGCATCACCTTCAGAGTCCTTGGCCTGATGCAGATCCACACCATACATTGATAACTTCTCATTTTCAACAGCATCCACTTGTGCTGTGTTCAGTTTCAGAGTCCTGTCTTTCACCTTAGTCTTCGCCAGGGAACCGACCAACTGTACAACATCTTCAGATGCCATCCTCCGTCCGACTGCAAGGTCAGCCTCAGCCTTCCTCTCAGGACTCTCAATCTCCTCTGCTACCATGCCTTCCTCACTTGCACTGGTTGCTTTATTGTCATCAGATGACTCACTATCACCACCACTATCCCTGTCTGACCCCCTTTTCTCAGCCACATCTGGCTCACTTTCAGGGTTATACAATTTATTTTCATTCACATCCTGCTTACTGTCAGGGTTATACAATTCATTTTCATTCACATCTTGATCTGGAACCTTAGTTAACATGTCATCCACAACATTAACTTCACCATCTGGTCCCTCAAGTATGTGACTCTGTGACAACCCCAGCACTATACTTTTATATAGCTCAGGTACTAGGAGCTGACTCACGACCTCTCCCTGGACTTCAGTGTCCCTATACAATAGGTTATTGTTCATGGCAGCATGAGGAAACCTCTCCTCAGAGCCAGGCTCTTGGGGAACCTCACTCAGAACAATTACATTTTCCTGTGCCGTTTTAAGAGTGGGGTCTCGCACCGGCTCACTCCCAAAATTGTCACAGGAGCCAGGCAGGTCAGGGACACTCGGTTCCCGAGAACCACCATCCTCGTCTCCCAACATCACCTGCAAAGAAATGTCATCTTTATCACGGTCATCATCAGTATCATGATCATCATTATCATTATCAATATTATCATGGTCATCATCATTATCACATAAGTTTAACGGCCCACTAGCACTGTGCTCCGCCCCTCGGGACTGCGCACCCTCAGTAGGAGCTTCATCACACTGTCCATCAGAAACATTTTTCCCCCAGAGATCCTTAGACCGGGGAAAGTCATTACCCCATATAACGGGGTGCACCAGGGTCTTCACTACCCCCACTTCATATGAAACCTCCCCGAGTTTGGGGACCAAGTCCACGGCAGTCTCTGGGTAGACTTTGGTGTCTTCATGGATGTACACCACACTCAGGTGCTTATCAGGGATGAAGTCCCTATCACTCAGGCTGTCACATACGGAAGTCACTGGACTCTCTGAGTCCAAGAGGGCCTGTGCTGGGCAGTCACTTACAACCACCGGGGACCCCTGTGGTCCAGTCTCTTCGGCTGAGGTGGACACACACACAGGCTCTGCGCAGGGAGAGAGGGATCTGCCATCATCACAACACATAGGCTCCCCCTCTATTGGACAGTTGGCTGCAATTTCACGCCAGCTCCAACACTGTCCATCACACTCTCCCACCCACATGTCCCCTCGGGCCTGAACCCGCTTATCAGCATACCCCATGTCCCCAACAGCTGGAACGCTCTTACCGCGAGAGTTCAGCGTCCGGGAACTCCGAAGTGACGACCTCTCAGACGGCTGTACCTCAGGAGGACGTGCTTGGGTGTAGCGGTCCACTATCACCTTTTCAACTCCATAATCAGGCCTGCTGACTGCAGACTCCCAACTGTATCTCCAGTCACGAACTCCCCTGGCACGGGCTGTCACCGTAACACTCAGCCGGGTAAGAATCGCCGCTTTCAACTTGGCATAGTCTTCGCTGTCCTGCTTGCTCAGGTCAGCCCAGACTTTTTGGGGTTCCCCAATCAGATAGGGTACGACCGCCATGGCCCATTCAGATAGTGGCAGATTCTCCTTCTCTGCCAGTCTCTCAAACCTAGTAAGATATACCTCCACATCATCACGAGGTGTCATTTTTCTCAAGGACCGTTTACCGCCTTCTTTATAGCGGACAACGCCGGTGCCTTCACAACATTACTTCGGGACGCGACACCGAAATCCTTTTTTGGTGCTGTCATCTGCTCAATAAATAACCGGTTATTCTCCTGCTGCTGCTGCAGGAATTGCTGCCGGTCCTCCTGCATGCGCTGCTGGTGCTGCAGGCGCTGCTGCTCCATGCTCTGCTCCATGCTTCGCTGGGCCTGGGCCAGGTACTCAATGAGCTCCTCCATACTGCCGGACTCATCTGTCTCAACCACGGCAGTTTTATGTTGCACATTAACTTGTGCCATTTGTTCAAACAGCGCCTCCATGCTGTCATCCATGCTGTCAGACTTCTCTGTCTTAACAACGGCAGTCTTCACTCAAGACATACACACTACACAGCTTTTTTTCCACAGAAAATTCAGCCTTGCTGTGCAACCACTTTTTTTTTTTTTTCTTTTGCAAAGTCTATTAGGGCTACTGTCTCTTTAAGACTGCTCCACAAACTTTTCTTTTGCTGCTGCACATTCCACAGTCATTTTCACAACAAGTTCAGCTTTGCTGTGCATACATTTTCTTTCTGCAGACCCTATCAGGGCCACTGTCTCTCCAAGACTGCTCCAAACAGACGTTTCTGCTGACACACTTTTTTTTTTTTTCTGTTGCTATTTCAATAGACTTCACCTTTAATGCTGTCTCTCGCCCCTGTGCTGCATGCACACTCCAGCACTAACTATACCAGGCCCTGCGCTGCCCCAGCATTCTTCACCAATTGTAAGCTTTCCGGGGGGTTTAGCTCTAGGATCGCTGTCTGGGTAGACAGAATGGCACGGAAACAGTTCATTCAGACAGCAGTTTGGTGAAAACTGGCCGCAACCAGTTTTATTAAAGTCCACAGCACACAGATAAAAACAAATCATAAACAGAAAACCTGGGCTTGTCTAGCCACTAAATTACACTTAGATAGATGGCCCTCTCTATCCGGGACCCAGACTCTACCAGTCTGTGCCCAAAACAACACATATCACATATGTTACCAGTATGGAGTTTCACAGACACTCCTCTTTATGTCTGAAGGCAACTCCAATATCCAGACTTGAGAGAGGTCACCTCCTATTCAGTCGCTATTCGCACGGATTCTCACTGCGACTACTCCTGTGTCCGGGGTACTTCCTGCACCCAGACTGAGATAGCTCACACTCTTAGAGACTGCTTCCTTGTGCCAGGACACCTCCCTGTGTCCGGGCTAAAGACAGCTCCCACACTCTTGGAGACACCTTCTGTGTCTGGACCCCTTGTCCAGACTGAATGAGCTCTCTGACTGTGCTCCCAAGCACCTACTTCTGGCTTCCTAATCAACACCTGAGTGGATTCAGGTCTGAGCTGCAAGCGTGTACTGAATGGCAGGTGTAGTGACCTTTCTTTACCACCAGGTTTACAAAGCCACACATTTCGCTCATACCAGTCAGCAAGGTACTTAGGTGAAATATACACCTCATTCACCACATATTCCTTCACTGTCTCACAATATATATATATATATATATATATATATATATATATATATACACCGTATATACTTGAGTATAGCCGACCCGAGTATAAGCCGACCCCCCTAATTTTGCCACAAAAAACTGGGAAAACTTACTGACTCGAGTATAAGCCTAGGGTGGAAAATGAGATTATGCCCTATATGCTGCCCCATGTATTATGCCCCCGTAGATGATCCATAGATTGTGCCCCCATAGATGATCCATAGATTATGCCCCCATAGATGCTCTATAGATTGTGCCCCCATAGATGATCCATAGATTATGCCCCCATAGATGCTCCATAGATTGTGCCCCATAGGTGCTCCATAGATTGTGCTCCCATATATGATCCATAGATTGTGCCCCCATATATGATCCATAGATTGTGCCCCCATAGATGCTCCATAGATTGTGCCCCCATATATGATCCATAGATTGTGCCCAGGGCCGGCGTCAGCACCCGGCACACCCGGGCAAGTGCCGGGGCCCTGAGCAGGTGGGGGGCCCACTCGCCGTCTGGCACCCCCGCACCCGTTAGCGGAGGAGAGCGGTGTCAGCGCCGCCACTGGGCCCCCCCCGCCCGCTCAGGCCCCCGGCATCAGCTGGCACAATACTTACCTCTCCCGTGCCTCCGCTGCCGCAGCTCCGGGCTCCAGGGGCGCGCGGCGCTTCCTCTCACAGCAGCGCCGCTGAATGACGTCATCATTCAGCGGCCGGCTGTGGCAGAGAGCGCGGACGCTGGGCAGGTAAGACGTGTGTGTGTGTGTCTCTGTGTGTGTCTGTGTGTATGTAGTGCGGTGCTTTGTGTGTGTGTGTGTGTGTATGTATGTGAGAGAGTGCTTGTGTGTGTGTGTGTGTGTGTGTGTATATGTATGTGAGAGAGTGCTTGTGTGCTGTGATGCTGTCTGTGTGTGATGATGGGCAGGCATTGCTGATAATGAGGAGGCATTGATGATGATGATGGGGGGAAGATGATGATAATGGGCAGGCATTGATGATAATGGGCAGGCATTGATGATGGGGAGAAGATGATGATGGGCAGGCATTGCTGATAATGGGGAGGCATTGATGATGATGATGGGGAGGAGATGATGATGGGCAGGCATTGCTGATAATGGGGAGGCATTGATGATGATGGGGAGAAGATGATGATAATGGGCAGGCATTGATGATAATGGGCAGGCATTGATGATGGGGAGAAGATGATGATGGGGAGGAGATGATGATGATGGGCAGGCATTGATGATAATGGGGAGGCCATGATGATGATGGGGAGGCAATGATGATGATGGGGAGGTAAGCATGATGATAATGGGGAGTCTTTCCACAGCTCCCTTTCCTGAGCCGTAACAGTGCAGAACGCAGTACAGGGCAGAGGAGAGCTCCATATTTTGTATGGAGCATTATATGGGGACCAGTATCCTGTATGGAGCATTATATGGGGACCAGTATCCTGTATGGAGCATTATATTGGGTCCAGTATTCTGTATGGAGCATTATTTTGGGTCCAGTAATCTGTATGGAGCATTATATGGGGGATGGCGGGGTGACATTCTGCATGGGGTATTATATGGGTGATGAGGGGGAGACTGTGGTGCCCATAATATTGTATGGAGGACTGTACTGTCCAGTCTGTACTGTGCGCTGTGAGGATTTGGCGGTTTTTGAGCTATTGTACAATTTACAATAGATATCAGTCATGTAATGGAAGAAGTGAAGTATTTGGCGTTGTACTGTACCCATATTTCTCTGCTGTATCTGTGCATCATGAATCGTGGTCTGTGTTAAAGGGGCCCACTGAGGCTCTTTCGCCCGGGGCCCATAAAAACCTGGAGCCGGCCCTGATTGTGCCCCCATAGATGCTCCATAGATTGCGCCCCCATATATGATCCATAGATTGTGCCCCCATAGATTATTCCCCCATAGATGCTCCATAGATTGTGCCCCCATAGATTATGCCCTATAGATGCTCCATAGATTGTGCCCCAATAGATTGTGCCCCCATAGATGCTCCATAGATTATGCCCCTATAGATGCTCCATAGATTATGCCCCCATAGATGCCCCATAGTATAGACCTCATACGCTGCCGCTGCCGCTGCTGCTGCAACCGAAAAAAAAAAAAATAACGTACTCACCTCTTGTCGCTGGGGGCCAGGTGCCGGTGTCCTGAGTAGGCAGGGACACCGGCGCGCTATGGGGGACAGGTGCCGGTGTCACCGCTCGCTCAGGGCCCGGCACCTGCGATATTTACCTGTCACCGGGTTCACCGCTGCTCGCCACTGTCTTCCGGGTCCTCCAGCAGTGAATGATCAGGCAGAGGGCGCGGCGCGCAGTAACCACGTCATCGCGCCCTCTGCCTGAACATCGCAGCAAGAGGACCCGAGGACACAGCAGCGCATCGGTGGAACGGGACAGGTAAATATCCCTTATACTCACCTTTCCACCGGCGCGTCTCTGCCCTGCTCTTCTCCCACGGTCCCGGCGCCAGTGTTCAGCTGTCACGTGTTACCGCTCATTAAAGTCATGAATATGTGCATATTCATGACTTTAATGAGCGGTACCACTGAGGGCTGAACACAGGCGCCGGGACCGTGGGAGAAGAGCAGGGGGGCTGCAGAGACCGCGCCGGCGGAGGGGTGAGTATATAGGACAGCTGCGCTCCCCCTCCCCCGCCGACCCCCTGGTATATGACTCGAATATAAGCCGAGAGGGGGACTTTCAGCCCTAAAAAAATGGGCTGAAAATCTCGGCTTATATTCGAGTATATACGGTATATATATATGTATATAAATGTAATTGAGACACATATATATATTTATAGTTCATACAGTTCTACATAGCATAATAGCCGCTAAATCAATTGCCGGCTTCTGTAAAATCATTACAGAACCCGACATGAAATGACACATGGTTTACATACAGCAAACCATTTCATTTCATTTGGTTTTATATATGTTTTTGATTAATAATTAGATTAGTGTATGTGTGAAAAATTTGGGACATGTAGGTGTTAAATTAACTGGTAAATTTGTTGACAAAAAATGCGTGGGCTCCTGCGGTATTTTCTCCGCCAGTGAGGGAAAGCCAGTGACTGAGGACAGATTTTCATAGCCTAGAGAGGGACCATGGTTTGTGGCCCCCCCGGGTACAAACATCTGGCCCAGCCACCCCAGAAAAGGCACATCTATAACATGCGACTTTTCTGGCACTTAGCCTCTCTATTCCCATTGCCTTTAGCGGTGGCTCATGGGTTAATAAGGGGTTAATGTCACCTTGCTATTGAAAGGTGACATTAATCCCGGTTAATAATGGAGAGTTGTCAACAAGACAACTATCTATTATTAATCCTATAGTAGTAAAGTGTTAAAAAACACACACATACATTAATTAAAAATTCTTTTAATTAAATAATTACACAGTTTTTGACCAAATTTATTATTCTGCTAATCCAATTGAATCCCTTATTCTCCTGTGAAAAATAATAAAATAAAAAACCAACAATATCCATACCTGTCTGCCGTCAGTCCGGTCCCCCTGCTGCAATCCATCACAAGTGGTTAACTAGTTTACAACAGGGACCGGTGCTAATGCTACCAGCCCGGCTGTAAACCACTGCAGAATGAATGAAATCATGTCTGCGCAGGCTCCCCGGGGATGAACTGATTAGCGTGGGAAAGTTTCAGAGCTTTTTCCCACGCTATCGAGTTCACTTCAGGTCAGCCAGGGACTCCGCGCAGCCTAAGGCCTCTTTCACACATCCGTTTTTTTACTTCAGGCATGATCCGGCGTGTTGTTAAAAAAACGGATCCGGTACCGGATGCGTTTTTTCTTTCATTAGCGCCGGATCATGCCTGATGTCATTGCGTTGTATCCGTTTTTGTCCGGATCCGGCGTAAATGTACATTCCGGCGGCCGGACAAAACGGTGCCTGCAACGTTTTTTTTGTTTACCGGAGCCGCCTGATAGTGCCTGAAGCGGCGCATCAGGCGGCCAGAAATAATACAAGTTAATGGAACCGGATCAGACTTTTGTGCAATCCGTCAAAAGTCTGATCCGGATTCTGGAAATTATGGACTACTACTACTCTGCTGCTGCTGCTGCTGCTGCTGCTGCTACTACTACTACTACTACATTTTCCACTGTCTCGGACATCCAAAACCCTCTTTTTCCGGGTTCAAAAGTTCAGGTCGGATCCAGCAAAAAAACGGATCCGTTGCATCAGTTTTTTAATTTCAGCGCCGGATCCGTCCCTTCCGGTGTTCGCCGGATCATGCCTGACACAAAAAAAACGGATATGTGAAAGAGGCCTTAGTGACCACCGCTGACATCAGTGAGGCTGCACGGAGTCCCCGGCTGACCTGAAGAGATATGACAGTGTGGGAAAAAGTTCAGAAACTTTCCCACGCTAATCAGTTCATCCCCGGTCAGCCGGGGAGCCTGCGCAGACATGATTTCATTCATTCTGCAGTGGTTTACAGCCGGGCCAGTAGCATTAGCATCGGTCCCTGTTGTAAACTAGCTAACCCGTTGTGAATAGAGAGGCTAAGTGCCAGAAAAGGCACATCTTATAGATGTGCCTTTTCTGGGGTGGCTGGGGCAGGATGTTTGTAGCCAGGGGGGACCACAAACCATGGTCCCTTTCTAGGCTATGAATATCTGTCCTCAGTCTCTGGCTTTCCCTCTCTGGTGAAAAAAATACCGCGGGAGCCCACGCAATTTTTTTCCACGATTATAGCCTTAAAGAGTTCCAAATTGTTGGAATAATGCATATTGATTTGTATGTATTGCAACAACTACTACTGTACTGTTTGGATATGTTGTGCATATTGTGAGGTTGTTAACAAAGTTCTGTTAAAAAAAAAAAAACCCTCACTCACAGACAGGATGCCTCCTCCTTCTCTTCCTGTGTTGTTGTAATGTTTTTCATGCTGCAGCCATAGCAGATATCAGGCTGATCACATTTCATGCTGTGTTGTAAGCTGTCTATACTGGATGTGAATAAATCTACATTCTCTGTTGCTGACTCCGGATGTTACGCTGGTTAATCTGCTGCTAACAGGTTATGGGCCCAGAGTTCCCAGAGTGCCCAGAGTCCTAGAGTCCCAGAGATCCCCAGAACACAGAGAAAAGAAAAGAAAGAAAGACAGCAAAGATGGCCACCAGCAGCAACTCCATGAAGTTTACAGTACCAAGTCTCACTAACCAGAACTATCAATCCTGGAAATTCAAAGTGAAGATGCTGCTGATAAGGGAAGGTACATGGAAATACACACAGGAGCCTAAACCTGACCCAGTACCACAGGAGTGGATAGAGATGGATCAGAAAGCACAGAGTACCATATCACTCAGCATAGATGATGATCAGATTGTTCATGTGTGTAAATGTGATACTGCAAGAGAAATGTGGAAGCAGCTGCAAAAGGTACATGAGAGGATTAATTTAAGCAATAAACTGTATCTTATGAGAAAACTGTACCAGTCTAAGCTACAGAAAGGCCAGGATATGCAGGAGTATATCAGGAGTATTCTAGAGCTTGTAGAACGCTTGAGAGGCATTGGGGAAGATCTGAAGGACTTTCATGTAGCCGCATTACTGCTTACTGGTCTTCCAGAGAGCTATGACACGCTTGTGACCGCACTAGATGCGCGCCCAGATGATGAGCTTACTCTGGAGTATGTAAGAGGGAAGCTTATAGATGAATATAAACGGAAGGCAGAATGTATAAGCACCAAGACAGAATCTGCTTTACAAACACAGAGTCTATATGATGACAGAAAGCACCTAAAAGAAACATGTGAATGTTTTGTTTGCAAGAAATCAGGACATTTGAAAGTCGACTGCAGAGTTTGGAAAGCTAGAATGAATCAGCTGAAAAAGCAAAACAGTCAGCAAAGGGTTAAGAGTGCTGAGTCTGGAGAAAATTATTCTGTGAATACTGAAATTGCATTTACTGTCAGTGCAAATACATCAAAGCATGCATGGTGTATAGACTCTCAAGCAACTAGTCACATGACTAATAACAGAGACTTCTTTTCTAAGCTTAATCAAAATAAGTCAGAGAAAGTGATTATGGCTAATGGTCAGTACATGAGTTCAGAAGGCATAGGAGATGGTTATATTGATTGTCAAATCTCACCAACACAAAGCAGGAAGATCCCAGTAAAAGATGTGATCTATGTGCCTAGTCTTGAGAGTAATTTACTATGTGTGAAGAAACTCACAAAACAAGGAAATTAAGTTACATATAAGCATGATAGCTGCATCATCTCAAAAGAGGGTCACACACTAGCAGAGGGAAAAATCACAGATGAACTTTATCAGCTGAAATGTAAAGAGTGTGTGTATACTGCTCAACAAGAAGAGCACAATAACTGTATTCATGTATGGCATAGGCGTCTGGCACACAGAGACCCAGAAGCAATAAGAAAGTTAGTTCAGAAGCAACTAGCTGATGATATCACAATTGCTCTATGTAACCAGACAATGAAGTGTACTAGCTGCATCAAAGGGAAAATGTCTAGAAAAGCTTTTCCTAAGAGAAGTATTACAAGAACAGAACAGCCACTAGACTTAATACACACAGATGTCTGTGGTCCAATGAGCACTCAGACTCCTGGGAAGAAGAGATATTTTCTCACATTTATTGATGATCATTCCAGATATACAGTTGTCCATCTGCTTCACAGCAAGATAGAAGTTCCAGAGAAACTTGAAATATATCTAGCTGAGGTATATAATTGTTAGAACCCTCTTGTTAGGTTTTGTTTCAGTTTGCTGGTCACATGACCTTTTTACCCTATTTAGTCTGGCTCCGCCCTTCTGGCTTTGCTGGACTTCATTGTATTATCTACTCTTAAGCTAGCCGGGTGCTTAGGTGCCTTACTCTGTCAGTTTTGCTTGATCTGAGGATCTCTTAGTATTTGTTTTCTGTTTTATTTTCCCTGCTACACTTTCTGTTAGGAGGTGTCCACCTTTTCACCCAGTCCCTAGATCTTGTAGGGATTCCTCCCTTGCAACTATAGGTCTTCGTTCAGACTAGCTGAGGACTTTAGCGGGTCTGGTCGCAGGATCAGGTTCCCCGTTACATCGTAGGGATCCAGCTCAGTCCTATTGTAGGGACAGAATTCCCACCTTTCCTTAGTGCTTGTAGCAGATCATAACACTAAGTCCAGCCAAGAAAAAAAAAAAAAATCTCTAAGGAAAGATTTTCTGTTTCCATCATGGTCTCAGTTCAGGATTTGGTTCAACGCCTGCAGGGACTTTCTCTGGAGGTGGCTGAGATAAAGCAACACGTGAGTAGTTGTTCTGGAGCACATTTCGTGGAGCCTAAGGTACGTTTGCCTGATTTATTTTTTGGTGAACAACAAGATTTTTTTTCTTTTAAAAATGCTTGCTTGTATTTCCGTTTGAGACCCAGATCCTCTGGTGATGAATCACAGCGCATAGGGTTCATAATGTCACTTTTGCGCAAAGAACCTCAGGACTGGGCCTTTTCTCTGCAGCCTAGTGATCCATGCTTTAGATCTGTGGATAGTTTTTTTTCGGCTTTGGGCTTATTATATGACGATCCTGATCGTGTTTCATCAGCTGAGACAGAATTGAGACGTTTGAGGCAGGGATCAGGTAATGTGGAAAAATATTGTACTCACTTCCAAAGGTGGTCCACTCAGTGGGCTGGAACGATTCAGCTTTGAAAAGTTTATTTCTTGCAGGGTTAAGTGAAAGGGTTAAAGATTTGCTGATTGCTTATCCCATACCTGGTAACTTGCAAGAGGCTATGCAATTAGCCATACGGTGGATAGGAGACTGCGTGCAAGGGTTAATGAGAGTAAATCTGCCTTGTCAGCTCCAAGTTTGGAGAAGGAATGTACTGACATTGGAGAGCCGATGGAAATTGGAGCAATGACACCTCACTCTCGGGAAAAAGAACGCAGATTGCTAAGGCTTGTGTTTCTATTGTGGCAAATCTGAGCATTTTATTAAAACTGTGCGCTTCGAATGAATAAAGAGAAAAAAAAAATGAGTCAGTTTCGCCCGCATAGCTTGTTTAAACAATAAAGGTGTCTTTCTTTCTGCTACCACTGCTGTTGAGGAGGAATTAATGGAGTTTCGGTATTTGTGGATTGTGGTTCAACTCTCAATGTGATTGATGGGAAATTTTTGGAAAAACTAAAATTAAAACCCAAACTTCTGTCTTCCCCTATTAATGTGGTGTCTGTGGATGGTTCTCACTTGAAAAATGTTACTCACCATATCTGTGAATTTCCTCTTACTATTAATGGTGTTCATCAAGAGAATTTGGATTTGGTAGTTTTGAATAATTTGCCCTCACCGGTGATTTTGGGGTTACCCTGGTTAAAATTGCACAATCCGGTACTGGATTGGTCTACCAATGAAATTAAGTCCTGGAGTCCCAATTGTTATGACAAGTGTTGTAACGGGCGTATTGCTGCTGTAGTTAAGGGGGAGTTTTTTTCTGATAAGGAATCGCAGGTATTGCCTCCTCATAGAGATTATGATTGTGCAATTGAATTTGTCCCTGGAGCGACTCTTCCTAAAAGTCGTTTATTTAATTTGACTATTCCCGAGAGAAAGGCTTTGGAGGAATACATACAGACAAGCTTGGCCGCCGGTCACATTAGGCCTTCCAAATCTCCTGTGGCGGTTGGATTTTTTTTTGTTAAAAAAAAGGACGGCGGTTTTACGGCCTTGTCTAGACTTTCGTGAGATTAATAAGATTACTGTACGCAATCCTTACCCACTGCCATTGATTCCTGATTTGTTTAATCAGTTAGTGGGGGCCAAGTGGTTCTCGAAAATTGATCTTCGAGGGGCATACAATTTGTTGCGCATGAAGGAGGGGGATGAATGGAAGACTGCGTTTAACACTCCACTGGGTCATTTTGAGAATCTGGTCATGCCCTTTGGACTTTCCAGTGCTCCGGCATTTTTTCAGAATCTTATTAATGACATCCTTAGACCTTTGATCGGCAGAAGTGTGGTTGTGTATTTGGATGACATTTTGATTTATTCACCAGATTTGGAGTCTCATTGGAGGAGTGTGCGTGAAGTATTACAGTTACTGAGTGATAATGCACTTTTTGCCAAACTAGAAAAATGTGAGTTCGCTGTACAGAGACTTAGTTTTTTGGGCTACATTGTCTCCAGTGAAGGTTTTGAGATGGACCCGGTGAAAGTGCAAGCTGTGCAGGATTGGCCTAGACCTATTGGTGTGAAATCAATACAGAGGTTTTTGGGTTCGCCAATTATTATAGAAAATTCATAAAAAAAATTTCTGTGATTGCCAAACCTCTGACCGATCTCACCAGGAAAGGTGCTGATGCGGTTCAGTGGACTACTGAGGCCATTGAGGCTTTTGGGTTGCTAAACAGCTTCTGACAGCAAAACCTAATGGCGACCACTCTCTGCTCATTCTACTCGACCTTTCTGCAGCTTTCGACACGGTTGACCACCGTCTCCTACTGTCTAGGCTCCAGTCACTAGGTATTAAGGACACTGTTCTCTCCTGGTTCTCCTCCTATCTTTCTGACCGCTCCTTCAGTGTTTCGTTCTCTGGCTCCACTTCATCTCCTCTTCCTCTCACTGTCGGTGTACCCCAGGGCTCAGTCCTTGGCCCCCTTCTCTTCTCTCTCTACACCGCCCCAATTGGAAAGACCATCAATCACCAGATTTGGCTTTCAGTACCATCTTTATGCTGATGACACACAATTATACACGTCATCCCCCGACCTTACCCCCGCTGTACTACAGAACGCCACCGACTGTCTGTCCGCAGTCTCCAACATCATGTCTGCTCTCTATCTGAAACTTAACCTCTCCAAAACTGAACTTCTTCTGCTCCCGCCGTCTACTAACCTCCCTAAATCTGACATTTCCCTCTCAGTGGGCGGCACCATAATAACACCCCGGCAGCAGGCTCGCTGTCTGGGTGTTATGTTTGACACCAATCTCTCCTTCACCTCCCATATACAATCTCTTACCTGCTCTTGCCGCCTACACCTAAAGAACATCTCTAGAATCCGCCCTTTTCTCACCATGGAAACAACAAAAACCCTCACTGTAGCATTGATCCACTCCCGCCTGGACTACTGCAACGCTCTATTACTTGGCCTCCCCATTACTCGACTATCCCCTCTCCAGTCCATCCTTAATGCAGCAGCCAGGGTCATCCATCTGGCTAATCGGTACTCGGACGCGTCCGCTCTTCGCCAGTCCTTACACTGGCTGCCCATTCATTATAGGATCCAATTCAAAGCACTTGTTCTCACCCACAAAGCTCTCCACACTGCAGCACCCCCCTACATCTCCTCCCTCATTTCTATCTATCGGCCTAACCGACTGCTGCGCTCTGCAAACGACTTTCGACTAACCTCTGCACTAATCCGTACCTCCCACTCCCGACTCCAAGACTTCTCCCGCGCTGCGCCAATCCTCTGGAATGCTCTACCCCAAGAAATTAGGACTATCCATAATTTGCATGGTTTCCAGCGCTCCCTCAAAACACATCTGTTCAGAGCGGCCTATCACATTCACTAATCAAAGTCATTCTCTATGTAAGTGTGTGTGTGTGTGTAGCCCATTCACTATCTCCATCCATCCCTCACTCCCTTAAGATGGCTGGACCATCATTGTAAATGCACCATTGTATATACACACCTGTACTTTGTATCTCCCCCACCTCATTGTAGACTGTAAGCTCTCACGAGCAGGGCCGTCTTATTTTGCTTTAATTACTGTATTGTTAACGTTGTTACTTATGACTTGTGTTTTGAAACTGTTAAACTGTAAAGCGCTGCGGAATATGATGGCGCTATATAAATAAAGATTATATTATTATTATTATTAAAGGAGAGATTCAGCTCTGCTCCCATCCTTACGCAGCCTGATGTGACTAAACCATTTTTGGTTGAGGTTGATGCTTCTTCTGTGGGGGTCGGCACGGTGTTGTCTCAGGCAAAGACGGATGGAGTACATCCCTGTGCTTTTTTTTAAAAAAAATTTTCTGAGTCTGAACTAAATTATGATATCGGTAATCGGGAATTGTTGGCAATTAAACTCGCATTTGAACACTGGCGTCATTTTTTGGAGGGAGCGGAATTTCCCATTCAAGTCTTCACTGATCATAAAAATCTAATCTACCTTGATGCTGCCAAACGCTTGAATGCCCGTCAGGCTAGGTGGGCACTGTTTTTCTCACGGTTTAATTTTACCGTTACTTACATCCCAGGTACTAAAAATGTTAAAGCTGATGCTTTGTCTCGCAGCTTTTCTCCTATGGTGGGTACTGAGGAGGAGGAGGAAAACATCTTGCAAGAGGGGGTTGTTATTGCTGTTTTGGACTCCGTGTTGGAAGATGAGATTCTTAAAGCACAGGAGAATGCCCCATCTAACACGCCGCATGGGAGGTTGTTTGTGCCTGGTACCCTGAGGAGAGATTTGTTTGTTGAATGTCATGACTCTCGGTTGGCAGGTCATCCTGGAATCTCTGAGACCAAGAGACTTGTGGGTCGCAGTTTTTGGTGGCCAGGATGGCAGAAGGAAGTCATTAAGTGGGTACGTCAATGCACTGTGTGTGCTAGATCTAAGTCTTCTCATACTCCTGCTGCGGGGTTGCTTTGCCCTCTGGAGGTCCCTAGTGCACCTTGGACACATTTGGCTATGGACTTTATTACTGACCTTCCCCCCTCTGAGGGTTTCACTGTCATCTGGGTGGTCGTAGACCGTTTTAGCAAGATGTGTCACTTGGTTCCTTTCATCAAACTGCCCTGCGCTAAGACTCTCGCTAAGGCCTTTGTCAAGGAAATAGTCAGACTGCATGGTGTTCCTACTGACATTGTTTCTGATAGGGGACCTCAGTTTGTGGCTCGTTTTTGGCGCGCTTTTTGTGACAGGTTGGGAGTTCATTTGTCGTTTTCATCCGGATATCATCCTGAGTCTAATGGCCAGACAGAAAGGAAAAACCAGGATGTTGAGCAGTTCTTGCGTTGTTTTGTGACTGATAATCAAGAGGGGTGGTCTGAGTTTCTGCCACTTGCTGAGTTTGCTCTTAACAACCATACATTCGCTTCTGCTGGTTGTTCGCTTTTTTTTGTTGTACTGGGAGACATCAGTCATTTGGGTCATTTTCCAAGTTGTGATCGGCTGTACCTGAAGAGGAGAATTTTTCTGGTGTTTTGGAGAGAGTTTGGGCTGATGTGCGTGGTAATCTTCAGGAGGCTAACAAAAGATCCAAAGTGTATTTTGATAGAAAACGACAAGAGGTTTTGTTTGCTATTGGTGACATGGTCTGGTTGTCCTCTAAGAATCTGCGCTTGAGGATTCCGTCTAAGAAATTGGGTCCCAAGTTTGTAGGGCCCTTTAAGGTGCTTCAGGTTATTAACCAATCTGCTGTTAAATTGGAGCTTCCTACCTCCTGGAAGATTAATCTGGTGTTTCATGTTTCTCTCTTGAAAAAAGCTGAGGTCTCAGAGGGAGACGTGTTGGCCACTGTTCCCCTGGTGGTGGAGGACGGGCAATATGAGATTTCCCGCATCCTAAATTCTAGACGGTATAGAGGGGGTTTGCAGTACCTCGTCGCTTGGAAGGGTTATGGACCCGAGGATAACTCATGGGTGAGGGCGGATGATGTTTCTGCGTCTAGACTTGTCAGAGCGTTTCACAAGAGATTTCCGGATAAGCCTAAGTCCTAGGGGATCCGGAGTATCCTCTTAGAAGGGAGGGTACTGTTAGAACCCTCTTGTTAGGTTTTGTTTCAGTTTGCTGGTCACATGACCTTTTTACCCTATTTAGTCTGACTCCGCCCTTCTGGCTTTGCTGGACTTCATTGTATTATCTACTCTTAAGCTAGCCTGGTGCTTAGGTGCCTTACTCTGTCAGTTTTGCTTGATCTGAGGATCTCTTAGTATTTGTTTTCTGTTTTATTTTCCCTGCTACACTTTCTGTTAGGAGGTGTCCACCTTTTCACCCAGTCCCTAGATCTTGTAGGGATTCCTCCCTCGCAACTATAGGTCTTCGTTCAGACTAGCTGAGGACTTTAGCGGGTCTGGTCGCAGGATCAGGTTTCCCCGTTACATCGCAGGAATCCAGCTCAGTCCTATTGTAGGGACAGAATTCCCACCTTTCCTTAGTGCTTGTAGCAGATCATAACAATAATAAATTTGGAAGAATGCCAAAGATTCTACGTGCAGATAATGGGACTGAATATACAAGCAATGAGACACAGAGCATTCTAAAGAAAAATGGAATCCTATTTCAGACCACTGTACTGTACTGTACAACCCTGAGCAAAATGGTGTTGCGGAAAGAAGGAACCGAACACTCTGTGAAAGTGCAAGAAGTATGTTATTTGATGCAAATCTGCCTACAACATATTAGGGTGAGGCAATCATGACAGCTTGCTATCTTCAGAACAGACTACCAGGTAAAGCTACAGAGAAAACTCCATTTGAGCAATGGAACAGCAGAAAGCCAAAACTGCACCACATAAGAATATTCGGAAGTAAAGCATTTGTACATATTCCCAAAGAAAAGCGAACTAAGTGGGAATCTCACGCTAAAGAAGGTATCCTGGTAGGCTACAGTGAAACCCAGAAAGGTTATAGGATTCTACAAGCAGAAACAAACAAGGTCACAATAAGCAGAGATGTAGTGATTGATGAGAACTTTGTATCACCCAAGTTTTGTGACATCACGCCAGTAGTCCAGCTGAAGTCACAATTACAAGACAACAACAAGGAGGATGTAGAAGTCTGGCTGGATTCTTCAACAACTGAAGGAACAATAGAAAAATCAGAAGAATCTGAAATCAGAAGATCGTCAAGATCAAACAAAGGTATACCAGCTAAACGTCTATCCTACATTGTCAAGACACTACCTGAGTCAGAGCCGCAGTCATGGGATGAAATGCAAGGACTACCTATCCATGAAAGAACAAAGTGGATTGATGCCACTAATGAGGAAATCAAGTCGCTTCATCAACTCCAAACTTGGAAACTCACCAAGCTCCACAGGGCAAAAAGGCAATCAAGTGCAAGTGGGTCTTTAAAACCAAATATGACTCTGAAGGTAAAGTACACAGATTTAAAGCAAGGTTGGTCGCAAAAGGATATTCTCAAAAGTATGGCGAAGATTACGATGCTACATTTGCTCCAGTCGCTAAACAGACTACGTTCAGAGCTTTGTTAGCTGTAGCTGCTGTACAAAAGATGTATGTCAGACATTTGGATATAAAAACTGCTTTCTTAAATGGTGACATTGAGGAGGACTTATACATGACTCAACCTGAAAGTTATGTAAAAAGAGGTGAAGAGAACCTTGTTTGCAAACTGCAAAAATCTCTCTATGGTCTTAAGCAATCAGCAAGAGCATGGAACACCAAGATGAATAAAGTCTGTTGGAAGAAGGATTTAAAAGAAGGTCCATGCTTATACACAAAATATACAGATGAAAAGTGGATGTATATTCTCTTATATGTGGACGATGTGATTGTAGTTCATCAAGAAGACGCAGAAATTGGAAAAATGACTGAAATTCTGAATCAGCATTTTGAAACAAAAGACCTTGGAAGTGTGACGTATTATCTAGGAATCCAAATCCAGAGAGAGGAAGATGGGAGTTTTCTTCTAAACCAAAGTGCAAAAATTAATTTGATTCTGAATCAATTTGGAATGTCAGAGGCCAAAGGTATATCAACCCCAATGGAACCATCCTACCTGAAGCTGGAAGAAGAAGATGACCTGTTGCCTAACAATGAGAAATATCGTCAGGCAGTGGGGGCACTTCTGTACATATCAACTATGACTCGACCGGATATCACAACAACAGTTGGAATCCTTTGCAGATATGTGGAAAAACCGCGCCAAAGAGACTGGAATGCTGTTAAAAGACTTCTGCGATATTTGAAAGAAACGCAAGATGTAAATTTAAAACTATCTGCAGCGGGAGATCTAGAACTTACCGGCTATGTAGATGTGGATTGGGCTGGTGATTCGCGTGATCGTAAATCCACAAGCGGATACTTGTTTAAAGTTGGAGAAAGTTCAATCTCCTGGTCTAGTAGGAAACAAGTGTCTGTTGCCTTGTCATCCACAGAAGCGGAGTATGTGTCCGCAGCCTATGCAAGCCAGGAGGTCGTTTGGCTAAGACAATTGATGGAAGATCTTGGCAAACCGTCAACTCAGAGGACGGTGATTTATGAGGACAACCAAGGATGCATTAAACTTGCATGCAGTGAAAAGATCAGTGCTAGAACCAAGCACATTGACGTCAGACACCATCATCTACGTGATTTGATAGATCGTGGCATAATTCAGTTTGTCTATTGTGAAACTGATAAGATGCTAGCTGACATTATGACAAAGCCATTGCCACGAGCCAGTTCCAAGAATTGAGAACCACAATGGGAATAAGGGATAAGTAGTTGTTGAGTGGGGGTGTTGGAGTAATGCATATTGATTTGTATGTATTACAACAAACTACTACTGTACTGTTTGATATGTTGTGCATATTGTGAGGTTGTTAACAAAGTTCTGTTAAAAAAAAACCCTCACTCACAGACAGGATGCCTCCTCCTTCTCTTCCTGTGTTGTTGTAATATTTTCATGCTGCAGCCATAGCAGATATCAGGCTGATCACATTTAATGCTGTTGCAAGCTGTCTATACTGGATGTGAATAAATCTACATTCTCTGTTGCTGACTCCGGATGTTACGCTGGTTAATCCGCTGCTAACACAAATTTTTCCTAACACAAACTAATAAATTTATTAAACACTGACATATATAGATCACTTTGATATGACATGGTTTGCTATATGTAAACCATGTGTCATATCATGTCAGGTTCTGTAATGATTTTACAGAAGCCGGCAATTGATTTAGTGGCTATTATGCTATGTAGAACTCTATGAACTATATATAATTATATATATATATATATATATATATATATATATATATATATACAGTACAGGCCAAAAGTTTGGACACACCTTCTCATTTAAAGATTTTTCTGTATTTTCATGACTATGAAAATTGTACATTCACACTGAAGGCATCAAAACTATGAATTAACACATGTGGAATTATATACTTAACAAAAAAGTGTAACAACTGAAATTATGTCTTATATTCTAGGTTCTTCAAAGTACCCACCTTTTGCTTTGATGACTGCTTTGCACACTCTTGGCATTCTCTTGGTGAGCTTCAAGAGGTAGTCACCGGAAATGATTTTCACTTCACTGGTGTGCCCTGTCAGGTTTATTAAGTGGGATTTCTGGCCTTATAAATGGGGTTGGGACCATCAGTTGTGTTGTGCAGAAGTCTGGTGGATACACAGCTGATTGTCCTACTGAATAGATTGTTAGAATTGGGGCTGCTATTTTTAGGCTGGGGGGGCCCATAATCATGGCCCCTTTCCAGCCTGGTAATAGCAGCCTCCAGCTGTATAGTTTTGCCGAGTTGGTTGAAAACCTAAAGGGGACCCCACGTCGGGTTTTTCATTGATTCTCCCTGCTCGCTGTTGCCGGAAGAGCAGGGAGAATTATGTCAGGGAGCTTCAGCACCACAGGCAGTGGGACAGCGCTTACTGTAGCTGTCCGTGCTGGCCATGTGGTCCTGATGTGGCACACGTGTGCCACACGGATATACCACGTTTTTACACGGACACACGCACACGATCTCTCCGGTACCGATTTTTCCGGTACCAGAAATATCTGGACGTGTGAGACTGACCTTAGGCATGATGAGTATTTGAGTTTTTGATGTTGCAGATTTTCTGCAGCATTTCTGCAACTGTTGTGTAAATTAAGTTGTCTGTGTTTTTTATTGCGTTTTTGATTTCTTATTTTTACATGCGTTTTTATCACGTTTTTGACACTAGGATTTATATCTATTTTTTGTATATCATGATTTAATTAAAGCTGCTTTGTTTTTTATATTTCCTGGTATTTGGCTTTGACCAAAAAATCATGTGTGGTTTACAAGCGATTTAAGTGTGTTTCTACAGTGGAAAGGCACTAAAAACCCATATGCATTTTTAACCTGCGGATATTCTGCATCTAATGCAAGTCTACATGAAGAATCTGCATATAAAACTCAACGTACATGCAAAGGAAATTAACAAATTGCAGATTGGAAACACACACCGCAGGATAGCTTACACTGAGTAAAATAAAAGCACAGTTGGCATCAGATTTCTATAAATCCCATCCACTTTATTGGAACTGTAATGCACTGCCTTTTTTTGCTCTGCAAAAGTACAAAGTGTCAAAAACTCACCAAAAACTCATCGTTGGCACACAACCTTATAAATAGAAACCACTTCAAGAAATTCTCCTGTGTTGGGGAGTTTTTCTTTTCCTCGAGAGTTTTTTTTCCCTCAAGAATTTTTTTGCAGCCTTTTGATTGGACAGTCAATAACATGATGTACATACATTCTATGTCGATTCTACATGAAAAATGCGCCGAAAATCCACTGCAATAAATGAACATAATGCCCAGCAATGTAATATTTACATTGCTGTGAACATGTTGACTTTTGCTGCCTCTTTTAACCACTTCTTAGTGTGAAAATCTTGAGGCTATTAAAAGAAGTAACATGTTTTCTCTTCGGAACGTTTTGTTTGAAAGCCATTTACTCTCTATATGTAAGTGAATACTCCGGTGGCTGCGCCGTTGTCTAACATCTGCCATGTGCACATAACCATTTTCTGCTCCTTTGAAAAGTTTTGCTGAGTTTTCAGAGCAAAAACTGGCTACGTGCACATTTTGAGAAGTTTATGAAGCAGAAGCTAGCTATGCGCATATAAATTATGTTTGCTGAGTTTTTGGAGTGTAAACGGAGTAAAACCTCCAAGTTTTTCAGGAACTTTGCATTTTTTTAGAAGAATTTGGAGACTTTTTGCTCAGTTTCTACAGTAAAACCTTTTGCAATTTGGAGGAGGACTTGGGTGAGTATTTATTTATTTATTTTACTCATTTATATAGTGCCATTAATTCTACAGCGCTTTACAGATATTATTGGCACTGTCCCAGATGGGGCTCACAATCTAAATTCCCTATCAGTATGTCTTTGGAATGTGGGAGGAAACCGGAGATCGAGCGGAAACCCACACAAACACGGAGAGAACATACAAACTCCTTGCAGATATTGTCCTTGGTGGGATTTGAACCCAGGACCCCAGCGCTGCAAGGCTGCAGTGTTGACCACTGAGCCACCATGCCAGCCTGTATCCACTCAGATTCTCATCAGTGGCAACATGCATGCTGAATTTTTGGGGGAGTTTTTGTAGAAGAGGCACTGAGCATAAATTGAGCAGAAACCCCAAGTGGAAACTGAACGTTTGAAAAACTCAATGTGAACATACCTTAAAAATGCCTTAAATTGAATACACTGTCCATGCTGAATGATAAAATTGATACATATTTAGTCATATTCTATTTTAACATTGCCCATTGGTTAGCTTCCTTTATACCCAAATGTTGATGCAATTAGGCACACAATGTTTTTTCTTAACCAATCCTTACTGCTAAACAGTGTTGGACTAGAGTATCAAGGGCTCACCATAATGCCCCCTTCACATGTCCTGGTGATTCCTGTACCTGAAAACCAGTACTAGTAAGATCCGTGGTCTGTGTCAGTGTACTGTCAGTTTGACACATATAGAACGAAATGCAGCATTTTCATAACCAGCTGAATATTAACATCAACCTCCAGCTGTTGGCTTTTCTTCAGCTAGTTAAAAAAAATTAATGGGGACCAACCTGCCGCTAAGGCCTCTTTCACACATCCTTT
>JARQOD010000003.1:241617946-241725468 GCA_033576555.1 Oophaga sylvatica
CTATTTTGACGCATGGCAGAGATCGGAAGGGAAGGAGCACCGTTTTTAAATGCAGACTTTGATGGAATGGTCTGCGGGTGTCATGTCGCGCTTGGAGAGCACCTGATGTGCCTAAACAGTAGAAACCCCCCACAAGTGACCCCATTTTGCAAACTAGACCCCCCAAGGAACTTATCTAGATGTGTGGTCAGCACTTTGAACCCCCAAGGGCTTCACAGAAGTTTATAACGTAGAGCCGTGAAAATAAAAAAATCATATTTTTTTTCCACAAAAATGACCTTTTTGCCCCCAAATTTTTATTTTTATAAGGGTAATAGGAGAGATAGGACCCCAAAAGTTGATGTGCATTTTGTCCTGAGTACGCTGATATCCCATATCTGGGGGGGAACCACTGTGATCGCCTTACTGCGATCTTTGGGAGGCAGAATGAACAAATCCACAAAAGGTGAAGAATTGGTTTTATTTTTTACGTCGTTCCTCGTACGGTATTAGTGATTAGGCGACTTTATTCCTCGGATCGGTGCGATTACAGCGATACCAGATTTATAGCCTTTTTTCATGTTTAGCTTCTGTCACACTCTAAAAGACGCTTTTTTTTGGAAGAATTTTTTGTAAGAAATTTTTGCATCGCCGTATTTTGAGAGCTATAATTTTTCCATATTTTGTCCAACAGAGTTATCTGTGGGCTTATTTATTTATTATTGCGGGACGAGCTGACGTTTTTATTGGTACCATACTCGGGCACATAACATTTTTTGATCGCTTCCTATTCCGATTTTTGTGGAAGCAGAATGAACAAAAACCAGCAATTCAGGAATTGTTTTTTTTTTTTTCCTCCGTTCCGCATGTGGTAAAATTGATAAAGCAGATTTATTCTTCGGGTCACTACGATTACAGCGATACCTCATTTATATATTTTTTTATGTTTTGGCGTTTTTTACACAATAAAAATTTTTATAGAAAAAATAATTATTTTTGCATCAGTTTATTCTGCGAGCTATAACTTTTTTATTTTTTCGCTGATGATGCTGTATAGTGGCTTTTTTTTTTGCGGGACAAGATGACGTTTTCAGCGGGTACCATGATTATTTGTATCCGACTTTTTGATCGCATGTTATTGCACTTTTTCCAAGCGGTATGATGATACCGCTTGGAAAAAGTATAATTTACTACTTTTTTGTGGTTTTTTTTTTACAGCTTTCACTGAAGGGGTTAACTAGGGTTACGCTTTTATAGATGGGATTTTTATGGACGCGGCGATACCAAACATGTGCATTTTTTTGTTTTTTGTTTTTTTATTACATAAAAATGTGTATTTTTTAGCAGAATTTTTTAAAATTATTTTTTAATATTTTTTTTACAATTTTTTTTAAAAAAATGCTTTTTTTTAACTTGTCCCTTTATGGGACTTTCACTTTTTTACTTCGTATTGCAGTTACAATGCATTGCAATGATCACAGCAGCTTTCCGTAGCTAGATGACCCGGAGGTTGTCATGACAACCCCCGGGTCCTCAAGGCAGAGATCGGGCCCTGCAAATACATTGCAGGGCGCCGATCTGAGGCAGAAGGAGCTCCCGACCCTCTGCCTCCCCCCTTGAGCGCTGCGATCGCTCTCGATCGCAGCAGTCAGGGGGTTAACAGCCAGGGGCGGCGGGGGCGCCGCTCCTGGCTGTCAGTGCAGGAAGCTCGGCCACTGCAGCGCTGAGCTCCTGCACTGATCGGGCAGAAGAGGCTGAAATTTTAGCCTTTTCTGCCTGATCGCTGCTGTGTTTGGTCAGTCAGATTGACTGACCAATCACATCGCTGTAGGCGCGGGGACCGACTGCAAAGTCCCCGCACCGCTTGCCGTGCCTGTGAGCTGTCTGTGACAGCTGTCGGCACTGAACTACACGCAGTGGTAGTTCAAAGGCATGACGTGCACAGTCCGTCAAGGTGCCAAAACTGACACCTTGCCATGACGGACTGTGCACGTCATTGGACATTAAGGGGTTAAAGGCATAGTAATCTTAGTGTATATAAACTTTTGACTTTGCAGTAAGTAATAAAAATGCCTTAGAACATTCTCTCTCATTATTCTGGCATTTGACAAATACTAATAATTATGATAATCCTAAATTACCTAAAACGGGAAAGGTTTATTCTGATTTCATGTCAGATATTGAGAATAACATGCATATGTGTCTTTTTATATAGTGTATGTAAACTTCTGGTTTCAACTGTATATATATATATATATATATATATATATATATCTGTGTGTATATATGTGTTGATATATACTAATATATGGAGATTTAATCAGTACATATTTATATACATGGCTTTGTGTATATAAAGTTCTGAAAGTGCACAGCTATTTGTTATTGCAGCACAGCAGAGGTGATAACTTCTGTATTGTTCTGCTCCAATCACTGTCTATCATGCAGGGACTGCAACCTCCTCCTCCTCCATAAAAGTCCTGCTCCTACATGACGCATACTGCACCTGTACAGCACATCATCATATTCTGCATTTATACTAGGGCTGTATTTGCCACTAGGCACTCGTGGGCACGTGCCTAGGGCGGGACTCTGCAGCAAGACTTTTTTTTTTTTTGGTCCGGGGGTCGGCCCTCCCCTTGCTTCCCTCACCCCCCATCATTATACTCACCTCGTCCTGCTGCAACTCCGATGGTCCAGCGCCGATATCTTCTTCCTGTACTGAGCGAGCGGTCACTCATGGTACCGCTCATTAAGCTCATGAATATGGATGCCACTCCACTCTCAAAGTGCAACAGTGTAAAAACCAATGTAAACAGCACATCAAGGAGAAAAAAGGGCTTACCAGTCAATAAGAGGTTAAGAGGGGGGACCCCACGCCAGATGTCACCCTGACGCACGTTTCGCTGACATTACATGCAGCTTTCTCAAGGGGATGGCGTGGGGTCCCCCCTCTTAACCTCTTATTGAGGTGCACTTTACTATGGGTAATATAAAGGGCCACATTATTGCTTGGTACCATTCCATGTGATACGGGTTCTCTATATATGGTGATGCCAATAAGATTTATCCTCATGGAATTTTTTGGTACTTTAGGAGGGTGATTTCCCCATATGTTCGGGACGTCTCTGGAAACATGTGTCACTATATTACAGTCCCTGACAGAAGTTATGTCGCTTATCCATGTTATGTAAATAAAAGCTTATAACCTAACGTTAAATTCATCCATTGGTTTTATAAATTACTCTTTTGAAAGCTGAAACCCTCCCAAATTTGGTTTGGGTTAAGAAAATAAATTGTCATCAATGCTGAAATATTGATCATTTAATGAACATAGAATGGTCAGGTTTTGGCAAGACAAAAGTTTTGTCGCCCACAGAAAGTAATGTGATATTCAAACAAATAATTATCTTAAAATACAAATATATGTTGCATAACATTGGTGAATGAAGTTGTGGTGCTATTAGAGTCATATTTAATATTTTGTGTGACTTCCATGAGCTTGAATGACTGTATCCATGCGGTTCAACAAAGATTCATACAATTTATTAATGAAGTCATCAGGAATAGCAAAGAATGCAGTCTTACATGCCTCCCAGAGTTCATCTAGATTCCTTGGTTTTGTCTTCCAAGCTTCCTCTTTCATCCTACCCCAAACATGCTCAATGATGTTCATGTCTGGTGACTGGGCTGGCCAGTCCCTGAGCACCTTGATCTTTTTTGCCTGGAGGAACTTTGTTCTAGAGATGGATGTATGTGATGGAGCATCATCCTGCTGCAGAATTTAACCCTTTTTATGATTTGGAATGTAAGAGGTAGCTAATACTTCTTGATATTTTAGGCTATTGATATTGCCTTCCACCTTGCAAATGTTTCGCACACCCCATACTGAATTTAACCCCAGACCATGAACTTTCCACCACCAAATTTAACTGTTTTCTGGGTGTATTTTGGATCCATACGGGCTCCAGTAGGTCTCCTGCACTATTTGCGGCGGCTGTGGTGTAATTCTAGTGAAGATTCATCAGAGAAATCCACCTTCTGCCACTTTTCCAGCGTCCATCTGTTTAGCAGGCTGTGGGACTTTGCAAATGCCACAGTTTTTTTTTGCCTTTTGTTTAGTGCTGGCTTCTGGGCACTGAATCGACCGTGGAGGCCATTTCAAGACAGAATCCTACAAACTGTTCTAGTTGACACAGGGACTTGAGGTGACCAGGCCTGTTGGAGCTCTGCTGCAGTAGAAGAGGGGCTAGCTTTGGATTTTCTAACAAACAAACGTTCCTCCTGAGCAGTTGTCTTGCGGGGTCTGCCGGACCTGGGCTTGTCAAACCCATCTCCAGTCTCTTTAAATCTTTTTTTAATTCTTTGTACTTGATGCTGAGACACACCAAAGGTGCCAGCCACCTCTGCAGTGGATCTGGTCTTCAGCCTCTTGATAATCAAGGCTTTAGTCGCAGGGTGGATTTTTGGCATGTTGTCAGAGCTCAAGTTGCAGTTCAAGTGAAGGTCTGGGGAGCTGGGTTTCTTTTTATACACACCCACTAATTAACCGATCATTTACTGAGCACTGGTGAGGATGTAAACTAGAATTGGGTGCATTATATGACCAGGTGACAAAACTTTTGTCTTGCCAAAACCTGACCATTCTGTGTTCATTAAATGATCAATATTTCAGCATTGATGCCAATTTATTTTCTTAACCCAAACCAAATTTGGGAGGGTTTCAGCTTTCAAAAGAGTAATTTATAAAACCAATGGATGAATTTAATGTCAGGTTATAAGCTTTAATTTACATAACATGGATAAGCGACATAACTTCTGTCAGGGACTGTATATATGTATTTTTATAAGTGTTTATTGTTCTTTAATAAAATTTGTAGTATTTTTTACCGTTTACTCCTGGTTCTCTTGTTTCTTTATTTTCCTATAGAAATTGCTGATATAATTAAGAATTCACTGTTCCATCAAAGATGGCAAGCTATCATCATTATTTTTCACAGATTTTACTAATTAAAACCAAAAAGCTCTATCTTAGACGTATCTGAAACAGAACATTGTTTCAATAGCTGTCATGTGTGCATTGCCACAAAGATCGTCGCGGTTGCACATTTTGACTTCTCACAGCTGAGTTGCTGTTTCTTTGTGTTTGGCAGCTAGGAGTTAATTCTGTCTGTGCTCGGTGCTGGGACTGGGTGCAGTTTCTCCCAGCTGCAATTGATTATTTGTTGATTGGTTTCCTTTAAATTCCTGGTTGTCTGCTTTGGGAGTTGCCAGTGAAATCCTTCATGCAGACCACAGATAGGAATGAATCTGTATAGACTTAAGTTGAGAGCTCCTTAGCTGTTTTAAGCTCAACTTGCTTAGAGTTTATTTCCCAGACCATTTATGTTCCTTCGGTGTTTGAGTGTGTATGCAAGTGAGTGCTATCCTGTCTGTCTTATATGTCTAATCTGTGTATTTAGCTGAGATTAGCCCATATCCCTTTGGTGGTAATCAGGATCCTTCTTAGGACTGATTACAGGGTTCAGGGTCTGACAGGAGACAGGGTTAGGCTGGAGACTTGGACCTCTGAACCATTATCAGTACCTCCAAGGTAAGGGATTAGTTAGGACCCCAGTGTAGGGTCAGGTTAGACCCCGGTCCTCCTCTTTCCTGTTACAGCTCATCAAGTCCTCAAGATTAACCCTGAGTTCAACTATATCGTTTCTGCACATCTAGTCCTCAAGATTAACCCTAAGTTCTGCAGAGATTGTGTCAGGTAAATCTATTTTATACTTACATTCTGATGTTGCTAAACTATATGTTGTATAGAGTGTGGTTCCTGTATAAATAGTTTACTGACATTGTATTCATATCATTAGACAGCGTGACATTTTCACTGGCCATAAAAAATTATCTCTAGTTACCATGGATCCAGTAGCCCAGCTGGCTCTGCAGTTGCAGGGATTATCCATGGAGCTGACGGACATTAAGTCCAAAGTTTTGTCTCCCCTGGAGCAAACCAGAGTTGAACCTAAAGTAGCTCTTCCAGATAGGTTCACTGGTGGGCGAGACAAATTTTTTACCTTCCGGGAGGCATGTAAATTGTATTTTCGGCTTCGGCCGCGATCATCAGGGAGTGATGAGCAGAGAGTGGGAATTGTTATCTCACTTCTTCAAGGGGACCCTCAATCCTGGGCATTTTCTCTTCCTCCGGGGTCCCCGGCTCTACAGTCTGTAGATCAATTTTTTACTGCTCTGGGATTGGTATATGATGACCCAGATCGGGTCTCTCTTGCTGAGACCAAATTACGTAAGTTACAGCAGGGAGATCGTCCGGCGGAGGAATTTGCTTCTGAGTTTCGTAGATGGGCCACAGATACTCAGTGGAATGACCCAGCTCTTAGGAGCCAGTTTTGTCATGGGCTTTCTGACAAATTAAAAGACGTTTTGGCCCAGTATGAGTTCTCCTCTTCTCTGGAGGCTGCTATGGCCCTAGCTATCCGTACTGATAGACGGCTTCGGGAGAGGGGTGAGGTAACTCCACTCCCTGTTGTTTCTCCACCTACTACTAAAGTCCCTTATGTTGAGGTTCCCCTTGTCTGTTCGGATGAGCCTATGCAGTTGGGAGGGACATCTTTTCGTAGTAGGGGATTGGCGGCACGCCGCAGGACTAGAAGGTGTTTTTTCTGCGGGAAAGAGGGACATTTTGTTGGAGAATGTCCATCCCGTGTCTTGTTAAGTAAAAAGTCGCCGGAAAACTGCTAATCCCAGGTTGTGTGGTGGACGACAACCTGGGAGTATGTATTTCATCCGCCGGTTCTTCTCAGTTCCTTGTACCAGTGGAGGTGGTGGTTGGTACTAGAGTGAAGAGATTGTCTGTTCTTCTGGATAGTGGTTCTGGGGCTAATCTGGTTGACGCTCAGTTTGCTCAGGCTCAAGGTATGCATCTGAGTGTATTGGTCAAACCGATCCCTATTTTCTCCATTGACGCCAGGCCTCTCGGCCAAGGTAGCTTTGTTCATGAGGTTCATAACATTGACCTTCGGGTAGGGGCAATACATAGGGAACAATTATCTTGTTATGTGTTGGAGGGTCTACCTACTCCCATTGTGTTGGGACTTCCTTGGCTGGTTAAACATAACCCTGTGATTAATTGGCAGTCCAGAGAGATAAGCCAATGGGGTGAGTTTTGCAAAAGCAACTGCATGAACACAGTCATCAGTGCGGTCGTGCCTAGTACATTGCCTCCTTTTTTGGAGGATTTTGGGGATGTTTTCTCTGAGGAGGGGTGTCGGGAGTTGCCTCCTCATCGCGTGTATGACTGCTCTATTAATCTACTTCCTGATGCTAAGTTGCCTAAAGCTAGGTTGTATAATCTTTCTGGTCCTGAAAGACAGGCTATGAAAGATTATATTTCTGAAAGTCTGGCCAAAGGGCATATTAGACCTTCATCTTCCCCTGTGGCCGCGGGGTTCTTCTTTGTGAAGAAAAAAGATGGAGGCCTACGCCCTTGCTTGGATTTCCGCAAACTTAATCGGATTACTGTTCGAGATCCGTATCCACTACCTCTTATTCCTGATCTCTTCAATCAAATTGTTGGCGCCAAATGGTTCTCTAAATTGGATCTCAGGGGGGCGTATAATCTGATTAGGATAAAAGAGGGGGATGAGTGGAAAACGGCGTTTAACACGCCGGAGGGACATTATGAAAACCTGGTCATGCCTTTTGGTCTGACTACTGCTCAAGCAGTATTCCAACATTTTGTTAATGACTATTTTTCGTCACCTTGTGGGGGTGTTTGTGGTCGTATATTTGGATGACATTTTAATTTACTCGCCAGATCTTGTGTCTCACCAGGAGCATGTGAGACAGGTGTTGCAGATCTTGCGAGACAATAAACTATACGCCAAACTGGAGAAGTGTGTTTTTGCCGTACAGGAACTTCAGTTTTTGGGTTTTTTGGTGTCAGCCTCCGGTTTCCGGATGGACCCTGAAAAGGTGAGAGCAGTGCTTGAATGGGATCAGCCAGGGGATCTTAAGGCTCTGCAGCGTTTTTTGGGGTTTGCTAATTACTACCGGAAATTTATTTGTAATTTCTCGTCTGTCGTCAAACCTCTCACTGACATGACGAGAAAAGGGACGGATTTTTCTAAGTGGTCGGACAAAGCTTGCCAAGCCTTTTCCTCTTTAAAAAGATGTTTTGCTTCGGCACCCGTTCTCATCCAACCAGATGTATCTCAGCCGTTCATTGTGGAGGTGGACGCGTCTGACGTAGGAGTGGGTGCTATATTGTCCCAGGGTCCGTCCCCTGGTAAATGGCATCCGTGCGCTTTCTTTTCTAAGAAATTGTCGTCCGCCGAATGGAATTATGATATCGGCAATAGGGAACTTTTGGCCATTAAATTGGCTTTTGAAGAATGGCGTCACTTTTTGGAGGGGGCAGTCCACCCGGTCACCGTTATTACTGATCACAAGAACCTGCTGTATTTAGAATCCGCTAAGCGTCTGAATTCCAGACAAGCTCGATGGTCGTTGTTTTTTACCAGGTTTAATTTTGTCGTCACTTATCGTCCGGGGTCTAAGAATGTAAAGGCTGATGCCTTGTCTCGCAGTTTCCCAGGGGCCGGGAAAACGGACGACCCGATTCCTATCCTTCAGGAGGGGGTGGTTGTGTCGGCTGTATGTTCTGAGCTTGAGGAGGAGGTGTTAGAGGCTCAGGGGGATGTCCCTGCAGGACCTCCAGGGAGACTGTTTGTCCCGAATCAGTTGAGACAAAAGGTTATTGAGGCACATCATAATTCTGCTTTAGCAGGACATCCAGGGAGTAAGGCTACTTTAGATCTCCTTTCCCGCCGATTTTGGTGGCCTAACGCTAATAAAGATGTTATAACTTTTGTCGCGTCCTGTGGGGTTTGTGCTCGCTCTAAAACTCCTCATACCCGTCCGTCTGGGACCCTTTTACCCTTGAAACTTCCGGAGCGTCCATGGACTCATTTATCTATGGACTTCATTACGGACCTTCCTCCGTCGTCTGGGAATACTGTCATACTGGTGGTTGTTGACAGGTTCAGTAAGATGGCACATTTCGTTGCTCTTCCTGCACTCCCTAATGCTAAAACTCTGGCGCAGGTGTTCATTAGGGAGATCGTGAGACTTCATGGGTTGCCTTCTGATGTGGTGTCAGATAGGGGGTCTCAGTTTGTGTCCAAATTTTGGAGGGCATTTTGTTTACGTCGGGGGATGCAATTGTCGTTTTCCTCGGCTTTTCATCCACAGACCAATGGTCAGACAGAGCGTCTGAATCAGAGTTTAGAGACATATCTCCGGTGTTTTGTATCGGAGAACCAGGAGGACTGGTCTTCTTTCTTGCCTCTGGCAGAGTTCGCTCTTAACAACAGGCGGAGCGAGTCCACTGGTAAGTCCCCGTTTTTTGGGGCATATGGTTTTCATCCCCAGTTTTGTACTTTCAATGGGGGGGGTCCTTCTGGGGTTCCTGAGGAGGAGCGTTTCTCGTCGTCACTTGCTTCTGTGTGGCGAGGTGTATTGAATAATTTGAGTACGATGGGGAACCGTTACAAACGTATGGCTGATAGGAGGAGAGTTTCTGGTCCAGATCTGAATGTGAACGATCTTTTTACTCCAAAGACCCTGTGAAAACATCACAAAACATTACCAGACCCCAATCAGAGGGCAATAAAACTTTCACACTCCTTATCTATGAACTGTTCCAATATTTATGTTCATCTCTATCTCCCATAATGACAGTTCTGCTTTACGTCACTTGTCTTACCTATTGCATTTTTTCTGTGCTGTGTGGTGTATAAATATGTAATTCTTCAGATTTTGTATTAGTCTTTGCCTGATGAAGAGACTTGAGTAGTCTCGAAAGCTTGCAATTTGTTACCATCTTTTCAGTTAGCCATTAAAAGGTATCAACCACTGAGGACTCTCAACTCTAAATATTTTTCTATCTACTGGCTAACACGGTACAAAGATATACATCTTTACTGTACTATTACTGTATACACAGAGCTTGTTCAGAACTATGTATACAGCGATCATGAAGGCAGAGTCATTATTAATCTGTCTCTGCCTTCTCTATGAGGAGCCTGGCCGTGTCTGATAGCTGGCTCCTCGCTCCTACAGCATCTGACCTTTTATGCACTGACATTTTAGAGCATTTCTACAGCGTAGAAAGGATGTTTATCATCTATGGGCAGACCGGACGTAGTTAATGACCGAGCATTGGCATTTGAACCAGGCAAAATATAATTAATTGTACACTGTGGCAGTGTAATATTAAATTAAACAATAGTAAGAGAATACAATGATCTGTATTGCTCAGGGTAGCAATCTACCTAAAGCCCTCACTGCATTGAGTTTTTATGGTTGGTCACCTTTACTCCTAAAAAAATCAAAGCAAAGCAGGAAAATGGCACAGTCTTATCCAGAATAGTGCAACTCTTTTGTTCCTTGCTCAGGGACCCCCCACTGACAACGTATCTCAATGACACATCTGAAGACTTGCATGTAACCTTTAAGGCATAATATATTCTTACTTCCTTTTCATTTCAATGTAGTATAAGAACAAGTAAAGCACAAATTAGGTCTTGTTGGTTCCACAACTTAAATGAACAAAGTCCTTCGTTTCTTTTTGATGACGTTTGGAAAAACCACAGAGGACGCCTGTTCAGGTCAGATCATTTACAAAAGGCTTCTCGCCCACTCCTTATTGGAGAGCTGACGCCTTGTATCTTTCATTACTGATCATATAATTGAGGCCGAGAAAACATGCTTATAAAAAAGTCACAAAGCTGTTTGTAATCAGAGGAATTGCTGGAGACAGCACACAGGAGGGTTCTTTCAATATCATTCAATATATTTTCTCACGCTGTCACTCAGGGCTGCTATAGATCATTTAAATCCTACACACAGTCGGTGCCTCTGATTTACAGCTTCATAATGTAGGCACAAACAAAATGATAATTTAACTCTTCAGTCATTCTTTTATTAGACCTGCATTGTTTCTTTACACAGAAATGAAAATATAATGAAGATCATTCACCTTTTTGACATGTCCTATACTGTAACAGCTGGAAGCAAGAAGTTCACCATCATGTAGGACGTGCAGGAAGCTCATTGTGCTATTTGTAATTTTATTTGTAATGTGCTCTTTTTTATTATTTATGCCAAAAGTCCTTTTTCATGGATTTGTTTTAATATTTTTTTAGCAAAGCTATCACATCAATTGCAATTTGTCTTGTTCCCACGCATCTTCATGTTTCCATCACTAATGTATCCGAATTGTACACACCTTAGTAATAGCGTAATGGAGAAATTTAAACACAACATATCTTAGTTTGCAATCACAAATGCAGTTTTTAATGCAGTTTTATGAGACAAAAATGGATATAAAAAGAAGGAAAAGTATACCGTATATACTCATGTATAAGCTGACCCGTGTATAAGCCGACCCCCCTAATTTTGCCACAAAAAACTGGGAAAACTTATTGACTCGCATATAAGCCTAGGGTGAAAAATGATTATGCCCACATATGATGCCACAATTAAGCCCATAACTGCACAGATTATGCCCGTAGCCCGATATGCCATATGCGCACAGATTATGCCCCATATGCTCACATTATGCCCATACCACAGATTATGCCCAATATGCTCACAGATTATGCCCCATATGCTGCACAGATTATGCCCTCATATGCTCCAGGTTATGCCCAATATGCTCCAGAGATTATGCCCCCATATGCTCCACAGATTATGCCCCCATATGCTGCACAGATTATGCCCCCATATGCTCCAGATTATGCCCAATATGCTCCAGAGATTATGCCCCATATGCTCCACAGATTATGCCCCCATATGCTCCACAGATTATGCCCCCATATGCTCCAGATTATGCCCCCATATGCTCCAAATTAAGCCCCCATATGCTCCACAGATTATGCCTCCCATATGCTCCACAGATTATGCCCCCATATGCTCCAGATTATGCCCCATATGTTCCACAGATTATGCCCCCCATATGCTACACAGATTATGCCCCCATATGCTCCAGATTATGCCCCATATGCTCCAGATTATGCCCCCATATGTTTCACAGATTATGCCCCCATATGCTGCACAGATTATGCCCCCGTATGATCCAGATTATGCCCCCATATGCTGCACAGATTATGACCCCGTATGATTCACAGATTATGCCCCATAGTATACGTCCCTTATGCTGCCGTGCTGCTGCTGCAAAAAAAATGACATACTCACTCTCGTCGCTGGGGGCCAGGTGCCGGTGCCCTGAGCAGGCGGTGAAACCGGCGCGCTATGGGGGACAGGTGCCGGTGTCAGCGCTCGCTCAGGACCCCGGCACCTGAGATATTTACCTGTCCTCTCTACACTGCTGCACTGCTCCCTCTTCCGGGTCGTCGGCTGTGAATGATCTGGCAGAGGGCGCGGCGCGCACTAACGATGTCATTGCGCCCTCTGCCTGAACATTAACAGCCAGAGGAGTTGGACGAGGGAGCAGCGGTACAGGTAAATATTGCTATACTCACCCCTCCGCCGACGAGTCTCTGCAGCCTCTCCTCTTCTCCCGGCGCTCTCCGCAGCGCTTCAGTCCTACAGCAGTCACTGGTACCGCTTATTAAAGTCATAAATATGTGCATATTCATGACTTTAATGAGCGTTACCACGTGACCACTGCAGGAAGGAGCTGGAGATCGTGGGAGAAGCAGGGGGGCTGCAGAGACGCACCGGCGGAGGGGTGAGTATGATCCGACACCCCCGCTCACCCTCCCCGCAACCCCCGTATATGACCCACGTATAAGCCGAGAGGGGACTTTCAGCCCTAAAAAATGGGCTGAAAATCTTGGCTTATACACAAGTATATACGGTAAATGAAAAACAGAGATATGACTCTGTAAAGCGATGGAAATAGTGCCCTGTTCCCCCTTATGGACATCAGTGCTGTCTATAATGGAAAGTATAGTGTGTATAATGTCATAATGTTATTGTGATGGTGATGTGATGCACTTTTTCTTTTTAATGGTGTTCATTTCTTTTGGCAGAACAGGGGTTAATCAGCCATGTTGGAAACTCTGAGCTATCAGCTGAGCTCAGTTAGCCACTCCCATCACCTTTAAAATCTGGGGCCTGATTCAAACCCCATGTCAGAGCTAGCATTTGCTGCATGGCTTAGGAGGAGAAGTGCTCATACGAGACTGTTGCATGGTTTGCAAGTGTGGCAATTCCCTTCCCTCCTCAACATTGGTTTATTCCCCATCCTCCACTCCCTGGTGCATTACTCTGTTACATGTGAGTGAATATTTGTATGCCTGTTGTTTTCAGTTTACCCTTGTTTGTGCAGCCTTGCTTGTTGGGCTTGTGTACTGTGGAGCACAGTTGCACCCCTCTTCCCTGGATGGGAAGAAAAGAGACAGAGGGCTAACTTAGGAGATAAGGCAAGGGTGGTGGCCCCGGCATCTTCACCTTCAGAAGTATTCCAGGGAATAGGGCAAGCTAGGGTGCCCCCTAGTGTAGGGACAGGGAAGGAGACCCTGGTCCCAGGTCACTTGACAGCTGAGTCGTGACAGTTAAGTGTTGGAACTAGCCCATAGTGGGAGGTATTAAGGTCTAGGGACAGTGGCAGTTTTCTTCTATAAGCTCAGACAGAATCTAGCTTGCAGCTAGAGCAAGCGTTTCTTCTGATTGCTCAGCAAGGCCGTATGTAGTGGATGTTTTAAGGCAAGAAATAAAGATCAGGACAGAGATAGCATGATCCTGAGGAACTGACCATGACAGGGAGAGAGGTACAGAGACGCAGAGAGAAGGACAGTACCAACTCTGAGGACTGACCAGAGAGCAGAGTGACCAAGTGAGAAGGGTCCAGAGAAAGTACGCCTAGCAGCACGGCCCTGATTAGCTAACAGCTCTTAAAGGCAGCGGGCCATGATGGAATAGAACATGAGGTTAAGTGAATGCCACGGGCGGACGTTCGCTAAGCATCAGAGAGCCTGAAGCTGAGTCCTGACATATTGGCAAACTCTCTTTTCTATTAGGAGGATCAGGCACAGAACTGTGGGAAGATTAAATGACAGTGTATTGTGAAGCTCTGTATTAATGAAGAAACATGGGAGAAGTTGTGTACCCGTTATCCCGTGTACATACTTGCCATGCAATGGGTGTTTAGTAAAGCATCATTTGTTAACAACTGGTGGTCTCCTTTCATGAACTTGTTAACATCAGGTTCTGGCTAGCCGAAGTCAATGGCATCATGCGACCTGCCAAGACATATGTTCTTCATGACCACACACCCAGCCAGAACCCCTTCTTTCATGTAGCATGCCACGGCTACTGCTCAGCACCACCTTACAACTCCATGTTTAATGAGGTTTCCCTAAAATCATAAGTTATCCCATATACTAGGAACACCAAGAACATGGATCTACAGATCCCCATCTTGACTGATGAAGAGTTGTACTCAGCTTTCTCCAGCAGTTCTATGAACTATGGATTGGAAGAAAAGTCAAGCATGCGCATCTCAGCAATATTTAAGACATAGCTCTGCAGAGGCCTGATTTCAGGATCTTTGGAGGTTACAGATGGCCCTCAAATCTAGAACATCAGATTATATCCATATCTAAACTATTATTCAAGCATGGTGGATGGACAAAATATTCTACCAAAACTACAAGGTCACTATAATAGTCAGCAGTAAGTAACTGTAAGGCTGGGGTCACACTTGCGAGTGCAATGCGAGAAACTCACACGAGTCTCTCACATCTATACCCGGCACTTCCGCCGACATTCGAGACCGGAGTGTGAAGCTGCATGTATTTCTATGCAGTTGAACTCTCCGGTCCGAGATCAATGGGTTTCAAGGACAGCACTTGAACTAATGATATTCTATGGGGCTGTGCACATGAGTGCTGAGATTGTGCTGATTGACAGCCAGCTCCATGCAGTTATACAACCCAAGCAAAGAGAGCACTAATTAGAGAAGAAGCCAAGAAGCCCATGGTCATTCTGGAGGAACTGCTCAGGTGGGAGAATCTGTCCACAGGAAAACTATTAATCATATACTACACACATTTGGCCTTTAAGGAAGAATGACAAGAAGAAAGCCATTTAAAAATAAAAACATAAGAAGTCTTGTTTACAGCTTGCAAAAAGCCATATAGGGGACACAGCTGGCATGTGGAAGAATTTGTTCTGGTCAGATGAGTAAAAAAGAACTTTTTGAGCAAAATGCGAAAGGCTGTGTGCAAGAAAGCTAAGACCTCACATCACAGTAAAAGCACCATCACCACAGTCAAACATGATGGTGGCATCATTCTGTGTGGATGATTTTCTTCAGCAGGGACAGGAAAGCTGATCAGAGTTGATGAGAAGATGGATGGAGATAAAAACAGGGCAAACCTAGAGGAAAATCTGATAGAGGCTGCAAAAAACTTGAAACTGGGACGTAGGTTTATATTCCAGCAGGACACCGACCCTAAACATACTGCCAGTGCTACAATGGAATGGTTTAGATGAAAGCATATTTATGTGTGAGAATGGCCCAGTCACAGTCCAGACCTAAATCCCATTGAGAATTTTTGGGCAAAACTTGAAAACTGCTGTTCACAGATGCCTCCATTCAATCTCACTGAACTAGAGCTAGTTTGCAGAAATAATACACAAAAATTTCAGCCACTAGATGTGCAAAGCTCGTAGAGACATAGCTCAAAAGACTTACAGCGGTAATTGCAGGGAATGGTGTTTCTACAAAGTATTGATACAAGGTGTCAAAATACAAATGTAGGTAATAATTTTATATTTTCAATTAATTAAAAAAACATGTATTGTTTCCTTTACACTTCATAAATACTCGCAACTTTGTGTTGGTATATCACATAAAATCCACTTAAAAACATTTTAGTTTGTGGTGAATGTGTAAAAAGGCACTGCATATCAAATCGAAGATGGTACCACCAGAGAGTAATATTTTGAAAAAAAGAGTACTTGCATCCATAGGAGCATGCCACATATGAATTAGAAAAAGATTGCCAGGGAAATGAAAGTATTCTGTGCTTACTAGAAGGATGACATCCATAATCGAATATAATATACTGGTTTATGATCAACCAGTACGCTGGTGCCGAAGGCACTGAGACCGTACCCTTCCAGGCTTATCTATACAGCTGATGTGCCCGCAACAGCCACGGGTGGAATCGCAATCCACCCGCGGCTGTTAACTAGTTAACTGCCGCTGTCAATCTCTGACAATGGCACTTAACGTACGCTTATCGGGAGCAAGTTGCTAATCCCACCCATCGGTGACTCCATCAAATGATCATGGGTCAACAATGGGTCAGCATGACAACCAGAGGTCTCCAGCCGACCTCTATAGTTGTCATTGCCAGATTGCTATGAGCACTACCCCATGGTAGGTGCTCATAGCAAGTGAGCATTTCTGCTACACGCTACCATTGACATCACTTAGGCTGCACTGACTCCCCGCCTGACCCAAGGTGAACTGACAGCGTGGGAAAATGTTCAGAAACTTTCCCACACTAATCAGTTCATCTCTGCTCAGGCTGGGAGGCTGTGCAGGCAGCTTTTCCTTCATTCCTCCATGGTTTACAGCGGGGCCGGTCACATTAGCATCACTCTCATTTGTAAACTATTTAACCCCTTCAGATGGATTGCGGCGTGGGACTTGACTGTACAGCGGACAGGTATGGGAATATTGTTGCTTTTTTATTTTGTCTTTTTCTAGGAGATTGATGGCTTCAGTATGGAATTGGAGTGAATAAAGATGGAAAAAATGTGTCGTTATTTATTTCATTAACCCCTTCACCCCCAAGGGTGGTTTGCACGTTAATGACCGGGCCAATTTTTACAATTCTGACCACTGTATCTTTATGAGGCTATAACTCTGGAACGATTCAACGGATCTTCGCGATTCTGAGATTGTTTTCTCGTGACATATTGTACTTCACGTTAGTGGTAAAATTTCTTCAATATAACTTGCATTTATTTTTGAAAAAAATGCAAATATGGTGAAAATTTTGAAAATTTTGCAATTTTCAAACTTTGAATTTCTATTCCCTTAAAACAGAGAAATTTGTCACACAAAATAGTTAATAAATAACATTTCCCACATGTCTACTTTACATCAGCACAATTTTGGAACCAAAATTTTTTTTGCTAGGAAATTATAAGGGTTAAAAGTTGACCAGTAGAGTTGAGCGATACTTTCCGATATCCAAAAGTATCGGAATCGGAATGGTATCGCCGATACCATTAAAATATCGGCGATACCCGATACCAATACCGGAAGTCCCATGTAAGTCTATGGGAACAAAATATCGTAACTAAAAAAACCCCATTCTTTCCTTGTAAACACTAAATATACACACATAGAATACATATATATATATATACATGTCATTGTGACATATATATATATATATACATATATGTATAGTTTATACACTTCTACATAGTAAAATATCCTCTGATTCAATTGCCGGGTAAAGCCGGCTTCTGTGAAAAGACAGAAGCACCCGACATGAAATGACACTTGGTGTACATAGGGTTAACCATGTCTTTTCATGTCCTTTGCTATCTAATTTGCACAAACAATTAAATCAGTCTATGTGTGCAAAATTTCACACCTGTAGGGGTTAATTAAAGGTGTAAATTCGTTGTAAAAAAAACGGACTTTTTTGCTACGAATTTACACCTTTAATTAACCCCTACAGGTGTGAAATTTTGCACACATAGACTGATTTAATTGTTTGTGCAAATTAGATAGCAAAGGACATGACAAGACATGGTTAACCCTATGTACACCAAGTGTCATTTCATGTCGGGTGACCCGACATGAAATGACACTTGGTGTACATAGGGTTAACCATGTCTTTTCATGTCCTTTGCTATCTAATTTGCACAAACAATTAAATCAGTCTATGTGTGCAAAATTTCACACCTGTAGGGGTTAATTAAAGGTGTAAATTCGTTGTAAAAAAAACGGACTTTTTTGCTACGAATTTACACCTTTAATTAACCCCTACAGGTGTGAAATTTTGCACACATAGACTGATGTAATTGTTTGTGCAAATCAGATAGCAAAGGACATGGTTAACCCTATGTACACCAAGTGTCATTTCATGTCGGGTTCTGCATTTTCACAAAAGCCGGCAATTGAATTAGCGGCTATTATACTATGTAGAAGTGTATGAACTACAAATATAAATATATATATATATGTGTCACAAATTCAATGACATGTATATATATATATATATATATAAGGTGTAAAATTGCTGAAAAAAAATGCGTGGGCTCCCGCCCTATTTTCGCAACCAGACAGACAAAGCCAGTGAGTGGGGGCAGATAATAATAGCCCAGAGAGGGACCATTATTTTGGCCCCCCCCCGGCTACTAACATCTGCCCCCAGACACCCCAGGAAAGACAAATCTATAATTAGATTCGCCCTTTCTGGCACTTTGCCCGTCTATTCCCATTGCCCTGTAGCGGTGGCGAATGGGTTAATATGGGGTTAAAGCCACCTTGCTATTGAAAGGTGATCTTAAGCCAGGTTAATAATTGAGAGCTGTCAATTAGACAACTATCAATTATTAATCCTATTGCATGAAATAAAAATAAAACACACACACTTTAATTAAAAATCATTTTAATGAAATAAAGACACATGTTTTTGACCATCTTTTATTTTACTGCAAAAACCATTTCCTGTAATAAAAATAAAATAAAAAAGCAAAATTATTCTTACCTATCCCATGCACAGTCAGGTCCCACGGTGTAATCCTTCAGAAAGGGTTAATGTTTACTGCAGGGACCGCAGCTATTGCTGCAGCCTCACAGTAAACCCCCAAATGAATGAGTTCCTCTCCTGGCTGACAGGAGAGTAAAGGCTGGGTGTCACATAACGATACACCAGCGATCCCGACAACGATATGCACTTGTCAGGATCGCTGGTGTATCGCTACATGATCGCTGCTGAGCTGCCAAACAGGCAGCTCAGGCAGCGATCTGGGACAGCGACACTGCGGGTAACATCGCTTAACGGCCCGTCTCACATAGCGATATCGCTACCGAGATCGCTGCTGAGTCACTAGTTTTGTGACGCAGCAGCGAGCTCACCAGCGATATCGCTGTGTGTGACATTCAGCGACGATCAGCCCCCCTGCCGGGTATCGCTGATCGTCGCAGAAATGTCAGGACCTTTTTTTGATCACTGGTTTCCCTCTGACAGGCACGCATCGCTGCGTGTGACAGGCGGGAGACCAGCGATCCGCTGGTAACCAAGGTACACAGCGGGTTTCCAGGCACCGCGCAGCACTTGGAAACCCGCTGTGTACCTTGGATACCAGCTCCCTGCATCAGGGCGCTGGTATCCAAGGTACACAGCGGGTTTCTAGGCACAGCCCCGCGCCTGGAAACCCGCTGTGTACCTTGGTTACCAGCGGATCGCTGGTCTCCCGCCTGTCACACGCAGCGATGCGTGCCTGTCAGCGGGAAACCAGCGATCAAAAAAAGCTCCTGACATTTCAGCGACGATCAGCGATACCCGGCAGGGGGGCTGATCGTCACTGAATGTCACACACAGCGATATCGCTGGTGAGCTCGCTGCTGCGTCACAAAACTAGTGACTCAGCAGCGATCTCGGTAGCGATATCGCTATGTGAGACGGGCCCTTAAGTGGAAAGCTTAATTGATTGCTTTCCACTTTCACTTCAGGTCAGCCAGGGACACAATCAGTGACGTCAGAGGGAACTGATTAACAAAAATAGGGGTTCCCTTCGAAAAAAAAATGGCGTGGGGTCCCCCCTATTTTTGTTAACCAGCCAGATGAAGCAGACCGCTGAGGCCTAGATTTTCAGGCTGTTAAGGAGCCAAGATCCATGGACCTTGCCAGCCTGATAATACCAGGCCACAGCAGTCTGCATATCTTGGCTGATTAACAAAAATAGGGGATCCCCTCGAAAAAAATTGGCGTGGGGTCCCCCCTATTTTTGTTAACCAGCCAGATGAAGCAGACCGCTGAGGCCTGGATTTTCAGGCTGTTAAGGAGCCAAGATCCATGGACAGTAGTATAGGAACTGTATTACTCATCAAACTCAAATCTGACAGGTCGACACGCCCCCTATCATTTAATCCGTCTTCTGTGTGAACTTTGCTCAGGCTGTGAGATCTGAACTTTGCTCAGGCTGAGAAATCTGAGCTGCTGGATTTGTGAATTTCAATCAAAGTGATTTATTCATGTCTATTGATATTTTATCCACTGGATTAGATTAGTCTGTGGAGTTTTACTGTATTAAAGGGTAGTTTCAACTCCATCCGTAGATGTAAAGCTATTTTCTAGCAGAGAGTGCCCTGACATGAACTGTAAAGGGTTTGTATTAGAAGCACCCAGTAAATGTCTGTATTAGAATCCATCAGTAAATGTATGTAAAGCTCATTTCTAGCAGGCTTGTATAAATGTCCCCCGGAATTATGACGCTCAACTTATAGTTTTATTCAGTATATATATTTTTAGCTTGGCAATGTATCTACACTTATCTCTGCAATTCAATGTATACTAAGAAGAATCTTGGCATGGTTAGATGTATCAAGCTGCTAAAATGTGTTTATTTTTAGTATTATCCAAGATATAAGTTTTAAACTACAGCTGCAAAGGCAGTTTAATTTGAAGTATCACCTTATAACACATTTGGAATTATGACGCTCAACTTATAGTTTTATTCAGTATATATATTTTTAGCTTGGCAGTGTATCTACACTTATCTCAGCAATTCAGTGTATACTAAGAAGAATCTTGGCATGGTTTGTTACAGATCGGTAAGCTATTATCAATCTGTGTGTACAAGGCTTTGGGTTGTGTTAGAAGTCTAAATATTTTTCTATTTACTAGCTAACATGGTACATAGATATACATCTTTATTGGCACATAGAATTGTAGTACAACAGTGTTGACCTGAATTGTCAGAATGAGTGAAGGTCGATGCTACGGTAATTCAGGCAAACAGTAAATAGTATTGCATTGTGTATAGTCAGTGGGATCTTTTAAAACCAACACATTTATGTGTATTCTGATAGCAGTGCCCATAAAACCGAAGGTTTCTAGCAAATATAACATGCACTAATGTGATTTTAAAACAATGGGTTTCTGAAGGGTCTTCCCACACTACCACTCTGTGGGAAGCTGTGTGGAAATGACAGGCATAAGAGATCATTCATATTAAAAACGTTTATTGCCAGAAATAATCATGATTTTACTGTAATAAATAAATACATCTCAAAGACATTTCAAGCATTGAATTAATTGTGACACCAAAATGTCGACACAAATGGCAATACAGGTCATGGGATTCTCTCTAGACAGGAACAACGCTGTTGAATGCTCCAACACGTGTAGTGAGGGTTTTTTAAAGTTGATTTCTTCTCAGCAATGAAATTTCTCACAATTGTATCATTACGCGGTTTATCAGCAGAAAACTTCTCCAATATCTTACTGAACGGTATGTTCCGAGCTAAGAAATGTAAAAAGTACAGGCAGTAGTGCCCACAGACAGTACTATACGTGTCTTGGATCTGGTTGCTTTGGTAATAATAAGTCTCACAATTCGTGTTCAGGAAAGTCACAAACTCGCTCGGAAAGATAGCGTTGTCAGCACATAATCCGTAGCTATCAAAAAATATGGCGTTCTTGGCGTCACAGAGCACAATTAATATCCAGTGTCTGCCAGGTTGGTGTGCGGGGTCTGTATTTACGATGAATCCGACAGGGCGTTGATTTACCCGATGTGGTGGAAGCAAATCACACGGAAACACACCGCCAAACACACGCTCTGTAAAGCTATCCCCCTTCAGTATGGTCGTGAGTTGCAGGCTATCCATCACTAATTAAAATCGTACAAGATCTCTCTTCTATTATTAATTTCCAGAATGGCCGGGTTGATTGCAAAAACAATCATGTTTATCGTATGGGGTGTCGCTAATGCAAACCGGACTTCAGCCCGTAGGTTACCTGTTTTAATGAGGGAGAAATGACCGCCGGGTTCCTGATCAGCTGATAAATCAAATGCAAACAGAGTGAATCCGGACATAAACTCTTCACGATCCACGGCCATGGCACAATCAGCTTTCTGCTTGCCTGATATATGTGCGAGAGCCATATACTCTCTGACGGCTAAGTAGTCATTAAAGTTAGGGTTATAAGGCCTCGCAGGATCTGTTGTCCGTCCAGGTAGAGGGCTGCGTGATTGACGTTGTAGTGATGGAAGAACAGGGGATTTCTGGCGTAAGACCCGCTAAATGCTTCATTATCTACAAAACCCAATATAACAGTTTTCGGTATCTGGCCTAGGAAGAGATTCTCGTGGTTCGTGATCCGTGTTTCAGCGGCTATACTGTACACTTTCATGCATGTCCTGTCAATAGCGTACTTGGCTGTCGATGCCAAGAGGGCCTGACTGTGGCCTATTCGGACCGCCGGGGACACTTGTACTCTCTTTACAAAGAGAGCGGCTTGCATGATTTGCACTTTCAGCGGATCGGCCTCAGCCGACATGAGGCAGAAAGCGTCCTTATTTCTCGTTAGCTTAACCTTAAGATCGAGTCCGTTCAATATTAGCTTTGGTTGATTAAATATATCACCAAAAATTGGACCAATGAGGTCCAGGGGTTTGGAGCGGTGGGTTGCAGCGGCTCTTTTAATAAATCCTGCATTTGGGCCATCCAAGCTTCGGTCATTATGGTGACCAGCTGTGTCTTTATAGAACAATCCGGCAGTAAATTGCGAGGACAGCGTCTGTGAACTGTAATTTAAGAGAGTCTCTATGTACGCTCTATAGCTGTAGAGATTGTCCGATTGTGAGATAACACGGTCCCCCAGAGTAATATCGACCTGATTAAAGAGTGTGGCAAGAGGGTAGTTTATGAGGGCTACACGGGCGTCATCGGCGATATTCGAATTATCCTGCTTGACGATGCGACAATTTATGTACAGCAGGGTGTTATTCAGGTCGTAATAATAATCCCCGCTACCCGATATGAAAAATTCCAGCGGAGCATTATCCGTCAGAGCGGCAATCGGCTGAACTTCTACAAATAGGGATTTCTCTATACTCGTCTGTGTCGGCGGTATGTCAAAAATATCCAGTTCAGATTTAGCGCACTCTACAGAAGCATCGTGCAGGAAAGCCATGTTGATCAGAAGATGTCCTCAGCAGTACGTCTCACTCGTTTCTGACGGGGTCGACGCTTGGCTGGTTTTTTATTCATGAGGATCGGGGGTAAAGCGGGGCATGAGCGACGCTTTCTTTTATGTGATTTTTTAGCGACATAAACTAGACCCGCGCCACCTTGCTCGGGATGTGTATTTATACGATTCATAAGCGCTGATGAGACAGATGTGACGGCGTCTTTAGCAATGTTTTTGACAGCCGTCTTCACGTGTGGTTTTACCAATTCTAAGCCTCTTCTGAAAAGCGGTACAGCACGCCGAAATAAGCCTTTAAATATCCCAGCCAGACCCGATCCGTACATGTACTCGCTCCCGCTGAACCCCTCTAATCCGTGCCCAGACTGTGCAATATAGTACCGGGCATAAACAGCTGGGTCCCCGTACGGCCTCTGAGCCACCATTTTCTAGCGTGCTAATCGCGTCTCTTCCGGAAATGTAGTCTCACAATACACTTTCCGTACTTGAATTTAACTGGAGTGCCCTGGTCCGATAAGATGGAGATTGTTACAGAGTCAAAATGATGCTTGCATAAGGGCACATAATCGGGTCGTGTGTATTGAAGCGTGGTAATTTCACCGCTCTTGCCGCTTATTTGCGCCGTTCTCAGAAGTTGTACGTAGCTGCCGCCCACAAGCTGATGCTGGATGATGTCGCTGTAAATAAATAATGTATAAAAACCGGCTTTTATATCGGCATAAATCTTCTTCCGCTCAGTCTGGTTATTATCATACGCTTCGATGTATGGCTGGAGGCCTAAAATATGTCCCAATTTCTGACCCGGGGCAAATTGTATCGTGGGGGAATCCGGTAGGGTAACACTCCGCCGCACTTCGTCATAGCGCAGCTTAAAACTGTCGCTGGCAAGCTTCAAAATATCAATTCTCTCATTAATAGCACGTATGAGATCCGGTATTGTGTTATAAAAACTGGGCTTCACATAATATTCCTGCATCACATCACACCCGCTTGCCTATATAGAAGTTCCCTTCACCCCGCTCAAACGTGTACCATGTATGGGGTACTGAATCTCAGTTAGAGCAACTTCGTATTGTCCTGAAAGCTGAACGGGTTTAGATAATTTTGTGGTATACTCGGCGATTGTGTTTTCAGGATATATATCGCCAGAAGCGTTGGAGGGAAGGGTGATAAAGAAGGATTCGGATTCCATGGTTATATGTCCGTCAGAGCCGACGCGGGTACCCACGAATTAAATTTATCAGGATAACCTTTCCATTTAATATAGCAGTGAATCGCCCCCCTGACACGTTTTTTTCTCAAAATTGCCTCAACGCGGTAGGCGCGGTTTTCATTGAAATGTATTTTTTGCAGCTCCTCCTTATAAAATGATCCCTCGATAGCGTCGCCCGCTAAATCGTTAATTTTATAGAGAGGCTTATGAAATTTATTGGAAATGGCGCTAATTAAAAATATCTCCTCGCTGAATGTCTGCTCATAACCCTTCGTAAAAGGGTTCTTAAAACGAGATATTCTGACATGATCTCCAATTTTTAAAGATGGCTTAATACGCTTTTTAGCCACGATACCGCTATAAATATTTTTCCATATCTGTAACGAGTTCTGCTTCGTCACATCGCACGGACGTGTCTGTATCGTGGTGTGAAAGGTGTGGTTGTAACTGTGCACCAAACCTGGTAAAATGTCGATATACCTAAAGGTATTATGTTTCGTCAGATAGCGCCACATACGTGTTTTTAATGTACGATTAAATCTCTCAACTATAGCGGCCTTTACGGTATTGTTGGTGAAAAAATGATGTATTTTATGCATTTTACAAACACGTTTCATGTGTGAATTCATAAATTCTTTGCCACGATCCGTCTGTAGTTTCTGCGGGTGCGTCGGGCGTTTCCAAATATTAATTCGAACGAACGAGCTACAGTCACCCCGGTTTTGTTGTGCAGAGCAACAACCCAGGCGTGTTTGGATAGTACGTCTATCACAGTCAGTAGATATTTCACGGCGTCATTTTCCCTAGAATATTCAATTAAGCTAACCAAATCAGCCTGCCATTGCGAATCAACGTCCGCGACAAAGATTTTATTGGTAGAGAATCTTGTCCTTATAGGTTTATGCAGGGTGTAAGCATCTTGTTTATTCAGCCAATCGACCACCTCATGTTGTTTTATACCACGCGTTCTAACCGATCTGTATAGATTTGTAATGCCGCTGAATGATGCAGGGGCTTCGGGCGTGAAATATTGCTTCTTTAATATTGCTTCAGGACCCTTAGCAGGCATGATGTCTCTGTAAAACATTAATAGATTTTTTTCTTTCTCATCATTGGGGGCAGTGACAGTAGGCGTGCTCTCGCTGCTAGCCCTAATAAATACAGCACCTGATCCCAAGCGACACACAGCTCACCTGTAAGACTTCACAGCTCACAGAACACACTCCAGATCTGAAGTGAGTATTTTTTATGGATTTCGTTTTCAATTATATTAAGTTTGTGTAGTATTTGCCTGAATAGCTTACTCTGTGTTTTAATAATATACTACGCTTGTGTTGGATAATAGCTGAATATTTAATTACTGTAGATTGACGCTAAAATTCATACAGTTAATTTATTTTTAGATGTCTGAATTATATAGACACATTGGGGTGTTATAGTTAAGAGGCATTTTGCACATCATTTTTTATACCGCTTTATTCTTTAAGATCCGTGTATAATGAAGGTGTACGTATCTGATGGGATTTCATCTACCATGAAGCATTCTGATCCTGCCCCACAATTTTACCCGAGGCTGCGTCTAGTAACGCTAATGATGGATGGAACGTGAGGGGTCAGGCGGCACTGCCCAGCGCGGGTACGTTGTGTGGATGCGTGGTTGTGTGTGTGTGTGTGTGTGTGTATATATATATATATATAGAGAGTTGTTTTGCATATTATTTTTGCTTTATTCTTTAAGAACCGTGTATAATGAGCTGCGATCTGCCTGATGAAGTTTTTGCCACCATGAACTATTCGTACCCCGAGGCCTGTATTTTACCTGCTGCAGCGTGTAGTAACGCTAGTGATGCGTGGAGCGTGAGCGGTCAGCGGCTCTGCCCAGCGCGGGTACGTTGTGTGGATGCGTGGTTTGTGTGTGTGTGTGTGTATATATATATATAGAGTTGTTTTGCATATATTTTTGCTTTATTCTTTAAGAACCGTGTATAATGAGCAGCTATCTGCCAGATGAGGTTTTCGCTACCTTGAACTATTTGGACCCCGAGGCCTGTATTTCACCAGCTGTCGCTTGTAATGCTTCTAGTGCTGCCGCGCCATGGGATGGCCTTTCAGCACCGGGCATCGAGGGTACGCTGTGTTTCTGCGTGTCTGTATATATATATATATATATACAACTATATATAACACTTAACTATGTGAATTTAAGTGTGTAAGTGAATATTAACTCCTTACAGATGTCGCAATGATAGCGGAGCTGGATTCGGCCGAAATGCCTATGAACCCTGGCACTAACAGAGCCCAAGAAGACGTCGCATTTTCTAAAGCTCCTAAAAAGCGAAGCCTGGCGGCTGTCAAGAAAGATAAAGGTACGTGCCGCATGAAAAACTGTTTTGCCCAAACGACTGGAGAAAATTGTTGATGGGCCTTCTAATGATTATTATTATTTATAGCGCGTAAAGTGAAATCTAGGAGGACGATATTTACAAAAGAGAATATACATCTGCTAGTGGAGAATGCCTCAGACGTCCCAGAAACCACTGCTACAAACGTGCAGGCATCATCGTTAACCGGTAAGTGTATATTTTGATATATCAGGCTAGTCTTAATACATCGTATGTCACTCTTGTCACACCTAGGATCGCGATGTTCCGCACGTATCCGCTACATGTAGAATCTTTCCTTAAAGATAGTTGTAAAGTCAGATTGACACATATACAATCTCATCCACAGATAAATCTAAAGTCGAGAGAAAAATAACCACGACCCCTCTGCAAACACTACGTCTCAACGAGAACCACGCAGAGCCATTCTTGACGCCGATACAGACACCTATGGGCCCTGCCGGCCCACAGCCGCAACAGCAGTTCTATCTGATGCCGGGTATGCTGTCCCATTCAAGCGGCGCGCAACCATCCCGCGGTGCAGTGAATGACGCTGAACTATACTCTGAAGTACAGGAGCGGCCACGTAAACACGCGCAGAAAACTAAGCATATTTCAGAAACATCACCAGTCACATTTTCCGCCATGAATCCCACAACCCGACAGACTCGTGAGGCGCTTGACCGTGAGATTGATCAGCATCCAACACAAGCGTAGTATATTATTAAAACACGAGTAAGCTATTCAGGCAAATACTACTCAAACTTAATATAATTGAAAACGAAATCCATAAAAAATACTCACTTCAGATCTGGAGTGTGTTCTGTGAGCTGTGAAGTCTTACAGGTGAGCTGTGTGTCGCTTGGGATCAGGTGCTGTATTTATTAGGGCTAGCAGCGAGAGCACGCCCACTGTCACTGCCCCCAATGATGAGAAAGAAAAAAATCTATTAATGTTTTACAGAGACATCATGCCTGCTAAGGGTCCTGAAGCAATATTAAAGAAGCAATATTTCACGCCCGAAGCCCCTGCATCATTCAGCGGCATTACAAATCTATACAGATCGGTTAGAACGCGTGGTATAAAACAACATGAGGTGGTCGATTGGCTGAATAAACAAGATGCTTACACCCTGCATAAACCTATAAGGACAAGATTCTCTACCAATAAAATCTTTGTCGCGGACGTTGATTCGCAATGGCAGGCTGATTTGGTTAGCTTAATTGAATATTCTAGGGAAAATGACGCCGTGAAATATCTACTGACTGTGATAGACGTACTATCCAAACACGCCTGGGTTGTTGCTCTGCACAACAAAACCGGGGTGACTGTAGCTCGTTCGTTCGAATTAATATTTGGAAACGCCCGACGCACCCCGCAGAAACTACAGACGGATCGTGGCAAAGAATTTATGAATTCACACATGAAACGTGTTTGTAAAATGCATAAAATACATCATTTTTTCACCAACAATACCGTAAAGGCCGCTATAGTTGAGAGATTTAATCGTACATTAAAAACACGTATGTGGCGCTATCTGACGAAACATAATACCTTTAGGTATATCGACATTTTACCAGGTTTGGTGCACAGTTACAACCACACCTTTCACACCACGATACAGACACGTCCGTGCGATGTGACGAAGCAGAACTCGTTACAGATATGGAAAAATATTTATAGCGGTATCGTGGCTAAAAAGCGTATTAAGCCATCTTTAAAAATTGGAGATCATGTCAGAATATCTCGTTTTAAGAACCCTTTTACGAAGGGTTATGAGCAGACATTCAGCGAGGAGATATTTTTAATTAGCGCCATTTCCAATAAATTTCATAAGCCTCTCTATAAAATTAACGATTTAGCGGGCGACGCTATCGAGGGATCATTTTATAAGGAGGAGCTGCAAAAAATACATTTCAATGAAAACCGCGCCTACCGCGTTGAGGCAATTTTGAGAAAAAAACGTGTCAGGGGGCGATTCACTGCTATATTAAATGGAAAGGTTATCCTGATAAATTTAATTCGTGGGTACCCGCGTCGGCTCTGACGGACATATAACCATGGAATCCGAATCCTTCTTTATCACCCTTCCCTCCAACGCTTCTGGCGATATATATCCTGAAAACACAATCGCCGAGTATACCACAAAATTATCTAAACCCGTTCAGCTTTCAGGACAATACGAAGTTGCTCTAACTGAGATTCAGTACCCCCATACATGGTACAACGTTTGAGCGGGGTGAAGGGAACTTCTATATAGGCAAGCGGGGTGATGTGATGCAGGAATATTATGTGAAGCCCAGTTTTTATAACACAATACCGGATCTCATACGTGCTATTAATGAGAGAATTGATATTTTGAAGCTTGCCAGCGACAGTTTTAAGCTGCGCTATGACGAAGTGCGGCGGAGTGTTACCCTACCGGATTCCCCCACGATACAATTTGCCCCGGGTCAGAAATTGGGACATATTTTAGGCCTCCAGCCATACATCGAAGCGTATGATAATAACCAGACTGAGCGGAAGAAGATTTATGCCGATATAAAAGCCGGTTTTTATACATTATTTATTTACAGCGACATCATCCAGCATCAGCTTGTGGGCGGCAGCTACGTACAACTTCTGAGAACGGCGCAAATAAGCGGCAAGAGCGGTGAAATTACCACGCTTCAATACACACGACCCGATTATGTGCCCTTATGCAAGCATCATTTTGACTCTGTAACAATCTCCATCTTATCGACCAGGGCACTCCAGTTAAATTCAAGTACGGAAAGTGTATTGTGAGACTACATTTCCGGAAGAGACGCGATTAGCACGCTAGAAAATGGTGGCTCAGAGGCCGTACGGGGACCCAGCTGTTTATGCCCGGTACTATATTGCACAGTCTGGGCACGGATTAGAGGGGTTCAGCGGGAGCGAGTACATGTACGGATCGGGTCTGGCTGGATATTTAAAGGCTTATTTCGGCGTGCTGTACCGCTTTTCAGAAGAGGCTTAGAATTGGTAAAACCACACGTGAAGACGGCTGTCAAAAACATTGCTAAAGACGCCGTCACATCTGTCTCATCAGCGCTTATGAATCGTATAAATACACATCCCGAGCAAGGTGGCGCGGGTCTAGTTTATGTCGCTAAAAAATCACATAAAAGAAAGCGTCGCTCATGCCCCGCTTTACCCCCGATCCTCATGAATAAAAAACCAGCCAAGCGTCGACCCCGTCAGAAACGAGTGAGACGTACTGCTGAGGACATCTTCTGATCAACATGGCTTTCCTGCACGATGCTTCTGTAGAGTGCGCTAAATCTGAACTGGATATTTTTGACATACCGCCGACACAGACGAGTATAGAGAAATCCCTATTTGTAGAAGTTCAGCCGATTGCCGCTCTGACGGATAATGCTCCGCTGGAATTTTTCATATCGGGTAGCGGGGATTATTATTACGACCTGAATAACACCCTGCTGTACATAAATTGTCGCATCGTCAAGCAGGATAATTCGAATATCGCCGATGACGCCCGTGTAGCCCTCATAAACTACCCTCTTGCCACACTCTTTAATCAGGTCGATATTACTCTGGGGGACCGTGTTATCTCACAATCGGACAATCTCTACAGCTATAGAGCGTACATAGAGACTCTCTTAAATTACAGTTCACAGACGCTGTCCTCGCAATTTACTGCCGGATTGTTCTATAAAGACACAGCTGGTCACCATAATGACCGAAGCTTGGATGGCCCAAATGCAGGATTTATTAAAAGAGCCGCTGCAACCCACCGCTCCAAACCCCTGGACCTCATTGGTCCAATTTTTGGTGATATATTTAATCAACCAAAGCTAATATTGAACGGACTCGATCTTAAGGTTAAGCTAACGAGAAATAAGGACGCTTTCTGCCTCATGTCGGCTGAGGCCGATCCGCTGAAAGTGCAAATCATGCAAGCCGCTCTCTTTGTAAAGAGAGTACAAGTGTCCCCGGCGGTCCGAATAGGCCACAGTCAGGCCCTCTTGGCATCGACAGCCAAGTACGCTATTGACAGGACATGCATGAAAGTGTACAGTATAGCCGCTGGAACACGGATCACGAACCACGAGAATCTCTTCCTAGGCCAGATACCGAAAACTGTTATATTGGGTTTTGTAGATAATGAAGCATTTAGCGGGTCTTACGCCAGAAATCCCCTGTTCTTCCATCACTACAACGTCAATCACGCAGCCCTCTACCTGGACGGACAACAGATCCCTGCGAGGCCTTATAACCCTAACTTTAATGACTACTTAGCCGTCAGAGAGTATATGGCTCTCGCACATATATCAGGCAAGCAGAAAGCTGATTGTGCCATGGCCGTGGATCGTGAAGAGTTTATGTCCGGATTCACTCTGTTTGCATTTGATTTATCAGCTGATCAGGAACCCGGCGGTCATTTCTCCCTCATTAAAACAGGTAACCTACGGGCTGAAGTCCGGTTTGCACTAGCGACACCCCATACGATAAACATGATTGTTTTTGCAATCAACCCGGCCATTCTGGAAATTAATAATAGAAGAGAGATCTTGTACGATTTTAATTAGTGATGGATAGCCTGCAACTCACGACCATACTGAAGGGGGATAGCTTTACAGAGCGTGTGTTTGGCGGTGTGTTTCCGTGTGATTTGCTTCCACCACATCGGGTAAATCAACGCCCTGTCGGATTCATCGTAAATACAGACCCCGCACACCAACCTGGCAGACACTGGATATTAATTGTGCTCTGTGACGCCAAGAACGCCATATTTTTTGATAGCTATGGATTATGTGCTGACAACGCTATCTTTCCGAGCGAGTTTGTGACTTTCCTGAACACGAATTGTGAGACTTATTATTACCAAAGCAACCAGATCCAAGACACGTATAGTACTGTCTGTGGGCACTACTGCCTGTACTTTTTACATTTCTTAGCTCGGAACATACCGTTCAGTAAGATATTGGAGAAGTTTTCTGCTGATAAACCGCGTAATGATACAATTGTGAGAAATTTCATTGCTGAGAAGAAATCAACTTTAAAAAACCCTCACTACACGTGTTGGAGCATTCAACAGCGTTGTTCCTGTCTAGAGAGAATCCCATGACCTGTATTGCCATTTGTGTCGACATTTTGGTGTCACAATTAATTCAATGCTTGAAATGTCTTTGAGATGTATTTATTTATTACAGTAAAATCATGATTATTTCTGGCAATAAACGTTTTTAATATGAATGATCTCTTATGCCTGTCATTTCCACACAGCTTCCCACAGAGTGGTAGTGTGGGAAGACCCTTCAGAAACCCATTGTTTTAAAATCACATTAGTGCATGTTATATTTGCTAGAAACCTTCGGTTTTATGGGCACTGCTATCAGAATACACATAAATGTGTTGGTTTTAAAAGATCCCACTGACTATACACAATGCAATACTATTTACTGTTTGCCTGAATTACCGTAGCATCGACCTTCACTCATTCTGACAATTCAGGTCAACACTGTTGTACTACAATTCTATGTGCCAATAAAGATGTATATCTATGTACCATGTTAGCTAGTAAATAGAAAAATATTTAGACTTCTAACACAACCCAAAGCCTTGTACACACAGATTGATAATAGCTTACCGATCTGTAACAAACCATGCCAAGATTCTTCTTAGTATACACTGAATTGCTGAGATAAGTGTAGATACACTGCCAAGCTAAAAATATATATACTGAATAAAACTATAAGTTGAGCGTCATAATTCCAAATGTGTTATAAGGTGATACTTCAAATTAAACTGCCTTTGCAGCTGTAGTTTAAAACTTATATCTTGGATAATACTAAAAATAAACACATTTTAGCAGCTTGATACATCTAACCATGCCAAGATTCTTCTTAGTATACATTGAATTGCAGAGATAAGTGTAGATACATTGCCAAGCTAAAAATATATATACTGAATAAAACTATAAGTTGAGCGTCATAATTCCGGGGGACATTTATACAAGCCTGCTAGAAATGAGCTTTACATACATTTACTGATGGATTCTAATACAGACATTTACTGGGTGCTTCTAATACAAACCCTTTACAGTTCATGTCAGGGCACTCTCTGCTAGAAAATAGCTTTACATCTACGGATGGAGTTAAAACTACCCTTTAATACAGTAAAACTCCACAGACTAATCTAATCCAGTGGATAAAATATCAATAGACATGAATAAATCACTTTGATTGAAATTCACAAATCCAGCAGCTCAGATTTCTCAGCCTGAGCAAAGTTCAGATCTCACAGCCTGAGCAAAGTTCACACAGAAGACGGATTAAATGATAGGGGGCGTGTCGACCTGTCAGATTTGAGTTTGATGAGTAATACAGTTCCTATACTACTATGGACCTTGCCAGCCTGATAATACCAGGCCACAGCAGTCTGCATATCTTGGCTGATTAACAAAAATAGGGGATCCCCTCGAAAAAAATTGGCGTGGGGTCCCCCTATTTTTGTTAACCAGCCAGATGAAGCAGACCGCTGAGGCCTGGTTTTTCAGGCTGGTAAGGATCCAATATCCATGGACCTTGCCAGCCTGATAATACCAGGCCACAGCAGTCTGCTTAGCTTGGCTGGTTAACAAAAATAGGGGATCCCCTCGAAAAAAAAACGGCGTGGGGATCCCCCCTATTTTTGTTAACCAGCCAAGTAAAATGCAGACTGCTGCGGCCTGGTATTAAAAGACTGTCAAGGCCCATGGATTTTGGCCCTCAACAGCCTGATAATACCAGGCTACAGCAGCCCCACATTTGGCGCATCAAAAGATGTGCCAATTGTGGCACTTTACCCGGCTCTTCCCACTTGCCCTGTAGCGGTGGCAAGTGGGGTAATAAGGGGTTAATGTCATAGTTGATTGCACGGTGACAATAAGCCCGGTTAATAATGGAGAGGCGTCAATAAGACACCGATCCATTATTAATCCCAAAGTTTTTAAATGTTTAAAAAAAAGACACAGCAAGAAAAAAGTCTTTTAATGAAATAAAAGAGACAACACAGTTTTCATTAATTTTATTATACTCTCATTCCTGCGACGCCATCGATCTCCTGTAAAAAAAAAAAAAAAACAACAACCAACAGTATACCACCTGTCCGACGCAGTCCATAACGACAGTCCCACGACGATCCAGCTCTGCTACATCGCAATGACAGGCAGAGCCTGTCATCGCAACGCAGCACAGCTGATTACCTGCTTCCCCGGCGGTGACGTCATCGGACTGACTGCTTTACGGCCAGGATTACCCAGCAGTCACTGCAGTTATCGCGAGAAACTGCATGTGACCGCCGGGGAAAGAAGATTGCGGCCATGAATCAGTCCAGCCCGTGACCGCCGGAGATCTTCTGCCAGGTAAGTGCCGCTGACTCCTGACAGACCCGACCGACGGACACTGACAGTGACAGTGACAATCCCGATTCCGGTATTTGATATGACGAAAATATCGGAACTCGGAATCGGAATTCCGATACAGCCAATATCGGCCGATACCCGATATTTGCAGTATCGGAATGCTCAACCCTATTGACCAGCGATTTCTCATTTTTACAACAAAATTTACAAAGCCATTTTTTTTAGGGTCCACCTCATATTTGAAGTCACTTTGAGGGGTCTATATAGCAGAAAATACCCAAAAGTGACACCATTCTAAAAACTGCACCCCTCAAGGTATTCAAAACCACATTCAAGAATTTTATTAACCCTTCAGGTGCTTCACAGGAGCTGAAGCACTGTGGATGGAAAAAATGAATATTTAACTTTTTAGCCATAAAAATGAACTTTTACAAACTTTTTTTATTTTCACAAGGGTAAAAGGAGAAAATGGACAGATAAAGTTGTTGTGCAATTTCTCCTGAGTACGCCAATACCCCATATGTGGGGGAAAACCACTGTTTGGGCGCACGGCAGTGCTCAGAAGGGAAGGAGCGCCGTTTGACTTTTTCAAACTAAAATTAGCTGGAATTGAGATTGGACGCCATGTCACGTTTGGAGAGTCCCTGATGTGCCTAAACAGTGGAAATCCCCCACAAGTGACCCCATTTTGGAAACTATACCCCCTAAGGAACTTATCTAGATCTGTTGTGAGCACTTTGAACCCCCAAGTGTTTCACAAAAGTTTATAATGCCTGGGTGTGAAAAAAAAACCAAAACATTTTTCCACAAAAATTATTTTTTAGTCCCAAATTTTTGATTTTTCCCAAGGAAATTGGACCCCAAAAGTTGTTGTCCAATTTGTCCTGAGTACGCTGATACCCCATATGTGGGGGGGGAACTGTTTGGGCGCACGGCAGGGCTTGGAAATGAAGTAGTAACGTTTTGGAATGCAGACGTTGATGGGGGTCATGTTCCGTTTGCAGTGCCCTGGATGAGCCTAAACAGTGGAAACCCCCCACAAGTGACCCCATTTTGGAAACTAGACCCCCTAAGGAACTTATCTAGATCTTGGGTGAGCACTTTGAACCCCCAAGTGCTTCACACGAGTTTATAATGTCGGGGCATGAAAATAAAAAATCCTATTTTTTTCCCACAAAAATTATCTTTTAGTCACTAATTTTTTATTTTCCCAAGGGTATCAGGAGAAATTGGACCACAAAAGTTGTTGTCCAATTTGTCCTGAGTAAGCTGATACCCCATATGTGGGGGGGAACCACTGTTTGGGCGCACAGCAGAGCTCGGAATGGAAGGAGCACCATTTGACTTTTTCCAACCAAAATTGGCTGGAATTGAGATTGGACGCCATGTTGCATTTGGAGAGCCCTGATGTGCCTAAACAGTGGAAACCCCCATAAGTCACCCCATTTGGGAAACTAGACCCCCTAAGGAACTTATCTAGATCTTTGGTGAGCAATTTGAACCCCCAAGTGCTTCACACAAGTTTATAACGTAGAGCCGTAAAATTAAAAAATCATATTTTTTCCACAAAAATGATCTTTTCACCTCAATTTTTATTTTCCCAAGGGTAACAAGACTCCAAAAGTTATTGTGCAATTTGTCCTGAGTACACTGATACCCCATATGTGGGGGTAAACCACTGTTTGGGTGCATGGCAGAGTTTGGAAGGGAAGGAGCGCTGTTTGACTTTTTCAACGCAGAATTGGCTGGTTGCCATGTCGTGTTTAGAGAGCTTCTGATCTGATCTGCCTAAACAGTGGAAACCCCCGACAAATGACACCATTTGGAAACTAAACCCCTCAAGGAACTTATCTAGATGTGTGGTGAGCACTTTGAACCCCGAAGTGCTTCACAGAAGTTTAGAACGTACAGCCGTAAAATAAAAAAATCTTTTTTTTTTTACAAAAATTTTTTTTTCGCCCCAAATATTTTATTTTCACACGGTAACAGGAGAAATTGGACCCCAAAAGTTGTTGTCCAATTTGTCTTGAGTACGCTGATACCCAATATGTGGAGAAAACTACTGTATGGGCACACGTTGGGGCTCGGAATGGAAGTAGTGACGTTTTGGATTGCAGACTTTGATGGAATGGTCTGGAGGCGTCATGTCGCATTTGGAGAGCCCCTGATGTGCCAAAACAGTGGAAACCCCCCACAAGTGACCCCATTTTGGAAAATAGACCCCACAAGGAACTTATCTAGATGTGTGGTGAGCACTTTGAACCCCGAAGTGCTTCACAGAAGTTTATAACGTACAGCCGTAAAAATGAAAAATCATTCTTTTTTACAAAAATGATTTTTTTCACCCTCAATATTTTATTTTCACAAGGGTAACAGGAGAAATTGGACCCCAAAAGTTGTTGTCGAATTTGTCCTGAGTACGCTGATACCCAATATGTGGGAGAAAACTGCTGTATGGGTACACGTTGGGGCTCGGAAGGGAAGTAGTGACATTTTGGATTGCAGACTTTGATGGAATGGTCTGGGGGTGTCATGTCGCATTTGGAGAGCCACTGATGCGCCTAAACAGTGGAAACCCCCCACAAGTGACCCCATTTTGGAAATAGACCCCACAAGGAACTTATCTAGATGTGTGGTGAGCGCTATGAAGCCCCAGGTGCTTCACAGAAGTTTATAACGTACAGCCGTAAAAACAAAAAAATCATTTTTTTTTTACAAAAATGATTTTTCGCCCCCAATTTTTTATTTTCCCAAGGGTAACAGAAGAAATAGGACAAATTGCACAATAACTCTTGGGGTCCAGAGTACGCTGATACCCCATATGTGGGGGTAGACTACTGTTTGGGGCATGGCAGAGCTCAGAAGTGAAGGAGCACCATTTGACTTTTTCAACGCAGAATTGGCTGGAATTGAGATGAGACGTCATGTCACATTTGGAGAGCCCCTGATGTGCCTTAACAGCGGAAACCCCCCAATTCTAACTCCAACCCTAACCCCAACACACCCCTAACCCTAGTCCCAACCCTAACCACAAACCTAACCCTAACACACCCCTAACCCTAATCCCAACCCTAACCCTAATCCTAACTTTAGCGCCAACCCTAACCCTAACTTTAGCGGCAACCCTAACCCTAATGGGAAAATGGAAATAAATACATGTTTTTAATTTTATTGTTTTTCCCTAACTAAGGGGGTGATAAAGGGGGGTTTGATTTACTATTTATAGTGGGTTTTTATGATTGTCAGCTGTCACGCTAAAAGACGCTTTTTATTGCAAAAAATAGTTTTTGCATCACCACATTTTGAGAGCTATAATTTTTGCATATTTTGGCCCACAGAGTCATGTGAGGTCTATTTTTTGCGGTACGAGTTGATGTTTTTATTGGTACCATTTATGAGCACGTGACATTTTTGATCGCTTTTTATTTCGATTTTTGGGAGGTTAGAATGAACAAAAATCAGCAATTCATGAATTTCTTTTGGGGGAGGCGTTTATAACCGTTCCTTGTGTGGTAAAATTGATAAAGCAGTTTTATTCTTCGGGTCAGTACAATTACGGCGATACCTCATTTATATCATTGTTTTATGTTTTGGTGCTTTTATACAATAAAAACTATTATATATAAAAAATAATTATTTTTGCATTGCTTTATTCTGCGAGCTATAACTTTTTTATTTTTTCGCTGATGATGCTGCATGGCAGCTCGTTTTTTGCGGGACAAGATGATGTTTTCAGCGGTACCATGTTTATTTATATCGGTCTTTTTGATCACGTGTTATTCCACTTTTTGTTCGGCGGTATGATGATAAAGCATTGATTTTTTGCTTTGTTTTTTTTTTGTTTTTTAAGGGGTTCACTAAAGGGGTTAACTAGTGGGACAGATTTATAGGGGGGGTCGTTACGGAGGCGGCGATACCAAATATGTGTACTTTTATTGTTTTGTTTTTTTTATTTACAGGAAAAAATGAATTTTTTGGGGAATTTTTTTAAAACATGTTTATTTTAATTTTTTTCAGTTTTTTACTTTGTCCCAGGATGGAACATCACTGTAAAATGTCAGATCGCTGGTGTGACAGTGTGCACAGCACTCTGTCACACCAGCGATCGCTCTGGCACTGCTGCAGGCTTCTCAGTGCCTGCTCTCAGCAGGCACTGAGGAAGCCGCCTCCCTGCAGGACCCGGCGGCCATCTTGGATCCGGGTCCTTGAAGGGAGGAAGGCCTCAGAACAGCACGATCACATCGCGCTGTTCTTAGGGTCTCAGGGGAGCACGCAGGGATCCCCCTCCCTGCGCGATGCTCCCCTGTGCCCCTGGTACACCGCGATCATGTTTGATCGCGGTGTGCCAGGGTTAATGTGCCGGGAGCGTTCCGTGACCGATCCTGACACACTGTCCCGGGTGTCAGCTGTGATAATCAGCTGACACCCGGCGGCGATTAGCTGCGCTTCCCCCGGGAGCGCAGCTGATCGCCTATGACGTACTATCCCGTCCATGGTCAGATTGGCACGGGTTTCATGGACGGGATAGTACGTCTGATGTCAGAGAGGGGTTAAAAGTCTTTATTCTTAATGTGTGGGTTTTTTAAACAATTTCACACTAGTGGATTAATAATGGATAGGTGTCTCATTGACAGCTCTCCATTATTAACCAGGCTTAATGTCACCTTGCAATAACAAGGTGACATTAACCCCTTATTACCCCATATGCCACCACTACAGGGCAATGGGAAGAGAGAGTAAGTGCCGGAATAGGCGCATCTTATATATGCGCCTTTTCTGGGGTGGCTGGGGGCAGATTTTTATTGCCGGGGGGCCCAAACACAATGGTCCCTCTCTAGGTTTATTATTTTTCTGCTCTCAGTCACTGGCTTGCCCTCTCTGGCGGAGAAAATTGCGCGGGAGCCAATGCCAGTTTTTTACGTGAATTAATCCTTTAATTTAACACCTACAGCTCCAAAATTTAACACAGACATTACTAACATTATTAGTGAGGGACATATAAAAAAATAACGGATATGCAATGGTTTACTGTATGTAAACCATGTCTCATATCCTGTCGGGTTCTGTAATGATTTTACAGATGCCAACAATTGCATTTTCACCTATTCTGCTATCTATATCTCTATGAAATATAAATGTATATATATATGTGTGTCAATGGCATATATATATATATATATATATATATACACATCTATACTATGTGTAGACATGTATTCTATCTATTCTATTTTTACCTGTCAGTGTGAAATGAAAAACGGATCCGTCGAAAAAGGGAAGAAACGGATGAAAAAACTGATGCGACGGATCCGTTTTTTCAATGGATCCGCTAGTCGGATCCATCATAAAAACTAATCCATCGCATCAGTTTTTCACAATCTGCGATGGATCCGTCGAGCCAAAGGATTGTGACTGACGGTAAAAAACTGATGTGTGAAAGTGGCCTTATATGGAAAAAGTGGTGTTTGGGTCACTTCTCCATCTTCTTTAACTGTATATCTGGTAAGCATACGGGGGTGCTCTAGGTCCATAACATTTGTTGGTCTCTCACTAGAGGTTGAAGGGAAGCAAAATATTCAAGTAAGCATGAGGATTAAACAATTCTTTCCATCCCATATATTTATCGTATATCAACAGGGTGCCGTTCTCTAGATAGATGCAGGTTTCAGAAGCGGATCTTATAGATATGCCATAAATGTATGAAATGAGATAACCCCTAATGATTCTAAATAATTAATCAAAAGGTTTGTCACTTTTCTGAGGATCGTAAAATATCATTTTACTGAAACGTTGACATAGTAATGTATAGATGTCAGTGCATTCATCATATGTATGGAGTTCAGGGGCACAGAACATGACATATCTAAAATTGTAATTTAAAAGGAATTGTATGTAATAATGTGCTTTTCCCATTACATTCCCCTCCACTCATAATTGCCCATCTAGACTTACATTGTAGCGTTCTTTGAAATATTTCTTTTAAATGTCTTTGCTTCAAACAACTTTCTTTTAACAAAGTATTTTTTTTATATATCCTGAACATTGATTAAGAAAGACTATTAGAGGCATGTTGTGCTTATTGCTATTATCCATATAACGCTGAACAGTCTCCACCAGCGAACATTTTCTGCTCAATGCAAACTGCGTTAATGCACTTTTATGTCTTAAAAATTAATCGTGATTAAAGGGAATAGTTTTTGGAATATTATGTTAATCTGTGAAGTGCAATCCTTTCTCTTTCTACTGTGTGACCAAGCAATTTAATATAATTTACGGTATATTCATTACTTGGACGGTTATAAATTCAATTTAAAAATCCTTTTTAAATGGATTTTAAAATGCTGCATATATTTATGAAAACTTAGTTGAAATAGTTAGCCAAGTTTAGTAAAAAATATTCTTGGAGATAATAATGTGTAAAAATTACATATCACCGTATCTATCTATCTATCTACCGTATTTTTTGGACTATAAGACACACTTATTTTCCCCAAAATTTTTGTGGAAAATGGGGTGTGGTTATGAATGTGCCAGAGATGGTTTCTGAGCAGAGGCTCCCTCTGGTGGTTGCAGACAGTGCTGGACCTTTCAGCGAGGAATGGCAATCTGGGATCTCGGACTGGTCTGATATAAGGGAGGTTCCCTCCCATGGTGGTTGCCGGTGATCAATTGTTCTTGTCTCAATTGTGGTTCCTGGTTCATTTGGAAGTTTGCTGAGTCTTGCCTGCATCTTCTGCTATCAGATAAGATATTTTCTGCTTTTATTTTTGTGCTTGCTATTTGCATTATTTTCTGCACATTTGTGGAGGACAGCCGGGTCCCCTCCTGGGGCCTGAGCTCCTCACATTTTGTCTGTAGCCTCTGTTGTTTTTTCATTTGCTTTTTCCTGCTTTTTCAGTGGCTGCAGCTTGGTTTTGTTCTCACTGAGATCTGATTTAGTGGGTGGCGAGATCGTGTGATCTCAGTATTTTTGTAATCAGAATTGTTGGATTTTTGCATTGTTTTCTGGGTTGCAGAAAGTAATCTCTCCTGTCCTTTCCTATTTAGTCAGCTTGTGGCCCCTGCGTTTGCTCAATCTGTTTTCTGCCTGCGTTTGTGTTTTCATCTTGTCTAACCACCATTATATGTTTGGGGGCTGAGTATTCCTTTGGGGCTCTACTCCGGGCAGTTAGCTTTCCTGTTTCTATCTTTAGGTATAGCTAGCTCTCAGGCTGTGACGAGGCATCTAGGATCAACGTAGGAACGCTCCACGGCTACCTCTAGTTGTGTGGTTAGTTCAGGTTTCTGCAACCCATTAGTTACCAACATCTCAGGTGTTTGGCTGCCCTGCTGTTGTTCCTGTCCTCCTCAGCTACCGTACATAACAGTATCACCAGCCAAACTGAAAATTATATGATACTCACAGAAGGGAAAAATAGTGTGGAAAAAAAAAAGTTGTCAGAGATTTTTTTTTTTCTGTTTGTTGCATTTTTTCCCTCTTTTTCTCTGGGTGCTGAGGAGGATTTTTTTTCCTCTCTCAACGGAGTTTGCACAGTTGTCTGGCCGTGTGGATCAGCTTGCCACTGAGTTTTGGAGTATTGCTACCTATCTTGCTGGGTTACCGGTTGTGGAACCTAGGATTCCCATGGCAGATTTGTTTTTGGGGGATCGATCTAAATTTCTGAATTTCAAAAATAACTGTATGTTGTTTTTTGCCTTAAGGCCTAAGTCCTCAGGGAACACTGCACAGCAGGTTCAAATTGTCATCTCCCTGCTGCGTGGCGACCCTCAGGATTGGGCTTTTTCCCTGACACCTGGGGATCCTGTTTTGAATGATATTGATGTATTTTTTCAGGGGTTATTGTACGATGAACCTAATGTCACTGATCAAGCTGAAAAGATCCTGTTGGCATTAAATCAGGGTCTTGAAGACGCTGAGTTGTACTGTCAGAAATTTCGAAATGGGCAGTTCTGACCAAATGGAATGATCATGCTTTGGCAGCCCTTTTTCGAAAGGGTCTGTCAGATAATGTAAAGGACGTTATGGTGGGATTCCCTGTTCCCTCTGGTCTCAATGATTCTATGTCTTTGGCTATTCAAATTGACAGACGATTGCGTGAGCGCAGAGGTATGCGTGAGATAGTGTTGCCTTGTGAGCCAGCTCCTGAGCCCATGCAGTGTGATGGAGTGACTTCTGGGGCTCAGCGTCATGAGTTTCGTAGGCGCAATGGGTTATGTTTCTACTGTGGTGTCGCGTCCCATGCTATTTCCGTCTGCCCTAAGCGGGAAGACGTTTTGCGTGCTCAGTTGTCTTGGGTAGTGTTCAGACTAAATTTCTGTTGACTGTTACCCTCATTTGCTCCATGTCCACATTTTCGGCTCAGGCTTTTGTTGATTCAGGAGCAGCTATTAACTTGATGGATTTTGACTTTGCCAAACGTTGTGGGTTTCCCATGATACCCTGCGGAAGTCTATTCCCCTACTGGGCATTGATTCTACCCCTTTGGCAGAGAATAAACCCCAGTTTTCTACTCAGGTGATAATGAGGGTTGAACCAGATCATCAGGAGAGTTGCAAATTTCTGGTGCTGTATAATCTGCATGACATTATTGTACTAGGTTTCCCTTGGTTACAGTCTCATAATCCTGTTTTGGATTGGAAATCTGTGTCTGTGACCAGTTGGGGCTGCCAATGTGTTAATGCCTGAGACACGTGGGATAGACAGTCTGTAGGAGCGCCAGCCAGGTGTAAGTGTTGTAAGCAATTAAGAAATCTAATGCTGCTCCAGCCGGGTACCCCGAGTGGGATACTATTGAGAAAGATTCTTGAAAACCCGGTCAGCAGGGCGCAAAAGACAGGAATCTTCTTAGTAAATGACAATCTTCATTTATTAAAAATTATTAAAAATTATGGTAAAACAATGATGCCACCTGAGGAAGACGGACTCACTCCGTTGTAACGCGTTGTGGATTCATTGTTTTACCATAATTTTTAATAATTTTTAATAAATGAAGATTGTCATTTACTAAGAAGATTCCTGTCTTTTGCGCCCTGCTGACCGGGTTTTCAAGAATCTTTCTCAATGTGTTAATGCCGACACTCCTGTTTTTTCTGCCTCTCCCCAGTCTCAGGATGTTCCTGACTTTTTGACTGATTTTTCGGATGTTTTTAATGAAAGTAAATCTGCATCCTTGCCCCCTCACAGGAGCTATGATTGCGCTATTGAATTAGTGCCTGGTGGTAAATTTCCTAAAGGTCGCCTTTTTAACTTGTCTGTACCTGAACACGATGCTATGCGATCTTATATCAAGGAGTCATTGGAGAAGGGTCATATCAGACCATCCTCTTCACCCTTGGGTGCCGGTTTTTTCTTTGTGGCCAAAAAGGATGGTTCATTGAGGCCGTGTATTGATTATCGTCTCTTGAATAAGATCACTGTGAAGTATCAATATCCGTTACCCTTGATTTCTGACCTGTTTTCCAGGGTGAAAAGTGCTAGTTGGTTTACCAAGCTTGACCTCAGGGGGGCGTATAACCTTATTCGCATTAAGCACGGGGATGAATGGAAGATGGCGTTTAATACCCCAGAGGGTCATTTTGAGTACCTAGTGATGCCCTTTGGGCTCACTAATGCTCCTTCCGTCTTTCAATCCTTCATGAATGATATTTTCAGGGATTTTGTGGATAAATTTCTGATTGTTTATTTGGATGATATCTTGATTTTTTCCAATGACTGGGACTCTCATGTGAAACATGTTCGGACTGTGTTCCAGATTTTGAGAGAGAATGCACTGTATGTGAAGGGATCAAAGTGTCTTTTTGGCGTACAGAAGGTCTCATTTCTGGGATTCATTTTGTCTCCGTCTGTTATTGAAATGGACCCGTCAAGGTTCAGGCCATCTGTGATTGGGTCCAACCTACTTCATTAAAGGCTCTTCAGAGATTTTTGGGTTTTGCCAATTTTTATCGTAAATTTATTGGTAATTTCTCCGGTATTGTTAAACTATTGACTGATTTGACCAAAAAGGGTTCTGATGTGGTGAATTGGCCACCTGAGGCAGTCTCTGCGTTTCAGGAACTTAAGCAGAGATTCACTTCTGCTCCTGTTCTACGGCAGCCTGATGTTTCGCTACCGTTTCAGGTGGAGGTTAATGCCTCTGAAATTGGGGCAGGTGCCGTTTTGTCCCAAAGAGATCCAGAGACCTCTAAGAGTAACCCTTGTGCCTTTTTCTCTCGAAAATTTTCTCCAACTGAACGTAATTATGACGTGGGTAATCGGGAGTTATTGGCCATGAAGTGGGCCTTTGAAGAGTGGAGACATTGGCTGGAAGGAGCCAAACATCAGGTGGTGGTCCTCACGGACCATAAGAATCTGGTTTATCTCGAATCAGCCAAGCGACTTAATCCTAGACAGGCCAGGTGGGCCTTGTTTTTCACACGTTTTAATTTTGTGGTTTCTTTTCTTTCTGGCACTAAGAATGTTAAGGCGGATGCCCTCTCGAGGAGTTTCTTTGCGGACTCTCCTGAGTTATCTGATCCTACTGTTATTTTGAAAGAGGAAAGAAAGCAATAGTGAATATATAAAATATAACTTTTAATAGTATACATTAAAATAATTATAGGATGTGTCACCCAATAATAAAAAAGGTGTCAGATCAGTGGGCAATAAATATGCCCTGTGATAGATACTGATGCAGACAACAATTACAGGATAAGAATTGCCACTAATGATACTTAAGTGACAACCGTATGTCTAGGTGCTACCACATGGGGGGACTAACAAAATATACCCTCCAAAGATTCAATGGTTAACACCACAAAACAGTTTTCTCTTAATAATAGGGTAGGGCTAGCTCTGCCACCTTGATGTCTCCATTTTTCTGCAATTTTGGGTTTCACCCTCGATTTTCTTCGGGACAGGCGGAGGCTTCTGTCTGTCCGGGTGTTAACTCTGTTGTGGAGCGAATGCAGCAGATTTGGGACCAGGTAGTGGAGAGGTTGTCTCTCTCTCAGGAGAAGGCCCAACGGTTTGCCAACCGGCATAGGACTGATGGTCCTCGGTTTAAAGTGGGGGACTTGGTTTGGTTGTCCTCAAGAAATATCCCTATGAGGGTGTAATGTATGGTGTACAGTTCATATAGCGTCTTGTGCTTGGGTGCGAGGAAAACACATGAGACACAGGTTTGATATAGAAGGACTTGTATTACTTCATACAAGTGGCAAAAATAGTCACAAAGTTTGCAGGTACAGAAGCAGGAGACACAGCAGGCCAGAGTAACTTAAGCTCAGCAATAACTCTCCACAACAGGTTCAGGATCTCTTCTCTGTTACCGTAATTCCATGCAAACGTGGATTTATCAAATAGCAGGTTTCCAGAGTCCACAAGTGTTCCAAAGTTCCTCAGTAGTAAATAGCTGGAGTACAAAGTCCAAGGTTTTCCAGGAGTCAGGTCACAGGCTCACTGCAGGCTTGATTCTGAAGCACTGATTGCTCAGCTGAGGCTGCTTAAGAAGCAAGAGGGAGAGAATCAGGGCGGGAACATGAAAGCTGGAAACTCCATATTGACTGAGGGCAAGATAGCTGCAGCAAGACAGAAAGCAAAATGGCTGACGGAAAAACTGAGTTTCAAGAAACATGTACAAAGAACCTTACATTACTCCCCCCTTAGGGACAACCTCCGGATGACCTCAGACCAGGCTTGTCTGGGTACCTCTGATGAAACTGGCGGAGCAAGCGAGGAGCATTAACGTTATTGACTGGTTCCCATGAGTTGTCCTCCACTGGGTAGCCCTGCCATTTAATCAAATATTGTAACTGATTTCTGTACAACCTGGAATCTAGAATCCTTTCCGCCACAAACTCTTCCTGACCATCGACTAGCACTGGGTCAGGGCAAGGAGAAGAACGTCCAGGAAACATATTGGGTGTTGCAGCCTTTAGTAGGGATACATGAAAGACAGGGTGGATTCTCATAGTTCTGGGCAGTTGAAGACGACAAGCAACGGCACTTATAATTTTACTGATTTTATAGGGTCCAATGTACTTATGTCCCAACTTAGACGATGGAATCCTTAACTTAAGATTTCTGGTTGATAGCCAGACCAAGTCTCCTACCTTGAAAGCTGGTGCAGGTTTACGAAATTTATCTGCTGCTTTCTTGTACCTTTCCTGAGCCAATTCCAGATTTTCCTTTAGAAGATCCATATTCTTTTGTAAAGACGTGATTCTTTCAGCCACTGCTGGCAAGGGCGTTTCTATGGGAAATCGAGGAAGAATGTTAGGATGATAACCTAAATTGGAGTAAAAAGGAGACTGCTTAGTGGAGGCGCTCTGAGAGTTGTTATAAGAGAACTCAGCCAGTGGAAGTAGATCCACCCAATCATCCTGTAGGTGGCAGATAAAGCAGCGGAGATACTGCTCCAGGGTCTGATTGGTTCGTTCTGTCTGTCCATTAGTTTGGGGATGAAAAGCAGAAGAAAGGTTTACTTTAATGTCCAATGCGGCACAGAAATTTTGCCAAAACCTTGAAGTGAATTGCACCCCTCGATCCGAAATAACCTCATCCGGTACTCCATGTAAGCGAAACACATTCTTAATCATCAAATCTGATGTCTGTTTTGCAGTGGGTAAGCCGACACAAGGAATAAAATGAGCTGCCTTTGTTAAACGATCAACCACCACTAGAATGGTGTTCTTCCCTTGAGAGGTTGGTAACTCCACAATGAAGTCCATAGAAATGGATCCCCATGGGCGGGACGGGGTGGGAAGAGGTTGTAACAGACCAGTTGGTGAGGAGCGAGGTGTTTTGCATCTTGCACAGACTTCACATGAAGTGACATAGTTTAAAACATCTTTCCTGTAAGTGGGCCACCAAAAGAAACGAGAAAGAAATTCTTGTGTCTTTAGAATTCCCCTATGCCCGGCTATCTGGGAATCGTGGATGAGTTGCAATACTCTCAATCTGACTGTTTCAGGTATATACAGACGTTGTCCCTGAATCCACACACCATTCTTAAAGACAAGACTTACGTCCCTTGGGGGTTGTGCCAACAAGGAATCCGCAAGGTATGCTTCCTTGATGTCCTTAAGTAGGTCTTGATTATGAATCACTCCCAGGAATCTAGAGTCAGGAAGAATAGTCTTAGGAGGAGTAAGTGGACGGGTCTCTGCTGAATGAATCCTAGAGAGTGCATCAGCCTTTCCATTGCGCGATCCTGGTCTATAAGAAATGACAAATTAAATTGGTTTAAGAAAAGATTCCAGCGAGCCTGGCGAGGAGTCAGGCACTTAGCCGACCTGATAAATTCAAGGTTACGATGGTCTGTCAGGACGACTATTTGCTGTGCAGCTCCCTGAAGAAGGTGTCTCCATTCTTTGAAGGCGGCAATAATGGCCAACAACTCTCTATTGCCCACATTGTAGTTCCTCTCAGCCGAAGACAACTGCTGGGAAAAGAAGGCACAGGGATGCAAGACATTCTTCTCACCTGTTCTCTGAGAGAGTATAGCTCCAACGGCACAGTCTGAAGCATCCACCTCTATTATGAAGGCAAGTTCGGGGTTGGGATGTACTAAGATAGGTGCGGTGGTAAATTTATCCTTTAGACGGGAAAATGCTTCCTGGGCTTGGGGGTCCAGGAGAACCTAGACTCTTTCCGGGTAAGTTGGGTGATAGGTGACACTACCTCAGAGAAATTCCTAATGAAACGTCTATAGAAGTTGGCAAACCCGATGAAGCGCTGCACCTCCTTCACATTTCTAGGAATTGGCCAATCCTTGATGGCTTGGGTCTTGCTTCCATCCATACTAATTCCTTGTGTAGACAGTACATACCCCAGAAATTGAATTTCGGTCCTATGGAATTCACATTTTTCAAGTTTGATGTAAAGATGGTTTTGTCTTAGACGTTCTAAGACCATCTCACATGTCCATGATGTTCCTCTGTGGAGTTAGAAAAAATTAGAATATCATCCAAATAAATCACCACGAATTTATCTAGGAGATCCCTGAAGATGTCATTCACCAAGTGTTGGAAAGTGGCTGGGGCGGTACTCAGACCAAAAGGCATAACTAGATATTCAAAGTGTCCATAGCGTTACCTGAATGCAGTCTTCCATTGATCCCCAGGTCTAATACGGACCAAGTTATAGGCCCCACGGAGATCCAGTTTAGAGAAAATTTTGGCATGCCGCACTCTCTCCAATAACTCAGGGATTAAAGGCAATGGATAACGGTTTCTAATAGTAACCTTATTGAGTTCCCTATAGTCTACGCAGGGTCTCAGAGATCCATGTTTTTTCTTCACAAAGAAGATGGGTGCACCTGCAGGAGATGAAGAGGGGCGTATGAAGCCCTTGGCTAGATTTTCGTCTATGTAATCCTTTAAAGCCTTTAGCTCGGGCCCCGCCAGGGGGTAGATCTTACCAAAAGGTATCTCTGCTCCAGGCAATAATTCAATTGGACAATCATATGGACGGTGAGGGGAAGCTGGTCAGCGTTCTTCTTGTCACATAAATCCACATAGTCCTGGTATACAGCTGGTAGTTCAGGGACTGACATGGTTCCTTTAGGAACAGAGCAAGCTGAAACTTCTGGACTCATCTGTTTCTCTGGAAAGTGTAATTCCTTGGTCTCCCAGTTAATGGTAGGGTTCTGAGCCTGCAGCCATGGTAGCCCTAGAATAATGGGAAAGTGGGGAGAAGAGATAAGCATAAAGGACAGTTTCTCTTGATGATCTTTACCCATAAGGACCCTCAAAAGCTCCGTTTCCTGATCCACTGGTCCAGAGGTCAGCAGGGAGCCATCCACAGTCTCCATCTGTACTGGAGTAGCCTTCTTCACTGAACGTATCCCCTGTTTCAGAGCAAAGGAGATATCCATAAAATTTCCACTTGCCCCTGAGTCGATCATAGCAGAGCTAGACACCCAGACTGAGTCAACCCAGAGTTTGATGGAAAGGAAGCAATGAGAATTGTTTTTCTTACAACTCAGCTGGGACACCGCTGAGGAAACTTGAAAAATTGCAGCGTTTACACAGTCATCGTCCTCAGAAGTGACGGAGTTTAAGTCCGAGAAATCAATATCTGTTGCTGCAGATCTCTCTGGAGCCTGAGGCTCGACCTGACAGATCTCCTCTCGCAACACTCACAGTGAATGACTGCTGCAGTAGTCTTACGAGAACGGCTGGGGCAGTTTATAATAAAGTGCCCTGACTTACCACAGTAGAAACATAGATTTTCCTTTAAACGATGTTCTTTGCGTGCATCACTAACTCGTCTTTGTAAAGAGTCCACCTGCATGGGTTCAGGTTCAGGTTCCCGTGTGATCCTACTCAAAGGTTCCTTAGCTGGGGAGGAAGGTAGGAAAAGGTTAGTGCGATTGCTTTCGAACCATCTCTCTTGCCTGCGTTCAGTCAGACGAGCATCAATACGGATGCAGTAGTTAATAAAGTCACCTAACGCAGTGGGAGGGTCGGCACGAGCAAGTTCATCCTTAATCAGTGGAGACAACTCTTTTCGAAAAATAGATTTTTTGGCGGAACTGTCCGAAGTGGTATCGAGGGCCCATCTACTGAAATCCAAGGCATATTCGGCTACTGAGCGCTTACCTTGGCGCAAAGTTAACATGGCTGCTTCAGCTGTTGCACCTCGATTGGGGTCATCAAACACCTGCCCCATGGCTGAAATGAAAGCATCAAGATGATCCAAACATTCATCCTCAGTCTCAATCAGAGGGTTTGCCCACATCAAAGCCTTGTTGGTAAGCAACATGATTATAGTAAGCACTTTAGATCGTTCAGTGGGAAATTGTGAAGCATGTGCAGAAAAAAAAAGATTGCATTGGTTAATAAATCCCCTGAATTTCTCACGTTCACCGCCAAAATGAAAAGGGGGTAACTTGGGAATCCCAGAACTCGGGGTTATGGCAGGAGCCTGGACTCGTTCCTCTAGAACCTCAATCCTGGCTCGTAAATCCTGGGTAGTATGTCCAAACACTTGCAAATTGTGATTAGTGAGGTCCTGTAGGTTTGCAAAACGGGTCTTTATAGTCTGTATATCTGCAAGGATTGTATCAGTCACTCCGCAAAGCTCCTTTATGCGAGCCTCCATCTTCCAGATCTTTTAAGACAGGAGTACTGGAAGGAGAAGAGAAAAAAAAAAACAAAAACAATAGTGTTTACCTGTGGTAACACTGCAGAGTAAAATTAAGGGAATTGCTCACCTGGAATGGTTGTGAGAAGTCACAACCACTGTCATCACAGAAAGTATAACCGGACATCTGATATCCACAGTCACAGCAGACACAGCCTTCCCAGACCCAGCAGACACTAACGTTTGGCTTCAGAATCTTGTAATGTATGGTGTACAGTTCATATAGCGTCTTGTGCTTGGGTGCGAGGAAAACACATGAGACACAGGTTTGATATAGAAGGACTTGTATTACTTCATACAAGTGGCAAAAATAGTCACACAGTTTGCAGGTACAGAAGCAGGAGACACAGCAGGCCAGAGTAACTTAAGCTCAGCAATAACTCTCCACAACAGGTTCAAGATCTCTTCTCTGTTACCATAATTCCATGCAAACGTGGATTTATCAAATAGCAGGTTTCCAGAGTCCACAAGTGTTCCAAAGTTCCTCAGTAGTAAATAGCTGGTGTACAAAGTCCAAGGTTTTCCAGGAGTCAGGTCACAGGCTCACTGCAGGCTTGATTCTGAAGCACTGATTGCTCAGCTGAGGCTGCTTAAGAAGCAAGAGGGAGAGAATCAGGGCGGGAACATGAAAGCTGGAAACTCCATATTGACTGAGGGCAAGATAGCTGCAGCAAGATAGAAAGCAAAATGGCTGACGGAAAAACTGAGTTTCAAGAAACATGTACAAAGAACCTTACAGAGGGTTTTCATCTCCAAAGTTTAAGCCTAGGTTCATTGGACCTTATAAGATCATGGAGATTCTTAATCCTGTTTCCTTCCGTTTGCTTCTTCCAGGGACATTTAAGATCCATAACGTGTTCCACAATTCCTTATTGAAGAGGTTTGTCGAGCCAGTGGTTCCTATGGCTGCGCCTCCTGACCCTGTTTTGGTTGAGGGCAATCTGGAGTATGTGGTTGAGAAAATATTGGATTCCGTTTTTCTAGACAAAAACTCCAGTATTTGTTAAGTGGAGAGGTTATGGTCAGGAGGACAATTCTTGGGTGTTTGCTTCGGACATCCAAGCTAGGAGACTGATCCGTGCCTATCACTGAGCTCATCCTGATCGACCTGGTTGCACAAGTGAGGGTTCGGTGACCCCTCCTCAAAGTGGGGGTACTGTTATGAATGTGCTAGAGATGGTTTCTGAGCAGAGGCTCCGTCTGGTGGTTGCAGACAGTGCTGGACCTTTCAGCGAGGAATGGCAATCTGGGATCTCGGACTGGTCTGATATAAGGGAGGTTCACTCCCTTGGTGGTTGCCGGTGATTAATTGTTCTTGTGTCATGTATAGTGTACAGTTCCTATAGCGTCTTGTGCTTGGGTGCGAGGAAAACACAGGAGACATAGGTTGAAATGAAATGACTTGTATTACTTCATACAAGCATGCTGAAAAGGTCACACAGTTTGCAGGAACAGCGACAGGAGACACAGCAGGCCAGAGTAACTTCAAGCACTACAATAAATCTCCAAAGCAGGTTCAGGATCTCTTCTCTGTACCGTAATTCCTCTGCAAACATGGATTCACCAAACAGCAGGTTTCCAGAGTCCAAAAGTGTTCCAAGGTTCCTCAGTAGGGAATAGCTGGAGTACAAATCCAAGGTTTCAGGAGTCAGGTCACAGACTGACTGAGGCTTGATTCAGGAGCACTGATTGTTCAGCTGAGGCTGCTTAAGAAGCAAGAGGGAAGAATCAGGGCGGGAACATGAAAACTGGAAACTCCATATTAACTGAGGGCAAGAGCTGCAGAAAGACAGAAAGCAAAATGGCCGATGGAAAACTGAGTTTCAAGGAACATGTCAACAGAGACAAAGAACCTTACATTACTCCCCCCTTAGGGATACCTCCGGATGACCTCAGACCAGGCTTGTCAGGGTACCTCTGATGAAACTGGCGGAGCAGGCGAGGAGCATTTACATTATTGACTGGTTCCCATGAGTTGTCCTCCACTGGGTAGCCCTGCCATTTAATCAAATATGCAACTGATTTCTGTACAACCTGGAATCTAGAATCCTTTCCACCATAAATTCTTCCTGACCATCGACCAGCACTGGGTCAGGGCAAGGAGAAGAACGTCCAGGAAATGTATTGGGTGTTGCAGCCTTTAGTAGGGATACATGAAAGACAGGGTGGATTCTCATAGTTCTGGGCAGTTGAAGACGACAAGCAACAGCACTTATAATCTTATTGATCTTATAAGGTCCAATGTACTTATGTCCCAATTTAGACGATGGAATCTTTAATTTAAGATTTCTGGTTGACAGCCAGACCAAATCTCCTACCTTGAAAGCTGGTGCAGGTTTACGAAATTTATCTGCTGCTTTCTTGTACCTTTCCTGAGCCAATTCTAGATTTTCCTTTAGAAGATCCATATTCTTTTGTAAAGAAGTGATTCTTTCAGCCACTGCCGGCAAGGGCGTATCTATGGGAAATCGAGGAAGAATGTTAGGATGATAACCTAGATTGGAGTAAAAAGGAGACTGCTTAGTGGAGGCGCTCTGAGAGTTGTTATAAGAGAACTCAGCCAGTGGAAGTAGATCCACCCAATCATCCTGTAGGTGGCAGATAAAACAGCGGAGATACTGCTCCAGGGTCTGATTGGTTCGTTCTGTCTGTCCATTAGTCTGGGGATGAAAAGCAGAAGAAAGGTTTACTTTAATGTCCAATGCTGCACAGAAATTTTGCCAAAACCTTGAAGTGAATTGCACCCCTCGATCCGAAATGACCTCATCCGGTACTCCATGTAAGCGAAACACATTCTTAATCATCAAGTCTGATGTCTGTTTTGCAGTGGGTAAGCCGACACAAGGGATAAAATGAGCTGCCTTTGTTAGACGGTCAACCACCACTAGAATGGTGTTCTTCCCTTGAGAGGTTGGTAACTCCACAATGAAGTCCATAGAAATGGATCCCCACGGGCGGGACGGGGTGGGAAGAGGTTGCAACAGACCAGTTGGTGAGGAGCGAGGTGTTTTGCATCTTGCACAGACTTCACATGAAGTGACATAGTTTAAGACATCTTTCCTGTAAGTGGGCCACCAAAAGAAACGAGAAAGAAATTCTTGTGTCTTTAGAATTCCCCTATGCCCGGCTATCTTGGAATCGTGGATGAGTTGCAATACTCTCAATCTGACTGTTTCAGGTATATACAGACGTTGTCCCTGAATCCACACACCATTCTTAAAGACAAGACTTACGTCCCTTGGGGGTTGAACCAACAAAGAATCCGCATGGTATGCTTCCTTGATGTCCTTAAGTAGGTCTTGATTATGAATTACTCCCAGGAATCTAGAGTCAGGAAGAATAGTCTTAGGAGGAGTAAGTGGACGTGTCTCTGCTGAATGAATCCTAGAGAGTGCATCAGCCTTTCCATTGCGCGATCCTGGTCTATAAGAAATGACAAAATTAAATTGGTTTAGGAAAAGATTCCAGCGAGCCTGGCGAGGAGTCAGGCACTTAGCCGACCTGATAAATTCAAGGTTACGATGGTCTGTCAGGACGACTATTTGCTGTGCAGCTCCCTGAAGAAGGTGTCTCCATTCTTTGAAGGCGGCAATAATGGCCAACAATTCTCTATTGCCCACATCGTAATTCCTCTCAGCCGAAGACAACTGCTGGGAAAAGAAGGCACAGGGATGCAAGACATTCTTCTCACCTGTTCTCTGAGAGAGTATAGCTCCAACGGCACAGTCTGAAGCATCCACCTCTATTATGAAGGCAAGCTCGGGTTTGGGATGTACTAAGATAGGTGCGGTGGTAAATTTATCCTTTAAACAGGAAAATGCTTCCTGAGCTTGCGGGGTCCAGGAGAACCTAGACTGTTTCCGGTAAGTTGGAAGATGGTGACACTACCTCAGAAAAATTCTTAATGAAACGTCTATAGAAGTTGGCAAACCCGATGAAACGCTGCACCTCCTTCACATTTCTAGGAATTGGCCAATCCTTGATGGCTTGGGTCTTGCTTCCATCCATACTAATCCCTTGCGTAGATAGTACATACCCCAGAAATTGAATTTCGGTCCTATGGAATTCACATTTTTCAAGTTTGATGTAGAGATGGTTTTGTCTTAGGCGTTCTAAGACCATTCTCACATGTCCATGATGTTCCTCTGTGGAGTTAGAAAAAATTAGAATATCATCCAAATAAATCACCACAAATGTATCTAGGAGATCCCTGAAGATATCATTCACGAAGTGTTGGAAAGTGGCTGGGGCGGTACTCAGACCAAAAGGCATAACTAGATATTCAAAGTGTCCATAGCGTGACCTGAAAGCAGTCTTCCATTCATCCCCAGGTCTAATACGGACCAAGTTATAGGCCCCACGGAGATCCAGTTTAGAGAAAATCTTGGCATGCCGCACTCTCTCCAACAACTCAGGGATTAAAGGCAATGGATAACGGTTTCTAATAGTAACCTTATTGAGTTCCCTATAGTCTATGCAGGGTCTCAGAGATCCATCTTTCTTCTTCACAAAGAAGATGGGTGCACCTGCGGGAGATGAAGAGGGCGTATGAAGCCCTTGGCTAAATTTTCGTCTATATAATCCTTCAAAGCTTTTAGCTCGGGCCCCACTAGGGGTAGATCTTACCAAAAGGTATCTCGGCTCCAGGCAATAATTCAATTGGACAATCATATGGACGGTGAGGAGGAAGCTGATCAGCGTTCTTCTTGTCACATAAATCCACATAGTCCTGGTATACAGCTGGTAGTTCAGGGACTGACATGGTTCCTTTAGGAACAGAGCAAGCTGAAACTCCTTGACTCATCTGTTTCTCCGGAAAGTGTAATTCCTTGGTCTCCCAGTTAATCGTAGGATTCTGCGCCTGCAGCCATGGTAGCCCTAGAATAATGGGAAAGTGGGGAGAAGAGATAAGCATAAAAGACATTTTCTCCTGATGATCTTTACCCATAAGGACCCTCAAAGGCTCTGTTTCTTGATCCACTGGTCCAGAAGTCAGTAGAGAGCCATCCACAGTCTCCATCTGTACTGGAGTAGCCTTCTTCACTGAACGTATCCCCTGTTTCAGAGCAAAGGAGATATCCATAAAATTTCCACTTGCTCCTGAGTCGATCATAGCAGAGCTAGACACCCAGACTGAGTCAGCCCAGAGTTTGATGGAAAGGAAGCAATGAGAATTGTTTCTTTTACAACTCAGCTGGGACACCGCTGAGGAAACTTGAAAAATTGCAGCGTTTATACCGTCATCGTCCCCAGAACTAACAGAGTTTAAGTCCGAGAAATCAAGATCTCTTGCAGCAGATCTCTCTGGAGCCTGAGGCTCGGACATGACAGAGCTCCTCTCGCAACACTCACAGTGAATGACTGCTGCAGTAGTCTTACGAGAACGGCTGGGGCAGTTTATAATGAAGTGCCCTGACTTACCACAGTAGAAACATAGATTTTCCTTTATACGATGTTCTTTGCATGCATCACTAACCCGTCTTTGTAAAGAGTCCACCTGCATGGGTTCAGGTTCTGGTTCCCTTGTGATCCAACTCAAAGGTTCCTTAGCTGAGGAGGGAGGTAGTAAAAGGTTAGTGCGATTATTTTCAAACCATCTCTCTTGTCTGCGTTCAGTCAGACGAGCATCAATACGGATACAATAGTTAATAAAGTCACCTAACGCAGTGGGAGGGTCGGCACGAGCAAGTTCATCCTTAATCAGTGGAGACAACCCTTTCCGAAAAATAGATTTTTTAGCGGAAGTGTCCCAAGTGGTATCAAGAGCCCATCTCCTGAAATCCAGGGCATATTCGGCTACTGAACGCTTACCTTGGCGCAAAGTTAACATGGCTGCTTCAGCTGTTGCACCTCGATTGGGGTCATCAAACACCTGCCCCATGGCTGAAATAAAAGCATCAAGGTGATTCAAACAATCATCCTCAGTCTCAATCAGAGGGTTTTGCCCACATCAAAGCCTTATTGGTAAGCAACATGATTATAGTAAGCACTTTGGATCGTTCAGTGGGAAATTGTGAAGCATGTGCAGAGAAAAATAAATTGCATTGATTAATAAATCCCTTGAATTTCTCACGTTCACCGCCAAAACGAAAAGAAGGTAATTTGGGGATCCCAGAACTCGGGGTTATGGCAGGAGCCTGGGCTCGTTCCTCTAGAGCCTCAATCCTGGCTCGCAATTCCTGGGTAGTCTGTCCAAACACTTGCAAATTATGATTAGTGAGGTCCTGTAGGCTTGCAAAACGGGTTTTTAAAGTCTGTACATCTGAAAGGATTGTATCAGTCACTCCGCAAAGTTCCTTTATGCGGGCCTCCATCTTCCAGATCTTTTAAGGCAGAAGTGCTGGAAGGAGAAGAGGAAAGGGAAAAAAAAAAAAACAATAGTGTTTACCTGTGGTAACACTCCAGAGTAAAATTTTAAGGGAATGCGCTCACCTGGAATGGTTGTGAGAAGTCACAACCACTGTCATCACATAAGGTATTAAACGGACATCTGATATCCACAGTCACAGCAGACACGGCTTTCCCAGACCCAGCAGACACTAAACATTGGCTCCTGAATCTTGTCATGTATAGTGTACAGTTCCTATAGCGTCTTGTGCTTGGGTGCGAGGAAAACACAGGAGACACAGGTTGATATGAAATGACTTGTATTACTTCATACAAGCATGCTGAAAAGTTCACACAGTTTGCAGGAACAGCGACAGGAGACACAGCAGGCCAGAGTAACTTCAAGCACTACAATAAATCTCCAAAGCAGGTTCAGGATCTCTTCTCTGTACCGTAATTCCTCTGCAAACATGGATTCACCAAACAGCAGGTTTCCAGAGTCCAAAAGTGTTCCAAGGTTCCTCAGTAGGGAATAGCTGGAGTACAAGTCCAAGGTTTCAGGAGTCAGGTCACAGACTGACTGAGGCTTGATTCAGGAGCACTGATTGTTCAGCTGAGGCTGCTTAAGAAGCATGAGGGAAGAATCAGGGCGGGAACATGAAAACTGGAAACTCCATATTAACTGAGGGCAAGAGCTGCAGAAAGACAGAAAGCAAAATGGCCGATGGAAAACTGAGTTTCAAGGAACATGTCAACAGAGACAAAGAACCTTACATCTTGTCTCAATTGTGGTTCCTGGTTCATTTGGAAGTTTGCTGAGTCTTGCCTGCATCTTCTGCTATCAGATAAGATATTTCCTGCTTTTATTTTTGTGCTTGCTATTTGCATTGTTTTCTGCACATTTGTGGAGGACAGCCGGGTCCCCTCCTGGGGCCTGAGCTCCTCACATTTTGTCTGTAGCCTCTGTTGTTTTTTCATTTGCTTTTTTCTGTTTTTTCAATGGCTGCAGCTTGGTTTTGTTCACACTGAGATCTGATTTAGTGGGTGGCGAAATCGTGTGATCTCAGTATTTTTGTAATCAGAATTGTTGGATTTTTGTAGGGTTTTCTGGGTTGCAGAAAGTAATCTCTCCTGTCCTTTTCCTATTTAGTCAGCTTGTGGCCCCTGCGTTTGCTCAATCTGTTTTCTGCCTGCGTTTGTGTTTTCATCTTGTCTAACCGCCATTATATGTTTGGGGGCTGCCTATTCCTTTGGGGCTCTACTCCGGGGCAGTTAGTTTTCCTGTTTCTATCTTTAGTTATAGCTAGCTCTCAGGCTGTGACGAGGCGTCTAGGATCAAGTAGGAACGCTCCACGGCTACCTCTAGTTGTGTGGTTAGTTCAGGTTTCTGCAACCCATTAGTTACCAACATCTTAGGTGTTCGGCTGCCCTGCTGTTGTTCCTGTCCTCCTCAGCTACTGTACATAACAGGGGTGCATCTTATAACTGGAATATACTTACAAATACTGTGGCGCCAGCAGGAGTCGGGCAATTCTGTGGCGGTCCCGGTCCGATGCTGCTGGGAGATGATCACACTACCTTCCCAGGCTGGTGCGGCAGTTTCGGCGTTCCGAGATCTCAGTCTGAGCATGCGCCGTCCCCGGTGGCCATTTTCTGGAGGCCACAACATCGCAGCAATGGAAATGCTGGGCCTCTGGGCTTTCACAAGATGCCGGCGGAGCCCCCCTGCACCACAGAGCACCACCGCCGAACCTGCTGCACCAGCTGTACCTGCCTCGGATGGGATTTCCCAGAGCCCAGCGCCCCTGCCGCACCAGCCTGGAATGGGAGTCATATCGCCAGATCACCGAACACCCCCTGTGACCCCCCTCCACCAGAGCTGCTGATCCCCCCTGGGTAAGCTGAATTCGGACTGTAAGACAGAGCCACATTTGACACATTAATTGATTTCCCTGTTTTCCTTCTGAAAATTTGGGTGCGTCTTATGATACAGTACGTCGTATAGTCCGAAAAATACGGTATCTCTTATCTATCAAATATCTATCTATCTATTATATCTCTTATCTATCTATCATTATCTATCTATCATTATCTTTCTATTATATTATCTATCATTACACAGGTCTGCAAAAAATATTTTTTGTAACCATTGCAGGTGACTTTGTTCTTTGCTGAATCATCTTTTTGTCCTGATTTCAAAAATGTATATAGTTTTTCTGTAGCACGTATAGTTTCCATGGAGAAGCATCATTATAATAAGGTATAGGAAATATACTGGCTACATTAAGAAAACAGTAGCCTACATATCAGAAAAAAATGCTTCACCTTACAAAACAGTTTTTATGGAACCAAGATTATTTCACATGCAAAATAGAAACCAAAATATGAGCAGAAATTAAAAGTGCTTGACATTAGGCTGTCATTGATATGATTTTTTAGGGTTGTCCCTGTATAACATCCAACAGTAATCTTCCATTATTGAGTCATTCCAAAAACCCTGTTAGCAGTGTTCTATTACTTTAATGTCCTGGTGAAACCGCTTGCCTTGTTCATCGCTTACATCCCCAAAATTTTGAGGGAAGAAATCTAAATGTGAATGCAAAATGTGCATTTTCATAGACATGCGACATCCAGGACACTGGAATGCATTTAGCAGTTCCTCAACACCTTCAACATATCCTGGAGATTTTTGTTTTCCTAAGAAGTTTTCACAGATCCACTCGAAGCTTTTCCAAGATCTCAATTCCTTATCATTTAGAGTTCCTTCAAACACATCATCTCTCATAAGCTCTCTGATCTGAGGACCAACAAATACCCCTTCCTTCAGTTTTGCTGGTGAAATGCTGGAGAATTTCTCTGAAATGTACTGGAACCTTTGTGAATTTGTCTTTGCCATGGCTTTCACAAAGTTTTTAATCAATCCCAACTTTATAAATAGTGGAGGAAGAAAGATTTTTGTTGGAGCATCTAAAGGATTATGCTGAACATTGTCTCCACCTGGAGCATAGTTGTTTCTCTGTCCCCAATCATGATGAACATAGTGCTCTACTGTATTTCTACTGTCTCATAAACACAAGAAGCAACAATATTTTGTGAAACCTCCATGCATTCCCATTCGCAGACCAATCACTTTCACATCTCCACAGATATGGCATTGACGATGCTTATATTGTATAGCATCCAGAACAACTGACAGATTTTCATAACTTTCCTTTAGATGACATGAGTGAGCAATAGGGATTGATGGTTTCATATTTCCATTGTGAAGCAACACTGCTTTCAAACTTCTCTGGGATGAGTCAATAAACAATCGCCAATCTACAACAAAATACTCTTGATTCAGTTCTTCAAAGAGGCCATTCACATTGTTACAGTACACCATTGGTCCATCAACTGAGAAAAATTGTGTTAAAGTGTTACTTCTGTTTCAACACTCAGTCATGCAGTCCATTTTTCTTCAAGTGCCTCCTTATTATGCATCTTGAAACAGCCACACCACTAGTTTTCAGAGAGTCCAGTATTTCAGCTGATGTTATTTGTAGGTTTTTCTTTGCATCCCGAACAATTTTCCTGGCATTTGTCATAGGTCACAGATGAGGATGTTACCTTTAGTAGCCATTCAAATCCATTTGTGTCAACTTCTGTGCATGTTATCAGGCCAAAATTACAAGCGTATGTAAACTTGTGATCATGGTCATTTGGATTTTTTGGGTTGTCATTATGATTTAAAAAGAGAAAACACAGTAGTTTGACAATAAATGGCTTCACCCAACCACTAACCATGTTCACTGAAAAAATGCCAAGAAGGCAAAAATTCTGCTGGGTATGTAAACTTTTGAGCACAACTGTATATATATTTTATGAGGCAGTGACCGGTGTTATATGCGAAGGTTGCTATGTGTCCCCCAGGATGTGCACAGAAGTGTATTGAGGCCGCGGGAGTGCATTGCAGTCACAGGCATAGCTGTGATTGCAGTGCAAAATAAAAGTAAGAGTTGGCCTTCGGCAAGCTATTGGCCAAGGCAGATTTAAGAAAACCCGCCATGTGCTTTTATTTTTGACGTGGACTACAGGATGGTAGTGGGGCGATCCGCTTCCTCTCGGCCAAGTCTTCCAAGTGGCCCATGGCCAAAGGTTCCTTGTAAAAACCCTGTGCAGCAAAGGTTTGGGTGTGTCAGTCTTGTTTTGCAAACCTGCAGAGCAGGAGGCTCTGCCAAAGCTTCAGCCTGTGTGAAGCAACACTGAGCCAAGTGGAGCCAAAAGGCCTGGCAACTCTCAGCATATACTGCGGTACAGTTGCCCACGGCAACCGGTCTCGGATACGGACTGCCTAGTTTCCCAGCTGCTATCTGGAGGATACTATTTGCTTTCTGTTTGTGAGTACACTGACCATTAAAAGAGACTTTGTTTTTGAACTTTTCCTGGGTCACTGCCTCATCACTGCACAGTGTGGACACCATAATATGCAAAAACACAGTGCAAAACCCACAAAATGATTTCAGGTAAAAAGTCAATATTTATTACATTGAAAAATATCACATAAAATTGATACAATGAATAAGAAACAAGACACAAGAAAGGGTTCAAATCAGGGAACAGACAAACAAGCAGATATGAAATCCGGGCCCTAGGTAAATATCAAGAGGTGGGAAGGCAGTTAAAGTGACAGATCTGAGATAAGTACACTGCTATTGCAGCCTAAAGTGTAAGTGCCTCAAATCTAAACCTGGAATATAAACTATACAAGATAGAACATCTAATATATAAAGCTGAATGTATGTATGTGTGTATGTATGTATGTGGGTATGTTTGTCCGGAATTGGAATCCGCACCGTCGCACTTACGGGCATGAAATTTTGCACGCCCACACGTCTCGACCCCGAAAGAGTCCTAGGCTATGTTTTGAATCAAAATTTTAACCCCGCGCGTTCCAAATCGCCAAACAATTTTGGCCCTATCTACATAATGGGGAGAAAGCTGAATGCTTGTGTGTATGTCCGGCATAGGAATCTGCATTTACGTGCATGAAATTTTGCACACCCGCACGTCTCGACCCCGGGAGCGTCATAGGCTAGGTTTGAGTAGAAATTTTAACCCGCGCATTCCAAATCGGCAAATAATTTTGGCTCGGATAGGAATCTGCACCGTTGTAGTTACGGGCATGAAATTTTGCACACCCGCACGTCTCGACCCCGGGAGCATTATAGGCTATGTTTGAATGGAAATTTTAACCCCGCACGTTCCAAATCGCCAAACAATTTTGGCCCTATCTACATAATGGGGAGAAAGCTGAATGCTTGTGTGTATGTCCGGCATAGGAATCTGCATTTACGGGCATGAAATTTTGCACACCCGCACGTCTCGACCCCGGGAGCGTCATAGGCTAGGTTTTGAGTCTAAATTTTAACCCCGCGCATTCCAAATCGGCAAATAATTTTGGCCCGGGATAGGAATCTGCACCGTTGTACTTACGGGCATGAAATTTTGCATGCCCGCACATCTCAACCCCAGGAGCATCATAGGCTATGTGTTGAATGGAAATTTTAACCCCCGCACGTTCCAAATCGCCAAACAATTTTGGCCCTATCTACATAATGGGGAGAAAGCTGAATGCTTGTGTGTATGTCCGGCATAGGAATCTGCATTTACGGGCATGAAATTTTGCACACCCGCACGTCTCAACCCCGGGAGCGTCATAGGCTAGGTTTTGAGTCGAAATTTTAACCCCGCGCATTCCAAATCGGCAAATAATTTTGGCCCGGGATAGGAATCTGCACCGTTGTACTTACGGGCATGAAATTTTGCATGCCCGCACATCTCAACCCCAGGAGCATCATAGGCTATGTGTTGAATGGAAATTTTAACCCCCGCACGTTCCAAATCGCCAAACAATTTTGGCCCTATCTACATAATGGGGAGAAAGCTGAATGCTTGTGTATATGTCCGGCATAGGAATCTGCATTTACGGGCATGAAATTTTGCACACCCGCACGTCTCGACCCCGGGAGCGTCATAGGCTAGGTTTTGAGTCGAAATTTTAACCCCGCGCATTCCAAATCGGCAAATAATTTTGGCCCGGGATAGGAATCTGCACCGTTGTACTTACGGGCATGAAATTTTGCATGCCCGCACATCTCAACCCCAGGAGCATCATAGGCTATGTGTTGAATGGAAATTTTAACCCCCGCACGTTCCAAATCGCCAAACTATTTTGGCCCTATCTACATAATGGGGAGAAAGATGAATACTTGTATATAGATATAATCATTACAATTTGTTATAACTAACCGTAGTTAGGTACTATGCCCGGGCAGCGCCGGGCTCTTCAGCTAGTATTATATATAAAGTCTCCCAAACATGCCATAATAGCTGCCTATACCAATGAGGTATCATACACTCAGTGTCAAAGGAAATATCAAGTCAAATGACATAGCAGTAACCATTCTTACCCATAGTGCCTCACTAGGGATCCCGGAACATGCAGCCCCAATGTAAGTTTCGTGTTGGCTTCCTCGGGGCCACGTTTTTTCCTGTATACCCATCATGTGTTATATTGAAAATTACAGCAGGGAGTCATCACCACATTCCTTACCATTTGATATAACCATATGCAGGTTACTGAAAATTCACTATCATTGTATACACTATCATTTTTGTCTATGAGCATATATGCATTGCTAGACCTTGTCTATGGAGTGTCATTATTCATCCAGATTACTGTTCTTTCATTTCATAAACCCCGCTTATTTGCTTTTTATAAACTTTACATTTTTTGCTTGTATATACCAAATAAAGGTATTCGTTTTTCTATGAAATTTGTTGGAGGGTCCTTTTCTTTTTGGATTATTGTATATGTGACCTACCACATGTTTATGGCCTTTTAGGCTCTACTGACAATGATTGTGCCTCATCATTTGCTTTTATTAACAGAAGTCTTGCCCACATACCTCCCCTCTGGTGACTCATAACAAGGCTGCTCAGGGATGTGGCTAGTTCTTTTAGAAAATTAATGGATCTCCAACTTCCACGATATCTTTGCCCCTGGAGGTCCCAGGCGGGAGATATTATTGTCATGTTTTCTATCATGATTTTATCTTTCTATAGATACAGTAGGAGACATGGCATGGATAGCATCATCCATATGTTCAATATTAATTTGGAGGTGTTGCCGCAACTGTCCAGTCATGCGTTTCATTCACAATGTCGAAAATATGTCTTTCATAACTGTAGGACCATTGCTTTAGGTCCATTGCTTTAGGTCCATTGCTAATATTCATAACTGGATTAAAACAAAGGAGCCAAAAATAATCTGCTTGTCTTTCTGTTCAAGCTGAGGCTAGAGGTGATATGTTCTCTCTACTGGCCATAAATCTGTTGTATCCTAAATTTCCTCTGTCAGCCATGCCTGGTTTCCTATCCATCAGATAATCCTTTTTAATAACCTGTTCATAATAACCTTGCACCGGGGTCATCTGGAGGTTGTAGCCTTGCTTCAATATTCACTGTCAACTATGAAATGGCTTATTGTTTTTACAATTACATGTATAACAAATATACTTATTAAATGATCTGTAAAACTTGCCTGTCCAAGACCTTGTCTCAGCCTCAGTCAAGATTATCTCTAATCCATACCCTCCACCTCCCGGAACAGGGCACTTTTAACCCTGTTCTATATGGAACTGTGGCAGCCATGTCATTGACACCTGCAGCCTGATATGGAAGTAAAAGGATCGGTAATCACGAATGTGCACTGCTACTCCATTCTGGGGGGTGTGTGGAATATAAGTGCCCTGTTATGGAAATCATTGGGGGACTGTTAGTGGTGTGGTAGCCCCACTGAATTAGTAGTTGTCACTTCTCCTATGCATAGTTATAGGGTGTTGTGTAAAAACTTGACTGTCCAAGACCTTATCTCAACCTCAATCAAGACTATCTGGAAATCCAAATGAGTCAGCACTGTCTGCCATACATCAACCTTTCTAATGTTCTTGTAGTCGAATGGATATGAATCCACACAACAATGTCCATAAATCTGCACAGTATTTTCAGATGTGATGTTTATCATGCAGACTGAAGGTGACATTTCACTGGCTTGGCCATGTAGTGTGTGCGTATATATATATATATATAATAAATATATATATATATAATGTGGTTTTTCAAGCTTGTTCCTTGGATACTGTCTAAGCAAGCTTACTATAATATTCTATATAATGAAACACTTTTAAAAATTGTATTATAATTAAAATGATCCTAGAAGTGACCTTACAACACTAAAATCTGCGGTAAAGCTTGTTCTATATGGTTTTAAGTAATGCTATTTAAGTAGTAAATGCATGGCAATAAAATGTAAAATCCATTTACCATGTCTCAAACATTAAAACAAAGTTCTGAAAGTTTTCTAACGAACCGATTTTCATTAAACTTTATGTATGAATAAGATTTTATTATTGTATACACTATTCCTGCTGCAAATTGTATTACTTTATTGCTTAAAATAAAGGCAATACTTAAATTCTTCATGCGGCAGCCATTATATTCTTTAAAAACTGGTGTGTTTGCATATTAAATGTTTCACTTGAGAGACTGAATTGGAATATACTTCTGGATAATAACCGTGTGTTAGCTCGGCAGAATGACTGGTGCCTGCAGTGTCCCGTGGTAATGCAAACATTAAGAAGACAACATCTTAAGAATACAGGTCCAAGAAAGTATTAAAGAAGTAGTCACCTCCTTTAGGGTGAGTGCACACATTGCGGATTCACTTGCGGATTTTTGCGCTCGGATTTTGCTAAATCCGCAGGTAAAACGTCCTGCGAAAACTTGGGAAAACTTTGAAAGTGTCCCCAAGTGCAGTTGCAAAAACCATCAAGCGCTTCAAAGAAACTGGCTCACATGAGGACCGCCCCTGGAAAGGAAGACCAAGAGTCACCTCTGCTTCTGACGATAAGTTTAGCCGAGTCACCAGCCTCAGAAATCGCAGGTTAACAGCAGCTCAGATCAGAGACCAGGTCAATGCCACACAGAGTTCTAGCAGCAGACACATCTCTACAACAACTGTTAAGAGGAGACTTTGTGCAGCAGGCCTTCATGGTAAAATAGCTGCTAGGAAACCACTGCTAAGGACAGGCAACAAGCAGAAGAGACTTGTTTGGGGTAAAGAACACAAGGAATGGACATTAGACCAGTGGAAATCTGTGCTTTGGTCTGATGAGTCCAAATTTGAGATCTTTGGTTCCAACCACCGTGTCTTTGTGCGACGCAGAAAAGGTGAACGGATGGACTCTATATGCCTGGTTCCCACCGTGAAGCATGGAGGAGGAGGTGTGATGGTGTGGGGGTGCTTTGCTGGTGACTCTGTTGGGGATTTATTCAAAATTGAAGGAATACTGAACCAGCATGGCTACCACAGCATCTTGCAGAAGCATGCTATTCCATCCGGTTTGCGTTTAGTTGGACCATCATTTATTTTTGAACAGGACAATGACCCCAAACACACCTCTAGGCTGTGTAAGGGCTATTTGACCAAGAAGGAGAGTGATGGGGTGCTACGCCAGATGACCTGGCCCCCACAGTCACCAGACCTGAACTCAATCGATGGGGTGAGCTGCACCGCAGAGTGAAGGCAAAAGGGCCAACAAGTGCTAAGCATCTCTGGGAACTCCTTCAAGATTGTTCGAAGACCATTTCCAGTGACTACCTCTTGAAGCTCATCAAGAGAATGCCAAGAGTGTGCAAAGCAGTCATCAAAGCAAAAGGTGGCTACTTTGAAGAACCTAGAATATAAGGCATATTTTCAGTTGTTTCACACTTTTTTGTTAAGTATATAATTCCACATGTGTTAATTCATAGTTTTGATGCCTTCAGTGTGAATGTACAATTTTCATAGTCATGAAAATACAGAAAAATCTTTAAATGAGAAGGTGTGTCCAAACTTTTGGACTGTACTGTATACACATTACACACGCATTTACACACTATGCACACATATACAGTCATGGCCAAAAGTTTTGAGAATGACACAAATATTATATTTTCACATGATCTGCTGCCCTCTGGTTTTTATGTGTGTTTGACAGATGTTTTTATCACAGACAGAAATATAATAATTGCAAACATATGAGTAACAAAAGCTTATATTGACAGTTAGAATGAGTTAATGCAGCAAGTCAATATTTGCAGTGTTGACCCTTCTTCTTCAGGACCTCTGCAATTCTCCCTGGCATGCTCTCAATCAACTTCTGGACCAAATCCTGACTGATAGCAGTCCATTCTTGCACAATCAATGCTTTCATTTTGTCAGAATTTTTAGGTTTTTGTTTGTCCACCCGTCTCTTGATGATTGACCACAAGTTCTCAATGGGATTAAGATCTGGGGAGTTTCCAGGCCATGGACCCAAAATCTCTATGTTTTGTTCCTTGAGCCATTTAGTTATCACCTTTGCTTTATGGCAAGGTGCTCCATCATGCTGGAAAAGGCATTGTTGATCGCCAAACTGCTCTTGGAGGGTTGGGAGAAGTTGCTCTTGGAGGACATTCTGGTACCATTCTTTATTCATGGCTGTGTTTTTAGGCAAGACTGTGAGAGAGCCGATTCCCTTGGCTGAGAAGCAACCCCACACATGAATGGTTTCAGGATGCTTAACAGTTGGCATGAGACAAGACTGGTGGTGCATCTTTCTTCTCCGAATGAGGCGTTTTCCTGATGTCCCAAACAATCGAAAAGGGGATTCATCAGAGAAAATAACTTTACCCCAGTCCTCAGCAGTCCACTGCCTGTACCTTTTGCAGAATATCAGTCTGTCCATGATGTTTTTTCTGGAGAGAAGTGGCTTCTTTGCTGCCCTCCTTGAGACCAGGCCTTGCTCCAAGAGTCTCCGCCTCACAGTGAGTGCAGATGCACTCACACCTGCCTGCTGCCATTCCTGAGCAAGCTCTGCACTGCTGGTAGCCCGATCCCACAGCTGAAACACTTTTAAGAGACGGTCCTGGCGCTTGCTGGTCTTTCTTGGGCGCCCTGGAGCCTTTTTGGCAACAATGGAACCTCTCTCCTTGAAGTTCTTGATGATGTGATAGATTGTTGACTGAGGTGCAATCTTTCTAGCTGCAATACTCTTCCCTGTTAGGTCATTTTTGTGCATTGCAATGATGACTGCACGTGTTTCTTTAGAGATAACCATGGTTAACAGAAGAGAAACAATGATGCCAAGCACCAGCCTCCTTTTAAAGTGTCCAGTGGTGTCATTCTTACTTAATCATGACAGATTGATCTCCAGCCATGTCCTCATCAACACCCACACCTGTGTTAATGGAGCAATCACTGAAAAGAGGTTAGCTGGTCCTTTTAAGGCAGGGCTGCAATGATGTTGAAATGTGTTTTGGGGGATAAAGTTCATTTTCTAGCCAAATATTGACTTTGCAAGTAATTGCTGTTAAGCTGATCACTCTTTATAACATTCTGGAGTATATGCAAATTGCCATTAGAAAAAGTGAAGCAGTAGACTTTGTAAAAATTAATATTTGTGTTATTCTCAAAACTTTTGTCCATGACTGTACACATTACACACGCATTTACACACTACGCACACATATACGCATTACACACGCATTTACACACTATGCACACATACACACATTACACACACATACACATATTAAACGCATTTGTAAAACTGGCAAAAAACAGATATATATTCCTGTAATATCTATCATGTATGGCAAAAACCCAAAGAGTATTAGCATAGACTAAACAAAGCGAGAGGCAGCTTTTTGCCACAAAAGTTTTAATTTAATCTCTCTACTGGAAGAAAATTTGGTGATGTGCTAGTTCATCATAGGTTGCATTTACCTATTTTTAACAACTTTACCCCAGATTTTTTTTATGTCCTGATATAAAACCATATAACCCATAGAATTTAAAGGGGGTGTACTTAGTTTTTATGATAATGCATGTTCTTTTAGAATATGGATGGAGCGTGGGTGAGAGGCAGTACTGTACAAAACCATAAAAAGTATGAATCAGAGTCTGAATGCACAATTGCAATCAAGGTATACTTTCTCTGAAATGCTCTGGCCTTTCAGAGAAAATATAGTTAGAAGATCTGTCTGGGGAGCATAGCCAAAAACAAGACTAATACAGCACTACCCCCCATCCAGCTTCTTACACTGCTGCGCCAGATCATTGACAGGTTTATCTATATGAGAGAAACCTGTCAACCTAGAGTAGTGCTGAAAAAACCTGACTGGGTGTGGTGGCATCGGAGTCTTATCCCTGGCGGTAGTCTACTTCCAGACCTTCTAACCATTTTTTTTCTGAAACATCAAAATTGTACCTGGCTGCAGTTGTGCAAGCAGACTCTGATTCTGATTCACACCCCTGTGACTTGAGCAGCATGAATTGAATGGCACGTTTCCTGTATTGTACAGTAACTATTACAATAAGCCTTAACTTCTCTGTTGCCTTAGCCAGAGCCTTAACCCTAATCATGCATAGGGTTAAAATTTAACATTTATTAAAACTTAATTTTTTGGGGGTTTTTTTTGCAGAAAATTAAGGAAGAAATGGAAAGCTGAAAGCACAGCCCGACCACGCTGTGACCAAGCTTTCTACCACACCCCACGGTAGTTGCAGCTTCATGGTATTCTACAGCATAGTAGCAAAAAGGCGGCCATAGAATATAGCATGGTAAGGAGCACTTTAAAGAAAAAAGCATAACATCAGTCATTAGGTGGTTAACCCCTTCATGACCCAGCCTATTCTGACATTAAAGACCTTGCCATTTTTTGTAATTCTGACCAGTGTCCCTTTATGAGGTAATAACTCAGGAACACTTCAACGGATCCTAGCGATTCTGAGATTGTTTTTTCGTGACATATTGGGCTTCATGTTAGTGGTAAATTTAGGTCAATAATTTTTGCGTTTATTTGTGAAAAAAATGGAAATTTGGCGAAAATTTTGAAAATTTTGCTATTTGTAAATTTTTAATTTTTATTCTGTTAAACCAGAGAGTTATGTGGCACAAAATAGTTAATAAATAACATTTCCCACATGTCTACTTTACATCAGCACAATTTTGGAAACAAATTTTTTTTTTTGTTAGGAGGCTATAAGGGTTAAAAGTTGACCAGCGATTTCTCATTTTTACAACAAAATTTGCAAAACCATTTTTTTTACGGACCACCTCACATTTGAAGTCACTTTGAGGGGTCTATATGGCAGAAAATACCCAAAACTGACACCATTATAAAAACTGCACCCCTCAAGGTACTCAAAACTACATTCAAGAAGATTATTAACCCTTCAGGTGCTTCACAGGAACTAAAGCAACGTGGAAGGAAAAAATGGACATTTAAATTTTTCCAACAAAAATTTTCTTTTAGCATCAATTTTTTCATTTTTACATGGGCATCAGGATAAAATGGATCCTAAAATTTGTTGGGCAATTTCTCCTGAGTAGAGTTGAGCGATACTTTCCGATATCCTAAAGTATCGGAATCGGAATGGTATCGCCGATATCACTAAAATATCGGCGATACCCGATACCGATACCGGAAGTCCCATGTAAGTCTATGGGAACAAAATATCGCAACTAAAAAAAACCCATTCTTTCCTTGTAAACACTAAATATACACACATAGAATACATATATATATATATACATGTCATTGTGACATATATATATACATATATGTATAGTTTATACACTTCTACATAGTAAAATATCCTCTCATTCAATTGCCGGGTAAAGCCGGCTTCAGTGAAAAGACAGAAGCACCCGACATGAAATGACACTTGGTGTACATAGGGTTAACCATGTCTTTTCATGTCGTTTGCTATCTGATTTGCACAAACAATTAAATCAGACTATGTGTGCAAAATTTCACACCTGTAGGGGTTAATTAAAGGTGTAAATTCGTTGTAAAAAAAACGGACTTTTTTTGCTACGAATTTACACCTTTAATTAACCCCTACAGGTGTGAAATTTTGCACACATAGTCTGATTTAATTGTTTGTGCAAATTAGGCTGGAGTCACACACAACCACAAAAAATCGGTCCGTTTTAGACGGTCGACAATCGGATCAAAATAAAAACATCACACATCCTTCTGGCATCCGATTTTCCTTCAAAGATGCGATTTAATCGCATGTGTGTGTACCTTGTAACATCCGATTTTCATCCGACTTGCGAGATTTTCTCGCAGGCTTGCAAAACTGACATATAATGGATCCAAAAGAATAGTATTTAAATGCCAAAAGAAAGAATAGATATATACACATATATATATATATATATATATATATGTCATTGTGACATATATATATATATACATATATTTATAGTTCTTACACTTCTACATACTGTTATAGCCGCTAATTCAATTGCCGGCTTCAGTGAAATCACAGAAGCCGACATGAAATGATACATTGTTTCCACACATTTAACCATGTAATTTCATGTATTTTTATATATGTTTGAAACATACAATTACATGAGTATATGTGTGCTAAATTTCAGACATGTAGGGGTTAATTAAAGGTGTAAATTCGTTAAAAAAAAATGCGTGGGCTCCCGCTGTATTTTCTCACCAGACAGACAAAGCAAGCGAGTGGGGCAGATAATAATAGCCTAGGAGGGTACATTTTTTTTGTGCCCCCCCTGGCTACTAACATCTGCCCCCAGACACCCCAGAAAGGGCAAATCTATAATTAGATTCGCCCTTTCTGGCACTTTGCCCGTCTATTCCCATTGCCCTGTAGCGGTGGCGAATGGGTTAATAAGGGGTTAAAATGACCTTGCAATTGAAAGGTCACTTTAAGCCAGGTTAATAATTGATAGCTGTCAATTAGGCAACTATCAATTATTAATCCTATTGTATGAAAGAAAAATCAAACACACACACTTTAATAAAAAATAAGTTTAATTAAATAATCACACAGTTTTTGACCATATTTTATTTTCCTGCTAAAACCATTTCCTGTAATAAAAATAAAATAAAAAAGCAAAATTATACTTACCAATCCGATGTACAGTCAGGTCCCACGGTGTAATCCATCAGAAAGGGTTAACAGGTTAAAGGTCGCAGAGAGCTAATAATGCTGTCTCAGACCTGTATTCCCCTGAATGAATAACTTCCTCTCCCAGCGAAAGTAGAGGAATAGATTCATGAATGGAGCTTAATTGATTTCTTGCCAATTTAACTGTAGTGACCTGACCTAAAGGGAAAGTGGACACAATCAATTAAGCTTCATTCATGAAACACATCCTCTCCTGTCGCCAGGAGAGGAACTTATTCATTCATGAGCTTTGAGCTGAGCATGCAGGATTACTTGCACTGCTTGGCTCAAAGCTAGTTAACCCTTTGTGAAGGATTACAGCGTGGGACGTGACAGATCGGCGGAATAGGTAAGAATAATGTTGTTTTATTTCTTTTTCTTTATTTTAGGAGATCAATGGCTTCGCACGGATTTAGTGTAAAATAAAATATGGTCAAAAAAATGTGTTTTTATTTCATTAAAATTATTTATTCTTAAAGTGTGTGTGTTTTTTTATTTACTTCAATAGGATTAATAATTGATAGTTGTCTAATTGACAGCTATCAATCATTAACCTGCCTTAAGGTCACCTTTCAATTGCAAGGTGACAGTAAGGTGAGATTAACCCATTCGCCACCGCTACAGGGCAATGGGAATAGACGGGCAAAGTGCCAGAAAGGGCGAATCTAATTATAGATTTGCCCTTTCTGGGGTGTCTGGGGGCAGATGTTAGTAGCCAGGGGGGCACAAAAAAATGCACCCTCCCTGGGCTATTATTATCTGCCCCCACTCGCTTTGCTTTGTCTGTCTGGTGGAGAAAATACAGCGGGAGCCCACGCATTTTTTTTCAACGAAATTACACCTTTAATTAACCCCTACATGTCTGAAATTTTGCACAAATACACTCATGTAATTGTATGTTTCAAACATATATAAAAATACATGAAATTACATGGTTAAATGTGTGGAAACAATGTATCATTTCATGTCGGCTTCTGTGATTTCACAAAACCCGGCAATTGAATTAGCGGCTATTACAGTATGTAGAAGTCTAGGAACTATAAATATATGTATATATACATGTCACAATGACATGTATATATATATGTATGTGTTCTATGTGTATATATCTATTCTTTCTAGTCTTTATTAAAGCTGTCAGTGTGATTTTACAGTATAGGCGGGGATGAATTGCCGGCTTTTCTAAAGGACACCGATGCGATTTCATCGCAAGTCACACAGTGTGGTCCGTTTGTAATCAGATTTTTCATCGCTCCCATAGACTTGCATTGGCGATTGTCGACCGACAATCGGTGACAATCGCAGCATGCTGCGATTGTACACGGACGTTTAAAACGGACCACAAAAAATCTGATACTGGGAGCTGCTCCATAGATTAACATAGGTCCGACTGCAATGCGATATTTCATCGCATTGCAGTCGTCCGATTTTGTCGCCAGTGTGACTCCGGCCTTAGATAGCAAAGGACATGAAAAGACATGGTTAACCCTATGTACACCAAGTGTCATTTCATGTCACCCGACATGAAATGACACTTGGTGTACATAGGGTTAACCATGTCTTTTCATGTCCTTTGCTATCTAATTTGCACAAACAATTAAATCAGACTATGTGTGCAAAATTTCACACCTGTAGGGGTTAATTAAAGGTGTAAATTCGTTGTAAAAAAAACGGACTTTTTTGCTACGAATTTACACCTTTAATTAACCCCTACAGGTGTGAAATTTTGCACACATAGTCTGATTTAATTGTTTGTGCAAATTAGATAGCAAAGGACATGAAAAGACATGGTTAACCCTATGTACACCAAGTGTCATTTCATGTCGGGTTCTGCATTTTCACAAAAGCCGGCAATTGAATTAGCGGCTATTATACTATGTAGAAGTGTATGAACTACAAATATAAATATATATATATATGTGTCACAAATTCAATGACATGTATATATATATATGAGGTGTAAAATTGCTGAAAAAAAATGCGTGGGCTCCCGCCCTATTTTCGCAACCAGACAGACAAAGCCAGTGAGTGGGGGCAGATAATAATAGCCCAGAGAGGGACCATTATTTTTGCCCCCCCCGGCTACTAACATCTGCCCCCAGACACCCCAGGAAAGACAAATCTATAATTAGATTCGCCCTTTCTGGCACTTTGCCCGTCTATTCCCATTGCCCTGTAGCGGTGGCGAATGGGTTAATATGGGGTTAAAGCCACCTTGCTATTGAAAGGTGACCTTAAGCCAGGTTAATAATTGAGAGCTGTCAATTAGACAACTATCAATTATTAATCCTATTGCATGAAATAAAAATAAAACACACACACTTTAATTAAAAATCATTTTAATGAAATAAAGACACAGTTTTTGACCATATTTTATTTTCCTGCTAAAACCATTTCCTGTAATAAAAATAAAATAAAAAGCAAAATTATACTTACCAATCCGATGTACAGTCAGGTCCCACGGTGTAATCCATCAGAAAGGGTTAACAGGTTAAAGGTCGCAGAGAGCTAATAATGCTGTCTCAGACCTGTATTCCCCTGAATGAATAACTTCCTCTCCCAGCGAAAGTAGAGGAATAGATTCATGAATGGAGCTTAATTGATTTCTTGCCAATTTAACTGTAGTGACCTGACCTAAAGGGAAAGTGGACACAATCAATTAAGCTTCATTCATGAAACACATCCTCTCCTGTCGCCAGGAGAGGAACTTATTCATTCATGAGCTTTGAGCTGAGCATGCAGGATTACTTGCACTGCTTGGCTCAAAGCTAGTTTAACCCTTTGTGAAGGATTACAGCGTGGGACGTGACAGATCGGCGGAATAGGTAAGAATAATGTTGTTTTATTTCTTTTTCTTTATTTTAGGAGATCAATGGCTTCGCACGGATTTAGTGTAAAATAAAATATGGTCAAAAAAATGTGTTTTTATTTCATTAAAATTATTTATTCTTAAAGTGTGTGTGTTTTTTATTTACTTCAATAGGATTAATAATTGATAGTTGTCTAATTGACAGCTATCAATCATTAACCTGCCTTAAGGTCACCTTTCAATTGCAAGGTGACAGTAAGGTGAGATTAACCCATTCGCCACCGCTACAGGGCAATGGGAATAGACGGGCAAAGTGCCAGAAAGGGCGAATCTAATTATAGATTTGCCCTTTCTGGGGTGTCTGGGGGCAGATGTTAGTAGCCAGGGGGGGCACAAAAAAATGCACCCTCCCTGGGCTATTATTATCTGCCCCCACTCGCTTTGCTTTGTCTGTCTGGTGGAGAAAATACAGCGGGAGCCCACGCATTTTTTTTCAACGAAATTACACCTTTAATTAACCCTACATGTCTGAAATTTTGCACAAATACACTCATGTAATTGTATGTTTCAAACATATATAAAAATACATGAAATTACATGGTTAAATGTGTGGAAACAATGTATCATTTCATGTCGGCTTCTGTGATTTCACAAAACCCGGCAATTGAATTAGCGGCTATTACAGTATGTAGAAGTCTAGGAACTATAAATATATGTATATATACATGTCACAATGACATGTATATATATATGTATGTGTTCTATGTGTATATATCTATTCTTTCTAGTCTTTATTAAAGCTGTCAGTGTGATTTTACAGTATAGGCGGGGATGAATTGCCGGCTTTTCTAAAGGACACCGATGCGATTTCATCGCAAGTCACACAGTGTGGTCCGTTTGTAATCAGATTTTTCATCGCTCCCATAGACTTGCATTGGCGATTGTCGACCGACAATCGGTGACAATCGCAGCATGCTGCGATTGTACACGGACGTTTAAAACGACCACAAAAATCTGATACTGGGAGCTGCTCCATAGATTAACATAGGTCCGACTGCAATGCGATATTTCATCGCATTGCAGTCGTCCGATTTTGTCGCCAGTGTGACTCCGGCCTTAGATAGCAAAGGACATGAAAAGACATGGTTAACCCTATGTACACCAAGTGTCATTTCATGTCACCCGACATGAAATGACACTTGGTGTACATAGGGTTAACCATGTCTTTTCATGTCCTTTGCTATCTAATTTGCACAAACAATTAAATCAGACTATGTGTGCAAAATTTCACACCTGTAGGGGTTAATTAAAGGTGTAAATTCGTTGTAAAAAAACGGACTTTTTTGCTACGAATTTACACCTTTAATTAACCCCTACAGGGGTGAAATTTTGCACACATAGTCTGATTTAATTGTTTGTGCAAATTAGATAGCAAAGGACATGAAAAGACATGGTTAACCCTATGTACACCAAGTGTCATTTCATGTCGGGTTCTGCATTTTCACAAAAGCCGGCAATTGAATTAGCGGCTATTATACTATGTAGAAGTGTATGAACTACAAATATAAATATTATATATATGTGTCACAAATTCAATGACATGTATATATATATATGAGGTGTAAAATTGCTGAAAAAAAATGCGTGGGCTCCCGCCCTATTTTCGCAACCAGACAGACAAAGCCAGTGAGTGGGGGCAGATAATAATAGCCCAGAGAGGGACCATTATTTTTGCCCCCCCGGCTACTAACATCTGCCCCCAGACACCCCAGGAAAGACAAATCTATAATTAGATTCGCCTTTCTGGCACTTTGCCCGTCTATTCCCATTGCCCTGTAGCGGTGGCGAATGGGTTAATATGGGGTTAAAGCCACCTTGCTATTGAAAGGTGACCTTAAGCCAGGTTAATAATTGAGAGCTGTCAATTAGACAACTATCAATTATTAATCCTATTGCATGAAATAAAAATAAAACACACACACTTTAATTAAAAATCATTTTAATGAAATAAGACACATGTTTTTGACCATCTTTTATTTTACTGCAAAAACCATTTCCTGTAATAAAATAAAATAAAAAAGCAAAATTATTCTTACCTATCCCATGCACAGTCAGGTCCCACGGTGTAATCCTTCAGAAAGGGTTAATGTTTACTGCAGGGACCGCAGCTAATGCTGCAGCCTCACAGTAAACCCCAAATGAATGAGTTCCTCTCCTGCCTGACAGGAGAGTAAAGGCTGGGTGTCACATAACGATACACCAGCGATCCCGACAACGATATGCACTTGTCAGGATCGCTGGTGTATCGCTACATGATCGCTGCTGAGCTGCCAAACAGGCAGCTCAGGCAGCGATCTGGGACAGCGACACTGCGGGTAACATCGCTTAAGGGCCCGTCTCACATAGCGATATCGCTACCGAGATCGCTGCTGAGTCACTAGTTTTGTGACGCAGCAGCGAGCTCACCAGCGATATCGCTGTGTGTGACATTCAGCGACGATCAGCCCCCTGCCGGGTATCGCTGATCGTCGCAGAAATGTCAGGACCTTTTTTTGATCGCTGGTTTCCCTCTGACAGGCACGCATCGCTGCGTGTGACAGGCGGGAGACCAGCGATCCGCTGGTAACCAAGGTACACAGCGGGTTTCCAGGCACCGCGCAGCGCTTGGAAACCCGCTGTGTACCTTGGATACCAGCTCCCTGCATCAGGGCGCTGGTATCCAAGGTACACAGCGGGTTTCTAGGCACAGCCCCGCGCCTGGAAACCCGCTGTGTACCTTGGTTACCAGCGGATCGCTGGTCTCCCGCCTGTCACACGCAGCGATGTGTGCCTGTCAGCGGGAAACCAGCGATCAAAGGTCCTGACATTTCAGCGACGATCAGCGATACCCGGCAGGGGGGCTGATCGTCGCTGAATGTCACACACAGCGATATCGCTGGTGAGCTTGCTGCTGCGTCACAAAACTAGTGACTCAGCAGCGATCTCGGTAGCGATATCGCTATGTGAGACGGGCCCTTAAGTGGAAAGCTTAATTGATTGCTTTCCACTTTCACTTCAGGTCAGCCAGGGACACAATCAGTGACGTCAGAGGGAACTGATTAACAAAAATAGGGGTTCCCTTCGAAAAAAAAATGGCGTGGGGTCCCCCCTATTTTTGTTAACCAGCCAGATGAAGCAGACCGCTGAGGCCTAGATTTTCAGGCTGTTAAGGAGCCAAGATCCATGGACCTTGCCAGCCTGATAATACCAGGCCACAGCAGTCTGTATATCTTGGCTGATTAACAAAAATAGGGGATCCCCTCGAAAAAAATTGGCGTGGGGTCCCCCCTATTTTTGTTAACCAGCCAGATGAAGAAAACCGCTGAGGCCTGGATTTTCAGGCTGTTAAGGAGCCAAGATCCATGGACCTTGCCAGCCTGATAATACCAGGCCACAGCAGTCTGTATATCTTGGCTGATTAACAAAAATAGGGGATCCCCTCGAAAAAAATTGGCGTGGGGTCCCCCCTATTTTTGTTAACCAGCCAGATGAAGAAAACCGCTGAGGCCTGGATTTTCAGGCTGTTAAGGAGTCAAGATCCATGGACCTTGCCAGCCTGATAATACCAGGCCACAGCAGTCTGCATATCTTGGCTGATTAACAAAAATAGGGGATCCCCTCGAAAAAAATTGGCGTGGGGTCCCCCCTATTTTTGTTAACCAGCCAGATGAAGCAGACCGCTGAGGCCTGGATTTTCAGGCTGTTAAGGAGCCAAGATCCATGGACCTTGCCAGCCTGATAATACCAGGCCACAGCAGTCTGCATATCTTGGCTGATTAACAAAAATAGGGGATCCCCTCGAAAAAAATTGGCGTGGGGTCCCCCCTATTTTTGTTAACCAGCCAGATGAAGCAGACCGCTGAGGCCTGGTTTTTCAGGCTGGTAAGGATCCAATATCCATGGACCTTGCAAGCCTGATAATACCAGGCCACAGCAGTCTGCTTAGCTTGGCTGGTTAACAAAAATAGGGGATCCCCTCGAAAAAAAAACGGCGTGGGGATCCCCCTATTTTTGTTAACCAGCCAAGTAAAATGCAGACTGCTGCGGCCTGGTATTAAAAGACTGTCAAGGCCCATGGATTTTGGCCCTCAACAGCCTGATAATACCAGGCTACAGCAGCCCCACATTTGGCGCATCAAAAGATGTGCCAATTGTGGCACTTTACCCGGCTCTTCCCACTTGCCCTGTAGCGGTGGCAAGTGGGGTAATAAGGGGTTATTGTCACCGTTGATTGCACGGTGACAATAAGCCCGGTTAATAATGGAGAGGCGTCAATAAGACACCGATCCATTATTAATCCCAAAGTTATTAAATGTATAAAAAAAAGACACAGCAAGAAAAAAGTCTTTTAATGAAATAAAAGAGACAACACAGTTTTCATTTCTTTTATTACTCTCTCATTCCTGCGACGCCATCGATCTCCTGTAAAAAAAGAAAAAAAAACAAACCAACAGTATACCACCTGTCCGACGCAGTCCATAACGATAGTCCCACGACGATCCAGCTCTGCTACATCGCAATGACAGGCAGAGCCTGTCATTGCAACGCAGCACAGCTGATTACCTGCTTCCCCGGCGGTGACGTCATCGGACTGACTGCTTTACGGCCGCGATTACCCAGCAGTCACTGCAGTTATCGCGAGAAACTGCATGTGACCACCGGGGAAAGAAGATGGCGGCCATGAAGCAGTGCAGGACGTGACCGCCGGAGATCTTCTGCCGGGTAAGTGCCGCTGACTCCTGACAGACCCGACCGACGACACTGACAGTGACAGTGACAATCCCGATTCCGGTATCCGATAAGACGAAAATATCGGAACTCGGAATCGGAATTCCGATACAGCTAATATCGGCCGATACCCGATATTTGCAGTATCGGAATGCTCAACACTACTCCTGAGTATACAGATACCTCATATGTGGTCATAAACCACTGTCGCATTTGGAGAGTCCCTGTGTGGCTAAACATTGGGGCTCCCCCACAAGTGACCCCTTTTGGAAACTAGACCCCCCAAGGGACATATCTAGATGCATAGTGAGCACTTTAAACCCCCAGGTGCTTCACAAATTGATCCGTAAAAAAAGAAAGTACTTTTTTTTCACAAAAATTTTATTTTAGCCTCAGTTTTTTCATTTTCACATGGCAACAGGATAAAATGGATCCTAAAATTTGTTTAGCAATTTCTCCTGAGTACACCGATACCTCATATGTGGTCATAAACCACTGTTTGGGCGCACGGCAGGGCTCAGAAGGGAAGGAGCGCCATTTGACATTTTGAATGGAAAATATGCTGGAATATTTAGCGGTTGCCATGTCGCATTTGGAGAGTCCCTGTGTGCCTAAACATTGGAGCTCCCCCACAAGTGACCCCATTTTGGAAACTAGACCCCCAAGGAACTTATCTAGATGCATAGTGAGCACTTTGACACTTTGAACCCCCAGGTGCTTCACAAATTGATCCGTAAAAAAAAGAAAGTACTTTTTTTTCACAAAAAATTTCTTTAGCCTTAGTTTTTTCATTTTCACATGGGCAACAGGAAAAAATGGATCTGAAAAATTTATCCTGAGTACACAAATACCTCATATGTGGTCATAAACCACGGGCGCACAGTAGGGCCCAGAAGGGAAGGAGCGCCATTTGACTTTTTGAATGGAAAATTAGCTCCAATCGTTAGCGGACACCATGACGCGTTTGGAGAGCCCCTGTGTGCCTAAACAGTGAAAAAAAACCACATGTGACACCATTTTGGAAACTAGACCCCTGATGGAACTTATCTAGAGGTTTGTGAGCACTCTGAACCTCCAAGTGCTTCACAGAAGTTTATAATGCAGAGCAGTGAAAATAAAAAAATCATTTTTTTTCTTCAAAAATGATTTTTTAGCCCGCTATTTTTTATTTTCACAAGGGTAACAGGAGAAATTGGACCACAAAAGTTGTTGTGCAATTTGTCCTGAGTACACCAATACCCCATATGTGGGGGGGGAACCACTGTTTTGGCGAATGGGAGAGCTCAGAAGGGAAATAGCGCCATTTTGGAATGCAGACTTGATGGAATGTTCTGCGGGCGTCATGTTGCGTTTGCAGAGCCCCAGATGTGCCTAAACAGTAGAAACCCCACAAGTGACCCCATTTTGGAAACTAGACCCCCCAAGGAACTTATCTAGATGTGTAGTGAGCATTTTGAACCCCCAAGTGCTTCACAGAAGTTTATAAACGCATAGCAGTGAAAATAAAAAAATCATTTTTGTTCCTCAAAAATCATTTTTTTAGCCCGCTGTTTTTTATTTTCCCAAGGGTAACAGGATAAATTGGACCGCAAACGTTGTTGTCCAGTTTTTCCTGAGTACGCTGGTGCCCCATATGTGGGGGGGAACCACTGTTTGGGCGCACGGCAGGGCTCAGAAGGGAAGAAGCGCCATTTGACTTTTTTAATGGAAAATTAGCTCCAATGGTTAGCGGACACCATGTCGTTTTTGGAGAGCCTCTGTGTGCCTAAACTTTGGAGCTCCCCCACAAATGACCCCATTTTGGAAACTAGACCCCCCCAAGAAACTTATCTAGATGCACAGTGAGCACTTTGAACCCCCAGGTGCTTCACAGAAGTTTATAACGCAGAGTCGTTAAAATAAAAAATATTTTTTTTTCTCAAAAAATGATTTTTTTAGCCCCCTATTTTTTATTTTCACAATGGTTACAGGATAAATTGGACCCCAAAAGTTGTTGTCCAGTTTGTCCTGAGTACGCTAGTACCCCTTATGTGGGGGGGAACCACTGTTTGGGCACACGTCAGGGCTTGGAAGGGATGTAGTGACGCTTTGAAATGCAGACTTGATGGAATGGTCTGCGGGCATCTTGCTACGTTTGCAGAGCCCCTGATGTGCCTAAACAGTAGAAACCCCACACAAGTGACCCCATTTTGGAAACTAGACCCCCCAAGAAACTTATCCAGATGTATGGTGAGCACCTTGAACCCCCATGTGCTTCACAGAAGTTTATAATGCAGAGCTGTGAAAATAAAAAATCATTTTTTTCCTCAAAAACTGATTTTTTTAACCCGCAATTTTTTATTTTCACAAGGGTAACAGAGAAATTGGACCCCAAAAGTTGTTGTACAGTTTGTCCTGAGTACACGGGTACTCCATATGTGAGGGAAACCACTGTTTGGGCACACGTTGGGGCTCGGAAGGGAAGGAGTGACGTTTTGAAATGCCGACTTTGATGGAATGGTCTGCGGGCGTCATGTTACGTTTGCAGAGCCCCTGATGTGCCTAACCAGTAGAAACTCCCCACAAGTGACCCCATTTTGGAAACTAGACCGCGCAAGGAACATACCTAGATGTGTGGTGAGCACTTTGAACCCCCAAGAGCTACACAGAAGTTTATAACGCCCGGGCATGAAAATAAAAAAAATCATATTTTTTCCACAAACATGATCTTTTAGTCCTCAATTTTTTTTCCCAAGGGTAACAGGAGAAATTAGACCCCAAAAGTTGTTGTACAGTTTGTCCTGAGTACACGGGTACTCCATATGTGAGGGGAACCACTGTTTGGGCACACGTTGGGGCTCGGAAGGGAAGTAGTGACGTTTTGAAATGCCGACTTTGATGGAATGGTCTGCGGGCATCATGTTACGTTTGCAGAGCCCCTGATGTGCCTAACCAGTAGAAACTCCCCACAAGTGACCCCATTTTGGAAACTAGACCCCGCAAGGAACATACCTAGATGTGTGGTGAGCACTTTGAACCCCCAAGAGCTACACAGAAGTTTATAACGCCCGGGCATGAAAATAAAAAAATCATATTTTTTCCACAAACATGATCTTTTAGTCCTCAATTTTTTTTCCCAAGGGTAACAGGAGAAATTAGACCCCAAAAGTTGCTGTCTTGTTTGTCCTGAGTACGCTGGTACCCCATATTGGGGGGGGAATACTGTTTGGGCACACGTCGGGCTCGGAAGGGAAGTAGTGACGTTTTGAAATGCCGACTTTGATGGAATGGTCTGCGGGCGTCATGTTACGTTTGCAGAGCCCCTGATGTGCCTAAACAGTAGAAACTCCCCACAAGTGACCCCATTTTGGAAACTAGACCGCGCAAGGAACATACCTAGATGTGTGGTGAGCACTTTGAACCCCCAAGAGCTACACAGAAGTTTATAACGCCCGGGCATGAAAATAAAAAAATCATATTTTTTCCACAAACATGATCTTTTAGTCCTCAATTTTTTTTCCCAAGGGTAACAGGAGAAATTAGACCCCAAAAGTTGCTGTCTTGTTTGTCCTGAGTACGCTGGTACCCCATATGTGGGGGGGAATACTGTTTGGGCACACGTCGGGGCTCGGAAGGGAAGTAGTGACGTTTGTAATGCTGACTTGATGGAATGGTCTGCGGGCATCATGTTACGTTTGCAGAGCCCATGATGTGCCTAAACAGTAGAAACCCCCACAAGTGACCCTATTTTGGAAACTAGATCCCCCAAGGAACTCCTTTAGATGTGTGGTGAGCAGTTTGAATCTCCAAGTTCTTCACAGAAGTTTATTACGCAGAGCCGTGAAAATAAAAAAATCATTTTTTTTCCACAAACATGATCTTTTAGTCCCTAATTTTTTTCCCAAGGGTATCAGGAGAAATTAGACCCATAAAGTTGTTGTGCAATTTTTCCTGAGTAGGCTGATAGTGACGGTGGTGACCGATCACCACCATCAATCGGTGGCGGCAGCCGATAGCCGCCGTCACTCGTGTGGGTGGGGGTCGGATCTCGGTGTCCAGCCATGGCAGATGCTATTGCAGCATCGGTCATGGCTGGATTGTAATATTTCACCAAATTTCATTGGTGAAATATTACAAATCGCTCTGATTGGCTGTTTCACTTTTAACAGCCAATCAGAGTGATCGTAGCCACGGGGGGGTTAAGCCAACCCCCCTGTGGTGAAGCACAAAGAGTCCTGTGCCTGCGGGTCGTGTGACCTTTCAGTGACCCCGGCACCCGACCCGCAGGAACGTGATCCTTTCATGACACAGCATATGCGTCACAGGTCGGATTGGCACGGACTTTCATGACTCATACGCTGTGTCAAAGGTCGGGAAGGGGTTAATATATATATATATAAATATATATATACAGTATGTACAAATGCACATGATATATATTTCTATCAGAAACCTAGCATCTTTGTGTCGTATCACGAGTGCTGGATGAGGGCTGTATTCTTGCACAACGCTCACCCCATTCCCTTCTGCTCCTGGCTGTGTGACAGGGACAGAATGAATAACAGTATGTGTGGAGGAAATAGCTCCTTGCCAAGTCCAGCTTGATGCAGGCATTGCACAAGAAATTACTTCTTTTTTCAAAATAATAACAACCCAATATTTACTATACCGCTATAGATGTAGCAGAGCTGAACTATTAGTTGTGGGTTTTACAAAGGTCTATTAAAAGGAATCAGTGTATGAAAATTAGATTTGGCTTCGTTACTTTGCTTAAAGTATTACTATGCAAAATAAATAGTTTATAACGAAAAGTAGTATTGTGTGGTTATTTAATGCATACAATACTAACTATCACGTTGTAACTTGTAGTAGATTATGTCTCGTTAGTTTTCTGAAGCTGATAAAAAAAAGTAACTGCAAGAATAGAAACAGATTCTGTGAGATTCCTAACACTAATCGCAGGGACGCACCAGGTCTCTCCTCTTTGTAATGAATATTAATCTATTACTACTTAGTTTTTGGATGATACAAATTGTCTTATGGAGACAATCCCTTTTCATATGCACCATTATAAGATAAGGGTGTCACAATTGAGGGTTACCCACCTAACACCCCATTTTGTGTCAGAGAGGAGACCCTCCAACATAGAGCAGCCCTCACGCTAGCAGACTGGTCTTATATAAAGTGCAGGTAATTTCTCATGGCTCTGAATGAAGACCTAAACTATAGAGATCTGATAATTGTTTCACAGGCTTTTATTTAAATTCTTCATTAGACTATCCCTTTAAACCTTTAAGGAGCAGAAAATATAAAAAAAATCTATCAATTATCTATCTATCAATTATCTATCTATATAATCTATCTATCTATTATCTATCTATTTATCTATTATCGCTAACCTATCTATTATCATCTATCTATCTATCCAGCTATCTTCTATCCAGTCTATCTATCTATCTATCTATCTATACTATCTATCTAATCTATCTATCTATCTATCTATCCATATCTATCTATCTATCTATCTATCTATCTATCTATCTATCTATCTATCTATCTATCTATCTATTTATCTATCTATCTATCTATCACTATCTATCTATCTATCTATCTATCTATCTATCTATATCTATCTATCTATCTATCTATCTATCTATCTATCTATCTATCTATCTTTATCTATCTATCTATCTATCTATCCAGCTATCTATTATCTATCTATCTATTTATCTATCTATTATCTCTAACCTAAATCTATCTATCTATCTATCTATCTATCTACTATCTATCTATCTATTATCTATCTATCTATCTATCTATCTATCTATCTATTATCTATCATCTATCTATTTATTATCTATTATCTATCTATCTATTATCTCTCACCTATCTATCTATCTACATCTATCTATCTAAGGTTTGGTATTTGTCTTTGGGAGCCCGTTTGCACTCGGACTCTTTATCTGCTTTTTGTGCTGCTCTAATCTACTTTTTCTATCTATCTATCTATCTATCTATCTATCTATCTATCTATCTATCTATCTATCTATTATCATCTATCTATCTCATATCTATCTACTATCTATCTATCTATCTATCTATCTATTATCATCTATCTATCTCATATCTATCTATTATCTATCTATCTATTATCTATCATCTACTATCTATTATCATCTATCTATCTCATATCTATCTAGCTATCTATTATCTATCTATCTATCTATCTATCTATTATCTATCTATCTATCATATCTCTCTCATATCTATCATACTCATCTATCTATCTATCTATCTATCTACTATCTATTATCATCTATCTATCCATCTATCTATTATCATCTATCTATTATCTATCTATCTATCTATCTATCCATCTATCTATTATCTATCTATCTATCTATCTATCTATCTATCTATCTATCTAAGGTTTGGTATTTGCATTTGGGAGCCCTTTTGCACCCGGACCTTTTTTGTATGTATCTATCTATCTATCTATCTATCTATCTATCTATCTATCTATCTATCTATCTATCTATTATCTATCTATCTATCTATCTTTTATTTATCTAGTATCTATCTATCCCTCTATTATCTATCATCTATTATCTATCATTATCTATCTATCTATCTATCTATCTACATCTATCTCATATCTATCTATCTTTTATCTATCATCTATCTATCTATTATCTATCTATCTATATTATCTCTCACCTATATCTATCTATCTATCTATCTATCTATCTATCTATCTATCTATCTATCTAAGGTTTGGTATTTGTCTTTGGGAGCCCTTTGCACTCGGACTCTTTATCTGCTTTTTGTGCTGCTCTAATCTACTTTTTTGTATCTATCTATCTATCTATCTATATCTATCTATCTATCTATCTATCTATCTCACATCTATCTATATCTATCTATCTATCTATCTATCTATCTATTATCATCTATCTATCTATCTATCTATATCTATCTATTATCTATCTATCTATATCTATCTATCATCTATCTATCTATCTATCTATCTATCTATCTATCTATCTATCTATATCTATCATCTATCTTCTCTATCTATCTATTATCTATCTATCTATCTATCTATCTATCATCTATCTATCTATCATCTATCTATCTTATCTATCTATCTATCTATCTATCTATCTATCTATCTATCATCTATCTATTATCTATCTATCTACTATCTACTATCTTTATCTATCTATCTATCTATCTATCATTATCTATCTATATTACTTCATATCTATCTACTATCTATCATATCTATTATCTATATCTATCTATCTATCTTATCTATCATCTATCTTCATATCTATCTATTATCTATCTATCTATTATCTTCATCTATCTATCTATCATATCTTATCTTATCTCATATCTATCTATCTATTATCTATCTATCTATCTCATCTATTACTCTATATCTATCATCTACATCTATATCTATCTATCTTTTCCTATCTATCTATCTATCTATCTATCATCTATCTACTATCTATACTAATTATCTTACTATCTACTATCTATTATCTACTTTTTGTCTGCTCTATCTACTTTTTTCTATCTATCTATCTATCTATCTATCTATTACTATCTATCTATCTATCTAATCTATCTATCTATCTATCTATCTATCTATCTATCTATCTATTATCTCTATTATCTATCTCATATCTATCTATTATCTATCATCTATTATCATCTATCTATCTATCTACTATTATCTATCTCTATATCTATCTATCTATCTATCTATCTATCTATCTATTATCTATCATCTATCTATCTATCTATCTATTACTACTATCTATCTATTATCTCTATCTATCTATCATCTATCTATCTCACTATCTATTACTATCATCTATATCTATCTATTATCTATCATCTATCTATTATTATCTATCTATCTATTATCTTCCTATCATCTATCTATCTATCTATCTATCTATCTATCTATCTATCTATCTATCTAAGTTTGGTATTTGCTTTGGAGCCCTTTGCACTCGGACTCTTATCTTTTATCTATCTATCTATTTTATCTATCTATCTATCTATCTATCTATCTATCTATCTATCTATCTATCTATCTACTATCTATTATCTATCTATCTATCTATCTATCATTATCTATCTATCTATCTATCTTCTATCTATCTATCTATCTATCTATCATCATATCTATCTATCTATCTATCTATCTATTATCTATCTATCTATCTATTATCTCATCTATCTATCTACTATCTATCTATCTATCTATCTATCTATCTATCATTCTATCTACTCACTGATCTTTATCTATCTATCTATCTATCTATCTGATCATATCTATCTATCTATCTATCTATCTATCTATCTATCTATCTATCTATCTATCTATCTATTATCTATCTATCTATTATCTATCTAAAAAAAAAAAATCTTTATCCTAAGGTTTGGTATTTGTCTTTGGGAGCCCGTTTGCACTCGGACTCTTTATCTGCTTTTTGTGCTGCTCTAATCTACTTTTTTGTATCTATCTATCTATCTATCTATCTATCTATCTATCTATCTATCTATCTCACATCTATCTATTATCTATCTATCTATCTATCTATTATCATGTAATCTATCTATCTCATATCTATCTATTATCTATCTATCTATTATCTATCATCTATCTATCTATCTATCTATCTATCTATTATCTATCTATCTATCTATCTATTATCTATCATCTATCTTTCTCATTATCTATCTATTATCTATCTATCTATCTATCTATCTATCTATCTATCTATCTATCTATCTATCTATCTATCTATCTGTCCCATATCTATCTATCTATCTATTATCATCTATCTATCTCATATCTATCTAGCTATCTATATCTATCTATCTATTATCTATCTATTATCTATCTATCTATCTATCTATCTATCTATCTATCTATCTATCTATCTATCTATCTATCTATCTATTATCTATCTCTCTCATATCTATCTATTATCTATCTATCTATCTATCTATCTATTATCTATCTATTATCTATCATCTATCTATCTATCTATTATCTATCTATCTATCTATCTATCTATCTATCTATCTATCTATTATCTATCTACTTTCTATTATCTATCTATCTATCTATCTATCTATCTATCTATCTATCTATTATCTATCTATCTATCTATCTATCTACTTCTATCAATCTATCTATCTTTTATCTATTCTATCTATCTATCTATCTATCTATCATTCATCTATCTATCTATCTATCTATCTATCTATCTATCTATCTATCTTATCTATCTATCTATTATCTATCTATTATCATATCTATTTCTATCTATCTTATCTATCTATCTATCTATCTATCATCATTATTCTATCTATCTATTATCTATTCTATCTATCTATCATATCTAATCTATTCTATCTATCATCTATCTATCTATCTATCTATCTATCTATCTATCTATCTATCTATCTATCTATCTATCTATCTATCTATCTATCTATCTTATCTATCTATTTTATCTATCTATCTACTATCTATTATCTTATCTATCTATATCTATCTATTATCTATCTATTATTATCATCTATCCATCTAGTATCTATCTATGATTCTTTATGACTTGCTGTAGCAATGCCTATTACCAGCAGTCACTCTGATGACTTCTTGACAAGATTTCAGACACGATTACCCTGCAGGATGACATATCTGTTAGTTCTTTTTGTGACTTTTGTCACACAGCAGTTTTCCAGTGTAACGTGTGTGGCGGTAGTATGGGCCAATTATTTGTGCTTGCCTCTGGGCTGAACGTTGTCAGTCCTCCCTTGTTAAGAGTACAAGCACACAGGCAGATATCTACCCATTGAGACTAATGTTGATAAATCCCATTCTAGCCATCTGAAAGAAAATATGGTAAACTGTTCAGAATTTTAATAGAGCACAAAGTAAATAGCGATTTCAAAAAACAACATTTAGTAATCTGCTGCGTATAGAAGAGAATACAATCGCAATGTCTATTAGACACGAGCGTCTCCATATTAGAAGTCCTACAGTTAACTTTGACTACAGTCTTCTAGAATGAAGAAGATTGACATTGCATATTCTCACACTAATGTGATTACAAATATAGAAGTCAACCTGCTGGGTGCAAAAGCAACAAATATTATATATTTTTATCCTTTATCTGCAAATCCATCCCTTTCATCTGTAGCTCTTTGTTTTAGAAAACATTAATCTGCACAGATGGCGGAGCATGGTAATCTCTGATTTTCTGTTACTATGTTACCAGATACAGAATGGAATTTTTAATGAAATGGCAGTTTTAAAGGTTTTATAGAAAACAATGCCTCTTTTATTATTTTCTGCACTTTGGAGTTTTTTTTCTGTTCTAAACATATAGATTTTCTTTGCCATGTGACTTTGTGCTTTATAAAGGAGTTGTACAAAGCACATTGTTCTGGTAGCAGACAACTGTATTACAGTAATCACACACTACGGCACCGCATAATAGGCCCGCTACAGCGTTCATTTTAGACCGGACTAATATGCGCCTATAAGAGATACGACTGCCGACTTGTCATCCCACGCTAAGAATTGTCTTGTGCCTTCTTTAGCTGCATTGTAAAATCTACTTGATTTAATAGGTACTGTTGTATAAAAAATAGAAAAAGTGTCAATTTTGCTCCCCACTCCTGTGATAGAATTAAATACCCCGGTAGACAGTTTGCCGTCTGGGTGTGGTAGAGGGGGTAAGCACTGGTCAAATAGCCCTCAATGGTCCAAAAGGAAAGTAGATACAACTTAGCCTTTAATCATACAGGATTAAAAAAAGTGGCAGAATGTATTCATATTAAAAAATCCATGATTAAGTGTTTTTCGACCCGAAACGCGTGAGCACTATGGTTTTTTTTTTATATGTGCACATTCTGCCATTTTTTTTATCCTATATGATTAAAGACTAAGTTTTAACCACTTTCCTTTGGGAGAACACCCCTTTTTTGCTTTATCGGGCATGGGCATACTAGAGGATCAACTGTATGGAGAAGTCTCGAGTATGTTAAAATGGATTCCCACATGTACATTTTTACACCAAGGATAGAAAAATATTTAGAGTTGAGAGTCCTCAGTGGTTGATACCTTTTAATGGCTAACTGAAAAGATGGTAACAAATTGCAAGCTTTCGAGACTACTCAGGTCTCTTCATCAGGCATAGACTAATACAACATCTGAAGAATCACATATTTATACACAAAATAGCACAGAAAAAATGCAATAGGTAGGACAAGTGACGTGAAGCAGAATAGTCATTATGGCAGAAGGATGAGCATAAATATTGGAACAGTTCATAGATAAGGAGTGTGAAAGTTTTATTACCCTCTGATTGGGGTCTGGTAATGTTTTGTGATGTTTTCACAGGGTATTTGGAGTAAATTCCTTAATTGATGTAGTAGGCCATAAATCCATGTGATAGGTTCATTCCAGCATTAAGAGTGTCAAAGGTCACCATCAATTTGTATTCGTAAATTCTTCTTTGTCTCAGAGATGTGAAATTGCCTCTGAGTACAAGTATTTTCATATCTAGCAAGCTATGATCAGGGGAGCAAAAATGTTTTGCCACAGGTAGATCCATTCTTTTTTCTCTTATTGTGTGGCGATGAGAATTCATCCTTGTTCTCAGTTTTTGCCCGGTCTCCCCCACATACAGACCCCCAGTTGGACATTTAGTACATATAATTAGGTACACCACATTAGATGTGATGCAGCTGAAAGTACCTGGTATCTTGTAGTCCCGATGGGAGTTGGGGATCTTTATCTTGTCCGTGGTCATTATAAATGGACAAGTTTTGCATTTCTTCTGGTTGCAAGGAGAGGTTCCTGCCGCTGTTGGGGAGGACAGGGAACTTCTGACAATGATGCTTCTTAGATTTGGGGGCTGCCTAAAACACAGTAGAGGGGGATCTGGAAATATGGATTGTAATCGGGCATCTTTTTGTAGTAAAGGTTGTAGTTTCCGTGCAGCTCCCCTTAGCACCTCCAGATTTGGATTGTAGGTGACACTAGAGGCACCCGGTTATTTTCTTCTTTAGCTTTGTAATGTAGCAGGTGATTCCTTGATATTCTGGTGGCTCTTGTAATTTGGTTTTCTTGGATGGTAGCCCTGGTTCAAAAAAGTCTTTCTGAGGCGACCAAGGTGTTCATCTCTATCCATGGGGTTGGAACATATACGGTTGTATCTGATGGCTTGGCTGTAGACAATAGAGTTTTTTATGTGTTTTGGATGGAAACTGTCCCATTTAAGATATGTTGGACGGTCGATTGGCTTCTGATACAGGGATGTCTCTATTTCATTGTTCTTTAGCTTAATGGTGGTGTCTAAAAAGTTAATTTCAGTACTGGAGTAGTTAAGTGTTAAGTTGATGGTGGGATGAAATTGATTGAACTGTTCATGGAACGTCTTTAGCTGTTGTTCAGACTCCGTCCAGATGATTAAAATGTCATCAATGTAGCGGTAGTAGGCCCGAGGCCTGATGGGGCATGAGGACAAAAATTTGCTTTCAACCTTGGCCATGAAAAGATTTGCATACTGTGGAGCCATTTTACTTCCCATAGCTGTGTCAGTCTCCTGAAGATAGATCTTGTTGTCAAATTCGAAGTAATTGTGGGTGAGGATGAATTTTGTGAGTTTCACCACAGAATTAGCATCATTCCCGGTGTTTCCCATGAAGACTTTGCAGGCATTTAATCATCCTGGTGTGGGATATTAGAGTACAAAGATTCCACATCCAAAGTATGGAAGTGTGAGGAGACAGTATGAGGAGTGTGGATAGGGAAATGTGTGAAGAAATAGTATGGGAAGTGTGGGTGGGAATATGTAAAGAGACAGTATGGGGAGGGAGGGGGGATATGTGTGAAGAGACAGTATGGAGAGGGGGGAAATGTGTGAGCAGTAGAGAGGAGTGGATCATTTTAAACCTGGTCCAAAGTCAGTGCTCTCTGGCCATGGACAGGAACTGTGTGAATTTCATGAGCTTTGTAATGTAGCAGGTGATTCCTTGATATTCTGGTGGCTCTTGTAATTTGGTTTTCAATTGTTCTTGGATGGTAGCCCTGATTTAAAAAGGTCTTTCTAAGGCGACCAAGGTGTTCATCTCTATCCATGGGGTTGGAACATATACGGTTGTATCTGATGGCTTGGCTGTAGACAATAGAGTTTATGTGTTTTGGATGGAAACTGTCCCATTTAAGGTATGTTGGACGGTCGATTGGCTTCTGATACAGGGATGTCTCTATTTCATTGTTCTTTAGCTTAATGATGGTGTCCAAAAAGTTAATTTCAGTGCTGGAGTAGTTGAGTGTTAAGTTGATGGTGGGATGAAATTGATTGAACTGTTCATGGAACGTCTTTAGCTGTTGCTCAGACTCCGTCCAGATGATTAAGATATCATCAATGTAGCGGTAGTAGGCCCGAGGCCTGATGGGACATGAGGACAGAAAGTCGCTTTCAAGCTTGGCCATGAAAAGATTTGCATACTGAGGAGCCATTTTACTTCCCATAGCTGTGCCAGTCTCCTGTAAATAGATCTTGTTGTCAAATTCAAAGTAATTGTGGGTGAGGATGAATTTTGTGAGTTTCACCACAGAATCAGCATCATTCCCGGTGTTTTTCATGAAGTCTTTGCAGGCATTTAATCCATCCTGGTGTGGGATATTAGAGTACAAGGATTCCACATCCATGGTGGCCAGGATGGTTCCTTCTGGTAGAGGACCTATTGCTGCTAGTTTATTCAGTAGGTCAGTTGTGTCCTGAATGTAGCTGGGTGTATCCTTTACCAGGGGTTTAAGAATGCCCTCTACCCATCCAGATACCTGCTCAGTAAGGGTGTCCACACATGAAATAATCGGCCTCCCTGGATTTCCGGCTTTGTGGATTTTGGGAAGCATGTAGAACTTCCCTGTTCTTGGACTCTCTGGTATCAGGTCATCGGCTCTTATGGATTTGTCAGACAGACAAGATACCAACTTGCTTAGTTCCTTGTAATAGTCCTGTGTAGGGTCCGACTCCAGTTTTCTGTAGTAGCGTGTGTCCGTAAGTTGTCTGTTTGCTTCCTTCATATAGTCTGATGTGTTCATCATGACTATTGCACCTCCCTTGTCAGCAGGTTTAATGATGATTTCTTTGTTGGTTTTCAGAGACTGTATAGCCTTTCTCTCCTGGGCACTGATGTTGGATGCTTGTCTCCTGTTGGTGTCTATGATGGTGGATTTTATCAAATATCTGAATGAGTCTATATATTTATCCAAATGAGGGTTACGTCCAGGTGGAGGTGTCCAGTCTGACCTCTTCTTGGTTGTTGGGATACCTTTTCCTTCAGTCCGAGTGTTTTCTGAATCTTCTGTATCATTGAAGTATTCCCTCAGGCGCAGTCTCCTGAAAAAATGTTCCATATCACTGCAGAGTTCAGTTTTATCCAGGGCCTTAGTGGGACAAAATGAGAGTCCTGCATTTTACAAAAGCACTGGTAGTTTTGCTTTACCCCTTGATGTCACAACTTGTTTGCACCTTGAGGACATACAGGTGTTTTTATTTATTTTTCATTACTGTGTTTCTAGAGCCTATGCTATTTAAGTTTTAGGTCAATATAGCCTTATGAGGGTTTACTTTTGTAGGATGAGTTGTATTATTAAAAACGGATCTGTCAGCAAGTTGCTGCTATGTAATCTGAGGACAGCATGATAAATCAGGTGAGAAACTGAATTTAAGGATGTGTGACTTTTTTGTCTTTGTGCTGTTATTTACTTGCAATGAAGATTTTATTACTAGGAGATAATCTCTGCTAGACTACAGCTGCAGGCTTCCTCCTGTGATAATCAGCTCACTGTCAATAGACAATGTACATAGAGAGGCAGGTGTGGGCGGGGTTAGCTTGCTGAGCTCTGCTTCATGTTGGACAAAGTAAAGTAAGTTATACATCGCTGGAATCAGGATCTCGTGTCCTATATTGTGCTGCTCTCAAATTAAATAGCAAAAACCTGCTGATAATTCCCTTTAATATCACCATTTTGAGGCTTCTTGTTTTTTCACCCCCCCGAATTCTGTAATTTTTCTCTTCTTTGTGTTTTTTATGGCATTCACCTTCCTGTTTATTCTACAGGTTTTTTTTATATTTTGTTACTTTTGGGCTATGTTGACACGTTGCGTTTTTCCTGCGTTTCTTTCTGTAGACAAAACCTGCTCTCTTTGCAATAAAGAAGCTGCGTACAAAAAGTAGGTTTGGTGCATTTTTGCTGCATTTTTGCTGAAAGATTACGTGACATTTGTCTACATGTTTAATAAAGTTAGTTTTGTTCACCAAAAACGCATCAAAAATGCAGCAAAAATGCAGAACTGCGTTTCTTCCAGAGTTTTGTCTCTTTTCATTGCTTTCTATGGTGACCAAATGCTGCAAAAACGCTGAAAGAAGTGACACGCTGCAGATTTAAAAAAGCAGCAGTTTTCCAATTCAGTCAGGAATAAAAAAGCAAGCGTGTGCATGAGGTTTCTGAAATCTCATAACATTGTTGGCATTGTAAAACACAGCCTTTAATGTGCATAAAAAAGCAGCAAAAAAACGCAACGTGTAATCATAGCTTTGCACAATAAAAACACTTCAAAAATGTAAGAATTAAAAAGTTCTAATATTCTGAGAATCTTGTGTTTCTCCTTCGACAGAGTAAAAGGAACTTGTCAGGCATGAGAAGCATTTTGACCGGCAGATCCGGGGTTGATCTGCAGGTTATTAACGTTATGAAGGTGCCCACCCTCAGGACTTAAAGTGCTGCACCCGGGAGACAATTACCTTTAAGTCTTGCGGCCGCTGCCTTTCAGTTATCCAGGCGTTCCTGGATGCACCTTCATAACGCTATTATCCTGAAGATTAACCATTTATAGGCAGCTTAATAGTGTTATTGAACCCGACAGGTTTAACATTTTTCATTGGTACCATTTTATTTTTTAATCCACTTTTTGAGAGGAGAATGAAAAAAATAACAACCATGGGTCACATAGGATTAATAATATCATATTTTTATAGGTGGTGTCATTACGGATGAGGCAATACCAGATAACTGTGTTTTTTAAATTGTTTTATTTTATATCCAACAAAGGATTTTATTCTTGCAGTGTTTTTATTTCAAAACTTACTGTGGGGTTAGCAATGGAGGCGTCTTATAGACACCTCTCCATTACTAACCCTGGGTTTGAGGTCTGCTAACAATATAAAGCTGACATCTACCCCAACTCTATTAACTTAGTTGCCACCCCCACAGGGCAAGTGGGAAGAGCAAGGCTAAGGGTGAGATTTTTTTATTTATTAACAAGAACAGTAAGGTCACCTGAGTTCTTAGCAGCTGTTTCTCTTAGTTTGCAAGTACGGTGCCGGACTGATGAGTGCCTGCGAGTCCAGCAATCGGCACTCCATCTGGCACTGGAGCTACCATGAGACCCGGTGGCTTGAACTCAAGTAACCTTCAGGTAACCAGAGTTCACAGCCACCAGGTCCCCCAGCAGCTGCGAGACCCGGAAACCTCATGGGAAACTTTGAGGGACATTTTAAGGTTAATGAAGTTTCCAGTTGCTGCAACACCTGGAGGCTGTGAACTAAAGTTACCTTGGGTGTGTATTTTACTGTACTCGTTAATAAGTAAAAACAATGAAAGAAATGGCTACCAAATCATCCAGATCTTTGTGGGACAGAGATGGATTATAGTCAGACAGATGAAGAATATGGTTGCTTATTACTTATTGTCTTTTACAGGTGACATGGACATTGGAGGGTTATCTACTCTTTAGACAGGTGAGGATTATGGTGTTTTATTATTTTTTACCTTTTATAGGGGACATGGGTTTCAGTGGATTAGGGGTAAAGGTGAGTATAACTTCGCTTTTTTATTTTTATTTCAAATAAAGGTGTCAGTGTATTTTTTTAATAAAGGATTTTATTCTGGCTGTGTTTTTTACAATTTAACTCTGGAGTTAGTAATGTGGGTATCTTATAGATGCCTCTCCATTTCTAACCCCCGAGCTTTGTATCAGCGGCCATGAAACAACTGACATCAACCCCAAACCTATTACCCCACTTGCCACTGCTCCAGAGCAATTGGGAAGAACAGGGAAAAAAGACAGAATCTAATTGATGCACCTTTTCTGGTGCAACTGTGGGCTGCTATTTGTAGGCTGGGGGGCAATTTACATGGCCCCTTACCAGTCTGAGAATACCATTTACTTAATTAATAAAAAAACAGCATGGGACCCCTCTATTCTTGATAACCAACTAGCCGTGATAAAGCTGACAGCTGAGTGTTGCAGCCGCAGCTGTCAGTTTCGCCTATGCTGGCTATCAAAAATAGAAGAGAATCCACATCATTTTTACTTTTTTAAATTATTTATAGCACTATTGCTGGCTGATGAATACTCTCATCAGCCTAGCCATCTCTCGCTGTTATCAAAAACAGCAGGCGTACGCTGATAAGAGTAGTACTCTCTCATCAACCGGCGACTGTGACCGGCGGTAACCTTTGTCATCTGTATGACAGCGTGAGAACTGAAGTACTCTGCTAGTTGTAATGATCTATCCGCCGATCAGTCTGTGAGGCCATGTGAGGCTTCGGTGTGAAAGCATGAGGAGCCAGACAGAGTTTGCGCCCAGGCACCCTACAGAAGCAAGACCAAAAGGGTGACAGCCCTTTGAGAAAAGAGAAAGGTTGGTGAGTGAAAATCTGAGAGACCCAGCAGAGTACATCATTGTGAGACTTGCAGGCTACTGCCGTAGAGCATGTAATGTGCAGCGAGAACTGACAGCAAAGTGGAGGAAGTGGACAAATTGTCATTTCCTGTAAAATGTTACAAGACTGTGCCTTCTGCTGGAATAGGCAACTTGTTTTGAACATAGAGTGACTGCAGACTTTCATCTCAAACCCTTTAACTATAAAATGAAGCCCTGAAGCATGCCAATCCTAACAGCGTGTAATATACTCACTGTCAGGATTCAGCTCTGCTTGTTGGTTCCAGTAATCATCACATGGCCAATTCACTCAAGCGATTTTCATACTTACAGTAATGTGACAATGTGCTTCTCCTCCTTCTTCTCTCAGTTCTTCAGAGAATTAGGGAAAGCAGCTCGTCGGTATGCGACTAAGTGTGCAAATCACATATATGCTTGGGAGGGGGAGGGAGGGCGCCAATCTTAATTCTTGCCCAGGTGCCAGAAAACCTAGATACACCTCTGCTCCCCCATCGATATGTTTATAATATCAGAAAAACCCCATAAAGCTATGCCTATTGGATCAGCCACACCATGCCATGAAAGAGATCAGAAAGAAATAAATCCAACAGTGCAGGATTTGCCAGCTAACAAACACTACATATACAATAATTATTCATTTAATTTTTATTTGCTAAGCTAACACATTTTGATAATCCATGATGCTTGCATGGTACACCGGTATTTAATCGTTGCACTTTTCTAAAACCTTAGTCTTTTAAATTTTAAATGAATTGTATGAAAGATTTGGATACATCAGAAACAGATACAACTCCTGTTTAAATGGGCACAATTTCTATAATCAATATGATCAATATGGATTGGGAAAGAGTAGTTCTGAAGGTCTACACATGTCCGTAGATTACACTAACCGTTCACCGCTTAATCCTCACCAATGATTAGTCGCTCCTCTTTTGTAATATTCCTCTTACCTTACACTTAGGAAATATTCACCTGAAGAAGTGAAGGTCTATTCACTATCAACTAATTACAAATCCCCTGCCTTTCCTCACACAGCCATGGTGGTCACAATTCTGGTTGTCTGCAGTAACCACTGTAGCCACTGGGGGGAGCAGCGGAGCTTACTGTAAATATGAATTTATTTATTCACTTCAGTGGGGGTTTATAAACCTTTCTTAGAAAGTTTCATATAATAGTAAACTGGGGGCTGCAATCATTTCCATGGGGGAGCAGGGGATTTGGGTCTACATCATAAAAATGAATCTTCAACCCCTATCACAACAGAACATGAAATAAAATATTACAGAATTTTGCAACTGAAAATCAAATAAGGATCAATGTTGGGTTTAAGTTTCAATTTTTGATAAAATACATTGAACCATTATTTAGACAATGTGTAAAGAGCTTTGTACAACATTCAAAATATTATCTGTATTTCTATACAAATTGGCACTGAAAAACAAGTTTTTACCTTCCGTCCACCCGTGTTTATACGTAGCGATGTTAAAAATGGATCAAATATCATATGGCTGGTTTCTATGTTGATAGGTGACTGCCTCTTACCAACTGCACACAGATTCCAGGCTGAATTTACCAATCCCCAAAAAGAAGGCACTGTAACAAGAAAAAAATATGAATTACATCAGCATTTCTTCATTCTGTGAACAATAAAAAATTGATTCTATATCTAGATTATGTAATATAACTCAGCTTTAAGGGGAGGTCCCAAGCTCACATTTATTTTAATCGTAAAGGCCATCTACACAAGTGGTCAAAATTGTTTGTATCCCTTTTTTAATGACAGAAAAACCCACAATGGTGACAGAAATAACTTGAATCTGAAATAAGTAATAATAAATCAAAAATCTATGAAAATGAACAAATGAAAGTCAGACATTGCTTTTCAACCATGCTTCCACAGAATTAAAAAAAAAAATAAAACTCATGAAATAGGCCTGGACAGAAATGATGCTACCCCTGAAATAATGTGACAAAAGGGACATGTTAAATCAAGGTGTGTCCACTAATTAGCATCACAGTTGTCTACAATCTTGGAATCAGTGAATGGACCTGTATAGAGGGCTACAGATACTCACTGTGCTGTTTGGTGACATGGTGTATATCACACTCAACATGGATCAGAGAGAGAACAGCTCTAAGGGGTGAATTCAAGGGTAACATCCTGGTCCTCTCCTGTTTAGTTTGCTTGTATGTGATGTAGCAGATGGTTTGATAACATTTATTTGTAAGTCAATTATGATTATGACTCTTTTGGAACAAAGATGTTTAATTACTAGGGGTTTCGGTAATTTTAATGACAAATAGCTAAGGGTGTCCTATTCTTGCCATCAAAAACTCTGACAGATCCATTTCTAATCAAAAGCAGCTTTTGGCAATTGCCGATATTAGATTTCCTTGTTTCTAAGTAAACATCGTATAGTTTGAAATTTATTCCTAATTGTTTTTACGTTTTCCTCTTGTACTAAACAGGAGCCAACATGGTTTCATTCATTCTGTCCCAGTGGTGGACTCATATGTGCTCGACACTGGTTTGTGGGTCAGTATATACATCAGAGGACTGCTTTCATCTTGCATGTTCAGTGGTCACTCAGGGCTTATTGTCCGAACCTTATGCAAAACGGGTTTTGGGCGTATGCTCCGATAGGGCCATTTACTATAAGGGTGCAGACGGAGTCACCGTGATCTCTGTTGTTCATCATTTTCTGGAGTACATGTCTACTGGAGGTGGACACTCACACGTAGTAGTTTGGACGTAAGCCCCAACGGGAACGCTAAACATGTGAAAGAACCCTAATTCTCTACTGCCACTAAACAATGTTTCTAGTGACTAAATACAAGCAGATATTTTATCAGCCGTGAGGAACTGATACACAAAATGTACTAGAAAGTTGCATTATTTTTATAGTAGAAACAATAACCTTCATTTGCTTAATGTGTAACCCTCCTTTAATGTTTCCAATTGTAACGTAATACAGTACACAAGAAAAAAAAATGCTAGGAACTCATTTGAATGAGGATGACCTAAAATTGGAATGTGGTCATATATTTGATCAAAGGCTACTAAGAAGTAAATTTCATTTCATATCTAATTTCCACGTTCATTTTCCTACCTCTTGCTTAGCAGCATTAGCCCACTCTTGGATGCGCCGACCACTCTGTTCTTCCTTTGAAGTGTAGCTAATCAGGTTGGATAATCCCATTTTAGGAGAACTTTTTTTTTGGCTACAATGTGATAAATTATTAGCAAAATATCTCATGGTCGGACAGATTGGGGTCAAAGCATACTTGGAAAGTGATCATCACGTCATTTTAAATTACACAAAATTGACATTTTAAAAATGTGTATGATCAGACAAGTCAAATTTTCTGTAGTCATTACTATTAAAATGACCTTCATCCAATGGACATTATGGTGGGTAACCACTATAATAACAGTATTATGCTACATCAAAGTGCTATGAAATGCTCATACTTGCACCACAGTATTTTGTTATTTAATTAATACTGGTGTATCTTGGTTCCACAGTCCTCTATAAGTAAGGCTAGGTTCACATTACGTTTTACCAGCCCGTTCAACATATAGCGTTGACGGGCTGGTAACGGTATAGCATAACGCGATCGAGTTATGCTATACCCGCTAGCGCAGAGGAATCAGCAGATGATTCATCTGTGCTAGCGGTGACGGAGCCCAGACGCTGCAGCCCGCGTCCGAGGCTCCATCACTGAATGACGGCACATCGCAAATGCTTGCCGCTTTATGGCATGCGTCGCGATGCGCCCGACAATGGGGGTCAATGGCAGCGTTAACGGACTGCGTTACACCGTGTTTATTCCGCGGTGTAACGCAGTCCATCTAACGGACTGCCCTAGCGCAATATGAACCCAGCCTAAAGCCGAGAAAACATATTGGGTAGATTCTTCAGATTTCTATAGGTCCAATCTGAAGTGGACCTATAGAAGGATAGATTGTTCCTGTCCAGTCCGAGGCCCAACCCTCAGTATTAGTTCTGTAAGGGACCACCGACCAAGTGTGATTTATTGAACTAATGCCCCACTAATGTTACAGAGGGACCTTTGGGTCTCTTCAGGCACTAGGGTGTGGGTTCAACTACCACCTCCTCAGCTTCACCTATGTTCATACATGAGTAGTAACAGACTTTTCTGACAAACGCCAAATGTTCCATTGAAAAATTAATAATTTTTTAATTGGAAACGGGTGAATTAATGAGTATTATAGATCAAAAAATGGTTGACTTTTATTCTATAGCTTTGACCACACTTGGAGCACGGACATCACAAGCATTTATCACTTTCTGTACAAGGAGTAGATGTTCCTTTCCTGATTTTAGCTACAACAGCGCAGAATAAAGTCAGTTACTTCACCTCTATTTCTCATCTAATCTTGTACTGCAAGGAATTTTTCACTCTGTCTGGCAGCTGTTCATTTCAGCTCTCACTTTTTCCTCATTGGCATTCACTCTCAGAGTGATCTGTCTTAGCAGAACAATTGGCGACACATTAATTTAAGAATTTTCAACTCTCTTGCTCATTCTAATAGATTCAATTCCGACTATCCTGATTGAGCTATTATTAAAGAAGCCATGGAGTGGAACTTCTAAACTTCCAAACTCTAAATTATTTAAATAAATTTAAAGTGATAGTAGCTGAGAATTGTTTCTTGATTCCCCAAACCCCTATTCCCATTTACTTCCATTTACCATATATTTTCCTTAAAGTGACACTCCAAGCAAACTTTCATAGTTTGTGAAAAGAATGCACCAGTATCCATACCAGGGCTGATATATTTCACTCTGGTTCCTCAAGTGTAAGTTTCCCAGTTTTGTACATAAAAAGGAATCTGTTACCTGATTCATGCTGCCAAACCACGTGCAGCTTGAATCAGAAACTGGCTGTGTTATTGCAGCTCTGCATGTTATTCTCTGAAACGCTGTAGCGAAGAGACTAGGGATGAGTGGACCCATAGAAGTTGAGGTTCTGGTACCCAACCCAAACTTGAGTCCAAAGTTCAGTTCAGGTACCAGAAATGTACCCGAACCCCACTGAAAACAATGAGAACCCGAACTTTGGAGCAGGAAAATATTATTTTTCTCTCCTGCAGGACTTCCCCCGGAACATTCCGAACATCAAAACTGACTTTCGGGAGAAGTCCATGTTCGGAGTTTAGCATCGGACACTAACTGTCCGGTACGAACCCCGAACTTTTAAGTTTGGGTTGGCTAATCTCTAGTAGAGAGAGACATGTCAGCTGTCAGTGTGGGAAAGTGGTGAGAAGATTCTGTGAGGGACTGATTGAATGAAGTAGTCATTCAAGATACAGTCTCCTTTTTAAATGATGTTTTCATGTTTCAGACATGCACAGCTGCAATAATACAGTAAGTGTCTGATTCCTGCTGTCTGGGGTTCGGGCAGCATGAATCAGATGACGGGTTCCCTTTAATGGTCCCTCACTCCTAAATAAACAAATTAGCCATCATATCATTCAATTAATAATTTATTCTGCTTGAAATAAAACATAATTTCACCTGATCGTGAATTACAGCCTCCCATGCTAGAGGTTGTGAGTTTGAATCCTGGAGAAGACCATTTTTCAAATGATGAAAATATCTAATTAGCTAAGTATGAAGGCACCTACTGAGAATAAAAGATGCTGGAATCCCTCCCCACCAGCATTCTGATATGGTGGACAATCTGCACGGTAAAAACAGAAGGATTGCAATTGAGATACATTCACTTCGACTAAACCCTCTGCCCAAATGGATCCCTGCGCAACTAGTTCAGCCAAACATTTTGTACATCCACCAATTGTTTAGTATGGACTGTTGGGCCAAATTGTTTTAGTGTAAAAGCCTCTTTAAACAGCTGATCAGAAAGGGGTGTCTATATTAAAGAACCTGAAAAACGCTTGTGAAAATTGCCCTGCATTCCCTCCTTGTTCTGAGTCTGAACAATAGCAAATCCGGCTCTGGAATATATTATGTATTGAAAGAAGTCAAGTAAAATATAGGCTATGTATTGAAAAAAAATGGACCCCAATATTTTTTAGATTAACTTCATTTTTATATTGACTTTTTAATATTGAACACAGTAAAGTCTCAGAGCACGTATATTCATGGGGTAAAAAGAAATGATTTTCAATCACATTTGTGAATTCAGCATTTCTTAGACCCTACTACAAAGGATACATATCTCCTATACAATGTCTGTTCTCGAGAAGCAATAAAAAGTTGAACATTATCCAGAAACTAATACAGTCTAATATCTGCATACTCTAGTTCTTGGCTTTGATCTCAAAAAACTTTTACATTAATCTTAAATGAGTTTGGCTGTAAACTCGAACTGTGCAAAGTATTGGGGCGCTAACAAGAAAGGACAGAACAGAGGAAGAATACGAGTAATGGACAGGAATTACAGTACCAAAGTACTTGAGATAAGTTCTCCTCAAAGTTGGCTGTTGGTCAGGTCCATGTGGGGAATAGAAGTGATTATAAGCAGACCAGTCCTTTCTTTAGCTTCAGCAATCTCTGGTTTAGTTACATTATTGACTCATTTTGGACACAGGTAAATGTAAAAAGCATTATTTTAATTGTGCAATAGACTTATACCACAGATGGAAAGGCAAAGGCATCACCTTGACCTGTCTTGTTAAGGCCCTAGAAGAAAATATTGGACAAATCCTATTTAGATAATCTGTGTTTTGGATAATGTTGGACTATTATTCCTATTGTTTCACCGCTCTAGCCAGATGAGGCTAAAAGAGCTATCATTGGTGAGATTTTTTTCAGAACTTTTTCTGCTATTACGTTCATTTCTTAAAATCCTGGACAATGGCAATCACACCCACATGTGACTGATACTTTGCAATTAAACTTATCTGGAGAGATTTGAAGACAATCTGTCAAATATTTTTCACATGGAATTGTGAACTCTCTAAAGGTCATATTAGAAGTTAATAGAAAGCCAAGAATGTGACCGTAGCCTGGCAGAGTCATGATTTCATAAGGTACAAGGACTCCATATGTGACTTATATCCCCAGCACATGCTGAGTATTAGGGAACAATTTATAGGATCGAGAATCAAGTCAAGATCATCGTACTATCTTATATAGGTTGTCAAACCAATAGATAAAAGAAGCCAGTCATACAGTATCTGGCACTGAAGATACTTTATCAACAATACAAAGAAAAGAAAAGCAGTAATGTAAAGCTCTGAAAGGCATGCAAGTCCGTATAATTAAATATACATGAATAAAGGATTGTATATGAAAGGACATCATAAAGAATTATTTAGACATCATTAAACATAGATGAGTAATGCTGCCTTTGGAGGAATAGAGGATAGGATAAACAGCCACAGATCAGTAGGAAACAAGAGTGCATATCTATATCTTCAGTAAAAATCTATCTATCTATCTATTATTATCTATCTATCTATCTATCTATCAATCAATATCTGTTATCCATATCTATCTAATCAATATCTTATCTATCATCTATCTATCTATCTATCTATTATCTATCTATCTATCTATCTATCTATCTATTTAATATCTATCTATCTATCTATCTATCTATCTATCTATCTATCTATCTATCTATCTATCTATCTATTATCTATCTATCTATCTATCTATCTATCTATCTATCTCTCCAGCTATCTATTATTTTATCTATTATCTATTTAGCCTTTTTAAAGCTCACTGGTAATGTACTGTATGTTGTACATTTGGTTTTCACATCTTTAAAAAAGGCGCAGTTCTGGTGCCGAACCCATTGGTTATTAAAAAAAACCTTTTTCAGAACACCAAGGCTCCGTTATTCCTGCAGTGCAGCCCACCTAACATGATACTTTCCATTCTGGCTAAAACTTGAAGAAAAACATAGTCCTACAGTCCTCATACTGCACAGCAAAGTTTAAAACTTCTTTTGGGACAAATACCATTCTAAGGGTGTGTTTCCACGGTCAGGAAACACTCAGTAATTGCTGCGTGTTTGACGCTGTGCGCTGGCGCAGGTGAAACACGCAGCGTCCAGATGTTACAGCATAGTGGAGGGGATTTCAAGAAATCCCGTCTCCACTATGCTTAAAAACACGCAGGCGGAAGACCTGCGTTAATGGACATGCGGCGCGTCTTTTTAGATCGCAGCATGTCCTATTCCCTTGCGGCACGCTGCGTCGCCGCAAGGGAAATAACACAGGGCTATGTAGCGCTGCGGTCATTCCGGATGTGTTCAATGAATACATCCGGATTGACCGTGCGTTCACTAGGGGCAGGGCTTTGGGCGGAGCGGACTTTCCGCTCCATCCAAAGCGCTGTGTTTCCTGATCATGGAAACACAGCCTAATATGTCCAGAAACTATCAATTTTCACAAGTCCTATAACTTTGAGAGACTACTTCCTTTTCATCAGTGTTCTGCCAGCACTATAGATGTTAGAATATCCCTTCCAACACTTCCAAACATGCATTGCACCTGACATTGTTTGTTGGCTTGACTGCCCTGAACTCAAACTTTACCTTTCTGTTCTGCCTGTGTGTAGTTTGACCAGACAGTAGTGCAGACAGGTCAAGATTGCTGCTAAAGACTAAAGATTACACTTGATCACAGGTAATGCATAGCAGACAGTAAGGAGAGACTTAGTGGATGGTATGTTGGAGTGAATTTTGAGGAGCAAAACAACATGATCAAAAAATTGTGATTTGTTGATTACATATTTAGCACATTATCTAACAAATGAGATCAAGTTGTCTAAAACTACAGGCACCATTGACGTACAAACTTCTACATTGAATTTATATAATAAGTTTATTTATTATGCTTACTCAGGGCTCCCATCAGTGCATTGCTGCCTTTACTGTTGTATGGGGCCTGATGAGCAGAAGTAAATGGGGGGGCCTGGACACCCACTCTTGTGCTTCGGTTCACTGGGCCCCAGGGTTTAATAATGGAACAGTCGTGCAGATCCAAGAGACTCCCTCCACTTTGTCTGTGACGCACTGATGGCGCATAAGCAATGATGTCTTGGCATATGCGGCGGTATATAAGCGCCACTCTCCAAGAGGACACTAGAAGTGGAGCTGCGCCTGTAAGGGATTGTGGTAAGGGGCAAGTATGAAAACTTTTTTTTTAATAAAATGAATTAAATGGGCTTAGGGAGAGAAAGTGATGATGAATTAAGTATGGGGGACAATGAATGATGATATATAGAGGATGGGGAGTACAAATAATGATGAATTCAGGGTGGGGATAGCAAATGATCAATTAAGTGTGGGGGATGGTAGACAGCAAATGATGACTTGAGGGTGGGGAACTGGGGACAGCAAATGATGACTTGAGTTTGGGGGGTTCGGAAAGGGCAAATAATGATGAATTGGAGGTGGGGAACAGCAAATATGACTTTAGCTTGGGGGCAGGGAGCAAATAATGATGAATTGAGGGTGGGGTATAGCAAATAATAATGAATTAAGGGTGTGTGGAGCAAATGATGATGAATTGAGAGTGAGGAAGAGCAACTGATAATTGATGGTGGAGAGAGAGCAAATGATAATGAATATAGAGTGGGGAAGAGCAAATTAAAAATTGGGACTGGGGATGGGAGAGAGTAAACGATAATGAATTGAGGGTGTGGGTAGGAGAGAGAGGACATGATATAATGAATTGGAGCAGAGGGCAGCTTGTAAATATAATGAATTGCGGGAGCGAGAGGGGGCGTTAGGGATGCAGGAGTGTGTCTGAAAATGAATTGGGAAAAGAGCACAGGTTCTAATTAATTTATATATTTATTGGGTGGGGAAAGTGGCTATTTGTAGTTAATGGGGCAGTGTTGTATTACAATTTATATTTGGAATGGTGGGTGGCATAATAACTAATTATATATTAATGGTAGGTGTACGTAAGCATTCAGTTGCATAGTGTAGTAGTTGGGGAAAAAGTGGGGAATGTGTTCTTTAAGTGGTGCTCTACATAACTGTGTTATTTTATGCAAAGAAGAATCCTGGCTGGAAGAAGTGATGGCGGTCTGCGCTGAATGAAGAAAAGAAAGATGAAGGACTTCAACTAGAGATGTTACTGGTAAGTCAGTGTACTACCTGAACACTTACACTATATACTATATACAGAGCTCCTGTGTATAATGTCACTGTTGATCACTGTATGCCCTGTACACTATACACTATACACAGAGCTCCTGTGCATTATGTCACTAGTGATCACTATATTACCTGTACACTATACACTATATACAGAGTTACTTATATAAGATCACTACTGATCACTGCATTACCTATACACTTTATATAGAGCTCCTTTATATAATCTCACTGGTGATCCCTGTATTACCTGTACACTATACACTATATACAGAGCTCCTATGTATAATGTTACTGGTGATCACTGTAATACCTGTGCACTATATACCATATAGAAAACACCTGTGTATAAT
>JARQOD010000003.1:241725568-241790178 GCA_033576555.1 Oophaga sylvatica
TGCCGTCTAAAGTTGTAATGAGTGATTCCTTACTAAAATTTAAGAGGGGACTGGATGCCTTTCTTGAAAAGTATAATATTACAGGCTATATTCACTAGTTTCCTAGATACAGCGTTGATCCAGGGAGCTAGTCTGATTGCCGTATGTGGAGTCGGGAAGGAATTTTTTTCCCCAATGTGAGGCTTACTGTTTGCTACTTGGGTTTTTTTTGCCTTCCTCTGGATCAACATGTTAGGGCAGGTTAGGATAGGATATGGGTTGAACTAGATGGACTTAAAGTCTTCCTTCAACCTTAATAACTATGTAACGTTTGGAAATTGCACTTTATGTAAAAACTAGCTGAAGAGCCCGGCAAAATTATTTGCCGATTTGGAATGCGCGGGGTTAAAATTTCGACTCAAAACCTAGCCTATGACGCTCCCGGGGTCGAGACGTGCGGGTGTGCAAAATTTCATGCCCGTAAATGCAGATTCCTATGCCGGACATACACACAAGCATTCAGCTTTCTCCCCATTATGTAGATAGGGCCAAAATTGTTTGGCGATTTGGAACGTGCGGGGGTTAAAATTTCCATTCAACACATAGCCTATGATGCTCCTGGGGTTGAGATGTGCGGGCATGCAAAATTTCATGCCCGTAAGTACAACGGTGCAGATTCCTATCCCGGGCCAAAATTATTTGCCAATTTGGAATGCGCGGGGTTAAAATTTCGACTAAAAACCTAGCCTATGACGCTCCCGGGGTCGAGACGTGCGGGTGTGCAAAATTTCATGCCCGTAAATGCAGATTCCTATGCCGGACATACACACAAGCATTCAGCTTTCTCCGCATTATGTAGATAGGGCCAAAATTGTTTGGCGATTTGGAACGTGCGGGGGTTAAAATTTCCATTCAACACATAGCCTATAATGCTCCTGGGGTTGAGATGTGCGGGCATGCAAAATTTCATGCCCGTAAGTACAACGGTGCAGATTCCTATCCCGAGCCAAAATTATTTGCCGATTTGGAATGCGCGGGGTTAAAATTTCTACTCAAAACCTAGCCTATGACGCTCCCGGGGTCGAGACGTGCGGGTGTGCAAAATTTCATGCCCGTAAATGCAGATTCCTATGCCGGACATACACACAAGCATTCAGCTTTCTCCCCATTATGTAGATAGGGCCAAAATTGTTTGGCGATTTGGAACGCGCGGGGTTAAAATTTCGATTCAAAACATAGCCTAGGACTCTTTCGGGGTCGAGACGTGCGGGCGTGCAAAATTTCATGCCCGTAAGTGCGACGGTGCGGATTCCAATCCCGGACAAACATACCCACATACATACACACATACATACATTCAGCTTTATATATTAGATGTTTACATGATAATGCTTGAAGTAGTCTACCCCAGTTGGGTAATGTGGTTTTGATAATATGGTTTATTCATGTCGATAATGTGGACTGCGTGCTGAGGACTCTTGCAGCACAAGAACTGTATTGTAAATAGTTGGCACCTGGTGCCCCATCTTGGTTTTAAGTAAACCGCGTCTACCTCTGAAGCAAAACCCGTATGGTGTGGCCTTGAGTGAGGTCTGCAGCAGAGAAGTCCTGCAGCCCACCCAGGACCATCGTGGAGGTTTGGTACGGGTCCTCCACAAGAATCTTGTAAAGTCGTATTTGAAAGTGTTTTCTATATTGCCAATTTGTATTTATTGAAACAATCAAAGTGTCCTTACCTCCCGCAAGGGATGAGTTATTGTTTATTGTTGTTGTTATAAAAATTGATTCTTTTTCAGCCCGGGAGTGCTGATGATAACTAGGGGGGATGTGTAGCCCAGCTGCGCGTGAGGCCACATGTTACCCTGGAGGATGCACAAAAGGTAAACCCACCAATCAACCCGATATGCATTCACACCTTCACATTTCCCTGGAGCCACCAGAGGGAGCCCTTGGAGAGTATCTAGAGATATATAAGGGTAGTGGAGAGAAACGACAGCAGTTAGAGTGAGAGAACAGTTGGAGTAGTAGAGTGAGAGAGACAGGAGAGAGATCTTGTCAGGCAGTCTAGCTGAGAGTTGGCTAGTTGTTGGTTGTACCTCAGATGAGCTGAGAGGAAAGTTACCTGAGAACGTGCAAGCTGATAGTTCCCTAGAAAAGTGGAAAGTAGCTCTCGAAGTGAGCGTAGATCAGTCTGACGGAAGGGCCTGATAGCTACTTCAGACAGAGCCTCAGAAGGAAGCGAAGAAAAGGGAACTGCAGTGTTTGTAAGACTGAAGTTTACAGCTTGAACTTAGTTTATTTTGTGGAGTCCAATAATGGTGGGAAAGATTGCCACTTAGCCTGGTCAAAACTGAGTCAACTGAGGTATTGTTAGTGAGCAAGCGTGCCGACGCTTTGAGAGCGGTGGAGAGAAGGAGAAACTGCCATCTACTGCTAGAGTGTGCTTATGTTAAAGGTGAGAGTAGGACGAAAGGCGAGTGGAAGAAAGAAGAGAGTGACAGAGGTTGAAACAGCATTGATCGCTTACCTCTACTCTGTACTACCGGACACCGGGTCCGAGCTTGCTAGCATCTTCACGACTAGTAGGAGATACCGGAGACCCTGCTGGACTTCAAGTTGCAGGGGCCCAGCAGTGCTGATACGTAACCGAGGTCAGGAAGACGGGGGTCTAGCAGGACGCTGCATACAGAAACACTGTTCTGTCCACAAGAAGGCTTCACCACAAAGTCAGCCGGGAGTTTATGAGAAAACTGAGTTAGATTTCGTTTCACACAGGTCAGAAACTCACACACATAAAGGAGAACGGAGGCCCTACACCTACTCAGTGGGATTACTGGACGTGCATCCTCCACCCTGCCAGCTTCCCGGGACGTGCCTGCAACTACCATCAGTAAAGGTACAGAAAGATACTCTCGTGTGTGTGTCTGCCTTATTGCTCCTGCACCCCTACACCACCACATACCCTGAGGGACCAGTCTTGCCTGTGGAAGACTTAACACCTTGCTGCCCAGTAACAACCCCTCAGAGGATCTACCCTGCAGCACTGGTCACCCTGACCAGGAACCACAGGTGGCGTCACGAACATTTCTACAAACCTATAATCCCCTGTAAATATCCCACATTTTATGGTGATCGCCCAGGGCAACGGACCGAGCTGTGCTACCCGTGACATCCCCATTGAAGTGAACGGGCTCGGTGCCGAGTACCCCACAAGCCCTGGCTGTGCGACTCATATGCATTACATTTAAAAGGGAATGCTTAAAGTATAAACATTATATGACTTGTAACCTGCATTTTGACTAGTTTTCCCCTCTGCAGGCTCTTTCTCATAATTTCCAATTGACTCTGAGCTTGTGGGCAAAGACTAACTGCCGCGATCTTTCCTATACACAACAGGGCATATACAGAAATGGATTCCTGCCCTTCATTACTTTGCATAGAAGAGCATCAAGCTCCGGGGTAAGGTAAAAGACTTGTTAAAAAGCTCAGCACAATCTTTCTGTGTCTCCCTCTGCCTATTTCCTAACTATGGTCCTCGCTCCTCCACCACACTCCCCTCTCTATAGAACATAATATACTGTATAATCCAATTCCGCAGAGACCTGGCAGTCTATATTTTCTGGGCAAGACTAAGTTGAGCTGTCTTTTTCAGAGTGCATGAGAAGTTCAGAAGGCAGTGGGAGGGGAAATGGCTTACACATGGGAAGGAAGCAGATTTCTCTAATCTATATATGTAAAATTGAATGTGTGTATGTGTGTATCACCAACCAGTCACGGAGTATCTTACATTTAACCAGAGCTGTTTAAAAGAAACTGGGCTGTGATTGGTTGCTATGAGCAACAGTTTTCCTTGCAACCAATCCCTAAGCATCTTTCATTTCACCAGAGCTGTTTGATAGAAGCTGAGCTGTGATTGGTTGCTATGAGCAACAGTTTTCTCACTCCACGACAACACCTCAGCTGACACTGACCAGGTGGGAGAAATCGCATCCCCGGGAACATAAGCTCTCAGCCATTGTCTGCCCCCCAGACAGAAGCAGAGAGCACATGACAGAAATGAATCACCCGCTCCCACACCCATATCCCCATCACACATCCTCCATCCCGTAGGCACATCTTCCCTCTTAAAGGGATCTCCGTTATGGAAGTCAGGGCAAATCCACTCTGCGCTCTGATTCTCACCCCAGGCTTCTCTTAAAGAGATCCCCGGTATGGAAGTTATGGCGGCTGTGACAGGATGATGTGGGATATTAGGGGGAGTAGTCCAGTGGCTCTGGCTGATGGGATGATGTGGGATATTAGGGGTAGTAGTCCGGTGGCTCTGACAGGATGATGTGGGATATTAGTGGTCCGGTGGCACTGACAGGATGATGTGGGATATTAGTAGTCCGGAGGCTCTGGCTGACGGGATGATGTGGGATATCAGGGGTAGTAGTCCGGTGGCTCTGGCTGACGGGACGATGTGGGATATTAGGGTAGTAGTCCGGTGGCTTTGGCTGATGGGATGATGTAGGATATTAGGGGTAGTAGTCCGGTGGCTCTGGCTGATGGGATGATGTAGGATATTAGGGGTAGTAGTCTGGTGGCTCTGGCTGACGGGACAATGTGGGATATTAGGAGTAGCTGTCCGGTGGCTCTGGCTGACGGGATGATGTGGGATATTAGGGGTAGTAGTCCGGTGGCTCTGGCTGATGGGACGATGTAGGATATTAGGGGTAGTAGTCCGGTGGCTCTGACAGGATGATGTGGGATATTAGTGGTCCGGTGGCACTGACAGGATGATGTGGGATATTAGTAGTCCAGAGGCTCTGGCTGACGGGATGATGTGGGATATCAGGGGTAGTAGTCCGGTGGCTCTGGCTGACGGGACGATGTGAGATATTAGGGTAGTAGTCCGGTGGCTTTGGCTGATGGGATGATGTAGGATATTAGGGGTAGTAGTCCGGTGGCTCTGGCTGATGGGATGATGTAGGATATTAGGGTAGTAGTCTGGTGGCTCTGGCTGACGGGACAATGTGGGATATTAGGAGTAGCTGTCCGGTGGCTCTGGCTGACGGGATGATGTGGGATATTAGGGGTAGTAGTCCGGTGGCTCTGGCTGATGGGACGATGTAGGATATTAGGGGTAGTAGTCCGGTGGCTCTGGCTGACGGGACGATGTGGGATATTAGGGGTCGTAGTCCGGTAGCTCTGGCTGACGGGATGATGTGGGATATTGGGGGTAGTAGTCCGGTGGCTTTGACAAGATGATGTGGGATATTAGGTGTCCGGTGACTCTGGCTGACGGGACGATGTGGGATATTAGGGGGAGTAGTCCGGCGGCTCTGACAGGATGATGTGGGTTATTAGTAGTCCGGTGGCTCTGGCTGACGGGATGATGTGGGATATTAGGGGTAGTAGTCCGGTGGCTCTGGCTGATGGGATGATGTAGGATATTAGGGGTAGTAGTCCGGTGGCTCTGGCTGACGGGACAATGTGGGATATTAGGGGTAGTAGTCCGGTGGCTCTGGCTGACGGGACGATTTGGGATATTAGGGGTAGTAGTCCGGTAGCTCTGGCTGACGGGATGATGTGGGATATTGGGGTAGTAGTCCGGTGGCTTTGACAGGATGATGTGGGATATTAGGTGTCCGGTGGCTCTGGCTGACGGGACGATGTGGGATATTAGGGGGAGTAGTCCGGCGGCTCTGACAGGATGATGTGGGTTATTAGTAGTCCGGTGGCTCTGGCTGACAGAATGATGTGGGATATTAGGTGTCCGGTGGCTCTGGCTGACAGGATGATGTGGGATATTAGGGGTAGTAGTCCGATGGCTTTGACAGGATGATGTGGAATATTAGGTGTCCGGTGGCTCTGGCTGACTGGACGATGTGGGATATTAGGGGTAGTAGTACAGTACCTCTGGCTGACTGGACGATGTGGGATATTAGGAGTAGTAGTCCGGTGGCTCTGGCTGACAGGATGATGTGTAATATTAGGTGTCCGGTGGCTCTGGCTGACTGGACGATGTGGGATATTAGGGGTAGTAGTCCAGTACCTCTGGCTGACGGGACGATGTGGGATATTAGGGGTAGTAGTCCAGTAGCTCTGGCTGACGGGATTGTGGGGGATATTATAGTGAATGTTACTATGCGGAGTGGGCGGGGCTCTACGCTCAGCTTTATATATAGAGATATAATCATTATAATTTGTTATAACTAACCGTAGTTAGTAACTATGCCCGGGCAGCGCCGGGCTCTTCAGCTAGTAAGATATATTACAAAGTTTGATATATTTTTTTCTAGTATTGATTTATGCAACATTATTTGAAACTACAGTTCCCTTTCAACCTCAAGCACAACTTCTAATCCCAATCTCCCGCGAGTTCTACATGAGTTCCATACATTAGTTTTTGAAGAGCAGATGTATGATATAGAAAGAAGCCAGCTGGCCTGGACTGTTATATCATCAGCTGCTCTCTTGTAAAAGAGTTGAACTAGACATTTAGGATAATGACAATGACAATTACCATTGCTACTAACAAAGTGTGGACTATTTTATCATTTAACATTGATTATTACAGATCTGAAACATCTGTGTCCTTTGGAACCAATAAGCTTCTGAAATGACTGTTCTATTTATAAGTATGCACAGGTAGTACAAAACCCATCACATTAACAGCTTACAGAAACTAAAATATAGATATAAAAGTAAAATATAAAAAATATTGTTTAATAATAACCTTAGACTAAATTTACACACCCGTTGTACTAGTTTTTTCTTGGGCAGCATACTGACCCTTAAATTAGAATGGATGTATTCACACATCCATTAACCCCTTTTTGACATCTGATGTAATAATCTGTCCATGTGCCTTGGGGGTATTTGATAGGGGCAGATTATTACGTCATTTCGATCACCCGCGCACACGGGCTGTGCGCAGGCAATCGCTGCCGGTTGTCAGCTGATTCTGACAGCTGACACCAGGCACCAAGTGCTAGGAATGGTCTCGCACCGCTCCTGACACTGTAACACCCGAAATGCTGTGATTGAATGCGATCGCAGCTTTCTGGGAGCTGGCAGAGGGCTGACAGCCCCTCTGTCTCTGGATCGTAGACCATGAGGTGTGACGCAGGGTCCCGATCGTTGCCATGGTGACCCGATGTCATCATGACAACATCCGGGTCACCAGAGCTAGGTAACTTGCTTATCATGCGCAGTGCAAGATCAGCAACTTTCTCTGTCAGTGCAGTGCTGACAGCTTCTATGGCATGGGGATGCTGCTTGATTTAAAAAAAAATCAAAAGATATTGTATCTATAAATAAATATTTGTTTGAAAAATTTTTTAAAAACCCATAAACAATAAAAGTACACATATATGGTATTGTCGTGTCCGCAACAACCTGACCTATAAAACTATTGTTACACCTGGTCCCCGTGCTGGTTCTGCACTCCGTTCTGGTCACTCACCTCCTGCTTTTCACGCTGTCCCTGTGCAGCAGCGAGCTCCCTGTCTAAGGTCTCATGCTCTCTCTACTTCTCAGCGTCCTGCTCTCTCTCCATCCTCCAGTTTCTGGCGTGCTGTCAGCAGATCTTCAGGGAATACAATTAGGACGCGAACACGCACTCCTCAGGTTTCTTAAAGGGACAGCGTGCAGTTTTTGAATTTAGTAATTATCCAATGGAAGCGAACTGATTACTATTTCTGGTCTCTCCTCCACTGGTAGAGTGCCGGAGCAACGATTATCTACCATTGCTACATCCGGTTCTGTCTCTGACCTGTCTGCCCTGCGTTAGCAGTCTCTGTGCATTTGCTCATACTATTTGTCTCCACAGAGTATCGGTATCCTGTATCCTGCTATCTCTGACAACCTCTGCAATCACTTGTGCAAGTGTCATCCCGTTCCGCCAACCGCCATCAGAATCCGTGGACTGTGACAAGGTTACTGGAGCCAGCTTGTTACCATCTACCCGGAACCAGGACCTTCCTCACTTGTGTCTACCTCTCCACGGTCTCTTCCATTATATCTGTTACCCCTTTTGGTCTCGCTGGGACAGCTGCCACGTGTCCGGGGTCTAAGTGGAGGTAGCACCTGTGTCCTCAGGGTATTCCATTCTGGTCCTGTTCGAGGGGCCTTATTATGGGTACACGGGGCTCACTAGTTACGCCCCCTTCGGAGGCCCCCGGACCGTGGTCCCAAGGTTCCACTTCAAAAATAAAGAACGAATGTGAACTTCACCATCTCTGCCTTCCCTTCCATTCGTTACAACTATCCCTCTAGTTAACCCCTTTAGTGAACACCATAAAAAATAAATAAAAAACAATCCAAAAACCAATGGTTTATCATCATACCGCCGAACAAAAAGTGGAATAACACACAATCAAAAAAACGGATATAAACAAACATGTTACCGCTGAAAATGTCATCTTGTCCCGCAAAACAAAAGCCACCATACAGCTCCATCAGTTGAAAAAAAAAAGTTAAAGCTCTCAGAATAAAGCGATGCAAAAATAATTACTTTTTCTATAAAATAGTTTTTCATTGTGTAAAAGCGCCCAAACATTTAAAAATAATATGAATGAGGTATCGCTGTATTTGTACTGACCCAAAGAATAGAATCGAAAAGCAAAACCCCCCACCCCCAAAACAAAAAAATCCTGAATTGCTGGTTTTTGTTCATTCTTCTTGCCAAAAATCAGGATAGAAAGTTATCTAAAAATATCATGTGTTTGAAAATGGTACTAATAAAAATGTCAACTCGTCCCGCAAACAACAAAACCTTACATGACTCTGTGAGCCAAAATATGGAAAAACTTATAGCTCTCAAAATATGGTGATTGGTGATGCAAAAACTATTTTTTCCAATAAAAAGCGTCTTTTAGTGTGTGACAGCTGCCAAACATAAAAACCCAATATAAATCTGGTATCGCTGTAACTGCAACGACCCGAAGATAAAAGTCGCCTAATCACTTATACCACAGAAGAAACGGCATAAAAAATAAATAAAACCAATTCTTCATCTGCTGTTGATTTTTACATTCTGCCTCCCAAAGATCACAGCAAGGCTTGGCGCACATTTATCCTGCGCTCTGCGTTTTCCGTGTAACTCTCTGAAATACGTGATTCAGATGGAATCTCTAGTGGAAGATTCCCTATAATGAGGCAGATGTAGGCACTGAGGACGCTGTCTGACCTGTGATCCTGCAGTGTCCATCTTTTTAGGATTGCATAAAACTGCGCCGGCCACAGTTTTGTGCACTTCTGAAAAGAAGGACACCGCTAAACAGAGGCCAGATGGAGTCCAGAGTAACTCTGCTGCCTCAATATAGTGAATGGACCCCTCAGGAGTTTCAGCTGAATCACGTCACTTGGAGATTTAGATGGAAACCCCAAAGTAAGTGGTCAGCGTAGAGCGCGAGATAAATGTGATCCCAAACATTATGTTAAATGTTCCCAATAAAAGCTTCAACTCAATCCCCAAAAAAAGCAAGCCCTGGCTTAGGTCCATCATCTGTTAATGATAATAAAGGGGACTTCCATGTTACTGGTAGTACAAAGGCTCTGGAAAAGCGAAATGGCTCCTCACCTGCCAAAAGAAATTCAGCATATTCTCCACTCTTAAATCCAAATGCCCCCCTCACGTCTGAGCCCCAGTGTAACTAAACCACATATTGTGTCCACATTTGGCATTTCTGAAGCGATGAGGCTCGCCTAACTTACGGATGCATGTCTCCAGAAGCAAGGGCTGGGCATAACGTACTGGTGACTGCAGTAGTCCCTAAAGCGTACTGGTCACTACAACGGCAGTTTGCAATTTTCACTCGGCAACATTCATTGCTGCTTGTTTCTGGAAAATACCCATGGAGTCAAAATCGTCACTACATCTGTAGATAAATTCCCCAATGGTTTCCAAAATGGGGTCACTTGAGGGGGGATTCTGCACTTCTAGCAATTAGGAGATCTGTATATGGAGTCCGCAAGGAAAATATGAGTTCCAGGAGGCAACTAGCACTCCATTCCTCCTGAGTCTCTCCGTATGGCTAAATAGAACTGTACAGCCACATATGGGGTATTGCCACATTCAGTACAAATTTTGGTGCCATTTTTACCCACTTCTTGTGTTGAAAATGCAAAATCTGGGGCTAAAACAAAATTCAGTTGGTAAAAATGTAGTTATTTTTTCTTCAAAGCCCAATGGTATAAAATTCTGTGACACACCCGTGGTGTCAATATGATCACTGCACCCATAGATGAATTTACTGCGAGATGTAGTTTGTAAAATGGGGTCACTTATGGGGGGGTCTGCTGTTCTGGCAAATCATGGGCTCTTCCAGTGGGTCATGACACCTGCAAACCATAACAATAAAATCTGGTGCTCCTTGCCTTGTGAGCTTTGCACTATGCCTGAAAAATATTTCCCGATTATATGTAGGGTATTGGCACACTCAGGAAAAAATGGACCTCAATTTGTCATAAAAAAAATTCCTATTAGCCCTTATAAAAATTAAATACTTGGGGTTAAAACATAATTTTAGTGGTAAAATGTAATTTATTCTTTCTTCACCGCTCAATGGTATAAAATTCTGTGAGGAACATGTGTCAATATGATCACTGCACCACTAGATGAATTTATTGGGGAAGTGTATATTGTAAAATGAGTTCACATATGGGGGGTTTCTGGTGTTCCTGCACCTCAGGGGCTCTGCCAATGTGACATATAGCACCCTCAAACCATTCTAGCAAAATCTGAACTCCAATATGGCGCCTCTTCCTTTCTGAGCTTTGCATTATGCCTCAAAAGTAGTATTCCCCTACATATGGGGAATCGGCATACTCAGGAGAAATTGCACAACAAATTTTATGGTGCAATTTTTCCTGTTACCCTTATGAAAAGGCAAAATTTGGGGTCAAAATAACATTTTTGTGGGGAAAATGTGATTTTTTTATTTTCATGGCTCAATGTTATAAACTTCTGTGAAAAACCTGTGGGTTCAAGGTGCTCACCATGCATATAAATACATTCCTGGAGGGGTCTAGTTTCCAAAATAGGGTCAGTTGTGAGGGGTTTCCACTGTTTAGACTCATCAGGTGCTCTCCAAATGGGACATGATGTTTGCTATTGATTCCAGAAAATTTTACATTCAAAAAGTCAAATAATGCTCCTTCCCTTCTGAGCCATGCCGTGTGTCCAAACAGTAGTTTTCTCCCTAATATTGGGTATCGGCGTACTCATGAGAAAATGCACAACAAATTGTATTTGGTGCAATTTCTCCTGTTACCCTTTTGAAAATGAAATATTTTGAGCTAAATACATATTTGTGGGGAAAATTATATATTTTTTTATTTTGGCTCAACGTTATGAACTTCTGTGAAGCACCTGAGGTTTCAATGTGCTCACCACACATCTAGATCAGTTCCATGAGGGGTCTAGTTTCCAAAATGGTGTCACTTGTGGGGATTTTCACTGTTTAGGCACATCAGGGTCTCTGCAAACGCGACATGGCATCCGCCAATTGTTCCAGCAAATTTTGCATTCAAAAAGTCAAATGGCGCTTCTTCCCTTCCAAGCTCTGCTGTGCGCCCAAACCGTGGTTTTCTCCCACATAAGGGGTATCGGCATGCTCAGAAGAAATCGCACAACAATAAATTTTGGTGTACATTTTTTCCTGTTACCCTTATTAAAATAAAAATATATGAATCTGAAGTAAATTTTTTGTGAAAAAAAGTTAAATGTTCATTTTTTTTCCACATTCCAAAATTTCTTGTGGAGCACCTGAATGGGTTAATAAACTTCTTCAATGTGGTTTTGAGCACCTTGTAGAATGGTGTCACTTTTGGGTATCTTCCAGTAGCGTAGCTACCGGGGGGCAGAGAGGGCCATCGCCCCAGGCCCCACGCTCTGAGGGGGCCCACCTGGAGCTATGCTATTGTAACTGTATCGGCATGCACAGCGCACCCATACAGTTACATTCTGCGGCAGAGCAGGGAGAATCGATCTTCCTGCACTGCCGCCCAGCTGCTATGGGGCCCCTGAGCAGGCTCAGGGGTCCCGATGCCAGCAGTGGGTCCCCCGCCCATCAACGCAAGTTCAGCTGTATCGGCATCCAGCCGATACAGCTGACCGCATTGATGAGAGAAGGAGTGCTACGCACCTACTCCCATCATCCCCCTCTCCGCGTCTCACGCAGACATTGACAGCGGGCGCGATGACGTCACTACCCAGCACCCACTGTCAGGAGATGAGCGGGAGCAGGGAGCAGCGCAGGAGCCAGGAGGAAGAGTGGTGAGCATTGGATTTATTTTTTTTATGGAGGTGCATCATATTATTATAGAGGTCTGAGGGGGTTGCATTATATTAGCGTTTGCCTGGGGGGCTGCATTATATTAGTGTCTGCCTGGGGGGGCTGTATTATATTAGCGTCTGCCTGGGGGGCTGCATTATATTAGCGTCTGCCTATGGGGGCTGCATTATATTAGCGTCTGCCTGGGGGGGCTGCATTATATTAGCGTCTGCCTGGGGGGCTGCATTATATTAGTGTCTACCTATGGGGGCTGCATTATATTAAAGTCTGCCTGGGGGGCTGCCTTATATTAGAGTCTGCCTATGGGGGCTGTATTATATTAGCGTCTGCCTATGAGGGGCTGCATTATATTAGCGTCTGCCTATGGGGCTGCCTTATATTAGTGTCTGCCTATGGGGAGGCTGCATTATATTAGCATCTGCCTATGGGGGGGCTGCATTATATTAGCATCTGCCTATGGGGGCTGCATTATATTAGAGTCTGCCTGGGGGGCTGCATTATGTTAGCGTCTGCCTGGGAGGCTGCATTATATTAGAGTCTGCCTATGGGGGGTGCATTATATTAGCGTGTGCCTGGGGGGCTGCATTATATTAGCGTCTGCCTGGGAGGCTGCATTATATTAGTGTCTGCCTATGGGGGGCTGCATTATATTAGTGTCTGCCTATGGGGGCTGCATTATATTAGCTTCTGCTTATGAGGGCTGCATTATATTAGAGTCTGACTACGGGGCTGCATTATATTAGCGTCTGCCTATGGGGGCTGCCTTATATTAGAGTCTGCCTACTGGGGCTGCATTATATTAGCGTCTGCATATGGGGGGATGCATTATATTAGCGTCTGCCTGGGGGGGCTGCATTATATTAGCGTCTGCCTATGAGGGGCTGCATTATATTAGCGTCTGCCAGGGAGGGGCTGCATTATATTAGAGTCTGCCTGGGGGGCTGCATTATATTAGCATCTGCCTATGGGGGGGGCTGCCTTATATTAGAGTCTGCCTGGGGGTACATTATATTACAGTCTGCCAATGGGGTGCATTATATTAGAGTTTGCCTATGGGGGTTGCATTATATTAGCGTCTGCCTATGGGGGCTGCATTATATTACAGTCTGCCTATGGGGGGTTACCTTATATTACAGTCTGCCTATGGGGGGCTGCCTTATATTACAGTCTGCCTATGAGGGGCTGCATTATATGACTGAAGAGACCCTTGTGGCATATAGCGGTGCTTTCCTGCCTCCCGCCAATCCCATAATCACAAACAACAGCAGGCCTGGATGGGTTGAACAGGTCGGTCACAGTTTATTAAATTATAAGCAGAGAGGGGCAAATACAATCCGCAACCGCCTCTCTGCCGAGGACCCACGGCGCCGCCGGTGGGCGTAAATTATAAGGAGAGAGGGGCAAATACGATCCGCAATGGACTCTTTGCCGAGGACCGCCAGCGCCGCTGGTGGGGCGAGCATGCAGATGAGAGGTTACGAACCGTTGCCCCCCAAACTACCGCTGTGACAATGAATACTACAAAAACTTTGTAAGTGATGATAAGTATGATAAATTATATATATATTTATTTTTTAAACATTATGTACAATAGCTGCGCGGTGCCTGGAAACCCGACGTGTACCTTGGTTACCAGCTCCCCTGCAGCAGCGCGCTGGTATCCAACGTGCACGTCGGGTTTCCAGGCACAGCCCCGCGCCTGGAAACCCGATGTTTACCTTGGTTACCAGTAGATCGCTGGTCTCCTGCCTGTCACACGCAGCGATGCGTGCTGGCCAGCGGGAGACCAGCGATCAAAAGAAAGTCCTGGCATTTCTGACACGACCAGCGATTCACAGCAAGGGCCTGATCGCTGGTACGTGTCAGACATAGCGAGATCGCTGCTGAGATCGCTGTTTAGCAGCGATATCGGTAGCGATCTCGCTATGTGAGACGAGGCCTTAAGAGTGTGGAAAGAGTTGCTACATGTTCCTGAAGACCTTATAATGTAGAAGTGTGTTATACGCTGCTGAAAAACAGAGGAAACCCCCAGAAGTGACCCCATTTTGGAAACTAGACCCCCCCCAAGGAATCATAACGACATCAGGTCACCATGGTAATGATCGGGACCCCGCGGGGTCTCCGGTCCAAAGGCAGAGGGGCTGTCAGCCCTCTGCCAGCACCCAGAATCCTGCAATCATGTTCGATAGCAGCATTTCGGGGGTTCAAGTGCCGGGAGCGGTCTGTGACCGCTCCTGGCACCTAGTGCCGTGTGTCAGCTGTCAGAATCAGCTGACACCTGGCGGCGATCGTGATGGCTTAATAGTCCGTCCATGTTCAAATAGGCCCTGGTCACATGGACAGAATATTATGTCCGATGTCAGAAAGGAGTTAAAGTATGATTACTGCCGCTCTATACCCTTGCTTTTGGTAACAGTGTAGAAACAGGGCACAGAGTGAGGTAGTCAGGACTTGTGGCTGAGAGTGATTTTTAGGAAGCAAAAGGGGTAGTTGCTAGAAGGTCCAGGACTTAGGTTGCTGCATGTCAGTGAGATTTGGAGAAGAGTTTGCTCCAGAGAGAGTGTCTTTGCCAGGCCAACATATGGGTGTGTGTGTTAATCCTGCAATCTGGATAAATAAGTTGCAAGCCAGCAACTGAATAAAAGAAGTGTCATCAAAATCTGGAAACAGTAGGCAAGCTGGGGTGCCTTGTGTGTAAGGAAGATCTAGTAGACTGCAGAGCTCAGCTTCTGGAGTAGAGACCTAGAAGTCTAGAAGAGTTGGTGGGAACACTGAGATGGCACAGTGGGGAATGAGGCTGGCATGGAAACATTGGTGAAAAGGTACTGGGCTTCCCAGAATGTGGCACATGTACTGCAAGGGAGTGAGCTGAGGAAGTGACTATGGGGGGTCCCTTTGAGGTATTGAAGATGGAGGGCCCCGTAAAAGTGTGCTGTGTTATTGTAAAAGTATTCACAAGATATGTTCTCCCACCTGCAACTGTGAAAAATTGAACCTCAACCACAAAGACTGAACCTTTGTATTGTAGAGAAGATGTAAAAGTGTAATTCCTGCTTCTTTCTGTCCTTATGTTATACCTATTCCATGAGTAAGCAACAATTCGCTTTTGTATCCTTGAGTGACTCTTCCCTTATGAAGTTACTGGGTCCTGGTTTGCTACATCATCCACCATACACAGTTTTGAAGGGAGATCAACAAAAAGGACATTATCACAAACCCAGAGACCCTTCACTAGTGTTATACATTGTATATATATAACTATACGTACCGTATATGTTTTAAGTTATCTTACCTGGAACAAAACTGCCTTGGACAACCTCTTTATAAGCCCACCAGCCTTCATGGATTTTTGGTGAATTCTGTTGTGCTGCAAAAAAACAAAAACAAATATTTTTATTTAACAGAAAAACTCTGATGTTTTACAAAGCATAATACATTCTAAAAAAAATAAAAAGAGCTTTTTCATGTATGACATGGTGGCAAAACATTTTTGTTCCCCTGATCATAGCATGTTAGATATGAAATTACTTATACTGAAAGGTAGTTTCACATCTCAGAAACACAGAAGAGTTTGCGAATACAAATTGATGGTGACCTTTGACACTCTTAATGCTGGAATGAACCTGTCACACGGATTTATGACGTTTTACATCAATTAAGGAATTTACTCCAAAGACCCTGTGAGAACATCACAAAACATTACCAGACCCCAATCAGAGGGCAATAAAACTTTCACACTCCTTATCTATGAACTGTTCCAATATTTATGCTCATCCCTCTGCCATAATGACTATTCTGCTTCACGTCACTTGTCTTACCTATTGCATTTTTTCTGTGCTGTGTGGTGTATAAATATGTGATTCTTCAGATTTTGTATTAGTCTAGCCTGATGAAGAGACCTGAGTAGTCTCGAAAGCTTGCAATTTGTTACCATCTTTTCAGTTAGCCATTAAAAGGTATCAACCACTGAGGACTCTCAACTCTAAATATTTTTTTTATTGTGATTTAGTCCATTTATGAATCAGCTATGTAAACATAGTCTTTGCAAGATTGCTAATTATTCTACTATAAAGAACAATTAAATGATTATTCACAATATAGTATGTATTCCCAATACACAGATTAGGGAATGACTTACTGATCACTGAGAATCGGACCTCTGAGACCCCAGGAATCCCGAGAATGGGGCTCTGAATCTTGGGAACTGGGCTCTGTAGAGCCTCATTTTAAGGGGAACCTGTTAATAATGCTGCACGAACCATGGGCAGCATGAATTGGAGCTTGACTGCATAATTTTAGCCAAGTAATTTAGTGATGAGCGCGCGTGATCGGATAAAGAGTTATTCAAGCATGCTCGGGTGTTATCCGAATATCGTGCGGGCTATGTTTGAGGCCCCGCGGCCGCATGATTCGCAGCTGTTAGACAGCCTCAACACATACAAAAATTGCTTATTTGTTAGGCAATCCCCGAATGTGTTGCATCTGTCTAATACCAGTGAATCATGCAGCCACGGAGACTCAAATATATTAATCGAACCCCCGCGATATTCAGATAACACCTGAGCATGCTCTGATAACTCTATTTCCGAGCACGCTCGCTCTTCACTACCAGGTATATCTTTCTTTCAAAACTATGGCGTTTCAGAAGAAAACATAAAAGAAAGATGTGAGTAGGCCATTGCAGCTGGCCAGCTTTCCTTACCCTACTCAAGGTGACTGACAGGTCCCTCAATATGCACACACATGGCAGAGACATGCCAAACATCAGGAGCGAAGAGAAGAGAAGCTCGACTGGGGACGGCACTGTACTAGTCACATCTCTACCTATGGCTGTTGAAACTAGATTTATGCTGCCCCAACCACAGGTTCCGATACATGCTGCCTGTCTTTGGGGCAGTATAAATCTAGTGACAGCTTCTCTTTAAATGAAGCAGATATTCATATAAATTACCCTGCCACTCTGTTCTTTGCCTATAGTCCTGCCGGATACAACCAAGCTCTGTCCTGACATACGGTACGCCTACATATACATGCATGGTTCGACTGAGTGCTCTTGTTTTTTTCATAATGGTAGGGGAGAAAGCCATTGCCAGAAGTTTGCCTCCCTGAGAACAAATATATATATATATACTAGATGGAGGCCCGATGCTATCGCATAGGGAGGGCAGTGACGTCACGATGGGGGCAGGCTTTGCAACGTTGAGAATCTCTCCTCCTCAGTGCTCACCCACCTATCCACTCTCTCTTTCCCCATGTACTGACTTCTCCCGTCTGTGCGCTCTTCTTTGACCTGTCTACCCCATGTGCTATCCCCCTTGTCTGCTATCTGGTGGTACCGCGCAAGAGGCTGCATATGGCGTATACAGTGTTTGTGTGGTGCGTACGGCATATACAGAGTGTGTGTGAGTGTGTGTGTGGTGCATATGGTGCATACAGTGTGTGTGGTGCGTACGGCGTATATAGTGTGTATGTGGTGCGTACGGCATATACAGTGTGTGTGTGTGGTGCATACGGCGTATACAGTGTGTGTGTGTGGTGCATGCGGCGTATACAGTGTGTGTATGGTGTATACAGTGTGTGTGGTGCGTACGGCATATACAGTGTGTGTATGTGTGGTGCGTATGGCATATACAGTGTGTGTGTGGTGCCTACGGCATATACAGTGTGTGTATGTGTGGTGTGTACGGCTATACAGTGTGTGTGTGATGCCTACGGCATATACAGTGTGTGTGTGTGTGTGTGGTGCGTACGGCGTATACAGTGTGTGTGTGTTGCGTACGGTGTATTCAGTGTGTGTGTTGTGGTGCGTACAGCGTATACAGTGTGTGTGTGTGTGTGTGTGGTGCGTACGGTGTATACAGGGTGTATGCGTGTGTGGTGCATACGGCATATACAGTGTGTGTGTGTGTGTGTGGTGTGTGTGGTGTGACGGTGTTCCGTTGTTGGTACCGCACAAGAGGCTGATACCACCAGCAGTTTCCATATTGAGACACCCTTCACTTGGGTGTCCAAATATGGCGGTTGGTGAACTTCTGCCGCTTGGAATTCTGGGATCCGGACACATCTGGACGGAACATGATGTGAAGACATTACAAGGTAAGTATATATTAGATATAATGTCATTAGTAGACATTGAATATGTATTATGTGAATATGTTATTATTAGTGATGAGCGAGCACTAAAGTGCTTGTTGCTCTGCTCGAGCAAATTGGAATACTCAGGTACTCGGACATAACAACGAGCCCAATGTAAGTCTATGGGAGACCCGAGCATTTTTACCACAATTCCCCCAGGGGTCCTTTTAAGGTCTAAAAAAGTCTGAAAATGATGGAAACACTACTCAAATGACACAGGTACATCATGGCAAATGTCTCTGGAATCATTTCTGATTCCTAGGTCACAGCTGTAAACAATGTTGTCAGAGTTTCACGCCATTTTTACAGGCGCACCAAAAAACATACCAAAACGAAACCAAAATGGATTTTGCTGGGAAATATGTTAAGGAACATCCTTTCCAGGTTAATGACTTGTATATAAGGCAAAATAATTAACCCAAAACAAAAATGTTCCTCCACCACTTGAGCTATGTTCACACGCAGCGTTTTTGATGCGTTTTTCAACTTTAGCATTGCTTTCAACCAATGCAAATGCATTCAATGGGAAATGTCATTGTAACATTTAACAACCCTAGCTGGCCATGTGGTGTGTGACACATAAGCAGACACATCTTGTTTCATTTATGAAGGAGGGACTCTTAAAGTCACAGGCCTATTTTTAGAGGGCCATCAGGCGGCATTAATATTCTTAAAGGGCCATTATTAAACAGTGGGTCTCCTATACTGTTATTGCCTATGCAGTGAGTGGATGGGCTGTCAAGAATTACGACGCACCCCAATACCCCTTTCACGAGAGGTATAGGAGGGCTTCCTGAAAAAATGTTGCTTTGACTGCAAGGCCTGGCCTGCCCCAAAGTTACAGGAAAGCCCAGGAAAATCCACTTCACATTATTCATTTTGTACTTCCATACTGTTTTCTTATGCATTGACTGCAAAGCCTGCCCTGCTACCAAGTCATATGCACCCCAAAAAGCCTTTGAACCCAGTTACTGGATGGGCACAGGAAAATCCACTTCACATTATTCATTTTGTACTCTCATACTCTTTTCTAATGCATTGACTGCAAGGCCTGGCCTGCCCCAAAGTTACATGCACCCCAATAAGCTTTTGAAGCCACGTACTGGATGGCCACAGGAAAACCCACTTCACATTATCATTTTTACTCCCATACAGGTTTCTTATGCATTGACTGCAAAGCCTTGCCTGCCCCAAAGTTACATGCATCCCAATAAGCTTTTGAAACCATGTACAGGATGGCCACAGGAAAACCACTTCACATTATTCATTTTGGACTCCCATACTGTTTTCTTATGCATTGGCTGCAATGCCTGGCCTGCCCCAAAGTTACATGCACCCCAATAAGCTTTTGAAGCCACATACTGGATGGCCACAGGAAAACCCACTTCACATTATTCATTTTGTACTCCCATTCTGTTTTCTTATGCATTGACTGCAAGGCCTGCCCTGCTACCAAGTCATATGCACCCCAATAAGCCTTTGAACATGGTTATTGGATGGGCACAGGAAAACCCACTTCATATTATTCAGTTGGTCCTGCCATGCTGTTTCCTTATGCATTGAATGCAAGGGCCACCTTAACCTTAATTTGCACTCACCCCAATCCCCCCTTGGAAGAAACAAGGAGGAGGGCCTCATAAAAAAATGTCCCATTACAAAGGAGCGGGTCTCCTAGACTTGTAATGCCCATACACTAAGTGTATGGGCTGACAAATATTTCCCCCTGGGGGGTACACCTCAGCCTTTTTCATAACAAATATTTTACGGCAGCATAACCACCCACCCTTGTTAAGAATTCGACACTGGCAGTAGCAGCATGGAACATGTTAACCCTGGTGATCTAGTGGCGGTGGATGATGAGATGTGGAGGAAGACCTCATTAAAAAATATGCTCAATTTAAAGAAGCGGGTCTCCTAGACTTGTAATGCCTTAGTGTATGGGCTGGCAAACATTTTCCCCTGTGGGGTACACCTCAACTTTTTTCATAACAATTATTTTACGGCCTAGCATAACCACCCACCCTTGTTAAGAATTCGACACTGGCTGTAGCAGCACGGAACATGTTAACCCTGGTAATCTAATGGTGGTGGATGATGAGACATGGAGGAAGGCCTCATTAAAAAATATGCCCAATTTAAAGGAGTAGGTCTCCTAGACTTGTAATGCCCATACACTAAGTGTGTTGGCTGACAAACATTTCCCCCTGAGGGGTACATATTTTTTAAATTTGGTGACGGGCATCATAACATCCTTGACAAAAACTAGAGTGGCTGGAGCATGGCGGAATATGTTCACCCTGGTGTTCTAGTGGTGGTGGATGGTGAGGATGAGAAGGAGGAGGAGACACCAAATAGCCAAAATCAGGAAGCGTACACCCATGTGTGGGTGTGAAGAGGTGCATGGGAATACACCTCCCAAAAAGACACTGTATTGGAGGTTATGCTTTGCTGTCATCATTTGGTGGTGTCGAGAAGTCTGGCCCAATTCAGCCCTTGTTCATTTTTATAAGAGTCAACCTGTCTGCATTTTCCATTGACAGGCGAATGCGCTTATCTGTGATAATTCCACCAGCGGCACTAAAAATCCGCTCAGACAAAATTCGAGCGGCAGGGCAGGCCAGGACCTCCAAGGCGTAGAGAGCCAGTTCATGCCATGTGTCCAGCTTGGATACCAAATAATTAAAAGGCACAGAGGAATCACGGAGGACGTTGGTCAGCAAGGTACTCCCTCAGCATCGTAGAAAACATTCCATTCCTTGTGACATTACCCCACGCCTCAGGGCCAGGGCAATGGGAGGGTCTGACAAAACTGTACCAGAACTTTGCCAGTGTTCCACTGCCTATACTGGATTGGAGTTGTGTCTCTCTCGCCTGTACTCCTTGGTTGTCCAACAAACTGTTATGTCTGCCGCCAGTGTTTTACGATGGGAATTTTTAAAGAATTATGCAACAATGGCCCTATGGTACTGCACCATTTTAGTACACCTGTTTGCCTCTGGAACAAGAGATTGAAATTTCTCCTTGTAGCATGGGTCTAAAAGTGTCACTACCTAGTAATGAATGTCACTCAAAATTTTTATAATACAAGGGTCACGGGAAAGGCAGTGCAACATAAAGTCAGCTAAGCATGCCAGACTGGTAACAGGCAAGCCTTCCGTGTCCTCACCAACAGGACGACTGACCAAGGTGTCCTCCTCCTCCTCTTCATTCCTGTCCTCAGGCCATCCACGCTGAACAGACGGTATGACAGTTGTGCATGTAGTACCATCTATAGCGCATGAAAGTAGCTCTTGTTCTTCCTCTTCCTCTTCCTCATTGTCAACCAATCCACGTTGGGATGACATGAGGCTGGGCTGTGTATAATCACCCTGTATGGTTTCTTGCTCCATATCCTCGTGCTCCGCCTGCAATGCATCCTCTTTCATTGTGAGCAGAGAGCTTTTCAGAATGCAGAGAAGCGGGATGGTGACACTAATTATGGCGTCATCGCCGCTCACCATCTTGGTGAACACCTCAAAGTTTTGGAGGATGTTACATATGTCTGACATCCATGTCCATTCCTGAGGTCTTATGTGTGGAGTCAAACCTGAATAATGATGGCCTTGTTGATGCTGATATTCAACAACTGCCCTCTTCTGCTCACAAATCCTTTCCAACATATGCAGTGTAGAGTTCCAACGTGTGGGGACATCACACACCAGTCGGTGAGCCAGAAGCTGCAATCACTGCTGAAACATGGCAAGGGACAGTGAAGCTGTAGATGACTTTCTAAAATGTGCACACAGGCGGCGTACTTTCACAAGCAGCTCCGGGTAGCTTTTAGAAAATGTTGAACAACGAAGTTAAGCACATGGGCTAGGTATGGTATGTGTGTCAGCTTGCCTCGCCTCAGAGCCGCCACCAGGTTCCTGCCATTGTCACACACAACCATGCCTGGCTGTAGGTTCAGCGATATCAGCCACAGATCTGCTTGCTCTTTCAGAGCTGTAAACAACTCTTCAGCATTGTGCGTTTTGTCATTTAGGCATATTAGCTTCAGCCTGTTGCCGCTTGGCTTTGGCAGTGCTGCAGTGCTTCCAGCTTGTGACTGATGTGCTCATTTCGGAGATGGAGGCTGAATAGGAGGAGGAGGAGATGCAGGAGCTGTACACTGTGGGGGTAACCCTGATTGATGTAGGGCTCGCAATCCTTGGCGTAAGGAAGACGTGTTCCATCCCAAGGTCTGACTGGGTCCCGGCTTCCACTATGTTAACCCAGTGTGCTGTCAGCGAGATGTACCATCCCTGGCCACAAGCACTTGTCCACGTGTCCGTGGTTAGGTGTACTTTCCCAGTAACTGCATTGTTGAGGGCACGGGTAATGTTGTGGGACACGTGCTTGTGTAATGCCGGGACTGCACAGCAGGAGAAATAGTGGCGGCTGGGGACCGAGTACCTTGGGACGACCGCCGCCATTAGGTTGCGGAAAGCTTCCATCTCCACGAGCCTAAAAAGCAACATTTCAAGCGAAGCAAACAAGAAATGTGTGAATTTAGTACTGTGGACTGTGGGGCGTTGGCTGCGTATTTCCGCTTATGTTCCAATGACGGGTATGGACAACTGAAGGCTGCGCTGGGATAAGGATGTGCTTGATGATGGTGCTATTTGAGTGTGGGCAATGGCAGGTGCATGGCAGGAGGCATCTTTGCATGCACCATGGACAGGGGATTGGCTTGCAGGTACAACAGTGGAAGAAGCATTGGTGTCACCCGCAGACACTGTTCCTGGAGCCTGGGGTTGGGTCCATAAAGTTGGGTGCTTTGCTGCCATGTGTCTGATCATGCTGGTGGTGGTAGTTTTGCTACCCCTGCTGATGCTGGCATGACAGGTGTTGCAAATGGCCTGTTTGGGGTGATCGGCAGAGTCTTTAAAAAATAACCAGACTCAGGAAGACCTAACAGTTGGACTGGCAACTTCCGTCATGTTAATGTTACAGGGAACAGTTGCCCGCCTTCTGTCTGCAACCACCACACTGCTTCTTCCTGCCTGAAGGGGTGCTACGCTTCCCTCCCCCTGTGTGCTGCTGTCCTTGCTCTGCATGTCCTCCTGCCAGGTTGGGTCAGTTACTATATCATCCACCACCTCATCTTCCACTTCCACACCCTGGTCCTCCTCCTGACTTTCTGGCAATTGTGTGTCATCATCGTCCACCTCTTGTGACCGTGGCTGTTCAAATATTTGGGCATCGCTACATGGAATCTCATCTTGCCCCACTTCAAGCAGACCGGGCGAGAGGCCCGAATCTGTAAATGGAAAAGTGAACAGCTCTTCGGAGTGTCAGAGTGTGGTATCAGCTGTCTCAGGGCACTCAGCATGGTGTGAGGAAGGAGGATCAGGGTGAGGAATATGCAGTCCAGATTCACGGCTGCTGAGACTTGACCGTGTGGAAGACAGGGTTCTGGTGGTAGTGGCTATGTAACTGGAAATATTATCCGCTATCCAACCAACAACCTTTTCACACTGCTCTGGCTTCAATAGTGCTGTCTTGCAGCTGTCCCCTAGGACTTCGGACCTTAAGGTCCAGCAAGAAGATGTGGGTGTTTTTTGTGGCCCAATTTCAGCTTGCCCACGGCCTCGGCCTCGGCATGCACCATCACGTCCACTTTCCCGTCCCTTGCCACGCGTCTGGCCGATTGTAAATGGACTTGAATATTTTACACGTTCACTACAAATGGCTGAATTGTGAGAGAACTTGTATGTGATGGGGAAAACCACACTTTAAACTATCTGGACTGTAGTTGGCAATGTTTTTTTGGTTAGAAAAATTGGTGTCAATAAGTATGGTAACAGACAGCAAAAACACTAGAATATGTAGGCCTAAAATGGCCAAAATTTTTAGCACAGATAAATGAGGCCTGTCACGGAAATACCACACTGCCAAATAAGTGGCCTGTATTTGAGTCGTCCGCCAGGGCCGTGGGGTACTCGGCATCGAGCCCGTTGATTACTATGGGGAATGTCACGGGTAGCACAGCTCCGGGTATGGGACCAGCGATGGCTATCGTCAGGATCACTGCTATGCAGATATAAGGGTTAATATTGTGCAGCTAGATGTTAAGCCTTCCACAAGTAAGGCTGATTCCTCCAGGGCAGATAGATGTATAGGAATGCAGGACAGACGGGGACCCGGCAGTCAGGGCAATAAGGGAGACACACACATAAGTCACTTTGGTACCTTTACTGAAGATGTTGCAGGCGCTTCCCAGAGCACTGTAGGGTGAAGGGTGCACATCCAGATTCCTCCACTGAGTAGGTATGTGGCCTCCTGTTCTCTGCCTTTTTGTAATGAAGTCCTGGCCTGCGTGTAGCTGGGCCTAACTTAGTCTCCGTCTTGTACCTGGCTGACCTTGTGGTTGGACCTCTTCTTGAAGTACACAGTCTCTATTTGCCGTGCACGGCTAGACTCCGTCCTCCTGATTCTGCTACGTATCAGCTCTGTGGTACTCCTGGGACTTGTAGTCCTCCAGGAACTCCGGTGTTCTCCTAATGGGTCGTGGAGATCCCTATAGGCTCGGACCCCGGTGTCCGGTGAATACTTGCTGAGGTAAACTATAAAGGCTTTTCTACCTCATTAACTTTCCACTCGCCTTCGGCCTACCCGGATCCTCACACGATCACACACTGGCAGTTGGTGGTTTGCCTCTTCACCGTCTTTAAGCGTCGGCACGCTTCTCATTGAGATGCACTCCTAGATTCAGCTCTGACTAGGCTGGAGTGATTGCTGTTTCACTCTTTACTAGACTCCACTTGCTTGTGAACTGAATAGCTCTGCAGCCTCTCAATCTCAGCTCTGCGCTTCACCTTCCTGCAGACTGACTGACTGAGCCCTCTAAGATGGCTGCACTGAACTAACTAGATGTTTCCTGTGTAGCTGTCTTTTATATGTCTAAAACAGCTCCCTCTGGTGGTCTTTGGGATAAGTGAACGTGTGTGCATGTGTATAATGACCTCTAGTGGGATATTCTTTCAGTGCACCCTTCTGGGAGATATGGATTCAGTCGCAGCTGGGCTCCACATTCCCCCTAGTAGAACTCAGCACTCCGGGGCTGAAATACAAAACAAAGAACAATAAACATTGTATAAATAACTCTTCCTTTACAGGAGGTAAGGCACTCTTGAACTGTTGCATAACGGTAAATGAACAACTATATACATTAGTACAATGAGGAATTGAGGAATTGAGCAATCATAAAAGTCCCAGTCTCTTTTGGAAAAGGATGCTAAAAAGGGTAGAGAAAACAAGTAAAAATAATGTCCATTCCACTTGTTTCAATTTTAAAAGGAAAAATAGGTTATTATAGCAACAATATATACATTTATATACAGTGGTTCTTGATAATTATTTACATGAGTTAGGTCCTACTCTCTGTACCTAACAGGTAATTGCCCCCTTGTTATGCGTACTGACCTACGTGGTGTAGTGGTAGGTGAAGTGTCAGTTACCCTGTTATTCCTGCGTGCAGGTAGGTTGTAGTACTGCCTTAGCCTCTCTAGAGATCTGGCAAGCATACTGTGAGCTGGGTGAACTGGCTCGACTTCTGCAAGGGATCCTTCTTCCTGAGATTCAACTTCTTGGGATTCCGCTTCTTGGGGTGCTGCTGGGGCAGGTTCCTCTGGTACTGACTCTACTGCAACAACCGGTGCAACTGAATGTAGAGGTTCTCCTTGTGGTTGATAGAATTGAAGCACAGGAATGATTACAGCTTCTCCAATTCTGGGCCAATCCGCGGGGAAATCTCCTAAGTCTGTATGTATGACTGATTCATCACCTCTTCCTGATTGACAACAGGTTCTTCCTCTTGAAGCTTTAATGGATTTGGACACAACTTTAGGTGATCTCTGGATACAGTGGTAGTTGTTCTTCACCATCTTTGCTTATTATGCACGTTTTCTTGTTGTCAAACCTTGAATTCTGTATGATGTAAGGCTCTCTTTCCCATTGATCGTCGAGTTTGTGTATCCTCCTCTTTCTTTTCAGCACGATTTCACCAGGTGCGAACGGTTCAGCTGGCGCACTTTTGTTGTAGCGATCTTCTTGTTTATCCCTTGCTCGATTGAGACTATCTTCAACACAGGCCTGTACTTTTCTGTACTGTTCCTGTCTGTTGATGTCCCAGTCTTCAGTAGACACATCTGCTTCTGGTTCTACAACACCAAGCTCCAGATCCATGGGCAGCGTTCCTGGTCTTGCCCGCATGAGATAAGCTGGGGTGCAATTGGTGGAACTCACAGGTATGTGATTGTACAGATCTACCAGGTCAGGTAGTAAGTCTGGCCACCGATTTCTCTCCTCGAGTGGTACAGTCTTCAGCAGGTCAATGACGATGTGATTCATCTTCTCACAGAGACCATTAGTTTGGGGGTGGTATGGAGTGGTTCTTATCTTCTTACACCCGTACAAGTGACAGAACTCTTTGAACAATTCGGCCTCGAAGGCTGGGCCTTGGTCAGTTAGCACCTGCTCAGGATATCCGTGTGGTCTGCAGAAATACGCCTGGAACGTCTTTGCTGCTGTCTCTGCCGTCAGATCCTTGACAGGGGCGACCACCAGGAACCTGGAATAGTGATCCACCATAGTCAGGGCATAGGAGTATCCTGACCGGCTGGGTGACAACTTGACATGGTCCAGGGCCACGATCTCCAAGGGACGAGTCGTCTTGATGGGTTGCAGGGGTGCCTTCTGACTGCTGTAGTCCTTTCTTCTGAGGCCACAGGGTCCACAGTTCTGGCACCACTTCTCAATGGAGCTGCGCATTCCCACCCAATAGAAACACACTTCAACAGGGTCTCCAGCTTCTTCCAGCCAAAGTGTCCCGCTTGATCGTGGTAGGCTTCTAACACCATCCGGATGTCTGCTCTGGGGACTACTATCTGCCATACCATCTCATGGGTCCTTGGGTTGACGTACCTCCGACACAGCTTCTCACGGTAGATAAACAACCGGCTTCTCTCATTCCACAGCTGCTTTGCTTGTAGAGGCGCATCCTTCTCCAAGGAGGAACCTTCTTGAGTTATCAGCTCCTTGATTCGGCTGACAACTGGATCGCTGTCCTGAGTTTCCTTCCAGCTGTGGTGAGGTAAAGGATTTAACGTCTTACCACGCGGCCTCCTGCAGGCTTGTTGCTCGTGGATCATCCCATTCCTGTGAAAGGCAGGTAGTTCAATCTCTTCCAGATCATCCACTTCTTCTTCTGTGTCCGATTCATGAGGCATCCTGGATAGGGCATCAGCATTGGCATTCTTGCGGCCCGCTCGGTACTTGATTGTGAATTGGTAGTTGGACAGGCGAGCCATCCATCGTTGTTCCATGGCTCCCAGCTTAGCTGTTTCAAGATGCGTCAAGGGGTTATTATCGGTGTAGGCAGTGAACTTGCTGGAGGCTAGGTAGTGCTTAAACTTCTCCGTGATGGCCCAGACCAGTGCCAGGAACTCCAACTTGAAGCTGCTATAGTTCTCCGGGTTCCTCTCGGTCGGGCGGAGCTTCCTGCTTGCATAGGCGATGACTTTCGCCAGGCCATTTTGCTTCTGACTGAGGACAGCTCCCAATCCTTCGTTGCTGGCATCAGTATACAGCAGGAACGGCTGGCTGTAGTCAGGGTAAGCTAGGATCTCATCACCTGTCAGGATCTCCTTCATTTCCTTGAATGCTTCTGCCTGTTCTTTACCCCAATGGAATGGAGAATTTCTGCTCTTGAGAGACTGTCCCACCAGGAGGTCTTGCAGAGGCGCTGCTTTCTTGGTGTAATCCTTCACAAACCTCCGGTAGTATCCTGTCAGTCCCAGGAACTGTCGCACCTCTTTGAGGTTCTTCGGCTCTGGCCATTTCTGGATGGCGGTGATCTTCTCGGGGTCTGGCGCTACTCCTTCTGAGCTGACAATATGTCCCAGATACTGTACCTTTTGTTTGAGCAGATGGCACTTTGAAGGCTTCAGTTTCATCCCATACTTGGACAGTGACTCAAATACCTCCGCCAGGTGCTTCAAGTGATCTTCATACGTCTTGGAGTACACAATTACGTCGTCCAGGTACAGCAACACAGTTTCAAAGTTGAGATGTCCCAGGCAGCTCTCCATCACTCTCTGAAACGTTCCAGGGCACTGCTGAGTCCAAACGGCATCCTGTCGAACTCACAGAGTCCCATCGGGGTGGTGAAAGCCGTCTTCTCCCGATCCTCCTCAGCCACAGCTACTTGCCAGTACCCACTAGTGAGGTCAAGGGTGGAAAAGTAATTAGCAGTCTTTAGTGCAGCTAAGGATTCCTCAATGCGTGGTAAAGGGTATGCATCTTTATGTGTAATGCGATTTACTTGTCTGTAATCTACACACATTCTCATGCTTCCATCCTTTTTCCTGACTAAGACTAGAGGTGCTGCCCAGGGACTGCAACTATCCCTTATCACCCCTGCTTCCTTCATGTCACGCAACATCTCCTTGACTTTCTGGTAGTGTGCTGGTGGTATAGGCCTGTACCGTTCTTTAATGGGAGGATGATTGCCTGTGGGGATGTGATGTTGAACCCCTTTAATTTTTCCAAAGTCGAGTGGGTGTTTGCTGAATACCTGTGCATACTCCTGAACTACTCGGTATACCAGCGGGGAAAAGGTGGATGCTGCTGGCTTTAGGGTGGCTTCACTCGGGTGACACTGGGTTGCCATCTCGGGCTCCTCCAGGGGTCGCAGACCTTTTATAGCCATATCCTTAAGGGCATCAAAGGTAGCATCAGGATGATCCAAGGACCACCAGTGCACAGTCCTGCTTTCAGCTTGGGACCTCAGTCCCCGTACAAATTGTTCCTTTAACATTTTATTTTCATTGAGGACACTTATGGGGTTAACCTGTTTGAGAGCTCGCAGGGCCCCCTGTAGTCGGCAGGCGTAGTCCCTGATGCTGTCATCTGGTCCCTGGGAGCATTGGTAAAACCTCATCCGGAGATCTGTTTCAGTGCGGTCCTCAAAGATAGTCTGTAGCTTTAAGAAAATTGCAAGCACTGATTCCTGGTCTGCAGCTGTCCAAGTCTCTACTTCTCTCTCTGCAGCACCAGTCAATTGTCCCACTACCACTGCAGCTCTCTGCTTTTCTGTCATACGGTATATGTCCATTATGCTGCATATTTTTCGCTTGAACCCTGACAGGGTGTCTGGCTTGCCGCTGTACTGAGGGAGCCACTTTGCTCCAGGCATGTATGGCAGCGTTAGCGGTACTATCGGGGCCACAGGACCAGGTGAGGGGCCAGCATTTCCAGCCTGTGCGGCAGCGCCGGTGGGTAAGTCAATGGGGCCGTCGCCCTCAGGCTGCACTATCAGCTTGCTGCTGCGACATGTCTGCGCCCCCCTAGTTAAGCGTGGCCTACCTTCTCTGAAGGCTGCAGCTCTGCAGGGCACAGCGATGTAGAAGGACCTGCGTCGCCGGCGCTCTGACGTCAGAGCGTTCACTGAAGCTCTCCACAGGACCTGCCGTCGCGTCAGCGTTGGGGGTGTGTCCAGGACTCAGCGCGCTTTTGCTGGTACGCCCACTAGTTTTTCGCACCGTGGCGCTGTAAATGGCGGGCAATGGCGGGCAAATGGCGGGAAACCTTCACCACTATATACAACAGTCTTTTAGTGAGGCACATAGTACCCGGTGGCAACGGGCACAAATTACTCCGTTGCTGCAGGGCACGCAATCCTGTTCACGACGCCAGAGATGAGTCGTCCGCCAGGGCCGTGGGGTACTCGGCACCGAGCCCGTTGTTTCTATGGGGAATGTCACGGGTAGCACAGCTTGGTCTGTTGCCCTGGACGCTCACTGAAAATGGGCGATATTTACAGGTGAATTGTACATTGATATGGGGATTCGTGACGCCACTTGTGGTATCTGGTCAGGATGACCAGCGCTGCTATGCAGATCCACTGAAGGGTTAATATTGTGCAGCTAGATGTTAAGCCTTCCACAAGTAAGGCTGATTCCTCCAGGGCAGATAGATGTATAGGAATGCAGGACAGACGGGGACCCGGCAGTCAGGGGCAATAAGGGAGACACACACATAAGTCACTTTGGTACCTTTACTGAAGATGTTGCAGGAGCTTCCCGGAGCACTGTAGGGTGAAGGATGCACATCCAGATTCCTCCACTGAGTAGGTATGTGGCCTCCTGTTCTCTGCCTTTTTGTAATGAAGTCCTGGCCTGCGTGTAGCTGGGCCTAACTTAGTCTCCGTCTTGTACCTGGCTGACCTTGTGGTTGGACCTCTTCTTGAAGTACACAGTCTCTATTTGCCGTGCACGGCTAGACTCCGTCCTCCTGATTCTGCTACGTATCAGCTCTGTGGTACTCCTGGAACTTGTAGTCCTCCAGGAACTCCGGTGTTCTCCTAATGGGTCGTGGAGATCCCTATAGGCTCGGACCCCGGTGTCCGGTGAATACTTGCTGAGGTAAACTATAAAGGCTTTTCTACCTCATTAACTTTCCACTCGCCTTCGGCCTACCCGGATCCTCACACGATCACACACTGGCAGTTGGTGGTTTGCCTCTTCACCGCTCTTTACTAGACTCCACTTGCTTGTGAACTGAATAGCTCTGCAGCCTCTCAATCTCAGCTCTGCACTTCACCTTCCTGCAGACTGACTGACTGAGCCCTCTAAGATGGCTGCACTGAACTAACTAGATATTTCCTGTGTAACTGTCTTTTATATGTCTAAAACAGCTCCCTCTGGTGGTCTTTGGGATAAGTGAACGTGTGTGCATGTGTATAATGACCTCTAGTGGGATATTCTTTCAGTGCACCCTTCTGGGAGATATGGATTCAGTCGCAGCTGGGCTCCACATATTTTTTTTTTTTTTAATGCAAAATAGTGCTGTATAGAACTAGAGTAACAGACAGGAAAAACACTGCAGTACTGGCCTAAAATGCCCAAACTTGGAGCACGCAGATATATGAGGCCTGTCAAGGAGATACCACACTGTCAAATATATGGCCTGTATTTTTTATTTTTTTAAATGCAAAATAGTGCTGTATAGAACTAGAGTAACAGACAGGAAAAACACTGCAGTACCGGCCTAAAATGCCCAAACTTGGAGCATGCAGATATATGAGTTCTGTCACGGAGATACCACACTGCCAAATATGTGGCCTGTATTTTTTATATACACACATACAGTGCCTGCAGGCCTTGCACTGATATGTATAGAGCGACGTACACTCCCCTGTCTACCTAACACTGCAATCTATATACTCCAGAATTAGTCCTTAGAAGGACTGTTGGTTTAGCTGGATTTAAGTAGTTTAGGATGGTAGACCCCACACTGACTTAGAAATCCCCAAATCTGACCCTATCTCGGCAGCAGCTCTCCCTACACTATCTCAATCTGGAGCTGAATGCGGCGAGCAGGGCGGCATCCGATCTCTTATACCCCTAATGATGCTGTGCGGCCAGCCAATCACTGCACGACCACAACAAAGATGGCTGTGGCATTACAGTGCCTGGCAGACAATCGCTGCATGTTGATTGAGTCTCTAATATCCGCCAAAAATGCTGGGTGGAGACCCAAGTTCCCACTGAGTAATCCCGGAAATGCTCGGTGCTCGCCGAGTACAGTGATACTCGGGCGAGTAACGAGTAGTGGCGAGCATGTTCGCTCATCACTAGTTATTATACTTTGCTGCACTTCAGTGAATGACTACGCAGAACTTAATATTGTAAGACACATCAAAAGAACGGTCACTTTGCAATCCTAATAATTTATTTCACATTTCTCTTATCCCAAATACTCTTTAATTACTTCTCAACCTCTTTTCGATTAGATGTGAATCACTTATTAATTAATTAAATTAAATAAATATTCCAGAGGCTGCACCATGTCATGGACACCTGCAAGTGGAAGAAAAAAAAAATCGGGGTTAATGTGCTTTTATTTCAAGTTGAAATCAAAGCAATGCTAAATATGAAATGATTAAGACTATCAAAGGAAAAGTCTATTTTAACTCGTAAAATTAATCAGTTGGGATATTTAGAAATTACGATAAATTCATATATTTTACTAAATTGCTTAACCCCTTTACTCCCGAGGGTTGTTCGCATGTTAATGACTGGGCCAATAATTACAATTCTGACCACTGTCCGTTTATGAGGTAATAACTCTCTAACGCTTCCATGGATCCTGGTGATTCTGACACTGGTTTCTCGTGACATATTGTACTTCATGATAGTGGTAAAATTTCTTTGATATAACTTGCGTTTATTTGTGAAAAAAACGGAAATTTGGTGAAAATTTTGCAATTTTCCAACTTTGAATTTTTATGCCCTTAAATCACACAGATATGTCACACAAAATACCTAATAAGTAACATTTCCCACATGTTTACTTCAGCACAATTTTGGAACCAAATTTTATTTTTGTTAGGAAGCTATAAGGGTTAAAAGTTGACCAGCGATTTCTAATTTTTACACCTTTTTTTAGGGACCACATCACATATGAAGTCACTTTGAGGGGTCTATATGATAGAAAATACCCAAAGTGACACCATTCTAAAAACTGCACCTCTCAAGGTGCTCAAAACCACATTCAAGAAGTTTATTAACCCTTCAGGTGCTTCACAGGAATTTTTTGAATGTTTATAAAAAATGAACATTTAACTTTTTTTCACAAAAAAATTAATTCAGGTCCAATTTCTTTTTATTTTCCCAAGAGTAACAGGAGAAATTGGACCCCAAAAGATATTGTGCAATTTGTCCTGAATACGCTGACACCCCATATGTGGGGGGGGACCACTGTTTGGGCGCATGGCAGAGCATGGAAGGGAAGGAGCGCCGTTTGACTTTTTTTACGCAAAATTGGCTTGAATTGACATCACTATATAGTGTCAGATTGCTGATCTAACACTTTGCAGAGCACTGTGTCAGATCAGCGATCTGACAGGCAGTGCAGGAGGCTTGATGGCACCTGCTCTCAGCAGGCACTGACAAGCCACCTCTCTGCAGGACCCGGAAGGACCCCGTGGCCATCTTGGATCTGGGGGCCTGCAGGGAGGAGGCCATCAGAACAACGCGATCACATCGCGTTGTTCTGAGGGTCTCAGGGAAGCACGCAGGGAGCTCCCTCTCTGCGTGATGCTTCCCTATACCACCGAAACGCTACTATCATGTTTAATCGCAATGTCCCGGGGGTTAAAGTTCCGGGTGTCAGCTATGAGAATCAGCTGACACCCGGCCCCGATCAACCGCACTCCCCCCGTGAGCGTGGCTGATTGGTGATGACTAGGGTTGAGCATTCCGATATTGCAAATATCGGGTATCGGCCGATATTGGCTGTATCGGAATTCCGATTCTGAGATCCGATATTTTCGTCATATCGGATACCGGAATCGGAATGTTCCTGTCACGGTCAGTGTTCGTCGGTCGGGTCTGTCAGGAGTCAGCAGCACTTACCTGGCAGAAGATCTCCGGTGGTCTCGTCCTGGACTGCTTGATGGCCGCCATCATCTTCTCCCTGGCGGTCACATGCAGTTTCTCGCGATAACTGCAGTGACTGCTGGGTAATCGCGGCCTTAAAGCAGCCCGATGACGTCACCGCCGGGGAAGCAGGTAATCAGCTGTGCTGCGCCGGGATGTCAGGCTCTGCCTGGCATTCCGATGTAGCAGAGCTGGATCGTCGTGGGACACTCGTTACTATGGACTGCGTCGGACAGGTGGTATACTGTTGGTTTGTTTTTTTCCTTTTTTTACAGGAGATCGATGGCGTCGCAGGAATGAGAGAGTAATAAAAGAAATGAAAACTGTGTTGTCTCTTTTATTTCATTAAAATACTTTTTTTCTGGCTGTGTCTTTTTTTTAAACATTTAAAAACTTTGGGATTAATAATGGATCGGTGTCTTATTGACGCCTCTCCATTATTAACCGGGCTTATTGTCACCGTGCAATCAACGGTGACATTAACCCCTTATTACCCCGCTTGCCACCGCTACAGGGCAAGTGGGAAGAGCCGGGTAAAGTGCCACAATTGGCACATCTTTTGATGCGCCAAATATGGGGCTGCTGATGCCTGGTATTATCAGGCTGTTGAGGGCCAAAATCCATGGGCCTTGACAGTCTTTTAATACCAGGCCGCAGCAGTCTGCATTTTACTTGGCTGGTTAACAAAAATAGGGGGGATCCCCACGCATTTTTTTTTTGAGGGGATCCCCTATTTTTGTTAACCAGACAAGCTAAGCAGACTGCTGTGGCCTGGTATTATCAGGCTTGCAAGGTCCATGGATATTGGATCCTTACCAGCCTGAAAAACCAGGCCTCAGCAGTCTGCTTCATCTGGCTGGTTAACAAAAATAGGGGGGACCCCACGCCAATTTTTTTCGAGGGGATCCCCTATTTTTGTTAACCAGCCAAGATATGCAGACTGCTGTGGCCTGGTATTTATATCATGGACTTGGCAAGTTGCTCATGGTGTCGGGATCCATGAGCACAACCGGGGACTCACCGGACTGAGAGAACCTCCGGTGGGCCCCAGCTCCTGCGTGGTGGGCCCTGATTTGAAAGGATAGGTCGCGGGGCAGAGGGGGCGGTGGCCCCGGGCCCCGCGCTCTGAGGGGGCCCACGCCGATACAGTTACATTCTGCGCAGAGCAGGGAGAATCGCTCTCCCTGCTCTGCCGCCCGGAAGCTATGGGGCCTGAACAGGCGGTGGGGGGGCCCGGTGCCAGCAGTGGGCCCCCCACCCGTCACAGAGGGTCCAGCCGATACAGCTGACCGCATAGAGAGAGAAGGAGTGAGCGCTCCTTCTCTCCCATAATCCCCCTCTCAGCGTCTGACAGCGGGCGCGATGACATCACCTGCCGGCGCCCGCTGTCAGACGCTGAGAGGGAGAACAGTGAGCAGCACAGGAGCCGGGAGTTGAGTATTTTTTTTTTAATGGGGGTGCATTATACTACAGAGGCTGTATATGGGGGGTGCATTATACTACAGAGGCTGTATATGGGGGGTGCATTATATACAGAGGCTGTATATGGGGGCTGCATTATACTACAGAGGCTCCATATTGGGGTGCATTATACTACAGAGACTCCCTATGGGGATGCATTATACTACAGAGGCTGCCTATGGGGGTGCATTATAATATAGCGGCTGCCTATGGTGGTGCATTATATTATAGACTCTGCCTATGGGGGTTTATTATAATATAGAGGCTGCCTATGGGGGTGCATTATACTATATTGAGGACTATCTGGTGTATTATGCTGTATGGATGCTATCTAGGGGCCATCATACAGTGTTGGACCCATTAAATAGTTTGGGGACATTAAGGGGTCAGTATATATCCAGTGAGGGGCATTATTCTGTGTATAGGGGAGATGTACAGGGGGAGACTTGGGACATTATTAAATGTAAAGTGGACACATATTGTTATAGGGGAACTCGGGTTACTGTGACTGTCAAAGGGGCACACAAGGCATTATTACAGTCTAGGGGACAAAATGTGGGCACTGTTTTCTAGGGCACTTGCACCCGGCATTACTATATTCTAGAGGGGTGCTTTAAAATTTAGAGGTCACACAGAACCACACAGCAGGTGCAGTAATAGGGACACATACGGCAGCAGCAGCTCAGTATTGGGGTATCAGGTGCAGTAATAGGGACACATACGGCAGCAGCGGCTCAGTATTGGGGTATCAGGTGCAGAAATAGGGACACATATGGCAGCAGCGGCTCAGTATTGGGGTATCAGCAGGATGAGGAGTTTGTGCAGGTTGAGAATAGTCCAATTGGTGACCGTGACAGTGCTGACAATATGAGAAGTGAAATGTGTCTTTGTTGTAATCTCTGCAGTCGAGTCCTGGCTGGAGAAGTCGTCATGTCGGTCTGGGCCAGATGGAAAAGACATGAAAAGTGAACAATTCCATTAGAAAGAACATCAGCGGTAAGTCATTATCTGTACCTGTGCTGTAATCTATTATATGTTCTGTAGGACTGGTATTATTTACCACAGACCATATGGCGGTAATATCAATATTGATCTTTTTATATATAGATTATTTTTGGCAACAGCGCGGTCATTTGCTGAGGTTCTCTGGTTAGGGGCCCACTCAGAAGTTTCGCCCCCACTAAACCAAAACCCTAGCTACGCCTCTGGCTCTCTCTCTAGTCTTTCTTTCTCTCTCTAGTCTTTCTCGCTCTCTGTTCTTTCCTTCTCACTCTCTGTTCTTTTTTCTCTCTGTTCTTTCTTTCTCTCTCTCTTTTCTTTCTTTCCTCTCTTTCTTTCTCTGCTTGTTCTTTCTCTCTCGCTGCTCTTTCTTTCTTTTCCTCAGTACCAGCCACTGTGCCCTCATTACCAGTCAGTGTGATCAGCAGTGCTAAATGGGTACGCTTGGGGCGAGGATATGGGTGTGATTAGCTGTGAAATGGGTGTGGTCGGGGCGTGGCCTAAAATTTTCAGCGGCGAGCTACGCGCGCCGCAGCCTTTAACCGTCTTTCCTGTCTTCAAAATTTGGGAGGTATGCTGTATGACCTCCCTACAACTTCTGGGCATGCTCCTGATGAGCGCGACGGATGGTCTCCTGAGGGATCTCCTCCCACACCTGGACTAAAGCATCCACCAACTCCTGGACAGTCTGTGGTGCAACGTGGCATGGCCTAAAATTTGCTGCAGCAGGCACAGCGTGCCACAGCCTTTGTCCCTCTTTCCCTTCTTCAAAGGTTGGGAAGTATGATGGTGGGCCCCAAGAATAATTTTTCTCTGGTGGGCCCAAGGTACTCCATTCCGACGCTGCTGGCAAGGTCCATGGATATTGGCTCCCTAACAGCTTTAAATACCATGACTCAGCAGTCTGCTTCATCAGGCTGGTTAACAAAAATAGGGGGGACCCCACACCATTTTTTTTTCGAAGGGAACCCCTATTTTTGTTAATCAGTTCCCTCTGACGTCACTGATTGTGTCCCTGGCTGACCTGAAGTGAAAGTGGAAAGCAATCAATTAAGCTTTCCACTTCCTCTCCTGTCAGCCAGGAGAGGAGCTCATTCATTTGGGGGTTTACTGTGAGGCTGCAGCATTAGCTGCGGTCCCTGTAGTAAACATTAACCCTTTCTGAAGGATTACACCGTGGGACCTGACTGTGCATGGGATAGGTAAGAATAATTTTGCTTTTTTATTTTATTTTTATTACAGGAAATGGTTTTTGCAGTAAAATAAAAGATGGTCAAAAACATGTGTCTTTATTTCATTAAAATTATTTTTAATTAAAGTGTGTGTGTTTTATTTTTATTTCATGCAATAGGATTAATAATTGATAGTTGTCTAATTGACAGCTCTCAATTATTAACCTGGCTTAAGGTCACCTTTCAATAGCAAGGTGGCTTTAACCCCATATTAACCCATTCGCCACCGCTACAGGGCAATGGGAATAGACGGGCAAAGTGCCAGAAAGGGCGAATCTAATTATAGATTTGTCTTTTCTGGGGTGTCTGGGGGCAGATGTTAGTAGCCAGGGGGGGTCAAAAATAATGGTCCCTCTCTGGGCTATTATTATCTGCCCCCACTTGCTGGCTTTGTCTGTCTGGTTGCGAAAATAGGGCGTTAGCCCACGCATTTTTTTTTCAGCAATTTTACACCTCATATATATATATATATATATATATATATATATACATGTCATTGAATTTGTGACACATATATATATATTTATATTTATAGTTCATACACTTCTACATAGTATAATAGCCGCTAATTCAATTGCCGGCTTTTGTGAAAATGCAGAACCCGACATGAAATGACACATGGTTTACATAGAGTTAACCATGTCATTTCAAGTTGTTTGATCTATTGTTTTCACTAACAATTACATGAGTGTATGTGTGCAAAATTTCACACCTGTAGGGGTTAATTAAAGGTGTAAATTCGTAGCAAAAAAGTCTGTTTTTTTTACAACGAATTTACACCTTTAATTAACCCCTACAGGTGTGAAATTTTGCACACATACACTCATGTAATTGTTTGTGCAAATCAGATATCAAACTACATGAAAAGACATGATTAACTCTATGTAAACCAAGTGTCATTTCATGTCGGGTGCTTCTGTCTTTTCCCAAAAGCCGGCTTTACCCGGCAATTGAATCAGAGGCTATTTTACTATGTAGAAGTGTATAAACTATAAATATATGTATATATATATGTCACAATGACATGTATATATATATGTATTCTATGTGTGTATATTTAGTGTTTACAAGGAAAGAAAGAGGTTTTTTTAGTTACGATATTTTGTTCCCATAGACTTACATTGGATTTCCGGTATCGGTATCGGGTATCGCCGATATTTTAATGGTATCGGCGATACCATTCCGATTCCGATACTTTTGGATATCGGAAAGTATCGCTCAACTCTAGTGATGACGTACTATCCTGTCCTTGGGACTTAAGTCCCTGGGCACATTGTCGGGATAGTACATCAAATGGTGGAAAGGGGTTAAAGGGAATCTGTTGTGAACACTTTTGATCTGGCTTCTGAGGTTGGGCTCCCTCTGGTGGTTGCTGCTGGTAATGGAGCTGGTCTGGCTGACAGAAGTCGATCACCTGAAGAGGATGATTGGAGATCAGGTTTTACTGACTGGAGAGATTTAAATGAGCAGCCTTCCCTTAGTTGTTGCCAGTGATTTGGTTTTCTTTCTGAGCCTTTTGGAAGTCTGCTTGCTCCCTGCTTTGTCCTGCATCTTTCACATAAGTTATTTGTCTGTTTTAATCTGTGGCATTTTTTCCCTGTTTGCTTTCCTCTGTTCTCTGCCTTGCTGGTGTGAGTTCAGCCAGGTTCCCTGCTGGGACCTGTGCTGGACTCTGTTATCCTTTACCACAGCTTATGTCAGCCTTTTCAGTATTTTTAGTCTCCTGTTATTTCAGTATCTGTTGTTTTGCGTCCAGTTCACACCAGAGTTCTGATTTAGTGGGGAGAGGTCGTGTTGCCTCAGTATTTTTGCATATCAGACGTGTTGGAATTTTTTGCGGTATTGCAGACAGTATCCTTTCCTGTCCTGTTCTATCCAGACAGTTTGGGCCCAGCATTTGCTTATTCTATTTTCTGCCTGTGTTTTGTGCTTCATCTGTCTCACCGGCAATATATGTTTGGGGGCTATCTATTCCTTTGGGGCTCTACTCCGGGGCAGTTTAGTTTTCCCCTTTTCTCTCTTTAAGCTTAGTTAACTCTTTGGCTGTGTTGAGGCGTCTAGGGCATTGTAGGTAAGTCCCACGGCTAATTCTAGTTGTGTTGTTAGTTTAGGGGTCTGCAATCCGCTAAGTTACAACCTCTCTGGGTGTTTGGTTGCCTAGCCTATTTCTTTACCATCCTCCTCGGTTACCTAATCACAACAGGAATCTGTCAAAAGGATCAACACTCCTACGTTATCTATATGGACATGCAAGTCATAGAAAGTTGAATAAAATGATACCTTGATATCTGCGATCTGATGTCTTCTTCCAGAGTAAGCCCTATTTTTCTTACTATGTAAATTAGCTGTTAAGATCTATTGCTTGCACATGGATCTTCCTGATGAATCTGCCTCCAGGGCTTATTTTAAATAAAATGACTATCAGTCTGCTCTTCTGTTCTCACACTGGTAACACCCACTTTCATTTCTAATAAGCTCTGGAGGCAGATTCTCAGGGAGATCTGTGTCCCTCCCATAGATCTTATCAGCTCATTTACATATTAATAAAAACGCGGATTTCTCAGGAAAAGGACATCAGATTACAGATATCAAGGTATCAGTTAATTCAGCTTCCTATGACCTGCATGGCCATGTAGACAGGTTAGGAGGGGTGATCCTATTGACAAATTCCTTTTAAATTAAATCTTTACTTTTTCAAGTGTAAGCAAGAATGGTTGATCAAAATAGAGGAATATTTAACCAAGAAAAATCAATGTGCAGATCTTATAAAGGCAATATAGATGTTTTTCTAGGGTCCTCATATTTTTCTTGTTAAAAATAGATCTAAAATGTAACAGTTCTATTGATACTGACTGTCATATTCACTTAGTTGAAAAATATAGCACAGCATTGTATGAGAGACATAAATCCCCTTCCATACATGAGTACTGATTGGGTGAGAAAGGGATAGCTAAAGATTGCAACAAAAAACATTGTGGTTTCAAGCTGAGAATTCAGATTTATATATAAATGAAGTAGTACGCTATCATTTGTGCTAAAACTAGTAGAATAACATGGCTGTATCGTAGAGCAGATGTTATGAACACAATATTGAGAAGATGGAATGCCAAAATTAAAATTTGGTACATTTTGGTAAGGCAATGTTCATACTCAATTTGAAATGGTCTTAGAGAGCAATAGTATTTTTAGTCCTGTAAAATAGGGAATATTGGTGATGTATGATGGATTAATATATCACTACGCTGCTCAAAGTCCATCGAAAGAGCAAGGATAGCTTCCATATAACCAAAAAGAAAATCAACAAAGGTTCTGAATCAATGGTATTTTTTGCATGATGTGCCCACTTAATATACCAAATGCCAACAAGCACACTGCCATTGCGGTTGGTACTTACCCTGCAGACAAGTAATAATACTTTCAACGTTTAAGTGGTCTGCATGGAACTCTTGAAAGAATGCAAATATAGACTTTTGCATGGCTCAAAGCCACTCCAGGAAAGCACTGGCTGCCAGTGACCATTAGGCTTAAGTAATATATGGCACAAGAACGCTGTGCCCAGTGATTAGCTGCAGTGGTCATGTTGGGTATGCCTGCTCCATATAAGATGGGTGCTGGCTGCGTTGCCCACCTGCCTCTAAAAGCAGCAGCCAGACCTACCTCCAATCATTTGCTGCTTAAACTTTTAAAAATATTTCTTAATAAAGTGTTCAAAAAACATCAAACATATACCAAGATTACAAAAAAAGTCTTCATTTTAATTATCAATGATTTCCAACACAAAAAAGATATTAGGACATACCGTAACTAAAATCCAATGAGGAAGGTAACAGAAAAATATAATAAATGCTCATTCATATACAGCGTAACGCCATATGACTATATTTTAGGTCATAAAAATATAAAAAAACAGCTAAATTATATAGTGCAAAACTAAGATATGCACTATGAAAAGGCCATTATTATTAACCAATTGTAGGCAAGAAGAAAAAAGTCTCAGAGTATAAGTGCTGTAATTCGTGTAACTAAATTAAACAAATATCAAATACAATGAAGCTAATGAGAAGAAAATGATACCCCACTTCCAAGCAATAACATAAATGGTGACAATAAGCAGGCAAAACAAAACACAGTAATCATACTGACATAGTTGTATGATATTAGGAGCCTTTGCTACCTCCCACCCACTACAACTCTTGTTTCGCTGTCGCTCCCTCAGGGAGTGTATAACCATTTAGCAATTTAAATGCTGTTTCCAGTTTCTGACTGTGGCATTTAAATGGTTCCAATGAGTCTATGGAACCTCTCAACTATTTCCATTTACTATGGCACCCCATCACCACCATATTTTTACTTCCACGAGGCCCATTTCTGTGGTTAAGCCTTATGCGAAATTGTAATTTTTTTCAGTATACTGAAATACTGAAGTACAATTCATCATAGGTTCAAATCACCTAAGATAACTAAATATATAAGTGACAAAATACTTTAAAAAAATATAAAAATAAAGGATGTAAGTAAAAGTTTGATTCACCACCCTTTGCCCAATCTAAAAAAAGAAAGTATATATATATATATATATATATATTAGGCATCTGTAAAAGTTAATTACCTATTCCTTTAAATGACATCAATAAATAACATACAACCCTTGAATTGACTTTTGATTGATTATTTTGCATCCCCCCAAAAATTGTAATGAAAAGCAATAAAAACTTCACATGTACCCCAAAATGGTAACAATATAAATTAGAGCTAAACATCCAAAAATCAATTTCCCATATAGCTCCATTGATGGAAAGATAAAATAGTTTATGATTCCGAGAAAACATTGACATAAAATCACAAATCATTTTTTATAAAGTTTTTAACCTTTTCTCAACATAGGTCATATTGCTTCATCCACATAGCAGATGTCGGCTGTGTTACACTCTGTTAACTCCTTATACACTGCTCTCAATCTTTGACAGGGACATTTAAAACATGCGGTCTGTGGGCTCACTGTTTCATGTGCCCTCCAGTCGCTGCACCGGTCTCAAATCCAATAAAAAAATTTCAATACCGTATTTTTCGGACTATAAGATGCACTTTTTTCCCCATAAATTTTTGGGGAAAATAGGGGTACGTCTTATAGTTGGAATATACTTACAAATACTGAGGTGGCAGCAGGAGTTGGGCGATTCTGCGGCAGTCCCGGTCCAACGCTGCCAGGCGATGATTACACTCCCTTCCCAAGCTGGTGGGGCTGGTGCAGCAGGTGCGAAAGGTTCAGCGGTGGTGCTCTGTGGTGCGGGGGGCTCCACCGGCATCTTATGAAAGCCCGGAGGTCCCGCACATCCATTGCTGCGATGCGGTGGCCTCCGGGAGAAATGGCCGCCAGGGATGGTGCATGCTCAGATTGAGATCGAGCCTGCTTCACCTGCTGCACCAGCCTGGGATGTGATTTCATGAAGGCCACTTCATCACAGCAATGGATATGCAGGGCCTCCAGGCTTTCACAAGATGCCTGGAAGCCCCGAGCACCACCCGAACCTGCCGCACCAGCCTGCGATGTGAGTCATATAGCCGGACCACTGAACACCCCCTGTGACCCAGCTCCACCAGTGCTGCTGATCCCCCATAGGTAAGCTGAATTCGGACTGTAAGATGGACCCCATTTGACATATTATTTTTTTTCCTATTTTCCTTCTGAAAATTTGGGGTGCGTCTTATGGTCCGATGCGTCTTATAGTCCGAAAAAAAAGTATTTTATATGTACTACAAAACATAAGTTCGCCATGTACAAAACAAGCCTTCACACAGCTTCAATGGCAGAAAAGTGATAACATTTCAGGTATCAGAAAATGGCCACAAATAATATTTCATTTTTTTTTCTTTTTGTTACAAATTTCTGATTTTTTAGCATTCAAATAAAAATTTAAACTTGCTAAGTTTGGTGTATTCCTAATTGTACTGACCTGGAGAATGATGTTGTCAGGTCAACTTTGGTGCATAATGAACATCATAAAAATAAAATTCAAAAAACAATAGTGGAATTGTATTTTTTTCACATTTTCACTGCACTTTTTTGTTAACAATTTTATAGTACATTGAAAGATAAATTTGATTAAAAACTACACACAAAAAAAACTTAAACTATCATATGCTGGAAAAGGGAGAGGAAAACATGAACGTGCAAAAATGGAAAATTGCCAAGTCATGGAAAGGTTAAAACCTCACAAAGAACTTCACTAAAGCTATGTGCGCACGTTGCGGATTTGCTTGTGGAAAATTCTGAGCGGTTTCTGCCTCTCGTGGCAGAAAACGCAGGTGAAATTACACTCGGTTTTGATGCGGATTTGATGCAGATTTTATGCGGATTTGTATGCGTTTTTGTAAGGTAAATAAAGATATATATTATTTAAAAAAAAAAAAGGATTGTGATGTCATTTCCTTTTTCAATCTCTTCTTTTTCATTCTCGATTAAAGACCATAATATCATTACATACCATATAAGTTAATATATAATATAATAATATATATATGAATATATATATATACATATATATAATGTAATACCAAGCCCGAGATTTAGTAATGAACAGTTGTCAGCCAGATACCCTCATTAATAAAATGGTACATAAAGAGTTAAGTAAAGACACACACACTCACACACACACACGAAATCTGCGTGAAATGCAATATCTGTTTATTTTTCAGAATATTTTAAAAAAAATTGCGTGGGCTCCCGCATAATTTTCATAACCAGCTGAGGGAAAGTCGACGGCTGAGGGCTGATTTTAATATTCCGGGATGGAGCCAATAGCCACAAATGTTCCCAGGTTATTAATATCAGCTCACAGATGTTTGCTTAGCCTTTACTGGTTAGTTTACAGAGGAACCCCAGAAAAAAATTGACATGGGTCCCCCTATAAAATCGAATCAGCAAAGGCTAGGCAGACAGCTGCAGGCTGATATTAATAGCCTGGGAAGGGGCCATGGATGTTGGCACCTCATAGGCTAAAAACATCAGCTCTCAGCCGCCCCAGAAATGGCACATCTAATAGATGCACCAATTCTGGCACTTAGCCTCACTCTTCCCAATTGCCCTGCAGCGGTGGCAAGTGGGGTTCATATTTGTGGGGTTGATGTCACCTTTTTATTGTCAGGTGACATCAAGCCCACAGGTTAGTAATGGAGAGGCGTCTATAAGACACCTATCCTTTACTAATCCTATAGTTACATGGTAAATAAAGACACAGCCAAAATAAACTCCTTTATTACACATAATCACACAGACTCCTTTATTGAATCTTAGTTTATCATACTTACTGAATGACTAATCCCTGACTACCTTGTCTCCTGCAACAAAAATAAAATAATAAACCAACATATAATACTCCCTGTCCGACGTAGTCCATTTACCGAGTGTCCCACGACGATCTCACATGTAGAACAGTCACATCAGGACATGTGACTGCTCTACTCGGCCTCCGGTGATACACTGACAGGAGGTAATCGCTCCCGCATCAATGCGCTGCTGTGATAGTTCACCGGAGTTCATCAGCTCCGGTGCTCTCACTTATGCCACCGCTGCATGAGAACTTTCCCATGCAGCGGTGCTGTAAGTGAGAGCATCGGAGCTGATGAACTCCTGTGACATCGACGTGGGACACTCAGTATTAAATAGACTATGATGAACAGGGAGTATATGTTGGTTTATTATTTTACATTATTTCTAGGAGACGAGGACGTCGGGGATTTGGTATGAGGTGAATATAATGGGTTTCTATTTTTATGTGAGCTTGTACGTAATTTTACTTTTGTTTTTTTTTAACTGTGAGCACAGGCGTCGGCAGATGATACTACTCTCCCATCAGCGGCACCTGCTGTTACTGTTATCAATGACAGCAGATATAGCCTGATGGGAGCAGTAGTATCATCGGCCCGCGCCTGCTTTTTTACCGCAGGTCACTGCTGTGGGTCACAGCCAGCTGCGGAATCATGCTGACATCTGCCAGCATGACACCGCAGCGCTGTGACCGACAGTACTGGCGGTAGCATAAATGCAGACAACAGCACACAGCCGCACACACATGCAGACACCCGCAGACACACACAGACACCTGCACACACCCATACACACACAGACACCCGTAGACAGACACGCACATATTCTCTGCTCACACATATTCTCCGCCCACACAGTCTTCCTCCTTCTGACCTCATTTCCTTTTTCTGTAGCGTTTTTGGCAGCAAATCCACAAACCTTTTTACACCTGCGGTTTTACTGACTCAATGGAAGTCAATGGGTGCAGAAACGCTGCAGATCTGCAAAATGAATTGACGTGCTGTGAAAAATAAAACGCTGCGAATCAGGATGGAATTTTCCGCAGCATGTGCACACAAATTCTGGATTGTGATTGATTAACATTGCTTCAGTAATCACCTGTATTTTTGTAGCATTTTCGCGTGGAAAAAACGCTGCAGATCCGCAACAAAACCGCATCGTGTGCACATAGCCTAAATAAGTTTAATATTGCTGTTATTATACTGATCTGGAGAATTATGTTGATAGGTTATTTTTCCCGCAGATTGAACACTGTAAACTGAAACCTAAAAAAAAAACAATTGCGGAGCTGCATTTTTTCAGCATTTCACCCCACTTTCCTGTTTTTCATTACATTTTATGGTAAAATGAATGGTGTTCTGATTAATATTACAACTGTATTATGTGGAAAAGATGAAAGAACAAAGATCATAATTCACCTGATCGTTAGGGGTTTAATAAAAATAAAGAACTGCCAATGGTCCTTCTCCATCTTATCTCTTATACAGTTTATCTTGATGTTGCTGTGTGTCTGGTTATTATTAGCTTGTATGTCACCTTAAGGTCTGAACATACGCTTAGATATTCACTATGTTTTTAATTAGTTGTAGTTTAATTAGTTTAATTAATTCACACCACTTCATAAATAAGTTCCAAGAGGTGTTAAACGTATAAGCGTAGGTGGACAGTGTGACCTTATATACTGCAACATGCTTATTGCATACTGAAATAAACACTGGATTCTGCTTAGATTGGGATGAATCATTTTCCGTTTGCTGTATTGTAACTTGAAATCTTACAAGAGTCAGGGCGACAAATGATCTTGGTGAATTAAAGAATAAATACCTAATCCACAGCTAAATGGAAAAATAATATTGAGGACAAAATATTTTTGAGGAGAAATTGCAGGATCCCTCGTAATGAGGTACCTGAAGCTGGAAGGAGTAGAAAGATTGAAAAGGCCACATCAGTAGATGATTGTTGATCATGCGTTAGAACTTAGTAACATCAACAGCTCATTCAGAAGTATCCAATTGAGCAGGAAGGTGAAGTACCGATAGTGACTAAATTGGAACAACGAGCAGATCACAAAATTCATAGAGCAGGTTTCCAATGGAGTAGCTCACCGCTCCAGAAGCAAGAGATCACATCTATCTTAGAAACAGATGACTTTCACTTTTGACTATTTTTGCTAATTTCCATATAATGCTCCATACAAAATATGGAGCTCTCCTCTACACTGTGCTGCGTTCTCCACTGTTACGGCTCAGGAAAGGGCGCTGTGGAAAGACTCCCCATTATCATTATCATTTTCTGCCCATTATCATCATCATTGCCTCCCCATCATCATCATTCCTGCCCATCATCATCATCATTGCCTCCCCATCATCATCATCATCATTGCCTCCCCATTAATATCATCATCATTATTGCCTCCCCATTAATAACATCATCATCATTGCCTCCCCATTAATATCATCATCATCATTGCCTTCCCATTATCATTGCCTCCCCATCATCATCATCATTGCCTCCCCATTAATATTATCATCATCATTGCCTTCCCATTATCATTGCCACCCCATCATCATCATCATCATCATCATTGCCTCCCCATTAATATCATCATCATCATTGCCTTCCCATTATCATTGCCTCCCCATCATCATCATCATCATTGCCTCCCCATCATAATTGCCTCCTCATCATCATTGCCTCCTCACCACCATCACTGCCTCCCCCCTCCACCATCACACATACAGCACCGCAGCACTCTCTCACATATACACACGTAGACACACACACGCACGCACACCTCACCTGTCTCTGCCACAGCTGGCCGCTGAATGATAATGTCATTCAGCGGCGCTGCTGTGAGAGAGGAAGCGCCGGCACAGGCACCCCCTGGAGCCCGGAGCTGCGGCAGCGGAGGCACGAGGAGATGTAAGTATTGCGCCGGCTGCTGCCGGGGCCCTGAGCAAGCGGGGGGGGCCCAGTGGTGGCGCTGGCACCACTAATGGGTGCCGGGGTGCCCGACGGCGAGTGGGCCCCCCGCCTACTCAGGGCCCCGGCACTTGCCCGGGTATGCTGGGTGCTGACGCCGGCCCTGGGGAACAGCATGGGGAAGATGCATGGATACCACTCTGACTCCCAGGTCGCTTCTGGGAGCAATGTTGTCAGAGTATTGCACAACTTTTACGGACTGACAATAAAACATACAAAACCGAAGATTAAATGGATTTTATGTGAAAAAACGGTTAGGTTATTTCCTGTATAATGACTTGTATATCAGGCAAAATTAAAAAGAGAAAAAAAACCACCTCCTTCACCCCTTAATAGCCAGGCCATCTCTCACCGTATTTCCCCGTCACCTATAACTACAGTAGATGACATAGTAGAGGGGGAAATAAAACTACACCCTCCGGTAGTCACCTGTATATATAATTTTAAAATTTTACTAACTAATCTGGGCATGTGGTGTGTGTGACATGGTCACACGCATCCTGTTTAATTTTGAAGTAGGGACTTTGAAACTAACAAAACCTATGAAGCTGGTTGGGTAATACCCTCTATAGTGAAGGCAACCATTTCCTGTTCCTCCTCCTCAGCCTCCTCATTATCACCTAATCCACCCTGAGAAGATAAGATGAGGCTGAGCTGGGTAGTCTCACCGTGTGTACTTTCTTCCTCCTTCTCTATCTGGTCCACATGCAGAGTATCCTCTTTAATTGTGAGCAGCAAGCATTTTAATAGACACAGAAGGGGGATGAGTATACTGATTATGGCATCATAGCCACTCACCATCTTGATTGATTCCTTAAAATTTTGCAGAACCTCACAGGGGACAAAGAATGGGACAAAGAATTGGATGTGGTTAATGATGGTGCTTATGAATGTGCAATAAGCTGTGCAGAGCAGGAGGCATCCACACCTGCGTCCTGGATAGGGGATTTGCAAGCACATAGCATAGAGAAAGAGGCAACAATATCAATTGTTGGCAACTGTGTGTCATCATCATCTTCCTCTTGAGACACTAAATGCGGTTCCCCACCGACGTCTTCTTCTGACCGTGGCTGATCAAATATTTGGGCATCACTACATACGATCACCACAAGTCCCTCTTGAAACGTGCAGGGCGAGAGGCCAGAATCAATAAATGGAAATGTAAAGAGCTCCTCTGAGTGTCCGAGTGTGGGATCTTGTCTTCTGGGGTTCGCCATTGTGGGAGGAAGGACAATCTGGGTGAGGATTATATGGTCCAGACTTCTGGCTAGAGAGATTGGACAGTGTGGAAGACAGGGTAGTGCTGGAAAACATTTTGGAAGCATTATCTGCCATCCAACCAACCCCCTGTATGCATTGTTCTGGCTTCAAGAGTGGTGTACCGCGCCCCCTGCAAAGTTGGACAGGAAGCTAGGTCTAGTAGATGAGTGTGTTTTCTTTGCTCCGGCAGCATGCACAGCTTCACCTGGCCCATGGCCTTGGCCTCTGCGTGCACAATCAGCAATTTTACTAAAGAAAGGACAGTATGTAGCCCTGAAAAGGACTTTTATTTTAATGGCGCAGCTCCGGTATAAAGTACTACAATAGCAATTAAACACTACATACATGCCTGCTTTAATCTAAGCCCTCCCTCCTAGATCAATTCTCCCTGAACTGCTTTCATGGGAGACTGTGCCGAACATCACGTCATCGGGTTTTATACAAGACCCGATGAGGTGAAGCGGCTCGCCAATCACAGTAACCAACATACACTGTGTGCAGAATTATTAGGCAAATGTGTATTTTGATCACATCATCCTTTTTATACATATTGTCCTACTTCAAGCTGTATAGGCTTGAAAGCCAACTGCCAATTATGTAAATCAGGTGATTTGCATCTCTGTAATGAGGAGGGGTGTGGTCTAATGACATCAACACCCTATATAAGGTGTGCTTAATTATTAGGCAACTTCCTTTCCTTTGGCAAAATGGGTCAGAAGAGAGATTTGATGGACTCTGAAAAGTCAAAAATTGTGAGATGTCTTGCAGAGGGATGCAGCAGTCTTGAAATTGCCAAACTTTTGAAGCGTGATCACCGAACAATCAAGCGTTTCATGGCAAATAGCTAACAGGGTCGCAAGAAGCGTGACGATAAAAAAAGGCGCAAAATAACTGCCCATGAATTGAGGAAAATCAAGCGTGAAGCTTCCAAGATGCCATTTGCCACCAGTTTTTGCCATATTTCAGAGCTGCAACATTACTGGAGTATCAAAAAGCGCAAGGTGTGCCATACTCAGGGACATGGCCAAGGTAAGGAAGGCAGAAAAACGACCACCTTTGAACACGAAACATAAGATAAAACGTCAAGACTGTGCCCAGAAATATCTTAAGACTGATTTTTCTAAGGTTTTATGGACTGATGAAATGAGAGTGACTCTTGATGGGCCAGATGGATTGGCACGAGGCTGGATCAGTAAAGGGCAGAGAGTTCCACTCCGACTGAGACGCCAGCAAGGTGGAGGTGGGGTACTGGTATGGGCTGGTATCATCAAAGATGAACTTGTGGGACCTTTTCGGGTTGAGGATTGAGTGAAGCTCAACTCCCAGACCTACTGCCAGTTTCTGGAAGACACCTTCTTCAAGCAGTGGTACAGGAAAAAGTCGGTATCGTTTAAGAAAAACATGATTTTCATGCAGGACTATGCTCCATCACATGCATCCAAATATTCCACAGTGTGGCTGGCCAGTAAAAGAAGAAAAAATAATGACATGGCCCCCTTGTTCACCTGATTTGAACCCCATAGAGAACCTGTGGTCCCTCATAAAATGTGAGATCTACAGGGAGGGAAAACAGTACACCTCTCGGAACAGTGTCTGGGAGGCTGTGGTGGCTGCTGCACGCAATATTGATTGTAAACAGATCAAGCAACTGACAGAATCTATGGATGGAAGGCTTTTGACTGTCATCGTAAAGAAAGGTGGCTATATTAGACACTGATCTTTTTTTTTGTTTTGAATGTCAGAAATGTTTATTTCTAAATTTTGTGTTGCTATATTGGTTTACCTGGTGAAAATAAACAAGTGAGATGGGTATATATTTGTTTTTTATTAAGTTGCCTAATAATTCTGCACAGTAATAGTTACCTTCACAAACAGATATCCTCCTAAGATAACCAAATCAAAAAAAAACCACTCCAACTTACAAAAATATTAAGCTTTGATATTTATGAGTCTTTTGGGTTGATTGAGAGCATAGTTGTTGTTCAATAATAAAAAGAATCCTCTCAAATACAACTTGTCTAATAATTCTGCACACAGTGTAGCTACGACATAACCGTGTATGGAATGCATCCCCCACATGTTTATTATCTAACAGCTGAGAAACATGTTGGGCAGGCCAGGGACTTGAGCATAGCGCTCGAGCACATGAGATACTTGATCGAATAACAAGCATACCAGAAGACCACGATGCTCAATCATCATCAGTATGAGCAGTGGCGAGCACGCTTGCTCATCATTATAATGACCTTTGTCCTGGACAATTTTTACCAAGTACTTCTCAGATATCACTGCACAGCGGCTAAGGGGAACTCCATCCCTTTTTTTAAATGTGCCATCCAGGAAGTCAAGGGGATGTAATATACATTTTTGGACCAATTCATCAACACTGGAGTAGCACAAGCTTGCAATACGCCAGTCATATCAGAGTAAATTCTGACAAATTCATTAAGAGGCATATGTCACTAAATGAATTCGGGAGTCGGGACCTTTTGGCACCAGAAATGTTACTCCAGTTAATGAGATTAGCATTTTTGGCATAGAAAATGGCGGGAGATTTGATGAATTTGATGGGAAGCGCAGCCATACCCCAATTCCCATTTTGGTGGTGATGATCTAAAATGGTGTGAAAAAGGCCAAAAGTTCCTAATTTTTTGCCACTTTTCAAATCTTTAAAGCCACTTTTGTGGCGTAAAAGCTTTGTTGAATCATCCCCATTGCCTCTCCTTTCACATCGAATGACTGGCAAATGATTTAAAATTGTAACAAATTAATCATCTTAGTCTTAAAATCATTAAAACTATCAAAGAGAAAAGTTAAAAAAGAACTTGCTACCTAATTGAAGAAATAGTGCCACACGTGTCCATAAGTAGCATTGAGTCAAAGCCCTTGGACAATCGTGTCACTGCTTCTGGAACAAAAGAAATAAGCAAGGAAGTTCAACTTGATGGACTTATGTTTTATCCAACTTTTTCAACTATGTAAAGTGGCCATGTTTGTATTCATGCAATCTGTTTAAGAGATACAAATAGTGTGGTCCTCAAGAAGTGGTTAAGGGAAAGGAGCTGAAGTTCTCACATCACTTTATTATAGATATTCTGATACATAAGCCACGTATTTCTTGTATTAGTTTAGAAGTATAGAGCTGTGGCACAACAAGTAAGCCAAAACATGTAAGAAAGATTCCAACAGAACATTACAGAGACAAATGAAGCCCCTTGGATTTAAGAAATACAAGAACATTTCCAGTCCAAGTTAGGGACGATGTAAATAAGTCTTTTAGTACTAAGAGGTGATTTATTTCCAAGGTGTTCTGCTTTCAAATACTGAAGAAAGTAGATTACAAAAATATGCCTGAAACAAACCATTGATATTGTGCATGTTTGGGGAGTTGAAGACAGGCCCTTAGAGGCAGCGTTCTTTCAGCAGATGAAATATTTCCACCTTGGGAATTAGTACTCAGAGGCTGATGAAAGGCAATGAGTTTATGCTGACAGGAACACTTAAATATCCTCTTTAATCTGCAATCATAAACAGCTCACTTAAAGAAAATCTTCTGACTTGGTAAGATTATATAAGCTCTTCCAAATCTGCCACTAAATTTCCAAGCCAGTCATTTTCTTTGCAATTAGAACAGAATATTCAAGTTGTTATTACAAGTTTAGTCCATTTTAATTTAGTTTATTAAATTCGGTCCCACATGATGAATAAAATGTTCCCACTATTTCACTTTTGCTATTATTAACTGTGCAATTTCTAAAATGTTATTTAGAAACACTAAATTGCACGGATATCCATAATTTGCAGTGTTCCAGTATTAAAGAGTTTATCAATTTCAAGCAAGATAATTTACAAACTACATTCATTATGACTTTTGTGTATTCTATGCACTTATTTTGCAAGATTTGCATTATTTCTACATTTGTGCATGATGATAGAGTTTTATGGTGTGTTCAATATAAAGGCCTAGAAAAAAAGCTTATATTAGTTCTGTTGGCTACTTTTTCAGAATGACTTTCACAAAAACTTTCTCAAACAAATGATACATTTATCACCTATTCATTGGATACATGATAAATTTAGAAGAAAACTCCATTTAACTTTTACTCTAGTATTTATTTTTTCCCACATTCCAAGAACTACTTTTTTTTCTAGTAAGGAATTGGTATTTGGAAGACAAGATGTAAAAAAAATTCCTTATGTGATGAAATTGAAAAAAACAAATACAAATGCAGGTTCAGTCAAAATCTATTGCCGAATGGCCCCACACAGCAATAGTTAAAAGCAGCCAGCCAATCGCAGGGTGGCAGCTAATGTCAGCACACATGTCACCAGCGTATGATGTTATTATCATTCGCTGGCGAATCCGCGCTTGAAATGGATGGAGGGGAAGTCACCCATGGACTACAGCCAAGTAAGGAGAAAGTGTTTTTTTTTATTTTTATTGAAAGAGGCAAGCTGCAATAAGTTTGGACAGCAGGATGGAGACACATGGACCATATGTCTCCATTCTGCCCCATCTGTCTCCATCCTGCCCCATGATCCTGCCCCATGATCATGTAACAGATGGGGCCGGATCATGGGACAGATGGGGCAGGATCATGGGACAGATGGGGCAGGATCATGGGACAGAAGGGGCAGGATCATAGGACAGATGGAGCAGGATGGAGACAGATGGGGCAGGATGGGGAGATCATATGGGGCAGAATGGGACATCACATGGGAGCAAAATAGATACTCATGAGGCAGGATGGGAGAACATTTGGGGCCAGGATGGGAGAACATATGGCTGGAGCCAGGAATGAGACACAGGATAAGGATATTATTACTGTAGGGGCTAATTAAGAGATATTATTACCACAGTGATGTATTTTATTTTTTGAGAATACACTATGTCACCTGGTGTAGTGTAGAAGTTCTCTAGATAACTGTTATTTTCTGCAGAGATGAGTACTGGCTGGAAAAAGTGATGGCGGTCTGAACTGGATGAAGATGAAAATCGAAGATGAAAGACTTCCCCTAGAGATGTCACTCGTGAGTCAGTGTATTACATGTACATGCATACTATACACTGTATATTATATACAGATCTCCTGTGTATAATGTCACCAGTGATCACTGTATTACCTGTACACTGACACTATATACAGAGCTCCTGTGTACAATGTCACCAGTGATCACTGTATTACCTGTACACTGACACTATATAAAGAACTCCTGTGTAAAATGCCCCCAGTGATGAGTGTACACTGTATGCAGAGCTCCTGTGTATAATGTCACTGGTAATCACTGTATTACCTGTACACTATATAAAGTGCTCGTGTGTATAATGTCACTGGTGATCACGGTATTACCTGTACACTATATACAGAGCTCCTGTGTATAATGTCACCAGTGATCCCTGTATTACCTGTACACTGACACTATATGCAGCTTTCGTGTGTATAATGTCACTGGTGATCACTGTATTAGCTGTACACTGACACTATACATTATATTCAATATAAAGAGCTCCTGTGTATAATGTCACTGATGATCACTGTATTACCTGTACACGGACACTGTATACTAAGTACAGAGCTACTTTATATTATGGCACTTATGGTAATATTAGTATTGTGCTTTTTAATTAATGATCAGTATTGTAGTATTCGGTCACTATGTGGTGGAAATATGTGATCAGGTCATGGTGTGGCAGTATTTGTTCCTTGTATGTGCTATTATTCAGTCAATGTGGCAATAATATGTGGTCTGGTCATGGTGCAGTGGTATTTGTGTCTTGTATGTGATATTATTGGTCATTTTAAAAATTGAAAAATAAATAAAAATAAACCTAAATTGTATTGGATATTTTAACAAATTTTTAATATGTTACAATAGAGTAGGGCCCGCCCAAAAGAGTCCACCTTGTAGTGGTGGCGGATTAAAATATCTTTTGGCAAAAACAAAAGCTGCTGGCTATTTATGTGATCTGGTGATGGAAATTGTTAATGTGTGATTGGTGAGGATGTTGTGCAGAAGTGGAGTTTTTCCAAGAGAGGGTGGTGGGACCTTGGACGGTTAGACGGGTGGAGACTGGGCAGCGTCTCAAGGGGGCCCTGAAAATGTTGCCAGTATGGTGGCAGTCCTCGATGTCTCTAAGTGGATAAGGTTTTTTTTTATGTTTTTTAGCTGTATCATATTTAAAATCATTAATTTGACGCCCAGTTTAAATACAATCATTAAAATATCTTGTTTGTTTTATGTGCAGAATAACTAAATACAAGTCTCTGTTTTCGGTTTAATTCAATTATATTGCACATAATAAAACTGACCATCATGCACAGTTTTTAAAGCTTTTAACCTGCTTATGTGAAACATTTCAAACTGTGAAACAATTGGTCAGAATATTGTAATCTTTGCTTAATCTTTTTAAAATTGTTTTCATGTAGCGTGCAGTCATTAAAAATCTCAAGTAAAAAAGACATTAGCTGCAAATTATATATGTCCCTATGGCAAAGACAATACAGCTCCAAAGAGCCACCTACATAAGCAAATCAAAATTAATCTGCTAGAGATTAGTTGGAAATCACAACAGATGTGCTAGATTGCACAACTGTTTCCTGTCTTCTTGATCCGTGCTTTTTTATTATTCTTACATGTTCCAAAGAGATACAGAAGCTTATGCGGCGAGCTGAGAAATGAATGCTAATGCTAACAAGCCAACATTTTTGAGAATGTGAACTCAATAGTAATAGGTTTTATAAGAACAGTCTTAAAGTCAGTTCACTTTTCAACATCATTTTCTTTAAATGGTTATTGTCAAAATAATGAGTCATCCCCTATCCATAAGAGAGAAATTTTACTATAGACCCCAATTTTCTTTTATTTTTGCCATAGTAACAGGAAAAATGGACCCCAAAATTTGTTTCTCCTGAGCATGCCGATACCCCATATGTGGGGTAAACCACTGTTTAGGCACACGACAGAGCTTGGAAGGGAATGAGTGCCAGACTGCCAGTTGATTTTTTTAAAGTAAGATTTGCACACACCGATCGTGGGCGTTGCTGCATTGTGTCAACACTCATATACAGCTAACATCCGCGTGAGCCTGCTCAATCATGACATCATATATATACTTCTCTTTGCAGAAACGCAGCAACTGCAGATCAGTATATATACGGCGCATGTCTGGAAGGGACTGTAAGGAACAAAAAAAACAAATAGGAAAGAATGAGGATGTGCACACAAACAAATCTCCAAGCAACAATCTCCTGGACAATCTCCAAATGCCAACTCCAGCCATCAACTACACCTCTAAGGGCTCATGCTCTCTTGCGATGAAATCAGACGAATTCAATCCGATAATAAATCGGATTGAATTCGGACCAATGTTAATCTATGATGGTGTCTTCATCTGCGTTTTTTTTCTAGCTCGGATAGGATCAAGATCGGGCTGGAAAAAAATTGCAGCATGCTGCGATTGTAATCGCAAATCAGATCGCATCGGATCGGATACCTGCAATAGAAGTCAATGGGTGCGATAAAAAAAAAATCGCACAGCAATCGTACCATGCGAGTCCTGTGCGATTTTTATGCACCGTTGTCCTTTCAAAAGCTGGCAATTCATATGCAACTATACAGTAAAATCACACTGACATGTTAAAATATAAAAGAATAGATATATACACATAGAATAGGTGTCTATATACATATATATATACCGTATATAATATATACATATATATATCTATACTAAAATATAACGCTAGGAGCGTCACTCTGTCCGAAGCCTTTATAGACTGTGCAAGCGCGACACGCCTGCGCAGTCTGGCTCCAGAGAGATTGAGGCATCCAGCGGTGAGTACTCTGTATGGCGCCGGAGATCGCAGTATGCGTACTGGATGCATCTCTGGTGCCATACTCACATACTTACCTGACCAGGAGGAGCGTTGCCGCTGCGCTTCTTTTCTCCCGGGGCAGGAGACCAGTAGTGCGCGTCGGAATCGCGCATGCGCATAGCGCTATCCGGCGCCATTTTTCTGAAAACATTTACAGTGTGTCTTCATCAATATGGTGCCGGACCGCGCAGTATGGGCATGCGCGTAGTCCAGCGCCGCTCTCCTCCCCCGGCGTCCAGCAGAACGGAACAGTGCTGGAGCACAGGGAAGAAAGGTGAGTATAAATGTTTGTTTTTTGGGGGTATGTGTGCAGTTTAATAGCGGTGAGGGGACCATGCATATCAGGATAGAGGGTGAGAGGACCATGCACATCAGGATTGGGGGGTGAGGGGACTATGCACATCAGGATTGGGGGGTGAGGGGACCATGCACATCAGGATTGGGGGGTGAGAGGACCATGCACATTAGGATTTGGGGGGAGGGGACCATGCACATCAGGATTGGGGGGTAAGGGGACCATGCACATCAGGGTTGGGGGGTGAGAGGACCATGCATATCAGGATTGGGGAGTGAGGGGACCATGCACATCAGGGTTGGGGGGTGAGAGGACCATGCATATCAGGATTGGGGGGTGAGTGGACCATGCATATCAGGATTGGGGGGTGAGGGGACCATGCACATCAGGATTGGGGGGTGAGGGGACCATGCACATCAGGATTGGGGGGGTGAGGGGACCATGCACATCAGGGTTGGGGGGTGAGAGGACCATGCATATCAGGATTGGGGGGTGAGGGGACCATGCACATCAGGATTGGGGGGTGAGGGGACCATGCACATCAGGGTTGGGGGGTGAGATGACCATGCACATCAGCATTGGAGTGTGAGGGGACCATGCACATCAGGATTGGGGGGTGAGGGGACCATGCACATCAGGATTGGGGGTGAGGGTACCATGCACATCAGGATTGGGGGTGAGGAGATCATGCACATCAGGGTTGGGGGGTGAGGGGACCATGCACATCAGGATTGGGTGTGAGGGGACCATGCACATCAGGATATGGGGGTGAGGGGACCATGCACATCAGGATTGGGGGGTGAGGGGACCATGCATACCAGGATAGGGGTGAGAGGACCATGCAATCAGGATTGGGGGTGAGGGGACCATGCATATCAGGATTGGGGGTGAGGGACCATGCATACCAGGATGGGGGGTGAGAGGACCATGCATACCAGGAATTGGGGATGAGGGGTACATGCAACCAGGATAGGTGGGTGAGGGGTACCATGCATACCAGGATTTGGGGTGAGGGTAACATGCATACAGGATGGGATGGGTGAGGGGACCATGCAACCAGGATTGGGGGGTGAGGGACCATGCATACCAGATTGGGGGTAAGTGGGCCATGTATACAGGATTGGGGATGAGGGGACCATGCATACCAGGATTGGGGGTGAGGGGTACCATCACATACGATATGGATGAGGGGGACCATGCATACAGATTGGGGGGTGAGGGACCATGCATACCAGGATTGGGGGGTGAGGGGACCATGCAATCCAGGATTGGGGGGAGGGGACCATGCATATTCAAGATAGGGGGGTGAGAGAACCATGCCATACATAGGGAATAGGTGGGTGAGGGGACCATGCATATCAGGATTGAGGGTGAGGGACCATGCAATCAGGAAGGGGGTGGGGGAAACCATGCATCCAGGATGGGGGGTGAGAGGACCATGCATACCAGAATTGGGTGTGAGGGACCATGCACAAGGATATGGGGGTGAGGGGTAACATGCAACCAGGATAGAGGGGTTCCATGCATACCAGGATAGGGGGGTGAGGGGACCATGCCTACCAGAATTGGGGTAAGGGGACCATGTATACCAGGATTGGGGATGAGGGGACCATGCATACCAGGTTTGGGGGGTGAAGGGTACCATACATACCTACGATAGGGATGAGGGGGTCCCATGCATACCAGAATGGGGGTGAGGGGACCATTCATACCAGAATTGGGGTGAGGGGAACCATAGCATTCCAGGATTGGGTGGGTGAGGGGTACCATGCATACCAGGATTGGGGGTGAGGGGACCATGCATACCGGAATTAGGAGGTAAGATGACCATGCATACCAGGATTGGGGATGAGGGGACCATGCATACCAGGATTGGGGGTGAGGGGGTACCATACATCATACGATATGGATGAGGGGGGACCATGCATACCAGCATTGGGGGGTGAGGGGACCATGCATACCAGGATTGGGGGGTGAGGGGACCATGCATTCCAGGATTGGGGAGAGGGGACCATGCATTTCAAGATAGGGGGGTGAGAGAACCATGCATACCAGGATAGGGGGTGAGGGGACCATGCATATCAGGATTGAGGGTGAGGGGACCATGCATATCAGGAAGGGGGTGAGGGGACCATGCATACCAGGATGGGGGGTGAGAGGACCATGCATACCAGAATTGGGGGTGAGGAGGCCATGCATACAAGGATTGGGGGATGAGGGGTAACATGCATACCAGGATAGAGGGGTTCCATGCATACCAGGATTGGGGGGTGAGGGGACCATGCCTACCAGAATTGGAAGGTAAGGGGTGCCATGTATACCAGGATTGGGGATGAGGGGACCATGCATACCAGGATTGGGGGGTGAAGGGTACCATACATCCTACGATAGGGATGAGGGGGGACCATGCATACCAGAATTGGGGGTGAGGGGACCATTCATACCAGAATTGGGGGCTGAGGGGACCAAGCATTCCAGGATTGGGTGGGAGGGGACCATGCATACCAGGATTGGGGGGTGAGGGACCATGCATACCGGGATTAGGAGGTGAGATGACCATGCATACCAGGATTGGGGGGTGAGGGGACCATGAATACCAGGATATGGATGAGCAGATACCAAGCATACCAGGATAGGGATGAGGGGGTACCATGCATACCAGGATTGGGGGATGAGGGGACCATGCATACCAGAATGAGGAATGGGGTGCCATGCATACCAGATTTGGGTGGGGGTGAAGGGACCATACATACCAGGATAGGGATGAGGGGTGCCATGAATACCAGGATAGGAGGGGGGCAACACATACCAGGATGGGAGACCATATACCTATAAAAATGCTTGCTACCCGGGCGTAGAACGGGTTCATAGCTAGTTATATATATGTGTGTTTTTAATATTTTTGGTTTTAAAACGATGTGTACAGTTATGTATTACAATGCGATTTTTACTTGAGCTTTTACATAGAGAACTGTTCTATATAAAAGCTCATGTTAAAATCGCATTGAAGTCTGATAGCAATCGCACTGCATTGCTATGTAAATAGGATGCTAGGTGTGAAAAATTGGATTGTACTCGCACAAAAAACGCATGACACTCGCATGACAATTGCATTACTCTCGTCCGACTCTCCTGCATGAAAATCGGACCGATTTTTAAATTGCTAGTGTGTCTGCCCAACTCCAGAAATCGGGCAGTAAGAACTAATACTGGCAATCCCTAAGTGCCATAGGGGAGCATATATAGCAGAGGGGAGTGGCCAATGCTGAATAGCTGAGACAATCCAAGTAGGAGCGCTTAAGGACCTTCAGCTGAACAGATTACCCCTTGCACTACTAACAAGGAAAAAAACTGCACTGTTTAATATGATGGTGATGTACTCCTAACCAGTGTAGGAGTTAGTGAAACCAGACACCGTGGTCTTCTGGCCACCCTCTGTTGCGCTATCCCTGTAACAGTCTCCCCCAAACTGTCTCCTCACACAGGATAGGATGTATTAACAAAAGCATACAGTGTAGATCACGTGAAGTCGTTATTGCCCTCTACTCCTCTTTGGTCAGACCTCATCTGGAATATTGTGTCCAGTTTTGGGCACCACATTTTAAAAAGACAACAACAAACTGGAGCAAGTTCAAAGAGCAACCAGAATGGTGACTGGTCAGCAAAGCATGTCCTATGAAGAACGGTTACAGGATTTGGGACTGTTCAGCTTGCAAAAAAGAAGACAAAGAGGAGACTTAATAGCTGTCTACAAATATCTCAAGGGCTGTCACATTGTAGAAGGATCATCTTTATCCTCATTTGCACAAGGACTAGAAGCAATGGGATGAAACTGAATGGGAGGAGACACAGATTAGATATTAGAAAAAACTTTTTGACGGTTAGGGTGATCAATGAGTGGAACAGGCTGCCAATCTCTACTACAATCCCTGCTTGCTGTCATCTGATTTTTTACCACTGTGCAACATTTAAGGGTATGCCACACTAAACAATATCGCTAACGGGATCGCTAAAAAACGTCACTATTTAGCGATCCCGTTAGCGATATTGTTCAGTGCGGCAGCTTCCAGCGACGAGCTTCCTGCTGTGATCTCGCTCGTCGCTGGAATCGTTCCGGACCCTATTTCATCGCTGGCGCTCCCGCTGGGTAAGTATCTTATCGCTGTGTGGCACCTTTTCTTAGCGATTTAGCGGTACTTTTGTACCGCTAAAGTCGTTAAGAAGATCGCTAACGGCGATAGCGTCGTTAACTATATCGCTAAATGTGGCCGCATTTAGCGATATAGAAACAATCCCGCTAGCGATCGCATTAGTATGCGTCGTTATTGTGATCGCTAGCGGGATTGTTTAGTGTGGCAGTACCTTTACTTTAATGGTATATAACAGTGGCTGCTGAATGTTTGCTAAATTCATTTATTGCATTGTACTCAATATTTACTGCTGTATAGCCATGCTGGGGCCAGTAGAGATGTTATCAGGTGCAAGGTGTTACCAGCATATGGATGTAGCCAGGCCCTGGGCCTTTGATTGTCTAAGATCCCCTGGTGTGCTGGCCAGCTGCTAATTTATACCAAACCAGCTCCCACAATCCCTCTCACCTGATCCTCTACTCAGTCCTACATATTCAGTAGCAGTCTAAGGGGGCACGCGTGTGGGGTCAGGCACGCGTATGTCTGCAGCAGAAGCACCACTGCAGCAAAAGTATCATGAAGCTGCAGTTATTTCAACGGCAGTTAGTCACAGCAGGAATCAGGACCCCACACTATGTCTCTTTTGGGTATGTCTGCTGAGTAAGCACTTCTAATTACTTGTACTGAGCTTTTCTATTTACCCATCTTACTCCTTCACCATGTCTACATATGCCCTCACAGTGTTTGCTCCGGTAATCCTCACTCTCCTTCGCTATCCCCAAACCCCAGCATCTCTGACCTTTCCCGGCGCCTGCGCACTGCAGTACTCTGCTCTGCCCTCACCATGGCAGAGCAGTGCGCCTACGCAGGAGCCAAAACAGGATGGATAGAAGAGGCCGGCTTCGCTACAAGATGGGAGACGCCGAACCAGACCGCGACTCCTTCCAGACTGGACCTGACGGCGGAACGCCCCTGGGTGAGTATTTTATAACTCGTTTTTCTTTACTTTCAGGTGACATCGGGGGCTTATCTACAGCATTACAGAATGCTGTAGATAAGCCCCTGATGGCGTTGGCCGCAGCTTATAGGGCAAAAATGGGGTGACAGATTCCCTTTAACGACATCATGCTTTCCCCCGTACCCGAAGTCCGCTGCCTTGAGGAACACTTGACTCTGCCCTGTCCTTCAAACCACACATCCAAGCTCTTTCTACCTCCTGTCACCTTCAGCTCAAAAATATTCCCAGAATCCGTCCTTTCCTCAACCCTCAATCTACTAAAATGATTGTGCATGTCCTCATCATCTCCCGCCTTGACTACTGCAACATCCTTTTCTCTGGCCTCCCTGCTAACACCCTCGCACCTCTCTAGTCCATCCTTAACTCTGCTGCCTGACTAATTCATCTCTCTCCTCGCTACTCCTCTGCTTCTCCCCTCTGCAGATCTCTTCACTTGCACCCATTCCCTCAGTGTATCCAGTTCAAATTACTAATACTAACTTACAAGGCCATCTATAACCTGTCTCCCCATATGTCTCTGAACTAATCTCCCGATACCTTCCCTCACGTAATCTCCGATCCTCCCAAGACCTCCTTCTCTCCTCCACACTTATTCGCTCCTCACCCAAGACTTCTCCCGAATGTCCCCCATCCTCTGGAATTCTCTGCCCCAACGCGTTCGACTATCAACCACAATCGGATCCTTCAGACGGAACCTGAAAACACACCTATTCAGGAAATCTTACAGCATGCAATGACCCTGCTACCTCCTCACCACTACCGGAGATATCGCCTCAACCAACACTGGAACTGCTGCAATCCACCAACCTGCTGTCTCCTTCCCCACCATCCTGTAGAATGGTGAGCCCGAAAGGGCAGGGTCCTCCCCCCTCTGTATCAGTCTGTCATTGTTAGTTTGTTTACTGTAAGTGATACCTGTAATTTGTATGTAACCCCTTCCCTTGTACAGCACCATGGAATCAATGGAGCTATATAAATAAATAATTATAATAATAATAATCTGTCTGGGATGATTTAGTGAATCCTGCTTTGAGCAGGGAGTTGGACCAGATGACCCACGAGGTCCCTTTCAACTCTACCATTCTATGATTCAATGATTCCCCCCCTCCCCATACTGTCCACTACACACATTTCCCCCTTCCTTCCCCATACTGTCTCCTCACACATTTCCCCCTCCTTCCCAATATTGTCCACTCATACATTCCCCCACTCCCCACACTGTCTTCCCACGCACGACCCCCACTTCTGATACTGTCCCATGCTGTCTCCTCACTCATTTACCTCCACCTCATTGCCATACTGTCTCCTCAATCATTTACCTCCCACTGATCCCCATACTGTCTCTTCATACACTGTCTCCCCTTCTTTTGATACTGTCTTCTCACACATTCCACTACTCCCCATGCTGTCTCCTCAATCATTTACTTCCCCTTGATTGCCATACTGTCTCCTCACACATTTACCTCTCCCTGATCCCCATACTGTCTCTTCACAAACTTCTCCCTTACCATCCACAGCCTCATACCTTCTCCTCATACTTTCTCTTCATACATATCTCCATGGTCCCCATATTGTCTCTTCACACAACTCTCCTGCTGTCCATACTGTCTCGCCACACTTTTCCCTCCTTCTCATACTGTTTCCTCACACATTTTGCTCCACATACTATCTCTTCAAACTCCTCCTCCCCCCTATGTGTCTCCTCGCAATAAGTTACATTAAAGAAATCTTTGATTAATTTAGCTCCATTGGAGCGCTACTAGTACCGACGTTCGCTCCCTATGCTGCATAGCAGAGTGATATCAGCCACATGAACAGGTGACCTGATAACGTTGCTGACATCATCCTGACACAGAAGTGTCGGCAGTTAAGGCTTCTATTGTACTAGCACCCGAAGATGTGAGTGCAGTTGAAAGCTGGGAGCTGGTGTGCAACATATTCTAAGAGTCGACTGTCAGCTTGACAGCTTTCATGTTATAGACATAATACAGAGAGAGAGGACCTCGCTGACTAAAAAAGCTTTCAGTGGTCAGAAAACATAGAAAGAGCACCTTACTAACTATAACAGCTTACACTCTATAGAGACAGACTTGCTCAGACTTCTCCATTCGCTGGAGCTCGCATCTTCCCGGGCACATTACAGCTGGTCTATAGAGCTGACATGTGC
>JARQOD010000003.1:241790278-241843817 GCA_033576555.1 Oophaga sylvatica
CATACATACCAGGATAGGGATGAGGGGTGCCATGAATACCAGGATAGGAGGGGGGCAACACATACCAGGATGGGAGACCATATACCTATAAAAATGCTTGCTACCCGGGCGTAGAACGGGTTCATAGCTAGTTATATATATGTGTGTTTTTAATATTTTTTGGTTTTAAAACGATGTGTACAGTTATGTATTACAATGCGATTTTTACTTGAGCTTTTACATAGAGAACTGTTCTATATAAAAGCTCATGTTAAAATCGCATTGAAGTCTGATAGCAATCGCACTGCATTGCTATGTAAATAGGATGCTAGGTGTGAAAAATTGGATTGTACTCGCACAAAAAACGCATGACACTCGCATGACAATTGCATTACTCTCGTCCGACTCTCCTGCATGAAAATCGGACCGATTTTTAAATTGCTAGTGTGTCTGCCCAACTCCAGAAATCGGGCAGTAAGAACTAATACTGGCAATCCCTAAGTGCCATAGGGGAGCATATATAGCAGAGGGGAGTGGCCAATGCTGAATAGCTGAGACAATCCAAGTAGGAGCGCTTAAGGACCTTCAGCTGAACAGATTACCCCTTGCACTACTAACAAGGAAAAAAACTGCACTGTTTAATATGATGGTGATGTACTCCTAACCAGTGTAGGAGTTAGTGAAACCAGACACCGTGGTCTTCTGGCCACCCTCTGTTGCGCTATCCCTGTAACAGTCTCCCCCAAACTGTCTCCTCACACAGGATAGGATGTATTAACAAAAGCATACAGTGTAGATCACGTGAAGTCGTTATTGCCCTCTACTCCTCTTTGGTCAGACCTCATCTGGAATATTGTGTCCAGTTTTGGGCACCACATTTTAAAAAGACAACAACAAACTGGAGCAAGTTCAAAGAGCACCAGAATGGTGACTGGTCAGCAAAGCATGTCCTATGAAGAACGGTTACAGGATTTGGGACTGTTCAGCTTGCAAAAAAGAAGACAAAGAGGAGACTTAATAGCTGTCTACAAATATCTCAAGGGCTGTCACATTGTAGAAGGATCATCTTTATCCTCATTTGCACAAGGACTAGAAGCAATGGGATGAAACTGAATGGGAGGAGACACAGATTAGATATTAGAAAAAACTTTTTGACGGTTAGGGTGATCAATGAGTGGAACAGGCTGCCAATCTCTACTACAATCCCTGCTTGCTGTCATCTGATTTTTTACCACTGTGCAACATTTAAGGGTATGCCACACTAAACAATATCGCTAACGGGATCGCTAAAAAAACGTCACTATTTAGCGATCCCGTTAGCGATATTGTTCAGTGCGGCAGCTTCCAGCGACGAGCTTCCTGCTGTGATCTCGCTCGTCGCTGGAATCGTTCCGGACCCTATTTCATCGCTGGCGCTCCCGCTAGGTAAGTATCTTATCGCTGTGTGGCACCTTTTCTTAGCGATTTAGCGGTACTTTTGTACCGCTAAAGTCGTTAAGAAGATCGCTAACGGCGATAGCGTCGTTAACTATATCGCTAAATGTGGCCGCATTTAGCGATATAGAAACAATCCCGCTAGCGATCGCATTAGTATGCGTCGTTATTGTGATCGCTAGCGGGATTGTTTAGTGTGGCAGTACCTTTACTTTAATGGTATATAACAGTGGCTGCTGAATGTTTGCTAAATTCATTTATTGCATTGTACTCAATATTTACTGCTGTATAGCCATGCTGGGGCCAGTAGAGATGTTATCAGGTGCAAGGTGTTACCAGCATATGGATGTAGCCAGGCCCTGGGCCTTTGATTGTCTAAGATCCCCTGGTGTGCTGGCCAGCTGCTAATTTATACCAAACCAGCTCCCACAATCCCTCTCACCTGATCCTCTACTCAGTCCTACATATTCAGTAGCAGTCTAAGGGGGGCACGCGTGTGGGGTCAGGCACGCGTATGTCTGCAGCAGAAGCACCACTGCAGCAAAAGTATCATGAAGCTGCAGTTATTTCAACGGCAGTTAGTCACAGCAGGAATCAGGACCCCACACTATGTCTCTTTTGGGTATGTCTGCTGAGTAAGCACTTCTAATTACTTGTACCGAGCTTTTCTATTTACCCATCTTACTCCTTCACCATGTCTACATATGCCCTCACAGTGTTTGCTCCGGTAATCCTCACTCTCCTTCGCTATCCCCAAACCCCAGCATCTCTGACCTTTCCCGGCGCCTGCGCACTGCAGTACTCTGCTCTGCCCTCACCATGGCAGAGCAGTGCGCCTACGCAGGAGCCAAAACAGGATGGATAGAAGAGGCCGGCTTCGCTACAAGATGGGAGACGCCGAACCAGACCGCGACTCCTTCCAGACTGGACCTGACGGCGGAACGCCCCTGGGTGAGTATTTTATAACTCGTTTTTCTTTACTTTCAGGTGACATCGGGGGCTTATCTACAGCATTACAGAATGCTGTAGATAAGCCCCTGATGGCGTTGGCCGCAGCTTATAGGGCAAAAATGGGGTGACAGATTCCCTTTAACGACATCATGCTTTCCCCCGTACCCGAAGTCCGCTGCCTTGAGGAACACTTGACTCTGCCCTGTCCTTCAAACCACACATCCAAGCTCTTTCTACCTCCTGTCACCTTCAGCTCAAAAATATTCCCAGAATCCGTCCTTTCCTCAACCCTCAATCTACTAAAATGATTGTGCATGTCCTCATCATCTCCCGCCTTGACTACTGCAACATCCTTTTCTCTGGCCTCCCTGCTAACACCCTCGCACCTCTCTAGTCCATCCTTAACTCTGCTGCCTGACTAATTCATCTCTCTCCTCGCTACTCCTCTGCTTCTCCCCTCTGCAGATCTCTTCACTTGCACCCATTCCCTCAGTGTATCCAGTTCAAATTACTAATACTAACTTACAAGGCCATCTATAACCTGTCTCCCCATATGTCTCTGAACTAATCTCCCGATACCTTCCCTCACGTAATCTCCGATCCTCCCAAGACCTCCTTCTCTCCTCCACACTTATTCGCTCCTCACCCAAGACTTCTCCCGAATGTCCCCCATCCTCTGGAATTCTCTGCCCCAACGCGTTCGACTATCAACCACAATCGGATCCTTCAGACGGAACCTGAAAACACACCTATTCAGGAAATCTTACAGCATGCAATGACCCTGCTACCTCCTCACCACTACCGGAGATATCGCCTCAACCAACACTGGAACTGCTGCAATCCACCAACCTGCTGTCTCCTTCCCCACCATCCTGTAGAATGGTGAGCCCGAAAGGGCAGGGTCCTCCCCCCTCTGTATCAGTCTGTCATTGTTAGTTTGTTTACTGTAAGTGATACCTGTAATTTGTATGTAACCCCTTCCCTTGTACAGCACCATGGAATCAATGGAGCTATATAAATAAATAATTATAATAATAATAATCTGTCTGGGATGATTTAGTGAATCCTGCTTTGAGCAGGGAGTTGGACCAGATGACCCACGAGGTCCCTTTCAACTCTACCATTCTATGATTCAATGATTCCCCCCTCCCCATACTGTCCACTCACACATTTCCCCCTTCCTTCCCCATACTGTCTCCTCACACATTTCCCCCTCCTTCCCAATATTGTCCACTCATACATTCCCCCACTCCCCACACTGTCTTCCCACGCACGACCCCCACTTCTGATACTGTCCCATGCTGTCTCCTCACTCATTTACCTCCACCTCATTGCCATACTGTCTCCTCAATCATTTACCTCCCACTGATCCCCATACTGTCTCTTCATACACTGTCTCCCCTTCTTTTGATACTGTCTTCTCACACATTCCACTACTCCCCATGCTGTCTCCTCAATCATTTACTTCCCCTTGATTGCCATACTGTCTCCTCACACATTTACCTCTCCCTGATCCCCATACTGTCTCTTCACAAACTTCTCCCTTACCATCCACAGCCTCATACCTTCTCCTCATACTTTCTCTTCATACATATCTCCATGGTCCCCATATTGTCTCTTCACACAACTCTCCTGCTGTCCATACTGTCTCGCCACACTTTTCCCTCCTTCTCATACTGTTTCCTCACACATTTTGCTCCACATACTATCTCTTCAAACTCCTCCTCCCCCCTATGTGTCTCCTCGCAATAAGTTACATTAAAGAAATCTTTGATTAATTTAGCTCCATTGGAGCGCTACTAGTACCGACGTTCGCTCCCTATGCTGCATAGCAGAGTGATATCAGCCACATGAACAGGTGACCTGATAACGTTGCTGACATCATCCTGACACAGAAGTGTCGGCAGTTAAGGCTTCTATTGTACTAGCACCCGAAGATGTGAGTGCAGTTGAAAGCTGGGAGCTGGTGTGCAACATATTCTAAGAGTCGACTGTCAGCTTGACAGCTTTCATGTTATAGACATAATACAGAGAGAGAGGACCTCGCTGACTAAAAAAGCTTTCAGTGGTCAGAAAACATAGAAAGAGCACCTTACTAACTATAACAGCTTACACTCTATAGAGACAGACTTGCTCAGACTTCTCCATTCGCTGGAGCTCGCATCTTCCCGGGCACATTACAGCTGGTCTATAGAGCTGACATGTGCCCGCAACAGCCACGAATGGAATTACGATAAACCCGTGGCTGTTAACTAGTTAAATCCTGCTGTCAATTTCTGACAGTGGCATTTAACTAGTGCATAGAAGAAACAGGAAACGCCAGAATTATATTTTTTTGGTCGCCGCTACATTGCACTAAAATGCAATAACGGGCGATCAAAAGATTGTATCTACACCAATATGGTATCAATATAAACATCAGTGTGGCGCATAAAAAATAAGCCCTCACCCAGCCCCAGATCACATGTCTCGGAATATGGCACCATTTTTATTAAACAAATTTTGGATTTTTTTTCACTACTTAAATAAAAAAGAACTTAGACATGTTTGGTGTCTATGAACTCGTAATGAACTGGAAAATCATGAGAATCATAATGGCAGGTCAGTTTTAGCACTCAGTGAACATGGTAAAAAACAAAAAACAACTGTGGAAATGCACTTTTTTATGTTATTTCACCGCACTTGGAATTTTTTTCCCATTTTCCAGTACATGGTATGTTAAAACCAATGGTGTCATTCAAAAGTACAACTTGTCCGGCAAAAAACAAGCCCTCACATGGCCATATTGACTGAAAAATATTAAAGTTATGGCTCTAGGAAGAAGGGGAGCAAAAATGGAAATTCAAAAACTGAAATACCCCTGGTCATTAAGTTGTTAATAGAATAGGTGAGTAGTGATGGAGGAAGAGTAGAGACAGAGCCATGCAACACGTGTTAGATGTGCTCTACAGCTCCAATAACACAACAAATATGGTAAGCCATGTAGTTCACTTTCTCCAGGCAGTAAAGTGTTAAAGTTCTGCCCTACATGTTTCACTCATGAGTCATGAGTGTTTTTTCTACCGAAAAACTGTACACCAGGGTCTTTTGGGATGCAAAGATTAAATATAAATGAGCTGTCAATGGATGAACTCTGGTCAGGGTCGGATTAAGAACATGATGGGCCTGGAGCTGAAGGGGCGGGGCAAGGGGTGGGGCAAGGGGTGGGGCCAAACACGGCAATTCACAAAGGCCAAAAATGTAACGTAAAAGATATAAACAAAGTAAATATATGATACATGCCTAATATAAATACAGTGGATATAGAAAGTCTGTTATGGTTATCACGCTGATAGTAACTTATGAGGCAAATAAACAGGGTTATTCACTGAACGCTAAACTGTGTTTTATCGTAAATAAATCAAACTGGTAGAAGAAAATTAAACTACACATTCACTTTTCGTGCTTTTTTGCTTGCAAATTCCTCAATTGTAGAATCAAGATTAAGCTCATTCAGCAATCTATTTTCAATACATAACAGAGAGAGGGCATTTAAACGCTCCTGGCCCATTCTAGTATATGGTGCAGCATTGAATGTCCCATAGTAATATAGGGAAACATTGAGAGGCCCATTCTAGTATATAACGCAGCATTGAATGTCCCATAGTATATATAATGCAGCATTGAGAGGCCCATATACGCAGCATGCAGCCTATATATAGGCGCATGAATGGCCCATAGTATATATAGGGCAGCATTGAATGGCCCATAGTATATATAGGGCAGCATTGAGAGGCCCATTCTAGTATATAGCGCAGCATTGAATGGCCCATAAGTATATATAATGCAGCATTGAGAGGCCCATATAGCGTAGCATTGCATGGCCCATAGTATATATAGCGCAGCATTGAATGGCCCATAGTATATATAGGGCAGCATTGAGAGGCCCATTCTAGTATATAGCGCAGCATTGAATGGCCCATAAGTATATATAATGCAGCATTGAGAGGCCCATATAGCGCAGCATTGCATGGCCCATAGTATATATAGCGCAGCATTGAATGGCCCATAGTATATATAGGGCAGCATTGAGAGGCCCATTCTAGTATATAGCGCAGCATTGAATGGCCCATAAGTATATATAATGCAGCATTGAGAGGCCCATATAGCGCAGCATTGCATGGCCCATAGTATATATAGCGCAGCATTGAATGGCCCATAGTATATATAGGGCAGCATTGAGAGGCCCATTCTAGTATATAGCGCAGCATTGCATGGCCCATAGTATATATAGCGCAGCATTGAATGGCCCATAGTTGCGCAGCATTGAATGGCCCATAGTATATATAGCGCAGCATAGAATGGCCCATAGTATATACAGTCAGGGCCAGAAATATTTGGACAGTGACACAATTTTCGCGAGTTGGGCTCTGCATGCCACCACATTGGATTTGAAATGAAACCTCTACAACAGAATTCAAGTGCAGATTGTAACGTTTAATTTGAAGGGTTGAACAAAAATATGTGTTAGAAAATGTAGGAATTGTACACATTTCTTTACAAACACTCCACATTTTAGGAGGTCAAAAGTAATTGGACAAATAAACATAACCCAAACAAAATATTTTTATTTTCAATATTTTGTGGCGAATCCTTTGGAGGCAATCACTGCCTTAAGTCTGGAACCCATGGACATCACCAAACGCTGGTTTCCTCCTTCTTAATGCTTTGCCAGGCCTTTACAGCCGCAGCCTTCAGGTCTTGCTTGTTTGTGGGTCTTTCCCTCTTAAGTCTGGATTTGAGCAAGTGAAATGCATGCTCAATTGGGTTAAGATCTGGTGATTGACTTGGCCATTGAAGAATGTTCCACTTTTTTGCACTCATGAACTCCTGTGTAGCTTTGGCTGTATGCTTGGGGTCATTATCCATCTGTACTATGAAGCGCCGTCCAATCAAGTTTGCAGCATTTGGCTGAATCTGGGCTGAAAGTATATCCCGGTACACTTCAGAATTCATCCGGCTACTCTTGTCTGCTGTTATGTCATCAATAAACACAAGTGACCCAGTGCCATTGAAAGCCATGCATGGCCATGCCATCACATTGCCTCCACCATGTTTTACAGAGGATGTGGTGTGCCTTGGATCATGTGCCGTTCCCTTTCTTCTCCAAACTTTTGGCTTCCCATCATTCTGGTACAGGTTGATCTTTGTCTCATCTGTCCATAGAATACTTTTCCAGAACTGAGCTGGCTTCTGGAGGTGTTTTTCAGCAAATTTAACTCTGGCCTGTCTATTTTTGGAATTGATGAATGGTTTGCATCTAGATGTGAACCCTTTGTATTTACTTTCATGGAGTCTTCTCTTTACTGTTGACTTAGAGACAGATACACCTACTTCACTGAGAGTGTTCTGGACTTCAGTTGATGTTGTGAATGGGTTCTTCTTCACCAAAGAAAGTATGCGGCGATCATCCACCACTGTTTTCTTCCGTGGGCTCCCAGGTCTTTTTGGATTGATGAGTTCACCAGTGCTTTCTTTCTTTCTCAGGATGTACCAAATTGTAGATTTTGCCACTTCTAATGTTGTAGCAATTTCTTGGATGGTTTTTTTTCTGTTCTTGCAGCTTAAGGATGGCTTGTTTCACCTGCATGGAGAGCTCCTGTGACCGCATGTTTCCTTCACAGCAAAACCTTCCAAATGCAAACACCACACCTCAAATCAACTCCGGCCCTTTCATCTGCTTAATTGAGAATGACATAACAAAGGGATTGCCCACACCTGTCCATGAAATAGCCTTGGAGTCATTTGTCCAATTACTTTTGGTCCCTTTAAAAACAGGGTGGCACATGTTAAGGAGCTGAAACTCCTAAACCCTTCATCCAATTTTAATGTGGATACCCTCAAATGAAAGCTGAAAGTCTGAACTTCAACTGCATCTGATTTGTTTTGTTTCAAATTCATTGTGGTAATGTCTAGAACCAAAATTAGATAAATGTTGTCTCTGTCCAAATATTTATGGACCTAACTGTATAATGCAGCATTGAGAGGCCCATATAGCGCAGCATTGCATGGCCCATAGTATATATAGCGCAGCATTGAATGGCCCATAAGTATATATAATGCAGCATTGAGAGGCCCATATAGCGCAGCATTGCATGGCCCATAGTATATATAGCGCAGCATTGAATGGCCCATAGTTGCGCAGCATTGAATGGCCCATAGTATATATAATGCAGCATTGAGAGGCCCATATAGCGCAGCATTGAATGGCCCATAGTATATATAGCGCAGCATTGAGAGGGCCTCTCAATGCTGCCCTATATATACTATGGGCCATTCAATGCTGCGCTATATACTAGAATGGGCCTCTCAATGCTGCCCTATATTACTATGGGACATTCAATGCTACTGATGGAATTTGTCAGAAACCACACACTTTACAACACAAACCTGTGCAGAGACTTCAGGATTCTCCATCTGCTTTTGACGCGCACCACATTGGTGGTACCAGGGCTATGGGGTACTCGGAACCGAGCCCATGGAAGTCTATGGGGAATGTCACTGGCAGCAGAGCTCGGTCCGTGGCCCTGGCGGTCATGCAATGGGGGAATATTTACAGGGATTGTAGTTATAGTTCGTGACGCCACCTGTGGTTTCTGATCTGATTGACCAGCGCTGCAGGGTAGATCTCTGAGGGGATGTTATGGCAGCTAGGTGTTAAGTCCCCCACAGGTGGGACTGGTCCCTCAAAGTCTATGGTGGTGATGCAGGGTGCAGATAAGAATTCAGTCACACACAATGCAGTCTCTTTCCATACCTTTACATGTAGATGTTGCAGGTATGTCCTGGGAAGCTGGTCGGGTTGGAGAATGCACATTCAGGAAAACTATTGAGCAGGTTAGAGGCCTCCTTTCTCCTTGTAATGTGTGTGAGTACAAACTTGCATAAAGTCAAGTGCAACTCTTTCAATAGCAATAACTGCGCCCGGCCAACATTGTGGTGGAGCCTTCTATGTCTCTGATTATCAGATGTTGAAAGAACTAAGTCTATTGTGGCTGGCCAAGCCAGACTCCTGTTCTCCCTGACTCCGGTTACGTATCGGCATTTAGGGCTACCTTCTGCGACTTGAAGTCCAGCAAGGCCTCCGGTTTTCTTATTACTAGACGTGAAGTACTAGCAATGCTTCGGACCCCGGTGTCCGGTTAAACTGAGTGAAGGTGATCTGTCACCTTAGTCACTCTTCCTTCTCCACTCGCCCTTTGCCCTGCTCTCGCCCTTAACATAAGCACGTGTAGCAATGGTATCAAGGTCAGCTTTCCTTCAGTGCTCACTGACCTGTTCTCAGTTGGCTCGTTGGTATAACTGCTGTAGTCCCTTTCCTTCTTTCCTTCACAGAACTCTGTCCAGAGCAGCTCACAGGATGCTTCGTCAGACTGTATTTACACTGTAGCTCTGAGAGTCACTTTCAACTTTCTTAGGAACACAGGCAGCTTGTTCTGAGTAGCAGCTTCAGATTCAGATATAGTTCTGACTAGGCTAGAGTAAGTCCGTCTACTCGTACTAGCCTCCACGTCTGTATAATGAACTATCTGAGCTCCTTCAGGAATCAGTCTTCACTCCTCTCCCTCCAAGACTGAACTCTCCTCTCCTTCCGTCTGTCTCTGACTGAAACAGAAACTAAAACTGTACTTCTCTGTCCAAAGACAGGAACTTGAATGACTTCTGTCTAGCTCAGACTGAGCTCTGACTAGAAAGAATCACTATTGCTACGTCACACTACTAAATAGTCTGAAATGCCTCTAGTGGCAATGCTGAGAAGTGTGCGTGAATGAATATCAAGCTTTACAGTTACCTTCTTGTGCATTTTCCAGGAGACATGTGTGCCTTGCGCAGCTGGGCCACACATCCCCCCCTAGTTAAACTCAGCACTCCCGGGGCTGAAATAGAAAAGAAAAACATTTTTCTTTTGCATATAACATCAACATAATAACTCATCCCTTGCGGGAGGTAAGGACTCTTTAACGTTACAATTTGTACAATGGACATTAGAAAAATATGAAAATACTTTTTCACATAAATACAATATACTTGTGGAGGACCCGCACCAAAAACCTCCCACGTGGGTCCTGGGTGGGCTGCAGGACTTCTGAGCTGCAGACCTCACTCTAGGCCACACCATACGGGTTTTTCTTCAGAGGTAGTTTAGGTTTTATGTAAAACCAAAATGGGGCACCGAAGTGCGAACTATTTACATTTAAAGTTTTTGGGCTGGCAAAGTCCACAGCCACGCAGTCCTTTGCATGATAAAACACTTTTCAAGTAAAATCACATTTCAATCAACTTTTACCCAGCCGGGTATTCTACTTTAAATAAGCAAACATACTATGTAAACATTTATCAATAGTAAAGTGCAAATCTTCATCTTTTTCAAACTTTATACATGTTCAGGTGCAGTAAACCCTGTCTGGGTCCTACTGTTTTTCATCTTTCTTGCTTACGACCATTACTTTTTCTACTCCTGGGGCCAGAAGTATACGATGCCCTTGGGAACCCATTACAAGAAGATCGTGTCCTGCAATATACGTTTGTGTAGCGACATCTTTTGGTTGATCCTTGGACCCAACGGGTACATCCTCAGAGTAGAACGCAGGTTGCGTTGTAGAAGGTGCCGCAGTGTACAATTCAGATTGCGATGCAGAACTGGTCGCAGGTTGCGATGCTGAGCAAGTCCTGGGTGTAGAGGAGTATGAAGGGGGCGATGCTGAAGTAATCACAGGTTGCGATGCAGAGCAACATCTGGGTACAGAAGTGTACGCAGGGGGCGATGCTGGTGCACCGCAGTGGCTCAGTTGGGGTCGCACTTGCAGTATAGGATGTAGTATAGGATGCAGGTGCGCACAGTGGCTCAATTGGGGACGCACTAACCTGCTGCTGTCGCTGCTCCATCACGGACGGCTGGATCTCCTCCGGTGTCCCTACCGGGGATCGGCATTCCGCTGCAGCCTCCTGGCCTGGCTGGTACTCCGGAACGGGCAGGGCCTCCTCAGCCTCCTTCTCTTCCACCGCTCCATCGGTGGGGTCAGGTACAGCTCTTTTGGGGCCGGCCTCCGGTTTTCCTTCAGCTTTCCGCAGCAGTGACACAGGAAGGTCAGGTAATGGCGTTGTTCCTGTAGGAGAGAGCACTGCGTCCCACAGCAGCCGCTGTGTCTGGGTACGCCAGCGTCTCTCGGTTTCCTCCATGTCTGCACGGCGCTGGATCAATCTTTTAAGCGCCGCATTCTCCTCCTTTAACTCCAGCATGGTTTGTTGAGGGTCCCGTACTGGGGACGGCTCCGGTACAGGCAGTAGCTTCTCTGGGGAACAGGGCCTGCGCGCCGCCGCTCCTCCACATAGCTGCTCCTGTCCTTCCGCCATCTCCCTCCAGGCCAGACTGTGTTTTCCATCAGGAACAATCTGGTCTCTTCCGTGGAGGCGGGATTTGCGCTTCCTCTTTTTTGCATAGAAGATGAAGAGGAGGTGGATCTTCCTTGCAGTGGGGAAGGATCTCACATTATAGTAGCATTTTGAGAGGGCGGCCATAACTTTCGCGCCACAGGGGGGAGTACGCCCACGAATGCACGCCCACCTTCTTCACCAGCGCCTCAGGACGCGAATATGGCGGCAAAATGGCGGAAAATGGCGCCAAAAATCACAAAAATAGCAAACAGTCTTTTTGCACAAAACAGTTCAATAGGCACACAGGACTCACATCCAGTAAGCTTCGTATCCTGTTCGTGACGCCAAAGATGACGCGCACCACATTGGTGGTACCAGGGCTATGGGGTACTCGGAACCGAGCCCATGGAAGTCTATGGGGAATGTCACTGGCAGCAGAGCTCGGTCCGTGGCCCTGGCGGTCATGCAATGGGGGAATATTTACAGGGGATTGTAGTTATAGTTCGTGACGCCACCTGTGGTTTCTGATCTGATTGACCAGCGCTGCAGGGTAGATCTCTGAGGGGATGTTATGGCAGCTAGGTGTTAAGTCCCCCACAGGTGGGACTGGTCCCTCAAAGTCTATGGTGGTGATGCAGGGTGCAGATAAGAATTCAGTCACACACAATGCAGTCTCTTTCCATACCTTTACTTGTAGATGTTGCAGGTATGTCCCGGGAAGCTGGTCGGGTTGGAGAATGCACATTCAGGAAAACTATTGAGCAGGTTAGAGGCCTCCTTTCTCCTTGTAATGTGTGTGAGTACAAACTTGCATAAAGTCAAGTGCAACTCTTTCAATAGCAATAACTGCGCCCGGCCAACATTGTGGTGGAGCCTTCTATGTCTCTGATTATCAGATGTTGAAAGAACTAAGTCTATTGTGGCTGGCCAAGCCAGACTCCTGTTCTCCCTGACTCCGGTTACGTATCGGCACTTAGGGCTACCTTCTGCGACTTGAAGTCCAGCAAGGCCTCCGGTTTTCTTATTACTAGACGTGAAGTACTAGCAATGCTTCGGACCCCGGTGTCCGGTTAAACTGAGTGAAGGTGATCTGTCACCTTAGTCACTCTTCCTTCTCCACTCGCCCTTCGCCCTGCTCTCGCCCTTAACATAAGCACGTGTAGCAATGGTATCAAGGTCAGCTTTCCTTCAGTGCTCACTGACCTGTTCTCAGTTGGCTCGTTGGTATAACTGCTGTAGTCCCTTTCCTTCTTTCCTTCACAGAACTCTGTCCAGAGCAGCTCACAGGACGCTTCGTCAGACTGTATTTACGCTGTAGCTCTGAGAGTCACTTTCCACTTTCTTAGGAACACAGGCAGCTTGTTCTGAGTAGCAGCTTCAGATTCAGATATAGTTCTGACTAGGCTAGAGTAAGTCCGTCTACTCGTACTAGCCTCCACATCTGTATAATGAACTATCTGAGCTCCTTCAGGAATCAGTCTTTACTCCTCTCCCTCCAAGACTGAACTCTCCTCTCCTTCCGTCTGTCTCTGACTGAAACAGAAACTAAAACTGTACTTCTCTGTCCAAAGACAGGAACTTGAATGACTTCTGTCTAGCTCAGACTGAGCTCTGACTAGAATGAATCACTATTGCTACATCACACTACTAAATAGTCTGAAATGCCTCTAGTGGCAATGCTGAGAAGTGTGCGTGAATGAATATCAAGCTTTACAGTTACCTTCTTGTGCATTTTCCAGGAGACATGTGTGCCTTGCGCAGCTGGGCCACACACTTTCACTGTAATATGGCTGGGATTCTTGTAACAGCACACACACACCTCTGCCTGCCTGTCTCTAACTCTCTCCTCCAGACAGGGACCGTCACTACAACACACTGAACACAGGGCAGGATGCCAATAGGCAAAGATGTAAGAAGACAGTGCATGTATGAGGACAAGTGAAACTTGAGCTGTGACTGGCTGCTCTGTGGTCACATGTTCTGCCTTCATTTACATCCTGCTTCTGTATTGGGTGAATGAGATAACACTGTGCTGCTGCCGACTCCTCTCCTACAGTACTTTCAGCAGCAGCTTTCCTCTCTCCCCCTCCAGCACACAGTCTCTCCTGGCTCCTCCCTCCCTCTCCACCACCAGGCTGACGTCAGCAGCACAGGGAAGGGAGGAGAGCAGAGAGCCACTAGATAACAAGCGGCTGGCTGGGCTGCGGATGGGTCTATCTCTAACAAGGCGCCTGGAGCTGCAGCTCCATCAGCCCCTACGTTAATCCGGCCCTGACTCTGGTCACCTTGCACCTTCCTCCCCTAGCTCAAACCCATACACAATGTGGCGGCGGTAGAGGCAGGCAGTCTAAATTAATATTTATATTTCTTCCATCAGCTTTAATCCAAAGCCTATTCATCTTTTCATCTTCTTCCCAAGCACAGTGTAACCAGAAAGCATGGAAGCTTGAATGTGTGGACAGTAGTATTGTCATTCATACAGTGGCAGGGAAACGTTTGGACACCCCTGGTCAAAATGACCGTTACTGTGAACACCTAAGCTAGTTGAAGATGATGTAAAAAAAAAGGTCTTGCTTAACTGTTCACAATAACAGTAATTTTGACTAGGCGTGACCAAACTTTCACATGCCGCTGTAGCTGCTCGTGGGCTGGCTGGATAATTTGCAATGCTGTTACCCAGCACTTCTCACTTCCCTGTGCATTACATTCGGTCTACATGGATTTTGATGCACCTCTATAACAGCTGTACTAGTTGCTTTTTGAAAAAGATAAAATAAAAATCTTAACAAAATAGCATGTGCTCCCTAATTTCTGCGACCCTAGGCACCAGGGTGGCAAATTACAGGCCTGCACGAACAAAAAAGTCTTGTCATTTGTACCACAAATTAAACAGAGAAGAAAAAAAATTATTTAGCTTTTTCCCTTAATAAAAATAAATAATAACTGCACTATAAATTACCATATTACAACTGAAATACACAACACATACACTGATGGAAAGCTCTTGGAAGGCGACAAGGAAAACGAAAAAGCTTAGCCCCTAAAACCTAAACCAGATGGCCCCAAGTGGTTAACACTGGTAATAAATAATTAATATATTTAAATTGAACCTGTCACCAGTTTTGTGACATAGCAGCTAAAAATATCACTTTATTCAGTGTCTGCTATGCATTCCCTAAATCCTTATAGAACCCCCTGACTCCCCTTGTATACTCCCGAAAAACCTTTTTAATTTCTCCTTCGCTGTTTGATAATCGTCTCAGTTTGCTTCAGTTCGCATGTGTTAGCGTACAGATGCGTTGTTTTTCAGTGTTCAGCGGGCAGCGGCGAACGCAACATGTTGGATTTTTGGAAGCGTTAAAAATCCGGCAAATATGGGCAATTATGCGCATGCGGATGAAGTGCGTCAAATAAACACATTACTGTCTATGTAAACGCATGCGTACACAAGAACATGCATACGCACATACGTTCTATACGCATGGGTTTTTTTAATGAGTTGTTCCAGGAAGTGACTCAACCACCTGCTAACTGATAGCTCTATAAAAGGAAGTGTGGACACTGCAAGGCCATAACTCTCTGGATGCTGGACGATACCACAACACTGGCTATGTAAGATGTAAGTATAGAACCTTAGAAAATGTCTGTCTCTCTCACTGCTGTTTGTACTAACTTTTTTTTCTGTTTACTTTTAGACGTGTCGACTGTCCTGGTGCAGTAGTTGGCTCCTGGTTGGATCCTGGTGCAGCGGTTTTCTCCTGTTCGTCTCCTGGTGCTGCTTTCTGTCGTGGTGAGGACAACACTGTCTATGTAAGTATAGAAGCTTTGAAAATGTCTGTCTCTCTCAATGCTTTTCTGTTTCTTGTAGATTAGGGCAGCACGGTAGCTCAGTGCATAGCATTGCAGCGCTGGAGTCCTGGGTTCAAATCCCACCAAGGACAACATCTGCAAGGAGTTTGTATGTTCTCCCCGTGTTTGCGTGGGTTTCCTCCGGTGCTCGAGTTTCCTCCCACACTCCAAAAAAACCATACTGATAGGGAATCTAGATTGTGAGCCCCATCTCGGGGACAGCGACAATAATGTGTGCAAACTGTAAAGCGTTGTGTAATATGTTAGCGCTAAAAAAAATAAAGATTATTATTAGATTGGCCGACTCTCTAGTGCCATGGGTGTCTCCTGGTTGGATCTTGGTGCAGTGGTTTTCTCCTGGTCGTCTCCTGGTGCTGTGGTTATCTCCTGTTGCTGCCGTCTGTCCCTGGCCTGTGCTCACTGCTGTGCTGTTGGACTACTGCCTGTAAAGTAAGCATTTGTGTCAATTTTTTTTTGTCTACATTGATTTTGGATCTTTATAAGTTTAATTTTGCTTCTCTGTTCCTTTCTGTAGTGTTTCACTTGACTGCTGCCTGCTCTTAAAAATGTCCTCAAGCGAAGAACTGACTTCTACCCAGGGTGGACCCGACAAAAATTATGTAATCACATTTGCTATATTTGCAGCCACAACTGACATTGACAACGAGCAACTTATTAACCTTGTGCAAGAGCGAGTACCGTTGTGGGACACCCATGACCATCAGCACTCCAACATTGTGGTAATTCGACGGCTCTTGGAAGAAGTGGCAACATCGCTGCTGCCTGGTTGGTACCATGCCACACCGTGTGCCAGAACAGATTTTGGTAAGTATTGCAATGTGGTATGAAACGGCAGTGAACCTGTGAATGGATGTGCATTGTTTTCTAATTATTATTATTTTTTCCCCTTCACAGTGAAGTGAATCAAAATCTGTTCGCGCTCAATGAAGGACCGCTTCAACAAGGACATGAGAGAGGAGGTTCGGGTTCGAAGTGGTGCTGCTACAAGGTTCCGGAAATACAAGTACGACCGGGACCTTGCCTTTCTGAGGCCTGCGCTTGCTCAGGGAACGTAAGTATATGTATATTATATAATATATATATATATTATATACATTTTTTTTTTTCCTTTTTAATAATGTTTAAAAATTTTACCCACACAGAACCTGGAGCAGCACAACACAACCTTGATTTTTTCACTAATGTTTTTCTCTTTTCCACACAGAACCTGGTGCAGCACCACACAACCCGGATCATCCTCTATTAAGGCAGCCCCTCATCTACCAGCCACTGAACAGACGCAGTCCCAGTCATCCACCAGCGATGGAGCAACTTTGCAGCCTTCACAGGCTGGGGAACAGGCAGCCGGTCCATCAGGTTTTCCCCTCTCCCAGCCCTTTGCCGCTGCTTTTGCTGGGTCTTCTCGTCAGCGACAGAGGGACTGGGAGAGGTCAGGCATGCCCGAGTTTCTGAAATTAAGCTCAGTCTTCCAGGATGGGATTAGGTTGATTGCTGACAGAGTGAAGAGGGTTCAAGGAAGTCAACAAATGCCTTGACCGCCTGGAAGCTGACCTTGAGAGACCAGCGCAACATTTTTTTTCTGCAATTGAGCGGAGCATGTCGGAACACCTTACGCCTCAACTCCAGCTGAACATCATGCAGGCCTGCCAGGTTGCTTACAGCCACGCATTGCAACGGCAGCAGTCCCAGCAGCAGTCCCTGCAGCAGTCACAAACCTACAATCAACAGGCCAGAGGATATTACCAGCAGCCAATCTACTTTCCAGCTCCCACAGCACCTAACTATCTGCCACCACCACCGCCTCCAGTTAACCGAGCAACCATGCTGCCCAGTCTACCACCCCTGCCCACTACAGCACCCCTGCCCAGTTCAGCACCCCTGCCCATTATAGCAACCCTGCCCAGTCCAGCACCCCTGCTGCCAGCAGTATCCACAATGCGGTCCAGTCCAGCACCATGCCAGATGACTACTACAGAGGCCACCACTCCCAATCGGCCAAAAAAAGCGAGGTCCAAGAAAAAAAAACATTGCCACCAGGACCAAAACTATGCCCACATTGAATCCACCACCTCCACCCTTACCTACCAATTTGTCAATACCTTCCCTTTTGTCTCTGTCTGTTCCTTCCAGTTTGTCTATCGATTCCAATGATTCCACTTTGTCATCTATCCCAATGTCTCCACTGCCATCCCTGAACAAATCCTTTAATTTGTTGTCCCCTCCCCTGTAACCTCCTCCTCATCAATTACGACCCAATCCTCACAGCTCCACACCCCCAAGCTCCACCCCATCTCTCCCTCACCTAAACCCTGAAGAAAAAAGTAATCATCCAACTCTTAACCCTTCATTATTGTTAAAGTTTTAAAATAAAAGTTTTATTTTGTTAGCATTATATCTTGTATTTGTATCTTTATGCGCCGACGAGGACACAAGCACACTTTATTGTTTAGGGAAGGTAGTTTATTATTAAACTCAGCAAACACTAGGGGTAAATTTGTACATTACATGCACATTTTAACATCACAGGTACATTTAAACATAACAGGTAATATTTGACATTACAGGTATGTTGAAAACATAACAGGAACATTTTACTTAGCGGCTTAAATCATTTCATCTTGCCATGCCACACGTCCATTATCTGAAACAAAGTAAGCGGCAAAGTTATCTCTCATCTGGGCAACTTCCACTGTGATTCTCATAGGGTGAAATTGGTAATCATGCAATGTAACAGGTTCCTCAGGTTGTAAGCTTGCAACCTCATCAATAGTGTAAATTTTTAGATTAATGGATGTGCCCAAAATGCACCAATTCGATACCAGCAATCCAAATGCACACTACACCGTTCTTCGTGCCCTTGTCAGTCTGTAGTTGAAATTTTTTTGTGTGATTTAAGTTCCGACTTGAGTATTGTTTAATTAGGTTTGCACACATTTGAAATGCCTCATCCCCAACAACAACAAAAGGCATTGGCGGTCCATCAGTGTTGGGAAGATGTCGTGGGGGCGGAAAATTAAAATCATTCCCATACAGAAGTTGGCCCATGTCAGAGTTTTTGAACGTCTGCGAGTCATTTCCTCATCCAAATGAGCCAATGTCCACAGCAACAAATCTACAATGTGCATCCGCAATAGCCATTAGAAGAATGGAAACATTTTTATAATTGAAGTACTCTGTTCCACTTCCAGCTGGTTTTATAATCCTAATGTGTTTGCAGTCTATAGCCCCCACACAGTTTGGAAAATTACAAATTTCATGGATGGAGTTCAGTTGTGGGTTGGGGGAGGAATTCTTGCCGCAGAATGTCAATTAAAGCATGACAAGTGTCTAGAATAATCCCAGAAAGGGTGGATACTCCAATCCTGAATTGGAAATGTAACGATAATAATGTCTCTCCAGTAGCCAGGAATCTGCGGAAAAGAAAATGAGAAACATAAATCAGTACACTGCTTAGGGTTAGGGATAGGGTAGTGTTAGGGTTATTTGTGACAGGAGTTTGTTTTTCAACACTACATACCTCAGGGTGACCAAGAGACGTTCCTCAGCAGGAATTGCTCGGCGGAGCTGTGTGTCCTGCCTGGCGATGGACCCTTGGACACGTAGCAGCAAGTCATGGAAGCTCTGTTGCGACATCCTCGTGTAGTCAAAAAACGTCTTTGGGTTTTGCTGCAGCTCTGTATACAATGAGTGGTAGGTTCCATGGCTGTCTCGGAGTTCAAGGATGGGGTGTTGCCAATAACGACGACGACGTCTTCTCTGTCTTTCTCTTCTTCTTCTTAACAACGAAAAGCAAAGCAGCAGCCAACTTCAGCTGTAAATCCAGATCTTCTAGGAAGCTGTCCAGGTCAAGATCCATCTTGCAGCTAGATACAGCAGCCAAAGATGAGGATTTCCTCTGTGCAGTGTGTATAAATATACAGAAATCCCATGAGACACGCCTACTGGGTGTATGATGTCAAGCAAAAGCTACTGCAAAACATTGGAAATTTCTAACGCATGCGTATAAGCAACGCAAACGCATACAAACGCAGTGGTTTTTTGCGTCATGCATAAGATGATGCGGATAAAAAATGTGGTATAAACATGCATTTGCATGTGTTTTTGCATGCGTTTAGGTATGCGGATGATACGCTGCAGACTCATTCGCTAATGTGAACCTAGCCTAATACCTCTGTACTTTGTGCCTCATTTACCCGCACCTGTTTTTCCCAAGTTGCAAAACCCCTTCTCATTTCTACTTCTCCCTGCGTGGAGTTTCCACTGTTAAATTAAACCCCACATTAACCCTTGTTCTGCCTCCTGTCCGTTACTGCATCTTGCAACCTGCTCACACTTGGCATAGTCGGCAGGATGCAGTCTACCAGCATGGAGGGGGCAGACTAATCATGTGGGGAGAGCCCTAGGTCCAGTATCTCCCTGGGGCAATGCTAAACAATCCCACAAAATTCAATGGCAATAACACCATGTTATGGAGCTGAACTGAGCGTATTAGAGGGATGATGAAAATGCACCCTATGCTCCCACCCTGCAGGCAGAGGTTGCCATGATGGCTTTGAAGGGAGAGGTGAGGGATTCAGTTATGCTGCAACCCCCCCCGAGAATGGGGTACGCAAAGAGTTGTGCATACTGGAGGAGACCCATGGGGACCCCACAGATGTAGGAGAATTGCGCATGCGGCTATTTAACTGGTTTCAAAGAGAGAGGGGGAGACGGAGATGAAGTACATGAATGTATTACAGGAGATTCACACTGCCATAATCAGAAAAGACGACGTGGGGATAGGGCCGACTGACATAGTGGTGCGAGACCAGTTAGTGACTGGCATGAGAGATGTGCTGTTGAAACAGGCCCTGCGAGAGTGCTTGTGAGTGAACCTACGCATGACCTTCGCAAAAGTTGGAGGCACGAGCGAGTGAGCAAGAGCAGGGGGTGACAGTCCAGGCGGCAAAGGTCCAGAGCAGAGAAGTGTCTGTGAATTTAATCGCGGAACCAGGATGAGTGGAAGATTTGCGGAAGGAGATCCAAGTCATGAGGGAAGACCTGACAGAAACTAAAAAGAAGATGATCTCGCTAAGCTCACCCGGGGGCAGAACTTTCTCAGAACCGCGATGGGGCGAAAGAGCGTCTCGTCGGGAAGAATTCCCTACATGCTTTCTCTGTGGAGAGCTGGGACATGTAGCCCGGGTTTGCCCACAACAAGGACGGCGGGTGACACAGAACGTGGGCATACTGTCACACTGGGAATGAATGTGCTTAAGGAGTTTGGAAGTCTTCTAATCAACGAGTTTCTGGATGTGTTTCTGAAGCAGTGGAGCCCGCGGACGCCCCAAAGGAAAGTATTTCAACAATTGATCTGGACGGCCCAAGCACAGGAGGCCTCTTGTGATGGAAAGACGCTGGGGAAAGTGATCATTCCAGCAGCAAACAATCTTGTCATATCACCGGGGCAATTGGTGCTCTCTCTACCTGTCTGGGCTTGAACTCCGCTGAAGGGGGTTGAGGTACAACTAGAACCGGCTGCCATTGAGAACTTACCACCAGGACTCCTAGTTGCCCAGACACTGGCTACGGTACAAAATGGAATGGTACCCGTGCGGTGTGTGAATTTGAGGGAGGACACCCTGACGATTCCCCCAGGAGTGAAATAGAGCAAATTGTAGGAGCTGATACCATCACAGGCAGTTCAATTGACAGCAAAAAAGGAAGACCCATGGACCGTAGCTGTAAAGACAGCCCCGGCATCAGAACCTCAACAACAGCAAAAGGGCGTCGTATCTTAGAACAAACATGGGCTGAATTGACGGAGCTCACACAGGGACAGGTACAGCAGGTGGAAGCCTTACTGAGACGCTATCAAGACGTGTTCGCTCAACATGAGGATGATTTCGACTGCACTACTGCAATCACACATGAGATCCCAACGGGTAATGCTGCGCGCGTGAGAGAACGCTATCGCGAAATCCCTCCACAAATGTATCAGGAGGTGAAAGGGATGCTCACGCAGATGTTACAGACTGTCATCATCCGAGAAAGTCAAAGCTCGTGGGCTGCTCCCATCTTCCTAGTGCGAAAAAAGGACGGCACTCTGCGGTTCTGTGTGGACTATCGCAAACTAAATGCCTGCACGGTGCGAGATTCATATCCACTACCCCGTATCAAAGAATTCTTATCCGCACTGGGAAACGTGAGGTACTTCTCAACAATAGACCTGGCCAGTGGTTATTGGCAAGTGCCGATGTCTGAACATGACCGAGCGAAGATGGCCTTTACACTACCCATGGGCCTGTACGAGTTGAACTGGATGTCGTTCGGGCTGGCTAATGCTCCTGGTACTTTTCAGCCACTCATGGAGAGGTGTTTGGGAGATCTAAACTTTGAAGCCATGCTCATCTACCTGGATGATATAATTGTGTATGCCGCCACGTTCGAAGAACATCTCCAACGCCTTGAACCAGTACTGAGCCGGCTCCAGAAACATGGGCTGAAAGTAAAACCTCCCAAGTGTCATCTGTTTCGCACCCAAATTGAATACCTAGGATATGTGGTCTCTGCAGAATGCGTAAGACTGTCCCGTGAGAAGATTGCTGCAGTAGAGGATTGGCCCATCCCGAAGACCGTGAAGGATGTACGAGCCTTTTTGGGATTAACCGGGTACTATTGACGGTTCGTGAAAGACTTCACCTGCATCTTGAACCGGCTATTAGAGCTGCTGAAAGGAGTGCCATCTGGTGTTAAAAACCGGGAAATTCAGTGGGGAAAGCGCCATGAGAAAGCATCCCAAGCCTTGAAAGTGGCTCTGACAGAAGCATCAGTCCTGGCCTACGCTGACTTTTATCAGCCTTTTATTCTCCATAACGATGGGAGCTTGCATGGACTTGGAGCTGTGTTGTCGCAGGTTCAAGATGGAAAAGAGCGGGTGATTGCCTATTTGAGACTTTTGCTCCACGACTCCGAACATAATAAGGACAACTACAGCTCGTTCAAGTTAGAGCTGTTAGGGTTAGTGTGGGCCATGACAGAGAAGTTTGCAGAATACCTGTCTGGGTCTGAAGTTCTGGTGCGAACTGACAACAATCCACTGGCCCACCTGGAGAATGCAAAGTTAGGGGCCCTGGAGCAGTGCTGAGTAGATAGAATGGTCACATACCTGTATAAAATTGCCTACAGACGGGGAGCCGAAAATACTCATGCAGATGCGTTATCCAAAGTGACACACGAGAAGCCCGGCTCTAACCGAGATGAAGAACTGAGGCTGAGGAAGTTCAAGAGTTCCGAGGTTTTGCCAGGAGGTTGGAAGCTAAGCAGGAACAAGTACGAGCAGAGCAGGAAGATGGAGAGCTTGCACAAGTTCAATAGTGGGTGGCCCTCAAACAACTGCCACGCCGGAATGAGAGACACTGTCTCCTTGGACACTACAGATCCTTTGACAGTGGGAGAGGCTCTACCTGAGAGACGGATTGCAAGTCGTGATCCCTGAAACGATGTTGCATCAAGTGGCCACGAAGGCACATGAGAGAGGGGCTCACTTCGGCTAGGAGAAGACATTCCAGTGGCTACAGAAACTGGTTTACCACCCCTTGCTGAAAACGGTAGTTGAAGAAGTATGCCGGCACTGTAGGAGCTGTGAACTGTCCAAACCTTGAGAGCAGAGGGCCCCCACACAAACTATTGTGACCTCAGCCCCACTAGAAGTGTTGATGATTGATTATTTGACAATAGGACCAGCCCATCAAGGGTACAAACATTGCTTAGTAATGACGAATCATTTCACCAAATTTGCCGTTGTGACTCCGACTCGGGATCAAACTGCCGAATCCACAGCCCATGCCATCTGTAAGGATTTCATTAAGGAGTACGGCTGTCCAAAGAGAATTCACTCAGACCAGGGTGCCTGTTTTTTGGGACGAGTCATGGAGGAGCTGCACCATTTGTATCAAATCGAGAAATCTCAGATGACGCCTTACCACCCTCAGGGCAATGGAGCGTGTGAACGATTCAACCAAACTGTCATCCAGATCTTGAGAACCTTGGAAGAGGACTGTAAGGTGTGCTGGCCAGAATTCGTAGCAGAGTTGGTGTGGGTATACAATAACCGAGTACATCGCACCACGGGGTACCCGCCTTACACCCTCCTCTTCGGCAGGCCAGAAAAAGAGATCACAGAGCTGGAACTGGACTCAGAGGAGGACTACCCATGGACGGGGTGTCCACCTGGGTACGAGAACATCGCCATCGACTACAGAGGCTACATCGTCAGGTGCAGACCAGGTTTCGAGTGTTAGAACATCCGGAGAAGGCTCCTCTATGGGGGACAGCACTGCAGGCCGGAGATCAGATGTTAGTATGAGAAAAACACCCTCGACACAAACTAGATTACTGATGGGAGAAACACTGTATCGTGTGAAGCGACGAGTCAACTCTGAAGGGCCCGTCTATGAAGTCCAGCCTGAAGGAGAGGAAAATGCTCCTACTCGTATTGTTCACTGAAACATGCTATGCCTCTGCGTATCCAGAGACCCTGTACGAAAAGAGGAAGAGAGACCCAGTGTTCCTGAGAACCTTTCCTCAGACACTAGTGATTGTGAAGAAGAATGTCCTGAGCCACCACAAGTAGGTTCAGAAGAAAAACCGATACCTGAGGCCCCTGGGGCTCCTGAAATTCCTGAAATGGCTATTTCTCCAGAACTGGGTGCATCCCTGCCCCCGTTAGCCCAACCTGACTCAACTACCCAACCTGACTTAACTACCCAACTGGACTCAACGGATACTTCTAGTTTACAACGCTCTGAACGTTCAACAGCAGGAAGACCTCCCCAAATGATTTGATCAGGATCGTTTTGTTTGGTGGCAAATCATTCAAGGAATCGGAGAGTTTCAAAGCATACTACGAGAGCTCTCATCCGTGGAATGGTGAGCACAAAGAGAGGAGAAATGTAAGGAGAAAAACGGGTCAGGCATACCTTTTCTGTGCCGGATCCTGAATTGTCGGGGCTGTCACCTATGTTGCATGGGGGAAAGCTTAGGGCCATGGAATGAATTTTGCACTCAGTGATAGGGGGGCACGGCTAAGCTAAAAAAGCCGCAGCGTGAGGGATATCAGTCAGTCTTGGCGGAACGTGCAACGCGCAGGAGGACAATGTCAGCGCTCCGTCCTCTGAGTATTGCGACGTAGCAGGCCTAAGTCTGAGGGGCCTCACATCCACAACAAGAGCTTGTCGACAGAGACTCATCCTGTGTCCGCTGACACCGCTGACTCCGCTGACACTGATGACCTTGAGTGACAAGGTCTGTGGTCGGTATATAGACGCACGCCCATACCGGCAGGTAAGCCGGGTGACCCACTGTGAACTGTTTACTGACAAGCCCGCATACAACTGCCGAGTTGCGCTAGACTCTGCCAGGGTTAAAGATTTTGCGCTTACCGTCTCTTCACCTTCTGGGCCCAGTACCCCCATCAGAATCACGAGGAATCACTGCCACTGCCAGGATCCAGGACGCCATCTTCCCCAGGACTACACCGAACCCCTTACGCGCCACGGCCTTGGCACCACCATTTGCATTCAGAAGCCCAACTTCTGACGTCGCCAGACCGATAAGTTTAATACCTCTATACTTTGTTCCTCATTTACTCGCACCTGTTTTTTCCCCAAGTTGCAAAATCCCCTCTCATTTCAACCCTACCTCTACTTCTCCCTGCGTGGAGCATCCACTGTTAAATTAAACCCACTTTAACCATTGCTCTGCCTCTGGTCCGTTACTGCATCTTGCAACATGCTCACACACTGACTGTTCATGTTTTTTAAATTAAAAACAATCCAAAAATGATTCCTCTTAGACATTTTTGACCAGGTAAGCTGCTCAGTGCAGAAAAATTACTTAAGCTAATGTTTTAACATAATCCGCTTTGACTGGGACCAGCCATGTGCCATATATTCCAAAATGGCCTCCATTTCCTAATTTGCTTGCCAGAGGCCATAGATGCCAATTATGACACCAATTTTGTTACATTACCTGAACAGCTGGTGACAGAGTTGGTGGTAGTGATGTTTATGCTGCTGCTAGTGACTCCCACATATTTAGCTGTAGCATGTTTTTTAATACCACCTTGAAAGTTGCCACTTTTTTCTTTACCATACAATTTACACAAAATTATAACTAACTTTTGACCCCAATTATTGACCAGTTGCCAAAAAGGAGATAAGAAATTCTAGATAGGTAGGTACATGTACAGAAAGCAAAATGTGGCGTGGGCGGCAGTGTAGGTGTGGCGCGTATGATTGTCAGATTGACAGCTTTCTCTCTTCTCTTTATTGCTGGCGAGGGAGCACACTGTCAGTGACTAGCCAGCAAAAGAGCGCTCTCACGCCGGCTTGTCACTTCTCTTTAGACATGACAATGTAGTGTACTGTCAGTGAGCAATGAAAGTAACACAGAGGCAAGCACGGACAGCACATTGAGCATGGATTGGTACTGAGCACGAGTGCCTGCCCAGTATAACAGAGAGTAGCCCAGCCCCTGAAATGGACATCCCCGATGACGATCCATTTCAGAGTGGGGACAGCAACTGCTGGAGTGATAACCTACGATTAAATTCATAGGTATCGCACAATCCCTTTAAACTCCTGCACCATTAGAACTCAAACATATGTTAAAGCCCCAGAAAGCCACCATTCACTGCATAAGATAGCATGAAAATTCATACAAAATTCTATCCAGTTGGTATCTGACTGACTAAACAGATACGAATGTACTACTCTTCCAGTGATGTGTGTCAGAAATGCAAATCAGAGAAGGGAACCTTCTTACACATTTGGTAGGAATACGTTTCGGCAAAAGGTCTTCAAATGATCACCTCTATATGTGGCTTGACACCCACATCTTTCCAGAACATTGCCATTCTTATCCCTCTACTGACTGCTGCCCGTTACCTTATTTCAATACACTGGAAATCCTCAGTAACCCATCAAGGATTTTACAAAATGTGCCAAATCTCTCGATTAGAAGAATTACCAGACTGAGAACATAGATTACATGATGACAAATATCAATGCATCTGGAGGCCTTAGCACTCCAAAAAAACATACATACACAAACTTACTAAATGATCATCCATCAGGATTCATGTGTTTGTGGAGAACATACAATATCACATTAGGTATCAACATGCAACTAATGAAATTCCTCCTTCTTCAATTTATACCCTAGTCACCCACTTCTTATTGTCCTTAAGTTCAGACAAGTGGTGAGATCATGCATCTTGTCTGAACTGTCAATCTTCTGGTGCACATGGCTCCTGGAAACTAGGAAACCAGGAACCCAGAGGAGCGGTGCTCTCAAGAAGACAAAAAATGGGCATAAGTAAGCAAATAGCCTAAGAAATCTCATGTGCTCTATTAAATATAACAATCCTAAAAGTCAGTATCGACCCTTGCCATATGACTTTGGATAAGAAGCCAAACCAAAAACTCAATTTTCAGATAAGTGTTTCGGAGGGTGTTGCCACTCGTTAGGTATTTGCATAATTAATTTCTCAGAGAAGCATTGCATGGCCTATAAGTCTTCTTACACTGGCATGTCAGGCATGTCACTCTACAGAAGGAGAAACGTTCTTCCTTAGACCCCGTAACTACACTATGTTCCAAATTATTATGCAAATGATATTTTTCTCTGATTTTCCTAAGTGGTCGGTACAAATGACAGTCAGTCTAATAAAAGTCATCACCTGTTAGAGTATACATTGAATTTTATTGAAGAAACCTCCCAATGATAACAGTATAATCTCCAAAATGGAAAAAAACTCAAAATGCACTGTTCCAAATTATTAGGCACAGCAGAATTTCTGAACATTTGATCTGTTTTAAAGAACTGAAAATGCTCATTTGTGGAATTTGCAGCATTAGGAGGTCACATTCTCTGAACAAAAAAGTTACTTAACTCCAAAACATCCTAACAGGCCAAGTTACATGTTAACATAGGAACCTTTCTTTGATATCACCTTCACAATTCTTGCATCCATTGAACTTGTGAGTTTCTGGAGAGTTTCTGCTTGTATTTCTTTGCATGAAGTCAGAATAGCCTCCCAGAGCTGAGGTTTTGATGTGAACTGCCTCCCACCTTCTCAGATCTTTTGCTTGATGATACTTCAAAGGTTCTCTATAGGGTTGAGGTCAGGGGAGTTTATCTCCTTCTATGCCCATAGCAGCCAATGACTCCAAGGTATTCTTTGCAGCATGAGATGGTGCATTGTCATGAATGAAGATGATTTTTCTCCTGAAGACATGTTTCTGCTTTTTATACCATGGAAGAAAGTTGTCAGTCAGAAACTCTATATACTTTGCAGAGGTCATTTTCACACCTTCAGGAACCTTAGAGGGCCCTACCAGCTGTTTCCCCATTATTCCGGCCCAAATCATGACTCCTCCACCTCCTTGCTAATGTAGCAGCCTTGCTGGGACATGGTGGCCATCCACCAACCATCCACTACTCCAGCCATCTGGACCATCCAGGGTTGCTCAACACTCATCAGTAAACAAGACTGTTTGAAAATTAGTCTTCGTGTATGTCTGGGCCCACTGCAACCGTTTCTGCTTGTGAGCACTGTTTAGGTGTGGCCGAATAGTAGGTTTATGCACCACAGCAAGTCTTTGAAGGATCCTACACCTTGATGTTCGAGGGACTCCAGAGGCACCAGCAGCTTCAAATATCTGTTTGCTGGTTTGTAATGGCTTTGTAGCAGCTGCTCTCTTAATCCGATGAACTTGCCTGGCAGAAACCTTCCTCATTCTGCCTTTATCAGCACGAACACGTCTGTGCTCAGAATCAGCCACAAATCTCTTAACAGTACGATGATCAAGCTTAAGTTTTCGGGAAATATCTAATGTTTTCATCCCTTGACCAAGGCATTGCACTATTTGATGCTTTTCAGCAGCAGAGAGATCCTTTTTCTTTCCCATGTTACTTGAAAACTCTGGCCTGCTTAACAGTGTGGAACATCCAGTTTTCCTTTTATTGGGCTCACATGGCAAACTAATTATCACAGGTATCTGAGATTGATTTCAGTTATCCAAAGAACCCTGAGACACAATACCATCAATGTAAAACAAGAAAAGAAAAAGGGCGCATGTGTAGACAGGGCTACTTTTTAAAAATAGTGCCAATGCACTCACCTGTAATGGTTGTGTGCATCTACACAACCAAGATTAAGCGTGTGATTAATGAGGCAACGGGTCACCTCTCTCTATTTGTGATGTCGTCCCATCGGTGTTTGCATCAAGCCTCAGTGTTCCTCTGATGGTCACACAATCCCGCTCGACCAAATGACACGTCACCTTAGGTCCTCAGTTATTAACCCGGTGGCTGTAAACCAGAGGTCCTCGATACATCCAAATAAACCAGGCTGCTCCTGCTGCTGTTAACTCCGTATGGACACTTTTCGCATGTAAACAATGGTGCAGCGGTCTCAAGGGGCGCCAAAGGAATAATGGACAATTTAATAAATGTTAGCCAAACTTTATTCTTCCTCCAATACCACTGCCACAACGCGTTTCAACAGTCCAAACCGTCTTCATCAGGTGGGGAAGAATAAAGTTTGGCTAACATTTATTAAATTGTCCATTATTCCTTTGGCGCCCCTTGAGACCGCTGCACCATTACATACATACAATACCATCAATGAGTTTCATTTACAAAAAAACCCAAAAAACGCTATGACACTTAAAACCAATTTGCATAATAATTTGGAACATAGTGTAAGCAGACACTCAAAATTTTCTGGCTACCTTTCCCCACTCCCACCTTCATTTGTCAATATAATTGAGACACACAAGGTTTACTACTAACTGTTAAAAAAAATAAATAAATAAGCTGATCACAGCGTTTCTTCATTGCAGTTCCAGGTATCAGTTGCAAGTCTTCAGTCTTCAGTGTGTATTGGTTCAATGCCACCTTACACAGTGTCTTTTTAAAACTAATGAGCTGTATGTATAATGCCGAAACGGTCTGAGCGTATGATGTTTGTCAGGGTTTACAAGGTGTTTTACTGGAACATGCACCTCCTCAGTGTACATTGATGATGAACCATCAAACATGTTGTTTATAAAGACTCCGTTAAATATATCCTGAATTGAGATCCTCAATATTAACTCAGAATACACTAATAGTAGATAAAACATTACCATAGGGTCAGATTCATCCATTGACCGAGTTAGGATCAGAAGACGCGGTCTGACTGCTGGGTCTCCTGACCTAGGCAAACTGCTTCACAGGAATAAATGGAGCAGTTGCCTCAGCTCAGGAGACCCAGTGGTCAAGTCTTCTGATCCAAGTCAGGTCATTGATCCATGGTTGTTTGAAACAAGTCTTAAAGTTTTTTTTATTATTGTGTTGTTATTTTCATATGTCTCTGAACTTTTTCAATTCTCAACTTCAAAAGAAATAAGAATAATAATAATAGTAAATTAAAAGCCAAGCAGGTGACAGAATTCTCTTATTTCAAGCTTTGTGTTTTTTTTCACATATATTTGAATTTTGACAATTCTTACAGCAAATGAATATTTCAGACGTTACCACCCTGACGGGAGTACCGTAAACAACTTTCTCCATTCAGCACAGCCCTATCAATCACCTACATAAAGGAAGAATCTATGAAATTTGAAACACATGACAGGTAGTCTCATTTGCTGAAGCCTTAAAATCCATTTAGACAGCAATTTAATTGGAATAAGCACAGAGAGGCAGTAATTCCTGTTATCTCAAAACAAACCTGTTTTTAGAAAAAAAAAAATTGCAACAATCTGATAATTCTTCATCACCGCTCTGTTTAAAATGCATTCATTTCCAGATAGAAGTTATATGTATGCGAGATGAATACTGTTTCTGTATTTTGGATTTAAAAAGGATTGAATAAGCAAATATGAAATAGATTATAGAATTTTTTAACCTCTTCCCAGTCAGAATCCAGCCAATTCTCAGTCAGGAACCTGCCATTTTGGAAGAATTTACGAAAGTCGAATCATAAAAAATTAAAGTCTGCGGAATTCAAATTCTTTGTGAAATATATAATGAATTTGATTTGTTATCAATTATTTGTCTCGACTTTAAGCATAACCCCCGATCATCCAGGAGTGAATGGGCCCATAGAGGGGAACAAAATAAACAAAATAGACAACACTTCCCGTTGTACTCGGCGCTGTTTCTTATGTTTGGAGAATATTTGAATACTAGAGCTGATCATCTGCTGCTAATTGGCTGCGAACCTAATGTGATGTCCCCTTTGCATGATCCAAGCAGATCAGAGGATTCAGCGCTTAGTACAAATGGGTGCCACAAATCAGGAGGTGAATATCAATGTTTTTTCACCTCCTTGTGCCAGTAAATATGGGATTGTCCAATAGCAGCCAACCACTTGAAAGACAGCTGACTACCTGATGCACAGACTGCATTTATCCGGCACTGGCTGTATGATTTGACTCTGAAAAGCTGTGGTGTTTCAGAGAAAAGCATAGTGTGAAAGCTGTCACGCAGCAGCTTATCCCTTCCTGAAGCCAGTGACTGACAGGTCTCTCCCTGCGTGCATATATAGAGAAACAAAAACGGCAGAGGTGGTGAAATGTGCGTCGAGGTGTGGTCACAGACCCCTACATCATGGCAACAGGTAATTGGTCGCATGATCTACAGAGATGTTATGATCTCATTCTGACAGTGTGTGCTAGTTTATTGTGATCATTATAACACTGTTACCAGTAATATCTTTGCACATACAGTGAATACTGTGTGCCTACCTATCCACCTATGAACACTTATATCAGCAATAACATATTACTCCTACTTTTTGAACTATATTATTTACTATTTATTAATATCTTGTACTGATATTTAGTGTCATGGTGCTATTTGAGCATTTATTCTTCTAGGATCTTATGGTCTGATTTTCTTTTATTTCTGTCACTGTTTATATATATCATATGTGACAGGGAATATTTTACCCCTGTCGTTTCTTTCATTGTATTTTTCTATTATTTTTATTAGCATATTTAATAAAATCAATACATTTTATCATTATCGAATGTGTTGCTCCTTCTATTTCGCTATGGGTATATGACATTTAGGTCTGAAGGGATCATTATATATTTTGTATGAGGATTATTATTGGTTATATATATATATGTAGAGAGAGAGAGATGTATCATTCCAAGGCAATAGTCGGGGAGAAGCCACCGGTGAAACATAATCCACACAACTAAGCACATATTATAATAAGTTAACTTACAGTATATAAAGCAGGCAACACATCCAATAAAAAAAACAAAAGAACGTCTTCAAGAGTAAATAAGAACCTCAAATACAGGGTTAAGAGAAGAACACAGCTAATGGCTATGCAAGCATGCCGTTTTCTTATAAATAATATCTCCTTGTTAGCAATGTCCTTTGTTTCTAATATCAGGCTTTTAAAGTAATGATGGGTCTCAAATAACATCTTGTATTTTTAAGTGACCATTACTGTGAAGGCAGCAAATGTTAATGGGTCATTGTGATTCTAGACCCGCGTGTGCTGTGTGCCTGCGCCTCACTGCTCTAGACTATACTGGAACTCCAGTTATTCACCATATACTGGGTGGTAAAACAATATGCACCATATAAAATATAATTGTGTACAAGAAGAGCAATTACACTCTCAAATTCCATTATTACACATCTCCAACGAAAGGATGATTGCATGTAATTACGCTCATTTGATGTACTTTTTATAATCTTTTGTGGAGAATGGGATAAGAGGATATTATTTCAAGAAATTGATCAGTTAAACAATGTCATTATCAACCTCATTTTCTCATTTACAGGCAGATCATGTCTTACCTAAAGGCAAACGTAAACTACAGAAGCTTATTACTCACAGTTATTGGATTTAAGAATATTCATAATTAAAGAAATTGTTATACACATCTCTAGGCCATGTATAAAGAATAAGTCATTGTGGTGACTATATTATTTCCTAATTAATGTTATTTTTGTGATTTATTTTTTCGAAGATCTTATACTATTATTCTCTGCTAAACACAAGTCATTAAAGTATGATTGGGGGAGTTTTTACACTGGTACCCTAATTATGAGCATAAGGAGAATGTGACTGGACTATAGTAGAAAACACCGGGATATATAAAAAATTTACAGAAAATGTCTTGCCCACTCAAAACTGTAAATCTCCTTTCTGTTATGCCTGTATGGTAGACAGGAGAGAAGGAACAGAAATACTCAGGATCAGCAGAGTCCCAAACATGTGGATCACCTTTTTTGTATTACTGCTAAAAACATGCATAAAGAGAAACTGACAGAAGGATTTCACACCCCAAACTATTTATATGTGTAGCTCTTTCAAAGACAAGTCCAGCAATACCTTTACATGGTCAGTGTGTTCCTCTTTTACTAAATAAAACAGAGTTTCTATTGATAAGCAAATGACTGTGGTATATCTGAAGCCTCTGCCACTCCAGCTCTATTTGTTTCCCAGCTTCACTTCTCCCTGCTTGACTTTGCCTGAAGCCACACAGCATGGAGGCTGTCGGTTAAGCAGGAAGAGGTGCACTCACAGCTATAACATTAACAGTCGAAGCCTGTTGATAGGCACTTACCAAGTTTGACTATGCTCCGATATTCTAGTATTAGATTATAAGAGATATGGTATTATATCACATATATTCCAGTGCTTGAAATTTCAACATGCCAAACTCTTGTTCCTATAGGATATAAGCCATTGCCAGAAATCTATGGCAGCGTTGGCAGTGACTTATTCTCCACTAAACACACACACATTGGCCAATAGATATTGTGTATTGCCAGCTCTACAGTGCAAATCACTAAAGCAAAGTCTGTTCAAGCAATAAATAAGCAATAAATGCTTGAAAATTTCAGCTCTGAAGACGGCTAAATTGTGAATTAACTGGACATATTATTTAGACAACTTGTATGTTGGTTTACCTTAAAACAATGCTTAAAGATAAATGGACACTAAAGATGAGATAATATTTTAAGATTTGAGTTCACCAGCTTCATTGTATAAGGGAATTGATTAGCCGCAAATCTCAATTTCCTGAAAAGACGTGTGTAACACTCTGAGGTCTCTTAAGAATGTATTGAACCCCTTTTCAAAGTCTTTAAAGGTAATGTTGAAGTGACCTCAACATACAAAATATAGCTATTTGTAAATGTCATATGCTAACCTGTCATATATCTGGGATCAAAACCTTGAGCATGTGGTTTGTGGTCGGCTTCTTTGTCCGCCAAACCACAGCAGATACAGCTTTTCTTTGTGTTTACTTTCGGTTATCCGTGTTTCAGTATTTTTAGGGTAACAGGTGTTTTCATTCACTTATTTATCTACCCCATCACCTCTCGGGTGCAGCTTTATATACTTTCCCCTTGCCGGTATATCCTGCTGGTGATAAACTCATTTGGATGTTCATCCATTCTGCTGTAGTTTAAGCCAGTCAATGAAAGATCAGATAGGGCTTATCTCTCTATTGTTTATGTGTTTATGTTCATTACCCTGCACCTATCTTCTGTTTCTTTTTATGAAGTAGGCAGCATATTCTCTAACAGTGTGTACTTAATCCTTTATTTTGTGGCTTGTATAACTCACTCTGAGATATTTTTCTATTTCAGCACACTTTCGTTTCTGTAGGGAATTTGCATTCTGCTCTCCAGTTCTTTAGGAGGAACATGAAGTGCTCTACGGCCTTTCAGGCAGCATAGGTGTGAGTTGCTATTGTCTTGTCTGAGTTTAGGGCTATCTCAGCTAAAGCCCGGGTCTCACATAGCGATACACCCACGATCCCGACAATGATCAGGATCGCTGGTGTGTCGCTAAATGATCGCTGCTGAGCTGCCAAACAGGCAGCTCAGGCAGCGATCAGCACAGCGACACTGCGGGTAACATCGCTTAGTTACCCGCAGTGTACGTTGGATACCAGCGCCCTGATGCATGGAGCTGGTAACCAAGGTACACCTCGGGTTTCCAGGCGCTGCGCGGTGCCTGGAAACCCACTGTGTACCTCGGTTACCAGCTCCCTGCATCAGGGCGCTGGTATCCAAGGTACACAGCGGGTTTCCAGGCACAGCCCCGCGCCTGGAAACCCGCTGTGTACCTTGGTTACCAGCGGATCGCTGGTCTCCCGCCTGTCACACACAGCGATGCGTGCTGGCCAGCGGGAGACCAGCGATCAAAAAAATGTCCAGGACATTCAGCGACGATCAGCGATACCCAGCAGGGGGGCTGATCGTCGCTGAATGTCACACACAGCGATATCGCTGGGGAGATCGCTGTTACATCACAAAACTAGTGACTCAGCAGCGATCTCGCTAGCGATATCGCTATGTGAGACGGGGGCTTAATGCAGGAACCACTACGGGCTGCAGGGACAGGATCTCTAGTCTGTACAGGAACTGGCAGGATCAGTTGCAGATTTTAGTGTTACCTATTGTGCCGCGTGAGTTGGTACACTATCATAACATAACCATTGATAACCAACAGCCCATTTAAACTGGCAGACATTATATGCTTTTTAAAACTAAAAAATAGTCCAAAAATTATCTCTTTTCAGGGAAGGTGTACACAGAAGCCATGGATTTTTGGCAAGTGTTGGTCCAAAAATATTTCTATTTAAGAGTAGCAACAGGTTTATTGCTTAAAGCTATAGCTTTTTCTGAAGCCAACCATTAATGGAAGCATCAACAGGTTTGCTGTTTTAAAAAAAAGTAAAAGCAATGGCTTTGTCAAAAGCCATGCAAAAATTATCCTTGTTCGGTAGATGTTTCAGGGTAATTTATCCTGTGCAGGATAAGTTTACATCAGCAGTACTGTGAAGCTATAGAACATATTGTGTGTAGCTATCTATCAGCGTTGGCAGTGGAAGTGACAACAATTGCACAGTGTAGTATATAATGGGACAGGCAAGTAGATGTCCACCTGTGTAGGGACAGCACTGATAGAGCAAATATAATATAGGTATAGAAGAAAATGGACAGGCAGGAGATGCCTGGCTGTCTCAGCAGTGGCAACACAGCAACAGAATGGTATAGAATATGATGGAACAGCCAAGAAGATGTCTGGCTGTGTAGAGCAAGCATGGTAGCCTTGGAAGGAATAGTACAGCAGAGCTATAGAACACAATGGACAGGCAGGAGATGTGTGGCTGTCTATCAGCAGTGGCAGTAGACACACAGTATAAAATATGATGGGACAGGCAATGAGGTCAGCACTGGCAGAAATTGAAACACAGTATAGATATAATATGATGGACAGGCACTGCAAGAAATGCCAGACTGGGCAGACATAGTAGAACAGTGTAGAACACAGTCGCAAATCAGGCACTGCTCAGATAGATTGTACTGCTTTTGAAATGTCTGGAAGGCATGCATTATCACAAAAAGATCGGTTGAATTACACAGACATTCTAATGGCTATGGCCACCATCATCTTCAAGTGGGTATATTTGTTTAATACATTTTGCAAGATTAAATCCAGCATGTGGCCATGCAGAAAGCATGAGTTACTTTTCCCAAGGGTAATGCAGTCATAATGTTTCTGGAATTGTCATTAACGACAATATGCAGTTGCATTTACTGTGAGCCATTCAGTGAGAGATTTGCTGCTTAATGTAAATTTGAATCTAGTCCGTGGAATAACTTTTGTTACCTATGCTCATAAGCTTGGTAGCACTTTAACTTACAAGAATAAACAGACTGAGTGCTGTTCTTGTTGAGGATGGGGTCATGTCTATTGAAGAGAATGTATAGGAAGTGTAGGGGGAGGCAGATAACTGCTGCCAGGCTTCATCTCCTGTCCTAGTTGCAGTGGTGCATCACTGCTGCTCATAAAATTTAACCAATGGGTCACAAAAGGCATATATACTCTCTATATCCATAGTTGCAGCTCCACATGTCTACGTTGCAGTGCGCTTTCAAGCTCAATGCCTATTCAACAGAGCAGCTCACGTTCTTCTGGATTCCACTAAGTGATTTGGCAGACACTGCACCACCAGAAACTAGACTAGATGGGAGTTGAGTTGGCCGACAAGTGGATGACTTGATGGTACTCCTGTTTCCTTGATTCACAATCAGGGATAGATATGTGGTGGTACACATAGAAGCTGATGTAGTTGGAGTATGACAAGTATTGTGGATGATGACGATGATACCGACCAGGTTCTACTTGAGGATGCAACCAGGTTATCAAGAAAGGTAGTAGGAGGACAGCTTGAATCTTACACATATTGCTGGCTAGTTTGCTTTTCCCAAATGAGCAGGTGATTTTGCTTCATGTACTTATAAAAAGTTGTATTTCCTAGTTGATTTGTACCATGGCATATTTTCCTCCTGCAGAACCTGCACAGTGCAAAAGATTCATCAGTCAGCAACATGGAAAAAACTCCAATAACTGAAATGCTGACACATTGGACTTGCCATCACAATGACCACAACCCCTCCACCAATAGCACTTGCAGCATCACCTCCTGCTCCTCAGCTGATAGTAGAAGATGATATTTGTGCTGGATGTTGGCTTGACTGTTTATTGCCAATGCCAACATCTTCCTCTTCTGATGACATCACCTCCTCTTGTCCACCACACAATCATCATCCTCATCATCCCTTACTCAGTTGGCAGCTGCAGCAGTATGGGAAATGCCCTGAGCTCCGCCCACTGATACTTTTCAATACAAGTCTATGAGAGCCTTGCTCTGGCTCTCATAGACTTGCATTGAGAGCTTGTGAGCGGAGCTTCTGAGCGCTCACAAGATGGCACAGGGGGACCTGAGAGGTGCTGAAAACTGGGGAAGATGCTGGAGTGGTGCTTAAAGCCTTTTTCTAAAGAAATGCTATTTCTAAGCAGTGAGATCTTACATTCTCTCTATTCTGAATCACTATTAAATGGCTACTGCATTCCCTGTTTCAGCTTTTATAAAGTCTTTGTTAATCCCTCCTATTTGGCTGCGTTATACTATGCGATAGCTCCAAGGCCTTATGGGCCTCATGTAGCCATGCCTTAGGTCTTGTGAGCCTTTGGTGGTTAATACAATCTTCTGCAACGTATAAAGGGATGTTTGGCATTTTGTACAAATCGAATAGCAAATTGTTTGATTCACTAGGAACTATGCATTTCTTAAAATTCGACGCAAATTCAATTAGCATAGAATTAATTTGCTCATCTTTAACATACACTTAAACAGGCTCCCCCACTTAATACATTTCTCATCTGTCCAAATCATAGGTGAGAAATGTATAATTGTTGCAGGGCTGATTACTGTTACCAAATTTATCCTGAATATTGTGGACACAAAGTCTCTGTCACGACTCTATTGTCGAGTGTCCCAGGACCAGGAGCTCCTTCCCTGTCTCTAACGCCAGGGGTGCCCTAGCTCTCCCTGCTCCCCAGATTACTTCTGATGGTGAAGATGCCAGGGCCACGTATCTTGCCTTAGCTCCTGAATCTGCTCTCAGTCTGTACCATTCCCTACCCAGAAAAGAGTGAAGTAGAAGTATACTGTAGTACACCAACCAGACTAACAAGGTAATACGAATAGAGGAAGCAAAAAATACCAAATATACAAATATCTTCACTCATATAACAGAGAAATGCAACGGGGAGTGGAGGATGGGGTTAAACAAAGAAGGAGAAGAAAGGGAATTATCATACACTCAAAACCTAGCAACAGTCCCTGATAAATCCACCAAATGCCTTCTTCAGTAATAACCAACAACCTCCAGCCATGCAGCATAAGCTAAAGGACAATGAGTGCTAGCCAGAACTCAGATTATATAGGAGATGGGAGTGGCTAACAGTGCAGAGTTGAGAGCCTTAATACTTTAAGAGCTCTCAACATGGCAGATTAACCCCTGCACTACCAAAAGATATTTACACTGTTGAATATGAAGGTGAAGTGCTTTTAATCAGTGCAGGATTAGGAGAAATCAGACGCTGCGGCCTTCTGGCTCCTCTCTGCCGCAGTTAACCCGTGACAGTCTCTTGTGTTAATCAAGTGGTTGTGTGCATGTGTGGCCATCATTCAATTCTATAGAACTGACAGAGCGGTGATCTATGTCATTCTCATTGGAGTGAATGGAAATTTCGTTGCACATTGTCACTACACCAACGTTCACACAGTAGACTTTGGAACCCATGTCTTCAGGATTTATGGGTGTCTCTGCAGTTGAACCTCCAGTAATTATACATTTATTACCTATTCTGTGAATAACATAGAAATATATTTAGTAAGAAAACTCCTTTATGGTTTGCTATTAATTTTGAAACGCATTTGATTAAAATTAAAATAAGCAACTGCCAAACACTTTGGAACATTTTACAACACATTCACCAGCAGTCTTGTGTAAAACAGCAGATAACACATTCTTGTTTGAGTCATAATGGAGAATACATAAGATCACAAAGTCTAGGGCAAACTAGTGTAGGCTACAGCAACACAATAAAAGGGAACGTAAAATTACTAAAAAGGAAATTAGTGGATTAGTTCAGGTAATGCCAACTCGATTGTTTACACGGTTTTGGGAAGACATCATTTTTCTGTGTAATTTTCAGTGAAATTGAAATTTCACACCTTTATGAAAAGGCACATTGTTTTCATTGCATTTGATTTATTTCTACAATGGAACCTGAGCAAGGTGTAAAACACAATTATTTCTTGAAGAGTGCAACTTCCTGATAATCCGACTGAAGTAGGAAATATTAAGCAAGTCTCCTCAGACTGAGAAATATCGTTCAAGGCATTTTATTGACACTAAAAATAAAAAAATGAATGTAAAAGACAGATTGATAGCATTCAATTATAGTACGAGCCAATACATTGCATCAGTATAAAACCATTAATACTTTAAAGGGAACCTGTCAGCAGTTTTGGCCGGTATAAGATACGGCCATCACCTTTCAGGGCTTATATACACCATTCTATAATGCTGTATATAAACCCCCAACCCGACCTGGAGGAACTGAAAAAGAAGTTTTATTATACTCACCTGTGGGGCGGTCCGGTCTGAGGGGTGTCGCTATTCTTGGTCTGGCGCCACCCATCTTATTGCGATGCCACCCTCCTTCTTGCTTCTTATAGATAACACAAAACTGCATCATCCACACGGGCTCCCCTGCATCGCGCTCCTGTGCAGGCATACTTATCTGCCCTGTTGAGGGCAAAGAAAAGTACTGCAGTGGGCAGGTGCCAAGAAAGGTCAAAGAACCCCAGAACCTGCGCACTGCATGACTTTGCTCTGCCCTCAACAGGACAGACAAGTACGTCTGCGCATACCAGAGGAGGAAGTCATCGCATGAAGATGGGAGGTGCCGGACCAAGACCAGTTACTCCCCTGGGACCGGACCGCCCAACAGGTGAGTATAATAAAAGTTATTTTTCATCTCTTATAGGTAGGTTTGTGGCTGATATACAGCATTAAAGAATGCTGTATATAAGCCCTGAAAGACAGTGGCCTTATCTTGTATCAGCTAAAACAGCTGGTAGGTTCACTTTAAGCACTACATACACTTTTTTGATAGAACCATACAATTTTACGACAGCTAGAAAACCAAAGGTTGGAGACAACTGCTCCATAGGTTGATTTAACCTGTACATTTATGCCGCTTTGTCGTGGCCTTTAATCCTGCACCATTTTAAATTCACAGAGAAGGATTAAGACTTTTGCAATCAAGCAGGAGCAGGTAGAGGTCCCCAGTTGTCCAACATACCCAGGGGCCTGTAGGTGTATTACCACGTCTGCCTTCTCTTTTGCAGTCTACAGACTGGTCAATGAGCTATGTTCTGAATAGATGCTTTGGCAATAAATTCATTTAATAGGTTACTTACTTAAAGTGAATTTGTGATTCTACATTCTAGAATGGGCACAACCTTTTTTAATTGACTGGACAATTAATTTTTTAACTATGTGAAATAAAGATCAGAACCTTTTATCTTAACTAGCCATATGGATCTTTTTTCTTCTTTCTGTGATTTTTTCGGTGGTCAACGGACTTGGATCCAGGCTATACCAGTGAGGAGCAACCATCCATACTTTACATGGTGGAGTTTATTCCCAGCCTTTTTTGTGTTTTTCCCTTTTGGTTAATACAAAAATAGCTTTTTATATTTGTGCCACAAGAAATAATTGTAGAAATTACATGGTAGTTTATATGTACATCAAAATATCACCCAAAAAATTATACAATTTCTCCAACATGCAGTATAACAAGCCCTCATACAGCCACATATATGAAAAACTAAAAAAAAGTTATGACTGCTGAAATGTAGAAAGGTAGAGAGGAAAAAAGTTGACTAACCATTAAGACTCTTTTAAACCTGGCCAGGAAAGGATGAGAAATTCTCACAAAATGTCTTTTGTACAAATTATTTCTAAAATTAAAGATTTTCTTAGAAGTAGAAGATATAGATATGTGTTATCTAAATGATAAAAATTCTCAACAACCAAACTACTCCATCATATCAAGGACTTTGTAAAGTATGAATATTGAATTTTCAGAGAGTTGATCCACAAATGAAGTGGTACACTTCTGAATAAGTTTTTCATTTACATTCCGTATATCTACTTTTAAGTTTCAAATAGACAAATACAGGTCCTTCTCAAAAAATTAGCATATAGTGCTAAATTTCATTATTTTCCATAATGTAATGATTACAATTAAACTTTCATATATTTTAGATTCATTACACACCAACTGAAATTTGTCAGGTCTTTTATTGTTTTAATACTGATGATTTTGGCATACAACTCCTGATAACCTAAAAAACCTGTCTCAAAAAATTAGCATATCAAGAAAAGGTTCTCTAAACGACCTATTACCCTAATCTTCTGAATCAACTAATTAACTCTAAACACATGCAAAAGATTCCTGAGGCTTTTAAAAACTCCCTGCCTGGTTCATTACTCAAAACCCCCATCATGGGTAAGACTAGCGACCTGACTGATGTCAAGAAGGCCATCATTGACACCCTCAAGCAAGAGGGTAAGACCCAGAAAGAAATTTCTCAACAAATAGGCTGTTCCCAGAGTGCTGTATCAAGGCACCTCAATGGGAAGTCTGTTGGAAGGAAACAATGTGGCAGAAAATGCTGTACAACGAGAAGAGGTGACTGGACCCTGAGGAAGCAGTGGACTGAGTCTGGTGTAGAAACATCCAGAGCCACCGTGCACAGGCGTGTGCAGGAAATGGGCTACAGGTGCCGCATTCCCCAGGTAAAGCCACTTTTGAACCATAAACAGCGGCAGAAGCGCCTGACCTGGGCTACAGAGAAGCAGCACTGGACTGTTGCTAAGTGGTCCCAAGTACTTTTTTCTGATGAAAGCAAATTTTGCATGTCATTCGGAAATCATGGTGCCAGAGTCTGGAGGAAGACTGGGGAGAAGGAAATGCCAAAATGCCTGAAGTCCAGTGTCAAGTACCCACAGTCAGTGATGGTGTGGGGTGCCATGTCAGCTGCTGGTGTTGGTCCACTGTGTTTCATCAAGGGCAGGGTCAATGCAGCTAGCTATCAGGAGATTTTGGAGCACTTCATGCTTCCATCGGCTAAAATGCTTTATGGAGATGAAGATTTCATTTTTCAGCACGACCTGGCACCTGCTCACAGTGCCAAAACCACTGGTAAATGGTTTACTGACCATGGTATTACTGTGCTCAATTGGCCTGCCAACTCTCCTGACTTGAACCCCATAGAGAATCTGTGGGATATTGTGAAGAGAAAGTTGAGAGACGCAAGACCCAACACTCTGGATGAGCTTAAGGCCACTATCGAAGCATCCTGGGCCTCCATAACACCTCAGCAGTGTCACAGGCTGATTGCCTCCATGCCACGCCGCATTGAAGCAGTCATTTCTGCAAAAGGATTCCCGACCAAGTATTGAGTGCATATCTGAACTTTATTATTTGATGGTTTTTTTTGTTTGTTTTTAAAAAACACTTTTATTTTATTGGACGGTTGAAATATGTTAATTTTTTGAGACAGGTTTTTTGGGTTATCAGTAGAGTTGAGCGATACTTTCCGATATCCAAAAGTATCGGAATCGGAATGGTATCGCCGATACCCCAAAAATATCGGCGATACCCGATACCGAGGAAATCCAATGTAAGTCTATGGGAACAAAATATCGGAATTAAAAAAAGCCCATTCTTGCCTTGTTGGTTAATTGTACATGAAGGAAAACAACAAAGAGTAATGTAGAATGTATTGGGGGAGGTTGAGGAGACATTAAAGGCATAGATGTTTAACCCAATCAAATGGAATAGCATTAATATTTTTTTTTAAAGATGTTCGGATTGACGAAGAAATTGACAATGTTGTTAACGTTTTTTCTATTTTGGCAAATATGTATATTTCACAACTTCCATGCTCTTCACCTTTTTAACTTTTGACACACTTTCTCCTTCATAATCTTCAGCAGCATCATCTTTTTCATCAAATTATTCTTCATCTTCACCTTCTTTATCTTCTTCTTAAACTTCTTGCTATTCATCTTTTTGTTAACATTACTCATATTGTTCTTATTAAACTATTATTCTTCTTCATATTCTACTTCATCTTCATACTTCTTCATCATATTCTTATTTTGGACAGAGATTCCTGTACTTGTAATCTGTAAAAGTATGAATATTTCATCCTTGCGTTCTTGCTGTCACAAAAGTTTTAAATTACAACAGTATTTGTCCGTGTTGAGTTTAGCCTGCAGCAGCAGTCATTTTCCAGGGGCATGTCTGGTTGCTCAAGGCTTTATCTGGCAACACTACCTTCCTTGTGTCACGGGTAGGGTAGCGTGTGTCTATTATATGACTCTCTCTAAAATGTGACGTTACGCAGCCTTATTCTGCCCTAGGGACGCCAAAAATACGACAGCAGTAATCATTTACTGTATAAAACTCCACCTATGAGCAACAAAACAAGCACGTTCCCTCTTCTGTTTCCTGCGCTGACATGTGAGGAGGGAGTTTGGAGATGCTCCTGAATTCCTCCCAGGTATCCAAGCATATCGGGCCCATAGGAGAGCAGTAAAACCACCCCGGGAACACTGACACCTTTCACATTCGTGGGGACATAATTTATGGAGCGCTACTTGCTACGGAGTTCACAACAGACCCCGAACGGTTTACCTATCCAACTGAAGCAGAAGGACAAGATGGCGCATGGAGGAGACAAAGAGGAAAGAGGCGCGATGCTGAGCGCTGCCATAGACATGCAGCAAGAGCTATTATCAGAAGCACCATGTGACCTGAGAGTTCCTCAGGAATTTGATTCGCCGAAAATGGCTGAAGAGAGGTCAAAGCCCTTCTCTTACCAGACATTCAGAAGCTGCTGGAGTCGGCATTGCAATCGTCATTGTCTTCCATACAAAAGTCTGTACACCTGAATACCATTGCAATTACCAAGCTGCAACAGGATGTGGCGCTGCTACAACAGGAGAAGCAACTTGGCCAAGACAGAGAACAGAACCTTCAGCAGAAGTTACAAAATTTGATAGACAAAACAGAGGACTTGGAAAATCGCTCGAGACAAAGCAATTTTCGTCTCGTCGGACTGCCTGAATCGTTTAAATCAGCAGACTTACAATCCATCTGTGAGAATGATCTAACGAAAATATTGTGACTTAACTACTACTGTCGTGTGTAACGTGCACATCGTGTGGGACCGCCGCAAAACAACAACAGGCGAGGGGAGGCATCGAAACCAACGATGTACAGACCACGGCAACTAATAATTAAGCTGTTACATTATAACGACAAAGTTTCATTGTTACGGCCATTCAGAGAAGCGAGGCGCCCAGTGCTACTCCATGGCTATGAGATTCTGCTCTTTGATGACTTCTCAGTATCGGTGTCCAAGAAGAGGAGGGCGTTCACTTTAATTTGCACAACGTTGTTTGAGCGAGATGTTCGCTTTCAACTACTGTTCCCAGCGCGTTAGCGGTTCCAAAGATCTGACGGGACATATGTAATTAATGACACACCAGAACAAGCCGAAGCAGCCTTGGAACGAAATCAACAAAGTGATAGGGAAGTACAGCGACGCAGTTCCAGGTTCTCCCCACGCAGACGACGACAAGATGGCAGTTCATGAAGGAGATCAGGAAAGATGAAAGAGATTCTCTCCACGTTAAATGACATATGAGATATATTTGCTGTTTGAGCCGTTTCTATTGGAGTTCCTTCATACCTATGCTAAAGCATGATAGTTTTGCTGCAATTTTAGATGGTTAAATTAGTTAATTGATATTAGATGTTGAAGATCTCTCATGAGAGTGGGGGTCTTGATAAACGTGGGACAAATGAGTTAAACATTACATATGGAGGGACAATAAGTGAAGCAGGCTATTGGGGTTTCATGCTTTGGACACATGGGGGGGTACACTGAATAGCCTGGGAGGATGGGGGTATTCTCCTCACAGGTTAGAAAAAAGGAAGTCACATAAACACAGGTAGTGGTGGAGAGACTACGACCGCTTACAGCGGTTTATTGGTAAACAAGAGTTACTAGAAAAGGGTAGCAAGGGACCTCTCTCCAATAATTAATCCTGGAATTGTCAATATATCTTGATTAGGTATTTGATATTGTGGTGCTGCTTCCTCCTTTCCTCGCAGGTTGGTGCCAACGACGGCCATAAGAGGGTACACCGTCTCCTCCAGCACACTCTTAATTTTTCTGCCGCCCATTCAACATGAAGATCATCTCCTGGAATGTCAAAGGCTTGCGTGCGCCGGAGAAGCGCACAAAGATTCTCAGGTACCTCCGCCGGTGGAAGCCGTACATAGCACCTTTTTTTTTTTGAAAATCTAAATAAAAAGGAACTTTAAAAAAAAAAAAAAAACTTCTTCAACAATCTACAAGACAAACAAGCGTGATGGGTGACGCAGCCTTTATTGAGTTACAGTATTAGATCGACATTGTCCATGAGTAACTATGCACTGTGATAGCTATATAGCATTATTAATTTAAATCTGTTGTGGTTGTTTCAACAGCACTTGCAGGTCTAACTACCTACTGTTTGTATGCATGATGCACTTTCTTGGTGTAATTATTTATTATTGCGCATTATTACCAGGTTTACATGATGGCCATTTCATATATGGTGTGTGAAGTTACAGTTGTCCTCACTCTGTGTATTTTATTATGTCTGTCATTAATAAAACTCGTGAGGATGATAATGACGATGATGATGTTTATGATTCGTACATCCATTGACTGCATTATCTTACAGGTACAGATAACGTTCCTTAAGAAGCATTAATTGATAATTATGAAATGTATTTTTATGCATTAATTTAAAAAAGTAAACACTATGTTTTATTTTTTGTTACCATTTCTACTAGCCATGTGCAGATATGCGCTGTGATGACAAATTAATATTTGTCCATATTTCTTATAAAAATTTTTCATTTTAGCCCTTGAAAACTTAAATCTTTCCTGTTTTAAGCATAACAATCAGGGTGACGGCTCTTCCCTATTTGGAGCATGTTCGACATGGGTTTTTCTGTGCATGTGTAGGGAACAGGAGACTTCTTGCCGCTGTGGTACACCAAAGGGGATCTTGCTGGATGTGAGATATATTTCTTCTAGCAGACTGAAGTTTCCTCCGGATTTTCCATGATCACAAGGACCTGTGATAAGGTCATAGTCACGTGATCTGGACATCTGATGTGTACCTCACCTGAGGGTGTGGAGTAGGCCTATAAAACAAGGAGCTGTTGTAGTTGGTGTGTGGAAGGAAGGATTTTGGCTGTAGTCAGCCTGGAAGATTGTTTTGTTACTGTGTGCCAGTGTGCACCAGGAAGCGAGTACCAGACCACCCGAATGGGACCTGGAGGTCTCTGCTGACCTGCAGCCGCTTAGTTAAGCCCGTCCCAAGCAAGGGTGAGTCTGGCACCAGTGGTTCTCCAAACTATGGTGATTTATGTTCTGTTTTTATTTTGTTATCTGGACTTTTTGTTGAACTCATGATTAAAACCACTGAAATTTGAAGTAAAAGGCGGTGTGTTTGCCTCATTACTGCGGCCCAGCCCTGCCTACCAGAGCGGATCCCTACAATTGGTGGCTTCAATGCGGGCAACGCAGTGAGGTCAGGCTGTTTTTTCCTGCATGACAGTAAATGTCCTAGGTAAAGAAAGTGATGCAAAACCCGGTGGACAACTGTCCCAAGATGGAGAACACAGTAAAAATGCTGGAGGAGGCCATGCGGCAGCAACAGCAGGCTATACAGCAGCAGGCTATGGAGCAGCAGCAGGCTATACAGCAGCAGGCTATGGAGCAGCAGCAGGTTATACAGCAGCAGGCTATGGAGCAGCAGCAGATATTTAATCAACAGCAACAGGAAACCAATAGTCTAGTGATTCAGCACATCACAGCGCCGCAGATAGCAGGAGCTGCCCGGGGATGGCAGGATGTCCGGAAAGCGGTGCGTACAGCGATCCGAAAGATGGAGCAATCAGATGACGTCGAGGTGTACCTGGAGATGTTGGAAGGCGTGGCTAAAAGGGAGAGACTGCCCCGGTACCAGTGGGCCGAGATCGTGGCTCCGTTTTTTTAATTCAGGACCCGCAAAAGCCTCTAGGGACCTACCCCCCGAGCAACAGGAGGACTATGAGAGCGTCAAGGGTGAGATACTTGCACGTCTTGGGGTAAATGTTTTGGTCCGGGCACAGCGGGTACACCAGTGGAACTTTTCCCCTTCCGAGTCAGCTCGGTCACAGTATTATGACTTGATACACCTGATAGAAAAGTGGTTGCAGCCGGAGGTGTTGTCACCCCGCGCTATGCTGGATCGTATAGTGACTGATAAATTCTTGATAAATTTGCCACACACCCTTCAAACATGGCTTGGACAGGCAGCCCTACTGATGGTCTCCAAATGGTAGACCTCATTGAAAGATATGGGGCTACCAAGGAGATACAGGGAGAGACTACCCGGAAGGTACCAAGTAAATTCCACAAACCTTCACCCACAGCTCGGCGAGCAGAGACTCGGAGGGCCGCCCAGGACGGGTCGGGGAACGAAATGGGCCCCATAATCTGTTGGCGGTGCCAACAACCAGGACATGTGAGAGCTGTTTGCCCCCACCTGACAGAGCCCATGGACAACAACTTTGGCTACTATCAGTCTCACTATGCAGAACACATGTGTGCAGTGGTCAAAGCAGAGGGACCCAATATGAACCATTTGTGTAAAGTGCAGGTGGAGGGTAACCCTGCTGTGGCTCTAGTGGACTCAGGGAGTCTCGTGAGTGACCCTAATACGAGCCAGCCACGTCAAAATCAGCGAGTATACTGCTGGGAAAATGGGTGTGTTGTGTATACATGGTGACTTCAAACATTATCCTACCACCCTGGTGATGATAAACACGCCAGCGGGGAGGAGGTGACACGAGGTGGGAGTGGTGGTTAATTAGCATTAATAATGGGGAGAGATTTTCCGTTATTTTATGTGCTTTGGCCTGTAATTACCCCTCCCACAGAACAGTCGTCGGCACCAGTGGCAAACAGGTTGCATTCTCCAGAAATCGGGCATGAACCTGGTGGCCCAGAGGAAGATGTACTGGCGGTAGGAGTACCTTAGCCTTCGGTGGAAGGAGGAAAACCCCTCTCCTATAGAAGTGTTCGGTGGGGAGATGGAAGATTTGCCACCGGGACCAGAATTGTCATACTTAAATGTGGCAGGTGACAATTTTGGTACGGCGCAACTACGGGACCCTACGTTGACTCGAGCCAGGGAAAGTGTACTGGTTGTCAATGGGGAACCCCAACACCCCAGGGCAGCTAAAGTATTTACCCGATTTGAGCTGAACCAAGATTTGCTGTATGGGGTTTAAAAAATACATGGGGAAATTGTCGAGCAATTGCTGGTACCGCAGTCATATCGGAGGTTGGTAATGGACTTAGCGCATGCGCATGTACTAGGGGGACATTTGGGACCAAAGAAAACCCTAGACAGAATTCTACAACGGTTTTACTGGCTATGGGTCCATGAATAAGTTAAACGTTATTGTTACTCTTGTCCCGTGTGCTAGGTAACCAGTCCGCAGCCTCGTTTTCAGAGTCCCTTGGTGCCCTTACAAATTATAGAGGTACCGTTTGAGAGAATAGGCAATGGATCTGGTGTGGACGGTTAATAAATCAGCAAGGGGTCATCAACACATCCTCGTAGTTCTAGATACGCTACCAGGTATCCTGAGGCTATTCCCCTGGGACACACCTCGTCAAAACTGATCGCAAAATAACTCATGGGTATGTTCTCTCGAGTGGGAATCCCTCAAGAAATCTTAACAGATCAGGGGACCCCCTTTATGTCAAAAATCATGAAGGAACTCTGCCACGTGTTAAACAGTTGCGCACATCGGTCTATCATCCCCAAACAGACGGTTTAGTAGAAAGGTTCAATAAAACCCTGAAGAATATGTTGAAAAAAAAAGTCTCTAAAGATGCTAAGGACTGGGATCTCTTGTTGCCATACCTGATGTTTGCAGTGCGGGAGGTGCCCCAGGCATCTACGGGGTTCTCGCCCTTTGAACTATTATATGGCAGACATCCCCGTGGCTTACTCGATATAGCTAAAGAGGCCTGGGAAAACCATACAACTCCACACAAAAGTGTGATAGAACATGTGGCCAAAATGCAAGAGAGAATGGAGACAGTCCTACCATTAGTCCGAGAATATATGGAATCAGCACAAAGGTCACAGAGGCAGGTCTATAACCGGGAGGCACGGGTAAGGTCCTTTAACCCTGGGGATCGGGTGTTGGTACTTGTGCCTACAGTGGATAGTAAGTTCCTTTCAAGGTGGCAGGGACCCTACGACATTATAGAGAAGGTGGGACCAGTAAACTATAAAATACACCAACCAGGGCGGAGAAAGCCAGAACACGTATACCATGTGAATCTGCTCAAACCATGGAAAGACAGAGACCCGCTTGGTCAGGATTGTCCACGGCCTGCATTTCCAGTACAGATGGCTTCCTTGCCTCAGGAGAAGGCAAGAGAAGTCCTCTCCGCCGTCAAAATATCAGACACTTTGTCGCACAGACAAGTTCAGGAAGTCAGAGAGTTTGTTAGCCGAAATACAGATTTTTTTTTTTGAACTTCCTGGTCGTACCTCCCTAATACAACATGACATTGTCACTGAGCCGCAGGGCAAAGTACGATTAAAGCAATATCGGGTGCTTGAGGCCCGGCGATAAGCCATCTTGGAAAAGGTCAAGAAGATGCTGCAGTTAGGGGTCATTGAAGAGTCCCAGAGTGAGTGGGCCAGCCCAATAGTCCTAATACCAAAGCCAGATGGGACACTAAGGTTCTGTAATGACTTCAGAAAACTGAATGAAATTTCTAACTTTGACGCCTACCCCATGCCCCGGGTCGATGAGTTAATAGAGCGGTTTGGGCAGGCACGTTATTTTTCACTCATTGACCTCACAAAAGGGTATTGGCAGGTGCCACTAACAAAAGCAGCGAGAGAGAAAACGGCTTTTTTAACACCCGAGGGACTGTTCCAGTATATAGTCCTACCCTTCGGGTTGCATGTCGCTCCAGCGACATTCCAGAGGTTAATGGATGTTGTTCTTCGTCCTCATCGCCGATATGCCGCGGTCAATCTGGACGATATTGTGGTGTACAGTACAGACTGGGAAAGTCACTTAGCCAAGGTACAGGCGGTGATAGATTCGCTGAGACAAGCAGAGCTAACTGCCAACCCAAAGAAGTGTTCCATAGGGTTGGAGGAAGATCGCTACCTGGGGTATGTGATTGTGAGAGGAGTTATCAAAGGCCAAATAAACAAAGTGGAGGCAATCCAAAACTGGCCCCGTCCCCTCACCACTAAACAAGTGAAAGGGTTTTTGGGGTTAGTGTGATACTACCGGCGGCTTATTCACAATTTTGCAACACTGTCGGCGCCGTTAAATGACTGCCTAAAAGGCAGGAATTAAGTAATGGTGCGATGGAATGATCAGCTTGAAGAAGCGTTTGTAAAACTAAAAGGGGCACTGTGTGTGTGTCACCATTTTTGATCACATCCGACTTCAAAAGAGAATTCATTGTCCAGACTGATGCGTTAGAGGTAGGTGTGGGGGCCGTTTTGTCTCAGGAGGTTAACGGGGAGAAGCATCACATTACTTTCCAGAGTCGAAAGCTAACTCCAGCTGAAACCAGATACAGCATTGTAGAGAGAGAGAGTGCCTGTCGATCAAGTGGGCACTGGAGTCGTTGCGCTACTATCTGTTGGGGATAACATTTTGGTTGTTAACTGATCATTCCCCTCAGACTGGCAGTGTTGTATCCCAGGGAGTAGAGTTCAGGTGGTAGATAGATGAACATAACAGGAGAAATTGATAACGTTGCCAACCAGTTATTTAATCTGAAAACGGACAGGCAAATTCTGGCGAGATCCATGCCTTGTTCATTTTCAGAAAAGTAACCGGTCTACATTATCGGAGGATAGTCGCATGCGACGGTCTGTCAGTACACCACCTGCAGCACTAAAGACGCGCTCCGATAATACACTGGCAGCAGGGCAAGCCAGCAACTCCAATGCATACTGGCTAAGCTCTGGCCATGTATCCAGCTTAGAGACCCAAAACTTGAAAGGGGAAGAGCCATCTGGGAGTACACTGAGAGGGCAAGACAAGTAGTCTGTCACCATCTTACGGAAACGTTGCCTCCTGGTGACTGGAGGCGTCTCGGATGGTGTAGACATTGGTGGCGCTGACACAAAACTTTGCCACATTTGGAACATACTGGTCTTGCCCCCCTGTGTAGAGGCGCTGCTTGTGCTCCCTCTTGTTGCAGAGCTGTCTCCATTGCCTCCACGCACAGAGCTGCTTTGTAAAGCAGTAGCAGCAGCGTTCTCGGCTGGAATGGAGAACATTATGGATTGCACCAGTGTGTCTTTGAACTCCCGCATTTTACGCTCCCGGTTCAACGGTGTGATGATGCTTTGTAAGTTGTCCCGGTAGCGAGGGTCTAGGAGGGTGTACACCCAATAATCAGACGTGGTGAGAATGTGGGCGATGCGGCGGTCATTTCTCAGGCACTGCAACATGAAATCAACCATGTGCTGCAGACTCCCAACTGGCCAACAAACGCTGTCCTCTGTAAGAGGCATCATCTGTACCTGCTCTGCATCACCCCACCCTCGCTCTACATACTGACTAGAGCGTTGTGTACCTCCCTCTGTAGCGATTTCTTCCTCCTCCATTGACTCCTCCTCATCCTCCTCACAAAGTGAGCCCTGCAAAGCCCTTTGGGAGGAACCACGTTGCGCTGACTGTCCAAAAGGTGATGGAATATGTGTCTCCTCATCCTCCACCTCTTCCAAAACCTCATCCCTTAGTGCTTCCAGTGTTTTTTGAAGCAGGCAGATAAGGGGGACAGTCAGGCTGACTAGTGCATCATCTGCACTCGCCATCCGCGTTGACTCATCAAACGCACGCAAAACGTGGCAGATGTCCTTCATAGAGGCCCACTCAGTAGTGAAGTGTGAACGGCGCAAATTGCGTGTTGATTGCGCCTGTTGCAGCTGATACTCCATTACTGCTGTCTGCTGCTCACACAACCGCTCCAACATATGAAACGTGGAATTCCACCTGGTGGGTACGTCACATATGATGCAATGTTCAGGAAGGCGCAATCTGCGTTGCAGAGCTGCAATGCGCGATCTGGCCATGCTGGAACGTCGCAAGTGAGCACACTCTAGGCGGACCTTGTGCAGCAGTGCATCAAGATCCGGATAGTCCCTCAAAAAACTCTGCACGACCAAGTTGAGCACATGTGTCAGACATGGTATGTGAGTGAGGTTGCCAAGGGCCAGAGCTGCCACCAGATTTCGGCCATTGTCACACACTACCAAGCCTGGCTGGAGATTCGCTGGCAAAAACCACACGTCGCTCTCCTGCTTGATGGCATTCCAGACCTCCTGCGCTGTGTGGCTTCGATTCCCCATGGAAATTAATTTCAGGACGGCCTGTTGACGTTTGGCCACGGCTGTGCTCATATCGGTCGCAACAGGTAAACGTTCACGGGTCCATGTGGAGGTAGACCGTGACGGCTCCTGCAGCGATGATTCTGAGGAACTGGAGTAGGAGGAGGAGTCAATGTGTACAGACTGGATTCCAGCAATCCTTGGAGTTGGCAGAACACGTACAGCGCCACTCGCAACATCTGTACCCGGCTCCACAACATTGACCCAATGGGCAGTGAGGGAAAGGTATCGTCCCTGGCCATGGATACTGGTCCACGCATCAGTGGTCAGGTGGACCTTGCTACTGACGGCATTTAGTAGCGCATGTTTCATTTTTCCCTCAACATGCTTTTGCAGAGCAGGGACGGCTTGCCTGCTGAAATAAAATCGGCTTGGCACATTGTATTGTGGGACTGCCAATGCCATTAATTTCCGGAAACTGTCAGTCTCCACCAGCCTGAATGACAGCATTTCAAGGGACAGGAGTTTTGCAATGCCAGCATTCAGAGCCTGTGCTCATGGATGGTTTGCCGAGTATGGCCGTCTTTTATCCCATGCCTGTGCTACCGATGGCTGTACAGTGGCCTGGGAGTGTGAGGATGACAGGGAACTTGCAGCTGTGGGTGGAATAACACTTTGTCTCTGGACAACAGTGACCGAGCTTCTTCCATGGCGATCGTGTGAGGAAGCCGAACCAGCTGTGTGTGAGCTGGAGGAAGAGGCTCCAACACGACCTGAAGATGTAGGTGCTGCTGTAGGTTGGCCTACATCTCCAGTGTGTCTTTGTAACTCAACTACGTGCTTTGTCCGCACATGTTTCCACATATTAGTGGTATTGAGGTTACTGACACTTTTACCTCTTTTTACTTTTTGCTTACACAGCTTGCATTTGACA
>JARQOD010000003.1:241843917-241887165 GCA_033576555.1 Oophaga sylvatica
ACCAGCCCGTTCTTGTGGGGGGTGGCGCGCAAACGAGGGTGGGGGCAAAAATTCCCGGGCCGCCCCTGGAAAAATGGCACCGGCGCTTTCTTTCTAAAAAATGTCGCCGCCAAAAAGGGTTTTTAAATATGGGAAATGGGGAATTTTTGGCCTTTAAATTTTGGTTTTGAAAAGGCGACTTTTTGGAGGGGGCAGTCCACCCGGTCCCCGTCATTATGATCAAAAAGAACCTCGTTTTTGGAATCTGCTAAGCGTCTAAAATTCCAGACAAGCTCGAGGTTTTTTTTTTTTCCATTTTTTAAATTTTTGTCGCACTTATCGCCCGGGTCTAAGAATGTAAAGGCGAGCCTTTGTCTCGCATTTCCCCCAGGGGCCGGGGGAAAAATGGTACCCGATTCCTATCCTTAGGGGGGGTGGGTGTCGGTGAAAGTTCTGACTGGGGAGGGGGTGTTAGGGGCTCGGGGGGACCCCCGCGGGACCTCCGGGAGACTGTTTGTCCCAAAAGTTGAAAAAAAAGGGTTATTGGGGACTCTAATTCTCTTTAGCGGGACACCAGGGTAAAGGGCATTTTAGATCCCTTTTTCCCCGGTTTGGTGGCCTAACGTTAAAAAAAAGGGTTTTTTAACTTTTTGTCGGCCCTTTGGGGGGTTTGTGTCGCTCTGCCCCCCTCATACCCCCGTTGGGACCCTTTTACCTTGAAATTTCCCGGAGCGCCCAGGGTTCATTTGTCTATGGACTTACCCGGGACCTTTCCTCACGTCAGGAAACTGTCATACGGGTGGTTGTTGACAGGTTCGTAAGAGGGGCCTTTCATTGCTCTTCCTGCCCTCCTAATGCAAAAAACTCTGGGCGGGGGTGTTCATTGGGGAGATTGGAGACTTTATGGGTTTTCCCTTTTATTGGGGGTTTAATGGGGGGTTTATTTTTCCAAGTTTGGGGGGCATTTTGTTTACGTCGGGGGATGCAATTTCATTTTTTCCTCGGCTTTTCATCCGCAGACCAATGGTCAGACAGGCGTCTGAACAAGCCAGAGACTTATCTTCGGTGTTTTGTTCGAGAACCGGGAGGTCTTCTTTTTGCCCTGGCAGAGTTCGCTTAAAAACGGCGGAGGGCGGTCCACTGGTAAGTCCCCGTTTTTTGGGGCTAGGTTTTCTTCCCCCATTTTGTACATTCAAGGGGGGGGGCCCTTCTGGGGTTCCTGAGGAGGACGTTTCCTGTCGTCACTTGCTTCAGTGTGAGAGGTGTATTGAATAATCTGAGTGCTATGGGAACCTTATAAACGTATGGCTGATAGGAGGAAGTTTCTGGTCCGATCTTAATGTGAACGATCTGGTATGGTTGTCTTACCAGGAATATAAACTTAAAGTTCCCTCCTGGAAGCTGGGCCCCAGATTCATCGGGCCGTACAGGATCATTCCATAATTAATCCTGTGGCATTTCGTCTGGACCTCCCTCCAAACGTTTAAAATCCACAATGTTTTCCCACAAGTCATTACTTAAGAGGTACGTGGCACCATTCATACCATACCTCTACCTCCTCCTCCAGTGGTGGTCAATGGTAACTTGGAGTTTCAAGTGTCAAAGATCATTGACTCACGTCTGAATCGCCGGTCCTTCATACTTGGCATTGGAAGGGGTATGGTCCAGAGGAGAGGCGTAGGTTTCCTGCGTCTGACATTAACGCAGATCTTTGGTGCGGACCTTCCACAGAACTCACCCGGGCAAACCTGGCCCTGAGGTCCGGAGGGCCCCGTAGAAGGGGGGGTACTGTAAATGTGTGCATCGCCACGAAGATCGTCGCGGTTGCACATTCTGACTTCTCACACTGAGTTGCTGTTTCTTTGTGTTTGGCAGTTAGGGAGTTAATTCTGTCTGTGTTCAGTTCTGGACTGGGTGCAGTTTCTCCCGGCTGCAATTAATTATTTGTTGATTGGGTTTCCTTTAAATCTCTGGTTGTCTGTGTTGGGAGTTGCCAGTGAAATTTCTTCATGCAGACCACAGATAGGATTGTATCTGTATAGACTTAAGTTAAAGAGCTCCTTAGTTGTTTTAAGCTCACCTTGCTTAGAGTTTAATATCCCAGATCATTTATGTTCCTTCTGTGTTTGAGTGTGTATGCAAGTCTGTGTTCTCTCAGTCTGTCTTTATGTCTAATCTGTGTATTTAGCAGAGATCAGCCCATATCCCTTTGGTGGTAAATCAAATCCTTCTTAGGACTGATTACAGGGTTCAGGGACTGATAGAGACGGGTTAGGCTGGAGACTTGGACCTCTGAACCATTATCAGTACCTCCAAGGTGAGGGATTAGTTAGGACCCAGTTTAGGGTCAGGTTAGACCCCCGGTCCTTCTCTTTTCCTGTGACAGTGTATCAAGTCCTCAAGATTAACCCTGAGTTCAACGGATATCGTGTCAGGTAAATCTATTCTATATTTACATGCTGATGTTGCTAATCTATATGTTGTATAGAGTGTTGTTCTTTTAAGAATAGTTTACTGACATCGTACACATATCAAAAGACCGCATGACACTTCCTATGTTCTTTGGGGATCTGCTCCGGGGCAGATAGTTATCCTCTTTCTATCTTTAGGTGTAGTTAGCCTCTCAGGCTGTGACGAGGCGTCTAGGACCAACGTAGGTACGCTCCACGGCTGCCTTTAGTTGTGGTGGTTAGTCAGGGTACTGCAATCCAGTAGATTCCAACCTCTCTGGTGTATTGCCGTTTTTGCCTGCTCTCCTCAGCTACCAAATCATAACAGTATCACCGGCAAAACTGAAAATTATATGGTACTCACAGAAGGGAAAAATAGTGTGAAAAAAAAAAAAAAAGTTGTCAGAGTTGTCAGAGATTTTTTATATTTTTTTTTGTTTGTTGCATTTTTTTTCCCTCTTTTTCTCTGGGTGCTGAGGATTTTTTTTTTCTCTCATTGGAGTTTGCACAGTTGTCTGGCCGTGTGGATCAGCTTGCCACTGAAGTTCAGAGTATTGCTATCTATCTTGCAGGGTTGCCGGTTGTGGAACCTAGGATCCCCATGCCAGATTTGTTTTTAGGGGATCGAGCTAAATTTCTGAATTTCAAAAATAACTGTAAGTTGTTTTTTTGCCTTAAAACCTAAGTCCTCAGGGAACGCAGCACAGCAGGTTCAAATTGTCATCTCTCTCCTGCGCGCGATCCTCAGGATTGGGCTTTTTCCCTGACACCTGGGAACCCTGTTTTGAGTAATGTTGATGCATTTTTTCTGGCTCTGGGGTTATTGTACGATGAACCTAATGTCACTGATCAAGCTGAAAAAACCTTGTTGGCATTAAATCAGGGGCTTGAGGACGCTGAGTTATACTGTCAGAAATTCCAAAAGTGGGCAGTCCTGACCAAATGGAATGATGATGCTTTGGCAGCCCTTTTTCGGAAGGGTCTGTCAGAGAATGTAAAAGATGTTATGGTGGGTTTCCCTGCTCCCTCTGGTCTCAATGATTCTATGTCATTAGCGATTCAAATTGACAGACGTTTGCGTGAGCGTAGAGGTATGCGTGGAATAGTGTTGCCTTGTGAACCAGCTTCTGAACCCATGCAGTGTGATAGAGTGGCTTCTGGGGCACAGCGTCATGAGTTTCGAAAACGCAATGGGTTATGTTTCTACTGTGGTGACGCCTCTCATGCTATTTCAGTCTGCCCTAAGCGGGGAAGACGTTTTGCACGCTCAGTTGTCTTGGGTAGTGTTCAGACTAAATTTCTGTTGACTGTTACCCTGATTTGCTCACTGTCCACATTTTCTGCTCAGGCTTTTGTTGATTCGGGAGCAGCTATTAACCTGATGGATTTTGATTTTGCTAAACCTGTGGGTTTCCCTTGATACCCCTACAGAAGTCTATTCCCTTACTGGGGATTGATTCTACCCCTTTGGCTGAGAATAAACCCCAGTTCTCTACTCAGGTGATAATGAGGGTTGAACCTGATCATCAGGAGAGTTGCAAATTTTTGGTGCTGTATAATCTGCATGGCATTATTGTACTAGGTTTCCCTTGGTTACAGTCTCATAATCCTGTTTTGGATTGGAAATCTGTGTCTGTAACTAGTTGGGGCTGCCAATGTGTTAATGCCAACACTCCTGTTTTTTCTGCCTCTCCCCAGGCTCAGGATGTTCCTGACTTTTGACTGATTTTTCTGATGTGTTTAGCGAAAGTAAATCTGCATCCTTGCCCCCCCATAGGAGCTATGACTGCGCTATTGAATTAGTGCCTGGTAGTAAATTCCCTAAAGGTCGCCTTTTTAACTTGTCTGTACCTGAACATGACGCTATGCGGTCTTATATCAAGGAGTCATTGGAGAAGGGTCATATCAGACCATCCTCTTCACCCTTGGGTGCCGGTTTTTTCCCTTTGTGGCCAAAAAGGATGGTTTATTAAGGCCGTGTATTGATTATCATCTCTTGAACAAGATCACTGTGAAATATCAATATCCGTTACCCTTGATTTCTGACCTGTTTTCCAGGGTGAAAAGTGCTACTTGGTTTACCAAGCTTGACCTCAGGGGGGCATATAACCTTATTCGCATTAAGCACGGGGATGAATGGAAGACCGCATTTAATACCCCAGAGGGGCATTTTGAGTACCTAGTGATGCCCTTTGGGCTCACTAATGCTCCTTCCGTCTTCCAGTCCTTCATGAATGACATTTTCAGGGATTTTGTGGATAAATTTCTGATTGTTTATTTGGATGATATCTTGATTTTTTCCAATGACTGGGACTCTCATGTGAAACATGTTCGGACTGTGTTCCAGATTTTGAGAGAGAATGCTCTGTATGTGAAGGGATCAAAGTGTCTTTTTGGCGTACAGAGGATCTCATTTCTGGAATTCATTTTGTCCCCATCTGTTATTGAAATGGACCCGGTCAAGGTTCAGGCCATCTGTGATTGGGTCCAACCTACTTCATTAAAGGCTCTTCAGAGATTCTTGGGTTTTGCCAATTTTTATCATATATTTATTGGTAATTTCTTTGTTATTGTTAAACCATTGACTGATTTGACCAAAAAAGGTTCTGATATGGTGAATTGGCCTCCTGAGGCAATCTCCTGCGTTTCAGGAACTTAAGCAGAGATTCACTTCTGCTCCTGTTCTACGGCAGCCTGATGTTTCTCTGCCATTTCAGGTGGAGGTTGATGCCTCTGAAATTGGGGCAGGTGCCGTTTTGTCCCAAAGAGATCCAGAGACCTCTAAAAGTAACCCTTGTGCCTTTTTTCTCTCGAAAATTTTCTCCAACTGAACGTAATTATGACGTGGGTAATCGGGAGTTATTGGCCATGAAGTGGGCTTTTGAAGAGTGGAGACATTGGCTGGAGGGAGCCAAACATCAGGTGGTGGTCCTCACGGACCATAAGAATCTGGTTTATCTGGAATCAGCCAAGCGACTTAATCCTAGACAGGCCAGGTGGGCCTTGTTTTTCACACGTTTTAATTTTGTGGTTTCCTTTCTTCCTGGCACTAAGAATGTTAAGGCGGATGCCCTCTCGAGGAGTTTCTGTTAGAACCCTCTTGTTAGGTTTTGTTTCAGTTTGCTGGTCACATGACCTTTTTTCCCTATTTAGTCTGGCTCCGCCCTTCTGGCTTTGCTGGACTTCATTGTATTACCTACTCTTAAGCTAGCCAGGTGCTTAGGTGCCTTACTCAGTCAGTTTTGCTTGATCTTAGGATCTTTAAGTAATTTGTTTTCTGTTTTATTTTCCCTGCTACAATTTCTGTTAGGAGGTGTCCACCTTTTCTCCCAGTCCCTAGATCTTGTAGGGATTCCTCCCTCGCAACTATAGGTCTTCGTTCAGACTAGCTGAGGACTTTAGCGGGTCTGGTCGCAGGATCAGGTCCCCCGTTACATCGTAGGGATCCAGCTTAGTTCTATTGTAGGGACAGAATTCCCATCTTTCCTTAGTGCTTGTAGCAGATCATAACAGTAAGTCCAGCCCAAAAGAAAAAAAAAAAAAAAAAAATCACTAAGGAAAGATTTTCTGTTTCCATCATGGTGTCGGTTCAGGATTTGGCTCTACGCCTGCAGGGACTTTCTCTGGAGGTGGCTGAAATCCAGCAACACGTGAGTAGTTGTTCTGGAGCACATTTCGTGGAGCCAAAGGTCCGTTTGCCTGATTTATTTTTTGGTGAACAACAAGATTTTTTTTCTTTTAAAAAATGCTTGCTTGTTGTATTTCCGTTTGAGACCCAGATCCTCTGGTGATGAATCACAGTGCATAGGATTCATAATGTCACTTTTGCGCAAAGAACCTCAGGACTGGGCCTTTTCTCTGCAGCCTAGTGATCCATGCTTTAGATCAGTGGATAGTTTTTTTTCTGCTTTGGGGTTATTGTATGACGATCCGGATCGTGTTTCATCAGCTGAGACAGAATTGAGACGTTTGAGACAGGGATCAGGTAATGTGGAAAAATATTGTACTCACTTCCGAAGGTGGTCCACTCAGGTGGGGTGGAACGATTCAGCTTTGAAAAGTTTATTTCTTGTGGGTTAAGTGAAAGGGTTAAATATTTGCTGATTGCTTATCCTATACCTGGTAACTTGCAAGAGGCTATGCAATTAGCCATACGGGTGGATAGGAGACTGCATGCAAGGGTTAATGAGAGTAAATCTGCCTTGTCATCTCCAAGTTTGGAAAGGGACTGTACTGACATTGCAGAGCCGATGGAAATTGGAGCAATGACACCTCACTCTCGGGAAAAAGACCGTAGATTTGCGGAGGGCTTGTGTTTCTATTGTGGCAAATCTGAGCATTTTATTAAGAACTGTGCGCTTCGAATGAATAAAGAGAGAAAAAAAATGAGGTCAGTTTCGCCCGCATAGCTTGTTTAAACAATAAAGGTGTCTTTCTTTCTGCTACCACTGCTGGTGAGGAGGAATTAATGGAGTTTCGAGTATTTGTGGATTGTGGTTCAACTCTCAATGTGATTGATGGGAAATTTTTGGAAAAACTAAAATTAAAACCCAAACTTCTATTTTCCCCTATTAATGTGGTGTCTGTGGATGGTTCTCACTTGAAAAATGTTACTCACCATATCTGTGAATTTCCTCTTACTATTAATGGTGTTCATCAAGAGAATTTGGATTTGGTAGTTTTGAATAATTTGCCCTCACCGGTGATTTTGGGGTTACCCTGGTTAAAATTGCACAATCTGGTACTGGATTGGTCTACCAATGAAATTAAAACGTTTCGGTCCTGAACTTGGACCTTCATCAGTCACTGTGTGGTTATAGAAAAAGTAAAATAAAGTAAAATAAAAGGATTTTACAAAAGGGAAACAAAGTATGTACAACAATAGTAATAAATCTTGGTCAAACGAAAATAACAGTTCATGAGTATGCTGTAATTCAGGAGCATAACTAGATCAAAAATTGAGGACGGATGTGATGCGAGAGTAATAGGTAATAAAACATACCATGGACTACTGTGAGTAGGTGGACCCAGCAAAAAGAGGGGCTATGCCCGGAATATCTGTATAATGATATAATAGGCATAGTGAGACAATGTGGCTAAGTAAAAGGATCTGTGATAAGTGAGAGATAAACCTACCAGGTTTAAATTCTGCTTGATATAGGTGATCAAATATGGCAGCGGTTACCTGGAGAAAAGCAGGTGGAACATGAGCAGGGTGCGGTACTGAGCGGTATTCCATGAAGGATATACTGGATAGCGAGTAACTAACCTGGGGGGTCCCGGTGGAGCAAAAATGTTCCTGCGGTGGACGCGGTATCCGCCGCTAGTCCGTGCATGTAGTGAATGCAATTGTGCAGGCTAAATAAAGGGAAGAGGCGGGACTATGTAGCTATGGTGCCTATCAGGCGGCTCCAGCTCAGAACAGGAAGTGACGTGGCAGGAAGTGAATGGCCGTGCGTGTCACTGTCAGGTGATGTATTCCAGTGGATAGCCAGCATTCTCCTAGGTCTTAAAGAGCGGTGCTGTGAGAGGAGGCATTTTGTAAAGTAGAAACAGGTAGTGCGGATATCAAAGTAAGGTGTCCGGCATGTGAGGAAACATGTTCAAAAGGCTAGTATAGGCGGCAGAAAGGAAATATTTGTTAGTCCTTATATTATTAAGGCGGTATTATATCATAGCAGAAAAAAGATTCATACATAAGTTATGTTCTATATATGTAGGTATCGTCAGGATGGTTTTATCCCAAACCATTCAACAGGGACATAAAAATTGCATAGATAGTAGAAATATAGTAACCACTTGAACACTTAGTACATTTACTTAATTATGATGTCACACATTTTTAACCTCTGGGTGAGAAACAGATATGGAGTCAATGGACAGCGGTTCTAAATACAAAGTTGAGATATATAAGAGCTTATATACACACAGCAGAGGTATAAGTTGATAAACAGCCACAATTGGTATGAAGGGAATACAGATATTGTATGTGACAAGTAGGTTACGTAAAGGATAATAGATCGTAATCCCTATTTAGTCCTTTAGGAGATAAGGTATCCAGGGTGTGTATCCAGTAGGCCTCACGGCGTTTTAATTGTCGTATACGGTCACCACCTCTCCTTGGTTGTGGTACTTGTTCCAGGACCTGGAACCTCAGTTGAGCTATGGTATGACCCTGGGTTAAGAAATGATGTGGTATAGGGAGAAGTGTATTCTTACACCTGATTGTGGACTTGTGTTTGGATATACGGTCCTTAACGGGTTGGGTTGTCTCCCCCACATACAATAATCCACAGGGACATTTAATGACATAGATGACAAAAAGTGTCGCATGTGAAAAAACCTCTAACTTTGTATGCTTTGCCTGTGTGGGGGTGATGAATAATTTCACCCTTTAGTACGTTACTGCATTGTGTGCAGTTTAAGCAAGGAAAAGTGCCCAATTTGGGTCTTTTGAGGAATCTCTGTGTTCCCTTAGGTTTAGTTGGGCCCAAATCCGCTCTAATTAAAGTGTCCTTGAGATTGGGTGGACGGCGAAAGCAAGGAAGAAATGGTTTTGCGAACTCAGAGATGTCTGGATGTGCCGTATGTAGGAGGGCCAGTGTTTCCGAATAGATTTGTGCAGTATATAAGCAAAAGGATGGTATGAGTGTACAAAGGCTATTCTGCCCTTAGTGTCCTGTTTCTCATGAGTATGGGGTGTGAGGGATGAGTCCAAAACTTTTTGTGGGTAACCCCTATCTCTGAACTTTGAATTCATCTCAGATAGGCGGACCTCCTGAGTGGCTTGGTTAGAGACAATCTTGCGTACACGGTGAAACTGAGACTTCGGAATGGATTTTTTCATGGCAGTGGGATGGAAGCTGTTGAAATGGAGTAGGCTATTGCAGTCGGTGGGTTTGACAAAGAGGTCTGAACTTAGATAGCCCTCAGTATCTTTCATGATTAAGGTATCTAGGAAATTCATTTTGGACGGGTCCTGGGAAATTGTGAAACTCAGTCCTGGCCATGAGTTATTTAAGAAATCATGGAAAATTGATAGGGACTCTAACGTGCCCCCCCATATGCAAAAGATATCGTCTATGTAGCGTTTCCACGTTATGACATTATCTTTGAAGAGAGAGCAGGTGTATATGGTTGTCTCCTCAAAATGAGCCATATAACAGTTAGCATAGGGGGGCGCTACGTTCGAGCCCATTGCGGTCCCGCGTATTTGTAAAAAGAAGTCATCCTGAAATAGAAAATAGTTTTTATTGAGTACTGTGGAAAGGAGGTCTATACACAGATTAATTTGTGTTGTGTTAAGGTCAGATGTTTCCAATAGGCGTTGGACCGATCGAATGCCCTGTGCGTGAGGTATGGAGGTATAGAGATCCTTCACGTCAAAAGTGACTAGTAGGGAGTCTCTAGGGACTTGACCAATGGAATGGATGATGTCCAAAAAAGAGCCTGTGTCCAAAAGAAAAGATTGACTGAGTTTGGTTAGTGGAGTAAGAATCTTTTCTAAGTAAATTGCAATTGGTGAAAGTATGGAATCTGAGGCGGCAACTATGGGTCTGCCAGGAGGTTGTTGAAGGTTTTTGTGGATTTTCGGTAATATGTAAAATACCGGTATGACTGGGTTTTGGGAGATGAGAAAGTCCTGAGTTTTTTTGTCTAAAGTTCCTAAATCACTATATCGTTGGAGTATCCCCTCTATGTGGGATCTGATAGTGCTTGTGGGATCATGGGGTAGCTTCTGGTATACAGTGTTGTCACTAAGTTGACGAAGGGCCTCAGTGATGTAATAGGACCGGTCCATAACAACTATGGCCCCCTGCGGGGGCACAGACCGCAGGGGCAATCACAATCAAATACGGACTACCCGGTCCCAGGTACGTGCCCCCTCATCGTTAATATCTCGTCACGGACTCTAAGTATAGCGGAATATAACGTCCTTCAGAAAGGACTATCCTTTTGTCCATCTTACAAGTACAGGACATTTGAACTGGAGATGGACCTTCAACGGTTCTTCCGCTCACTTAGACTTAAGGCCTATTTTTCTAAACCTCCAACTAACACAGGCACCCCTTCTCACTCCATAGAGGATGCAGACCGACTTTCTGCCTCCACCTTAGGCCTCAGATCTAAGAGCCACTTCAGACCACCACTGGGCTCAAATGGTTTAGAGACATTCATTGATTTCATTCAATCTTCATTTCTTAGTCTGAAAACAGACATAGAAAAAGGTAAACTACACTATCCTGCCAATTTACCAGCGGTTGACCACCATGCCATCAAATCTCTACAAGAAGACTCCAATATCATTATAAAACCCGCTGATAAAAGGGGGGGCCATAGTTGTTATGGACCGGTCCTATTACATCACTGAGGCCCTTCGTCAACTTAGTTACAACACTGTATACCAGAAGCTACCTGTCACGCTGTCTAGCAGATGTATAAATATATAATGTCAGTAATCTATCAAGTGGGACAACATTCTATATAACATATAAGTAGGTAACATTAACATGTATATATAGCATAGTATTACCTGACATAATATCCTGTGAGTCAATACTGAATCCTTTTCACGCTGTCTCTGGCTAGAGGTGGACCGGGGTCTATGCTGACCCTAAACTGGGGTCCTGACTAGTCCCTCTACCTGGAGGTACTGTTAATGGTACAGAGGTCCAGGCCACCAGCGTAAACCCTGTCTCCTACTAATCCCTGACCACTGTAATCTAGTCCTTAGAAGGACCCTGATTACCACCAAAGGGAATGGACAGGTAAAGGTTAACAAACAGTATAGACAAACGAGACAGACAGGGGATAAAGTAAATACTGTCTTTCATACAACATATAAACACAGAGGGAACACCAAAGGTCTAGGAGATAAACTATAAGCAAGGAGGGGATGAACAACAAAAGAGCTCTTAGCTTAAGTCTTCTCAGAACCGATCCTATCTGCAGTCTGTATGAATGCTTTCACCGGCATCTAACACCCAGACTGGCAGGGATAAAAAGGAAGCTAATTAGAACATAATCAAAAGCAGCCGGGCGAGGCTGGACCTAGTCTTAGCAAAGAGCTAGGTAAAATTAACTCTCTCATTACCAAACACAAAGTAACAGCAACTCAGCTGCGAGAAGTCAGAATGTGCAATCGCGACGATCCTCGTGGCGATGCACCCATGACAGTACCCCCCCTTCTACGAGGGGCCTCCGGACCCTCAGGGCCAGGTCTGCCCGGGTAAGTTGTGTGGAAGGTCCGAACCAATCGATCTGCGTTAACCTCCGACGCAGGGACCCACGTCCTCTCCTCAGGACCATACCCCTTCCAATGAACCAGGTACTGAAGGGACCGACGATTCAGACGTGAGTCAATGATCTTCAACACCTGAAACTCCAAGCTACCATTGACCACCACCAGAGGAGGAGGCAGAGGCGACGGTATAACTGGCGCCACGTACCTTTTAAGCAACGATTTGTGGAACACATTGTGGATTTTAAATATAGGAGGGAGGTCCAGACGAAATGCCACAGGATTAACTATAGAACTGATCCTGTATGGACCGATGAACCTGGGACCCAGTTTCCAGGAGGGAACCTTGAGTTTTATATTCTTGGTAGACAACCACACCAGATCGTTCACACCTAGGTCCGGACCAAACACTCTCCTCCTATCAGACCTCCGCTTGTAACGGTTCCCCATAGCACTCAGACCATTCAGCACTCCTCTCCAAACTGAAGCAAGTGACGACGAGAATCGTTCCTCCTCAGGAACCCCAGATGGACGGGTTTGTGGGGTCTTACAGCGAGCACAAACTCCACAGGACGTGACAAATTTTATTACCTCTTTATTTAAGTTAGGCCACCAAAACCGGCGAGAAAGGAGATCCACAGTTGCTTTACTCCCTGGATGTCCTGCTAAAGCAGAACTATGATGGGCCTCGATAACTTTTTGTCTTAACTGATTAGGAACAAACAGTCTCCCTGGAGGTCCTACAGGAGTGTCCCCCTGAGCCTCCAACATCTCCTCCTCAAGCTCAGAGCACACAGCCGACACCACCACTCCCTCCTGCATGATAGGAACCGGGCCATCCGTCTTTCCGGCCCCTGGGACACTATGAGATAAGGCATCAGGAAGCAATTTTATTGAGCAGTCATACGTGCGATGAGGAGGTAACTCTTGACACCCCTCCTCTGAGAACATCTCCCCAAAGTCCTCCAGAAAAGGAGGCAAAGTCTTAGGCACGACCGCACCGATGACCGTGTTCATGCAGTTATTCTTGCAAAATTCACCCCACTGGCTTATTTTTCTGGATTGCCAATCAATCACTGGGTTATGTTTAGTCAACCAAGGAAGTCCCAACACAATAGGAGTAGGAAGACCCTCCAACACATAACAAGACAACCGTTCTTTATGTATTGCCCCTACTCGAAGGTCTATGCTATGAACAGCTTGTACAAAGCTACCTTGACCGAGAGGTCTGGCGTCAATAGAAAGTATAGGGATCGGTTTGGCCAATACACTCAGTTGCATACCTTGCACCTGGGCAAACCGAGCGTCCACCATATTAGCCCCAGACCCACTATCAAGAAGAACAGAAATCCTCTCAACTCTCGCACCAACCACCACCTCCGCAGGCACGAGAAATTGAGACGGACCCGGGGACGAAATACCTACTCCCAGGTTGTCGTCCACCACACAACCTGGGATTAACAGTTTTTCGGTGACTCCTTTGCTCAATGAGGCACGGGAGGGACACCCCCCAACAAAATGCCCCTCTCTCCCGCAGAAGAAACACCTTCTTGTCTTGCGGCGCACCGCTGATTCCCTCCTACAAATTGATGTCCCTCCCAACTGCATAGGTTCCTCAGAACAGACCAGGGGAATCTCAACATCAGGGACTTTAGTAGTGGATGGAGTCATAACGGGGGGCGGAGTTACCTCGCACCTCCCCCGAAGCCGTCTATCAATACGAATGGCAAGAGCCATAGCAGCCTCCAGTGACGGAGGAGAATCATACTGAGCCAAAACGTCTTTTACTTTGTCAGATAACCCTTGACAAAACTGGCTCCTAAGAGCTGGGTCATTCCACTGAGTATCTGTGGCCCATCTACGGAACTCAGAAGAAAATTCCTCCGCCGGACGATCTCCCTGCTGTATCCTACGTAACTTCATTTCAGCAAGGGAGACCCGATCCGGGTCATCATACACCAAACCCAGGGCAGCAAAAAATTGATCTACTGACTGGAGGGCCGGGGAGAGCGGGGGAAGAGAGAACGCCCAGGATTGAGGGTCCCCTTGTAAGAGCGAGATGACAATTCCCACCCTCTGCTCTTCACTCCCCGATGACCGAGGCCGCAGCCGAAAGTACAATTTACATGCCTCCCGGAAGGTAAAAAATTTGTCCCGCCCACCAGTGAACCTGTCCGGGAGAGCAACCTTAGGTTCAGATCTGGTTTGCTCCGGGGGGGACAAAACCTTGGACTTAATATCCATAAGCTCCATGGACAACCTCAGCAACTGCCGGCAAGCTGGGCTACTGGATCCATGGTAGCTGAGGAGAATTTTTAGTATGGCCGGTGAAAATGTCACGCTGTCTAGCAGATGTATAAATATATAATGTCAGTAATCTATCAAGTGGGACAACATTCTATATAACATATAAGTAGGTAACATTAACATGTATATATAGCATAGTATTACCTGACATAATATCCTGTGAGTCAATACTGAATCCTTTTCACGCTGTCTCTGGCTAGAGGTGGACCGGGGTCTATGCTGACCCTAAACTGGGGTCCTGACTAGTCCCTCTACCTGGAGGTACTGTTAATGGTACAGAGGTCCAGGCCACCAGCGTAAACCCTGTCTCCTACTAATCCCTGACCACTGTAATCTAGTCCTTAGAAGGACCCTGATTACCACCAAAGGGAATGGACAGGTAAAGGTTAACAAACAGTATAGACAAACGAGACAGACAGGGGATAAAGTAAATACTGTCTTTCATACAACATATAAACACAGAGGGAACACCAAAGGTCTAGGAGATAAACTATAAGCAAGGAGGGGATGAACAACAAAAGAGCTCTTAGCTTAAGTCTTCTCAGAACCGATCCTATCTGCAGTCTGTATGAATGCTTTCACCGGCATCTAACACCCAGACTGGCAGGGATAAAAAGGAAGCTAATTAGAACATAATCAAAAGCAGCCGGGCGAGGCTGGACCTAGTCTTAGCAAAGAGCTAGGTAAAATTAACTCTCTCATTACCAAACACAAAGTAACAGCAACTCAGCTGCGAGAAGTCAGAATGTGCAATCGCGACGATCCTCGTGGCGATGCACCCATGACACTACCCCATGATCCCACAAGCACTATCAGATCCCACATAGAGGGGATACTCCAACGATATAGTGATTTAGGAACTTTAGACAAAAAAACTCAGGACTTTCTCATCTCCCAAAACCCAGTCATACCGGTATTTTACATATTACCGAAAATCCACAAAAACCTTCAACAACCTCCTGGCAGACCCATAGTTGCCGCCTCAGATTCCATACTTTCACCAATTGCAATTTACTTAGAAAAGATTCTTACTCCACTAACCAAACTCAGTCAATCTTTTCTTTTGGACACAGGCTCTTTTTTGGACATCATCCATTCCATTGGTCAAGTCCCTAGAGACTCCCTACTAGTCACTTTTGACGTGAAGGATCTCTATACCTCCATACCTCACGCACAGGGCATTCGATCGGTCCAACGCCTATTGGAAACATCTGACCTTAACACAACACAAATTAATCTGTGTATAGACCTCCTTTCCACAGTACTCAATAAAAACTATTTTCTATTTCAGGATGACTTCTTTTTACAAATACGCGGGACCGCAATGGGCTCGAACGTAGCGCCCCCCTATGCTAACTGTTATATGGCTCATTTTGAGGAGACAACCATATACACCTGCTCTCTCTTCAAAGATAATGTCATAACGTGGAAACGCTACATAGACGATATCTTTTGCATATGGGGGGGCACGTTAGAGTCCCTATCAATTTTCCATGATTTCTTAAATAACTCATGGCCAGGACTGAGTTTCACAATTTCCCAGGACCCGTCCAAAATGAATTTCCTAGATACCTTAATCATGAAAGATACTGAGGGCTATCTAAGTTCAGACCTCTTTGTCAAACCCACCGACCGCAATAGCCTACTCCATTTCAACAGCTTCCATCCCACTGCCATGAAAAAATCCATTCCGAAGTCTCAGTTTCACCGTGTACGCAAGATTGTCTCTAACCAAGCCACTCAGGAGGTCCGCCTATCTGAGATGAATTCAAAGTTCAGAGATAGGGGTTACCCACAAAAAGTTTTGGACTCATCCCTCACACCCCATACTCATGAGAAACAGGACACTAAGGGCAGAATAGCCTTTGTACACTCATACCATCCTTTTGCTTATATACTGCACAAATCTATTCGGAAACACTGGCCCCTCCTACATACGGCACATCCAGACATCTCTGAGTTCGCAAAACCATTTCTTCCTTGCTTTCGCCGTCCACCCAATCTCAAGGACACTTTAATTAGAGCGAATTTGGGCCCAACTAAACCTAAGGGAACACAGAGATTCCTCAAAAGACCCAAATTGGGCACTTTTCCTTGCTTAAACTGCACACAATGCAGTAACGTACTAAAGGGTGAAATTATTCATCACCCCCACACAGGCAAAGCATACAAAGTTAGAGGTTTTTTCACATGCGACACTCCTTTTGTCATCTATGTCATTAAATGTCCCTGTGGATTATTGTATGTGGGGGAGACAACCCAACCCGTTAAGGACCGTATATCCAAACACAAGTCCACAATCAGGTGTAAGAATACACTTCTCCCTATACCACATCATTTCTTAACCCAGGGTCATACCATAGCTCAACTGAGGTTCCAGGTCCTGGAACAAGTACCACAACCAAGGAGAGGTGGTGACCGTATACGACAATTAAAACGCCGTGAGGCCTACTGGATACACACCCTGGATACCTTATCTCCTAAAGGACTAAATAGGGATTACGATCTATTATCCTTTACGTAACCTACTTGTCACATACAATATCTGTATTCCCTTCATACTAATTGTGGCTGTTTATCAACTTATATCTCTGCTGTGTGTATATAAGCTCTTATATATCTCAACTTTGTATTTAGAACCGCTGTCCATTGACTCCATATCTGTTTCTCACCCATAGGTTAAAAATGTGTGACATCATAATTAAGTAAATGTACTAAGTGTTCAAGTGGTTACTATATTTCTACTATCTATGCAATTTTTATGTCCCTGTTGAATGGTTTGGGATAAAACCATCCTGACGATACCTACATATATAGAACATAACTTATGTATGAATCTTTTTTCTGCTATGATATAATACCGCCTTAATAATATAAGGACTAACAAATATTTCCTTTCTGCCGCCTATACTAGCCTTTTGAACATGTTTCCTCACATGCCGGACACCTTACTTTGATATCCGCACTACCTGTTTCTACTTTACAAAATGCCTCCTCTCACAGCACCGCTCTTTAAGACCTAGGAGAATGCTGGCTATCCACTGGAATAAATCACCTGACAGTGACACGCACGGCCATTCACTTCCTGCCACGTCACTTCCTGTTCTGAGCTGGAGCCGCCTGATAGGCACCATAGCTACATAGTCCCGCCTCTTCCCTTTATTTAGCCTGCACAATTGCATTCACTACATGCACGGACTAGCGGCGGATACCGCGTCCACCGCAGGCACATTTTTGCTCCACCGGGACCCCCCAGGTTAGTTACTCGCTATCCAGTATATCCTTCATGGAATACCGCTCAGTACCGCACCCTGCTCATGTTCCACCTGCTTTTCTCCAGGTAACCGCTGCCATATTTGATCACCTATATCGAACAGAATTTAAACCTGGTAGGTTTATCTCTCACTTATCACTGATCCTTTTACTTAGCCACATTGTCTCACTATGCCTATTATATCATTATACAGATATTCCGGGCATAGCCCCTCTTTTTGCTGGGTCCACCTACTCACAGTAGTCCATGGTATGTTTTATTACCTATTACTCTCGCATCACATCCGTCCTCAATTTTTGATCTAGTTATGCTCCTGAATTACAGCATACTCATGAACTGTTATTTTCGTTTGACCAAGATTTATTACTATTGTTGTACATACTTTGTTTCCCTTTTGTAAAATCCTTTTATTTTACTTTATTTTACTTTTTCTATAACCACACAGTGACTGATGAAGGTCCAAGTTCAGGACCGAAACGTTTCTGTTATTACTGTGGACACGATTAAAAATCATCACTCTACTGAAGTTGAGTTCTGAGTTTATTTGCTATATTTATATGGTGTGGGAACCTACTCAGATACTCCTATACGGCTGTGCACATGATTATTCACTTTACCAATGAAATTAAGTCCTGGAGTTCTAATTGTTATGACAAGTGTTGTAACGGGCGTATTGCTGCTGTAGTTAAGGGGGATTACCTGTACCTATTCAGGATTTTTGGAAAGTTTTTTCTGATAAGGAATCGCAGGTATTGCCTCCTCATAGAGATTATGATTGTGCAATTGAATTTGTCCCTGGAGCGACTCTTCCTAAAAGTCGTTTATTTAATTTGACTATTCCTGAGAGAAAGGCTTTGGAGGAATACATACAGACAAGCTTGGCCGCCGGTCACATTAGGCCTTCCAAATCTCCTGTGGCGGTTGGATTTTTTTTTGTTAAAAAAAAGGACGGCGGTTTACGGCCTTGTCTAGACTTTCGTGAGATTAATAAGATTACTGTACGCAATCCTTACCCACTGCCATTGATTCCTGATTTGTTTAATCAGTTAGTGGGGGCCAAGTGGTTCTCGAAAATTGATCTTCGAGGGGCATACAATTTGTTGCGCATGAAGGAGGGGGATGAATGGAAGACTGCGTTTAACACTCCACTGGGTCATTTTGAGAATCTGGTCATGCCTTTTGGGCTTTCCAGTGTTCCGGCATTTTTTCAGAATCTTATTAATGACATCCTTAGACCTTTGATCGGCAGAAGTGTGGTTGTGTAGTTGGATGACATTTTGATTTATTCACTGGATTTGGAGTCTCATTGGCGGAGCGTACATGAGGTATTACAGTTGTTAATGGATAATTCACTTTTTGCCAAACTAGAAAAATGTGAGTTCGCTGTACAGAGACTTAGTTTTTTGGGCTACATTGTCTCCAATGAAGGTTTTGAGATGGACCCGGTGAAAGTGCAAGCTGTGCAGGAATGGCCTAGGCCTATTGGTGTGAAATCAATACAGAGGTTTTTGGGGTTCGCCAATTATTATAGAAAATTCATAACAATTTTTTCTGTGATTGCCAAACCTCTGACCGATCTCACCAGGAAAGGTGCTGATGCGGTTCAGTGGACTACTGAGGCCATTGAGGCTTTTGTGTTGCTAAAGGAGAGGTTCAGCTCTGCTCCCATCCTTACGCAGCCTGATGTGACTAAACCATTTTTGGTTGAGGTTGATGCTTCTTCTGTGGGGTCGGCGCGGTGTTGTCTCAGGCAAAGACGGATGGAGTACATCCCTGTGCTTTTTTTTCAAAGAAATTTTCTGAGTCTGAACTAAATTATGATATCGGTAATCGGAATTGTTGGCAATTAAACTCGCATTTGAACACTGGCGTCATTTTTTGGAGGGAGCGGAATTTCCCGTTCAAGTCTTCACCGATCATAAAAATCTGATCTACCTTGATGCTGACAAACGCTTGAATGCCCGTCAGGCTAGGTGGGCACTGTTTTTCTCACGGTTTAATTTTACCGTTACTTACATCCCAGGTACTAAAAATGTTAAAGCTGATGCTTTGTCTCGCAGCTTTTCTCCTATGGTGGGTACTGAGGAGGAGGAGGAAAACATCTTGCAAGAGGGGGTTGTTATTGCTGTTTTGGACTCCGTGTTGGAAGATGAGATTCTTAAAGCACAGGAGAATGCCCCATCTAACACGCCGCATGGGAGGTTGTTTGTGCCTGGTACCCTGAGGAGAGATTTGTTTGATGAATGTCATGACTCTCGGTTGGCAGGTCATCCTGGAATCTCTGAGACCAAGAGACTTGTGGGTCGCAGTTTTTGGTGGCCAGGATGGCAGAAGGAAGTCATTAAGTGGGTGCGCCAATGCACTGTGTGTGCTAGATCTAAGTCTTCTCATACTCCTGCTGCGGGGTTGCTTTGCCCTCTGGAGGTCCCTAGTGCACCTTGGACACATTTGGCTATGGACTTTATTACTGACCTTCCCCCCTCTGAGGGTTTCACTGTCATCTGGGTGGTCGTGGACCGTTTTAGCAAGATGTATCACTTGGTTCCTTTCATCAAACTGCCCTGTGCTAAGACTCTCGCTAAGGCCTTTGTCAAGGAAATAGTCAGACTACATGGTGTTCCTACTGACATTGTTTCTGATAGGGGACCTCAGTTTGTGGCTCATTTTTGGCGCGCCTTTTGTGACAGGTTGGGAGTTCATTTGTCGTTTTCATCCGGATATCATCCTGAGTCTAATGGCCAGACAGAAAGGAAAAACCAGGATGTTGAGCAGTTCTTGCGTTGTTTTGTGACTGATAATCAAGAGGGGTGGTCTGAGTTTCTGCCACTTGCTGAGTTTGCTCTTAACAACCATACATCCGCTTCTGCTGGTTGTTCGCCTTTTTTTTGTTGTACTGGGAGACATCCGTCTTTTGGGTCATTTTCCAAGTTGGGATCGGCTGTACCTGAAGAGGAGAATTTTTCTGGTGTTTTGGAGAGAGTTTGGACGGATGTGCGTGGTAATCTTCAGGAGACTAACAAAAGATCCAAAGTGTATTTTGACAGAAAACGACAAGAGGTTTTGTTTGCTATTGGTGACATGGTTTGGTTGTCCTCTAAGAATCTGCGCTTGAGGATTCCGTCTAAGAAATTGGGTCCCAAGTTTGTAGGGCCCTTTAAGGTGCTTCAGGTTATTAACCAATCTGCTGTTAAGTTGGAGCTTCCCACCTCCTGGAAGATTAAACCGGTGTTTCATGTTTCTCTCTTGAAAAAAGCTGAGGTCTCAGATGGAGACGTCTCGGCCACTGTTCCCCTGGTGGTGGAGGACGGGCAATATGAGATTTCCCGCATTCTAAATTCTAGACGGTATAGAGGGAGTTTACAGTACCTCGTCGCTTGGAAGGATTATGGACACGAGGATAACTCATGGGTGAGGGCGGATGATGTTTCTGCGTCTAGACTTGTCAGAGCGTTTCAGAAGAGGTTTCCAGATAAGCCTAAGTCCTAGGGGATCTGGAGGATCCTCTTAGAAGGGAGGGTACTGTTAGAACCCTCTTGTTAGGCTTTGTTTCAGTTTGCTGGTCACATGACCTTTTTTCCCTATTTAGTCTGGCTCCGCCCTTCTGGCTTTGCTGGACTTCATTGTATTACCTACTCTTAAGCTAGCCGGGTGCTTAGGTGCCTTACTCAGTCAGTTTTGCTTGATCTTAGGATCTTTAAGTAATTTGTTTTCTGTTTTATTATTCCCTGCTACAATTTCTGTTAGGAGGTGTCCACCTTTTCTCCCAGTCCCTAGATCTTGTAGGGATTCCTCCCTCGCAACTATAGGTCTTCGTTCAGACTAGCTGAGGACTTTAGCGGGTCTGGTCGCAGGATCAGGTCCCCCGTTACATCGTAGGGATCCAGCTTAGTTCTATTGTAGGGACAGAATTCCCATCTTTCCTTAGTGCTTGTAGCAGATCATAACAGTTTCCTTGCGGACTCTCCTGAGTTATCTGATCCTGCTGTTATTTTGAAAGAGGGTGTAGTTCTTTCCGCCATCTCGCCCAATTTGAGACTGGCTCTGGAAGGGTGTCAGGAGAATAAACCCGAGCGCTGCCCTATTGGGAAATTGTTTGTCCCAGACCGGTGGAAAAAGTGTGTGATGTCTGAGATTCATTGTTCCGCGTTGGCCGGTCATCCCGGAATTTTTGGTACCAGAGACTTGGTTAGTCGGTCCTTTGGGTGGCCTACTTTGTCTCGTGACGTCAGGAAATTTGTGCAGTCCTGCGGGACTTGCTCTCGCTCAAGCCTTGCTCTCGCTCTAGTGGTTTGTTGATGCCATTGCCTGTGCCCAAGAGACCAAGGACCCATAGCTCTATGGATTTCATTTCCGACCTCCCTGTTTCTCAGAGAATGACCGTTATCTGGGTGATTTGTGATAGGTTTTCCAAAATGATACATCTTGTGCCATTACCTAAGTTGCCTTCCTCCTCCGAATTGGTGCCTTTGTTCCTTCAGCACGTGGTTCGGTTACACGACATTCCTGAGAACATTGTGTCTGACAGAGGAGTCCAGTTTGTTTCCAGATTTTGGAGGACTTTTTGTTCTAAACTTGGTGTTCAATTGTCTTTCTCCTCGGCTTTTCATCCTCACACCAATAGACAAACTGAGAGAACAAACCAGACATTGGAGACTTATCTGAGATGCTTTGTGTCTGCTGATCAAGATGACTGGGTCTCTTTTTTGCCTTTGGCTGAGTTTGCTCTTAATAATAGGGCTAGCTCTGCCACTTTGATGTCTCCATTTTTCTGCAATTTTGGGTTTCACCCTCGATTTTCTTCGGGACAGACGGAGGCTTCTGTCTGTCCAGGTGTTGACTCTGTTGTGGAGCTTATGCAGCAGATTTGGGACCAGGTAGTGGAGAGGTTGTCCCTCTCTCAGGAGAGGGCCCAGCGGTTTGCCAACCAGCATAGGACTGATGGTCCTCGGTTTGAAGTGGGGGACTTGGTCTGGTTGTCCTCAAGAAATATCCCTATGAGAGTTGCATCTCCTAAGTTTAAGCCTAGGTTCATTGGACCTTATAAGATCATGGAGATTCTTAATCCTGTTTTCTTTCGTTTACTTCTTCCAGGGACATTTAAGATCCATAACATGTTCCACAAGTCCTTATTGAAGAGGTTTGTCGAGCCAGTGGTTCCTATGGCTGCGCCTCCTGACCCTGTTTTGGTTGAGGGCAATCTGGAGTATGTGGTTGAGAAAATATTGGATTCTCGTTTTTCTAGACGGAAACTCCAGTATTTGGTTAAGTGGAGAGGTTATGGTCAGGAGGACAATTCTTGGGTGTTTGCTTCGGACATCCATGCTAGGAGACTGATCCGTGCGTATCACAGAGCTCATCCTGACCGACCTGGTTGCCCAAATGAGGGTTCGGTGACCCCTCCTCAAGGGGGGGTACTGTTGTGAATGTGTTAGAAATGAATTCTGAGCAGAAGCTCCCTCTGGTGGTTACAAACAGTACTGAACCATTCAATGAAGATTGTGAAGATTGGCAATCAGGAGTTACAGACTGGTTTTGTATAAGGGAGGTTCCCTCCCATCAGGGTTGCCGGTGATCAATTGTTCTTGTCTCAGCTTTGGTTCCTGGTTCACTTGGAAGCTTGCTGAGTCTTGCCTGCATCTTCTGCTAACAGATAAGATATTTTCTGCTTTTATTTTTGTGCTTGCTTTTTGCATTTTTTTCCTGCACTTCTGTGGAGGTCAGCTAGGTCCCCTCCTGGGGCTTGTGCTCCTCTCAGTTTATCTGAGCCACTGTTGTTTGTTCATTTGCCTTTTCCAGTTTTTTCAGTGGCTGCGGCTTAGTTTTGTTACACCAGAGAACTAATTTAGGTGGTAGAGGTCATGTGATCTCAGGTGTTTTTGCAATTAGTAGAGTTGGTATTTTTTTAGGGTTTTTTGGATTGCAGTAAGTGTCCTTCCTATCCTTTTCTTTCTAGGAAGATTGGGCCCCAACGTTTGCTCATACTATTTTCTGTCTGTGTCTGTATTTTCCTCTTGTCTAACCTCCATTACATGTTTGGGGGCTTCCTATGTTCTTTGGGGATCTGCTCCGGGGCAGATAGCTTTCCTCTTTCTATCTTTAGGTGTAGTTAATCTCTCAGGCTGTGACGAGGCGTCTAGGACCAACGTAGGTACGCTCCACGGCTGCCTTTAGTTGTGGTGGTTAGTCAGGGTACTGCAATCCAGTAGATTCCAACCTCTCTGGTGTATTGCCGATTTTGCCTGCTCTCCTCAGCTACCAAATCATAACAGCCTACATTACCAAACTGATCTCATTAGAGATGATGCCCTTCTGTTTGGTTGAAAGCGCAGTGTTCCGAGAGCTCATGGCCTATGCTGTCCCACGCTATGACCTACCCAGTCGGCACTTATTTTCTAGAAAAGCCATCCCTGCCCTCCACCTGCATGTGAAATACCACATTGTCCATGCACTCAAAAAATCAGTGAGTGGAAAGGTGCACATCACAACAGATGCATGGGCCAGTAGGCATGGCCAGGGCCGTTACGTGTCCATCACCGCACACTGGGTTAATGTGGTGGATGCAGGTTCCACAGGGGACAGCGGTGGTGGGACAATGCTGCCTAGCCCACGGCATAGGCAACAGTTGGCTGTAGGCTTTCGACCCTCCTCCTCCTCCAGAAGCGAAAGCTCGTCGACAGAGCGCAGTCGCACGAGCACTCCATCCACAGCTGCCAGTGTTGCACACGAAGTGTCCCACTATCGAACAGCTAGTGGTAAGCATCAGCAGGCTGTTTTAAAGATGATGTCTTTTGGTGACAACACACACACCGCGGAGATACTGGCCGACTACTTGCAGCGAGAAACTGAGTCATGGCTGGACAGTCTACATCTTGAGCCAGGCAAGGTAGTCAGTGATAACGGACGTAATTTTGTGGCGGCCATAGCGCTGGCAAAACTCAGACACATACCTTGCCTGGCTCACACCTTTAACCTGGCGGTGCAGTGCTTCATAAATAATTATCCGGAGTTACCAGCCCTGCTCCATAAGGTGCGAAGACTGTGCTCGCACATCTGTCGCTCACCCGTAGACTCCAGTCGTATACAGAGGCTGCAGCGATCGCTCCACCTCCCCAAGCACCACCTAATCATAGACGTTGCAACAAGATGGAACTCCACCATGCACATGGTTGAGAGGCTGTGCGAACAGAGGCAGGCTGTAATGCATTTGTGGGAAGATACACGGGCAGGCAGTTTGAGGGCAGACATCGAGTTGTCGGGTGTGCAGTGGTCAAAGCTGAAAGACCTCTGTAAAGTCCTTCAGTGTTTTGAGGAATGCACACGGCTGGTAAGCGCAGACGACGCCATCATAAGCATGAGCATCCCACTTATGCGTCTGCTCATGCAAACTTTGACGCACATTAAGGATCAGGCGTCTGCAGCGGAGGAGGAGGAGGAGGGAAGCCTTGATGAAAGTCAGCCATTGTCTGTTCAAGAAACTGTCCTGGACGAGGTTGTGGAAGAAGAGGAAGAAGAGGAGGATGAGGGGGATGATTCTTTTGGGGAGGAGGATGCTTCTCAGGGGGCAAGACAAAATGTTTGCTTGCCAAGGTCAGGTACAGGGTTTGTGCGTGACTGGAGGGATGTGGATTTGCCAGAAAGTGCTCCTCCATCCACCACTGGCAGTGCATCATTGACACCTGGAACATTGGCCCACATGTGTGATTATGTCTTGCGGATCCTAAAAAGGGACCCCCGCATTGCCAAAATTATGAAGGATGATGACTACTGGTTGGCCAGCATCCTCGATCCACGCTATAAAGGCAAATTACAGAACATCATGCCACAGGAGAACCTAGAGCTAATATTGGCGAACAAACAAGCAACTCTAGTAAACCGTTTATTAGAGGCATTCCCAGCACACAGCAGTGGTGCAGGTTCTAACACGAGCGGTACTGGGCAACATGGAAGAGGTGTTTGTGGTGTACACAGCTGAAGTGGCGTTGGAGACAGGGGTTTTATAACCATGTTGTGGACTGATTTCTCGAGTACCGCTCTCACGACTGGTAATACTGAATCGATTGCAACAGACATGAGGCAGCAGTTGTCAACTATGGTTCAAAATTACCTCTCTTCCCCTATCGATGTTCTCCCTCACAGTTCATTCCCCTTTGACTACTGGGCCTGTAAACTGGACACCTAGCCTGAATTGGCACAATATGCCTTACAGGAGCTCGCTTGCCCTGCTGGTACTGTGCTATCAGAAAGAGTCTTCAGTACTGCTGGATCAATCCTGACAGAAAGAAGGACCGGCTGTCGACCCAAAATGTTGCTGATCTCACCTTCATTAAAATGAACCATGCCTGGGTTTCAAAGAATTTTGTACCCCACTTCGCTTGATGACACATAGTTTGCCAGCAAAATGGCTCGCTTTGTCCGCTCCTTCCTCCGACTTCTCCAATTCCTCCATTTGCAGCTGCTGAACGTTCAGCCTACACCTCAACATATGCCAGTTTTTCCACCTCCCTAACTGGGCTGTACCCCCCCACACCTGCTTGCTCAGGGCCCCAGCACTTGCAATACTTATCTCTACCTGCTCCACCGCTGTGACGTTTCCTGACAGTGACATTCAGGTCAGAGAGCACGATGACGTCACGTCTGTGCGCCCTATGCCTGAACAGTCACAGTGCAGAGAGCTGGAAGATGGCGATGCTGAGGAGTCCAGAGTAGAGCAGTGCCCAGCGAGGAGAGGTATTTCATTTTTTTTAATGTTTGGAGCAATATATGGGGAGCATTATACACTGGAGAATTATATATGGGGCCCATCATACACTTGAGCATCATACATAGGGCCCATTATACACTGGAGCATTATATATGGGGCCCATCACAAACTGGAGCATTATAAATGGGGCCCATCATACACTGGAGCATCATATACGGGGCCCATTATACACTGGAACATTATATGGGGCATAGTATATATGGAGCATTATATAGGCCCATCATACACTGAAGCATCATCCATGGGGCCCATCATATACTGGAGCATCATATGGGGCCCTTTATATATGGCGTATCATATGGGGCACATTATATATGGAGCATCACATGGAGCCCATTATATGTGGAGCATTATATATGGGGACCATTATATTTGGAGCATTATATGGGGCTCATCATACACTGGAGCATCATATATGGGGCCCATCATATACTAGAGCATCATATGGGGTTCATTATTTATGGGGCATCATATAGGGACCTTTATATATGGAGCCCATTTGGGGGCCTATTCTGTATGGAGCATTATATGGAGCCCATTCTGTATGGAGCAATATATGGGGCCCATCATATACTGTATGGAGCTTTATATGATACTCATTATACTGTATGGAGCAATATGTGGGGCTCATTATACTCTATGGGGACTGTCCTATACTTTATGGCACATTATATGGGGACCATCATATACTGGAGCATTATGTGGAGCTCATCATATACTGTATGGGACATTGTATGGGACCAGTTATGTATGGAGCAATATATGGGGCTCATTATTTTGTATGTAGCAATATATGTGGCTCATTATACTGTATGAAGCATTATGTTGGGCCCATTATTCTGTATGGAGCATCATATGTGGGACTCATTATTCTGTATGGAGCAATATATGGGGCTCATTATTCTGTATAGAGCAATATATGGGGCTCATTATTCTGTATGGCGCACTATGTGGTGCCCATAATACTGTATGGAGGATTATACTGTCCATTTTTTTAGCTATTGTAGAATTTACAGTAGATATCACTCATGTAATGTAAGAAGTGAAGTATTTGGCATTGTAGTATACCTATATTTCTCTGCGGTATAAGAGCATCATGAATTGTGGTATATGTTAAAGGGCCCCACTGAGACTCTTTCGCCCTGGGCCCACGAAAACCTGGAGCCAGCCCTGCCCCCCCACAACTTTAGCCAAATAACCCCCAGTTTTCAATGCGTTACTATTATTATAAAGTAAATTAAGGTTGACAAGCTTAAGTAATAAGAATTGATGTCGTCGTTGGCATTGAAATGGGCACTGTAGGTGTGTTTACTGTCCTCCACTCACTGCCAACTTTTCTTCTCCATTGACTTGCATTGGGTCGGGTCGAGATTCAGTCGGAACTTCGACTTTTGCTGATAGTCGGCCAATTTCGTTCGACTCGACTTTTGATAAAGTCGGGTGGTCCGAAACCCGACTCGACCCTCCCGGAGCTAAGTCGCTCATCTCTAGTGCCTAGTTTTCCTTAGTCAGGCAGGTTTTTGCTTTTGCTTGACCTAGCGCTTGTCTCGGCAACGTGTGCAGTTAGCACGAGCTGTTTACAACCCTATTGTTTTTAGGGTTTTACAACCCTATTGTTTGTATTGGGTATTGTATACTCCTTTTTCTGTACCGCTCGGTGGCTAGCTGAGCATGTTACTTATATTTTCTATGCCACTCAGAGGTTAACTGAGCTGGTACTCATCTCCCTAGTACCCCTCGGGGGTTAGCCGAGCTGGTACTCATCTCTCTTGTAACCCTCGTTGGTTAGCTGAGCTGGTACTCATCCCCTGTACCCCTCGGTGGTTAGCTGGGCTGGTGCTCCTATTCCTGTGCAATCCTGACTATTATTTGGTCCTGGGTTTTTGCGTTCCATTCACACTGTGTGGAGTTAACTCAGTGTGTTTAGGAAGTAACGTTCGCTAGTAGTTTTTTATCCATCATTATTCACACTAGCAGCAGTTTAACATCTGTGCACTGTGGACCTCGGGTTGTGATCAAACTTTATAGTTTAATTTAATTTAGTGTGATCTGCAAACCCTAACACATGGTACATATGTGAGCTTACCAAGTTAATAGTTGCCACCAGGTTACGGCCACTATCACACTCGACCATGCCTCGTTGCAGGTTCAGTGGCAAAACCACAGATCTTTCTGGCCTGTTGCCGCTTTCCTGAGGCAGTGCAGCAGATTTTCCAGATTCCGAATGATGTGGACGACGTGCTCTGAGATAGCACATCGGAGAAGGAGGATTAGGAGGAGCAGGAGGGGGTGCATTTACTGGTATAGGTATAGGAAGATGGACCGGGCTGGTGGTACCTCTTTTGCGTTGGTTCCGGAACTATCATGGCTGTCACCATTGTTGCCAGAGGGAGAGCTTTCTGACCTAGACAAAAGCGACGGTGGGCGAGAAAGAGGCAGACTTGGCGCGAAGACAGAATGCATAGCAGGAGAAGGTTGATTCACTCTCCGTGGAGCAATGCAATACCACAGGCCCGTGCTTCAAATCCCCAGCCTATGTGCATGTTGACTGTGCTCTACATGCAACTGTGTGCCCTCTGACTCCTGACACCAAGAATTCATCTCACACCGTTCCACTGACTGCTGCAAGCGCACGACCTAGTTCTGACCAGGTGAACCATGCATAGCCGCGCAGTTTCACCCCCGCCTCCTCCGTTAAACTGAGTTACTCTCTGCCGGGACCACAGACTACTCCACGTCATGCACACCGCTTTGTAGTGAACATGGAAAATATTGTCCTCCATTTAAAATGGGCAAGGCATGTGGCAAGGGACAGGGAACTGGACGTGATGGTGATGGTGCATGCTGAGGCCGGAGGCCATGGACAAGCTGAAATTGTGCCACAACAAACACCCACATCTTCTCGCCCGACCTTCCTGTCCCAATTACTAGGGGACCGCAGCAGCACACCACTATTGAACCCAGAGCAGTGTCAAAAGGTTGTTGGTTGGATAACGGATAATGCTTCCAGTCACTTTACTACCACCACCACCACCCTGTCTTCCACATGGTCAAGTCTCAGTAGCCGTGAGTCTGGACCGCATATTCCTCACCCTGATCATCCTTTCTCCCACAATACCGAGTACCCGGAGACAACTGATCCCACACTTGGACCCTCCGAAGAGCTGTTCATTTTTCCATTTATAGATTCGGGCCTCTCGCCTTGTCCACTTGAAGCGGGGCAAGAGGAGATCGCATGTAGCGATGCCCAAATATTTGAGAGCCACGGTCACAGGAAGGTGATGGTGGGAAAGTGTCACAAGAGGTGGACGATGATACACAATTGCCAGAAAGTCAGGAGAAGGACCAGGGTGCAGAAGTGGAAGACGAGGTGGTGGATGATATATTAATTAACCCAACCTGGCAGGAAGACATGCAGAGTGAGGGCAGCAGAACACAGAGTGAGGGAGGCATAGCACCACAACAGGCAGGAAGAAGCACTGTGGTGGCCGCAGATGGAAGGCGGCAACCGTTCCTCGTAACACCAACACGACGGAAGTTGTCATTACAACTGTTTGGTCTTCCTGAGTCTGGTTGTTTTTTTAAAGACTCTGCCTATAATCCCAAACAGGCCATTTGCACCATCTGCTTCTTCCGCTGTTGTGCAGGCAAGCCAATCCCCTGTCCATGGTGCCTGCGAAGATGCCTCCTGCCCTGCACCTTTCATTGCACACACTCAACTACCACCATCAGCAAGCACGTCCACGTCCTTGTCCCAGTGCAGCCTTCAGTTGTCCATACCCCAGTCATTGGAGCGCAAGCGGAAATACCCAGCCAACGCCCCACAGGCAACAGTACTAAATTCACACATTTCACGACTGCTTGCGCTCAAAATGTTGCCTTTTAGGCTCATGGAGACGGAAGCTTTCCACAACCTGATGGCGCTGCCGTCCCTCGGTACTCGGTCCCCAGGCTCCACTATTTCTCCCAGTGTGCCATCCACGCAATACACAAGCATGTGTCCCACAACATTAGCTGTGCCCTCAACAATGCAGTTACTGGGAAAGTCCACCTAACCACGGACACGTGAACAAGTGTTTGTGGGCAGGGATGGTACATCTTGGTGATGTCACACTGAGTTAATATAGTGGAAGCCGGGACCCAGTCAAACTTTGGGATGAAACATGTCCTCTCGACGCCAAGGATTGTGGGCCCTAGGTCAATCAGGGTTGCCCTCACTGTTTACAGCTCCTGCACCTCATCGTCCTCCTTCTATTTAGCCTCAATCTCCGAAATGACCACATCAGTCACAAGCTGGAAGCACTGCCTCAGCCAAGCGGCAACAGGCTGTGCTAAAACTAATATGCTTAGGTGACAAACCGCACAATGCTGAAGAGTTGTGGACAGCTCTGAAAGAGCAGGCAGATCTGTGGCTGACACTGCTAAACCTACAGCCAGGCATGGTCGTGTGTGACAATGGCCGGAATCTGGTGGTGGCTCTGATGTGAGCTCACACAGGTACCATGCCTGGCCCCTGTGCTTAACCACATGGTTCAGCGGTTTCTCAAAACCTACCCGGAGCTGCCAGATCTGCTTGTCAAAGTACGCTGCCTGTGTGCCCATTTTAGAAAGTCAGCTACAGCTTCCGCCGCCCTTGTCATGCTTCAGCAATGTTTGCAGCTTTCAGGCTTACTGACTGGTGTGTGATGTCCCTATGCATTGGAACTATACACTGAAGATGTTGGGAAGGATTTATGAGTGGAAGAGGGCAGTTGTTGAGTACCAGCATCAACAAGGCCATCTGTGTTCAGTTCAGGCTCCACAAATAAGACCTCAGGAGTGGATATGGACGTCAGACATATGTACCATCATCCAAAACTTTGAGGAATCAACCAAGATGATAAGCGGCGATGACGCCATAATTAGCATCACCATCCCGCTTCTCTTTCTTCTGAAATGCTCTCTGCTCACAATCGAAGCGGGTGCATTGCAGGCGGAGCACGATGAGATGGAGCAACACCATACAGGGCGATTACACACAGCCCACCCTCATCTCATCCCAACATGGATTGGGTAACAATGAGGAGGAGGAGTAGGAAGAACAGGATCTTGTCACGTCGCCGTTGGATTCAGTGGCTGGTGTTCCTGCCTCGTCCGCTGGGAGGCGCCGGACTCCTTCGGCTGGTGGTGCCGGTGATAGGAGTGCGGTATCCTCATATGGTTCCGCTCCTTTGATGCCGGCCTCTATCGCTGCACATCGCCATGTTTCGCCTGTGGGTAATGTTGGCGACAGAGAAGGGGTCTCTGCGCAGGCGTCTGGTTGGCGTAGGCTTCGCTCTTCTGTCAGAGGTGAAGTGGTTGGTGTCAGTCATACATCACCATCTGGCCTGGTTCTGGGGGCGGTCCAGATGAGGTCATCAGACTGTGAGCCTGTGAGAGGTAGCCATGCCCTTCAAATGCCTTGGAGGCTGGTTTGTAGGCCGCCATATATAGTCTTGGTTTCCCCAGTGTGCTAGTTTGTTTTGCTATTGTATTTCTGACGTTTGCCTGGATTTCTGACTGTTCTTCTGCCTGCCGATTTTGTACCTCTGCTGTCCGCCTGGTTTTGACTTGAACTTTAGCCTGAATTTCTGACCCTTATACTGCCTGCCAATTTTGTACTTTTGCTCACCTCCTGGTTTTGACCCTTGGACTTCTGACTACGCATTTGGTCTCACTTTTTATTCCCGTCCTAGCGTCCTTCCTACTCCGGTCCACTGCTCTCATAGGCAGCTACCCCCTGGGCTTCGCTGTAATTCCAGATCCCTGTATAGGGGTAAAGGGTCTTGGGTTTTCTCGGGGTGCTGTCTTACCTGCAGTTCAGACCTGCAGTGGGCAGACGCCACAGAGCTAGCTTCATGTGCTATAGACATTACTACTTGCACAACTGTCATGCTGACTGTTCAGCGTGGATGGCCCGAGGACATGGAGGAGGAGGAGGAGAGCATGGTCAGTCATCCTCTTGATGAGGACACGGAAGTCTTGCCTGTTAGCAGACTGGCATGCATGGCTGAGTTTGTTATGCTGCCTTGACCGTGACTCTCACGTTTGCAAAATTTTGGGTGACAGTTATTACTGGCTGGTGACACTTCTGGACCCACGCTGCAAGGAGAACTTTGTGTCTCTTATTCCCGAGGCAGACAGTTCTACTAAAATGGGGCAGTACCAGAAGGCCCTTGTTTAAGAATTATTAATAAAATTCCCATCTAAAATTGCTGGCAGCAGAGGTGACATTTCATTGGACAACCAAGGAGTACAGGCGAGAGAGGCAACTCCATTCCTGCAGAGGCAGGGGAACACTGTCAAAGTTCTGGGAGAGTTTTCTCAGTCCCTCCCATCGCACAGGCCCTGAGGCGCGGGGTACTCTCACAAGGAGTGCAAAGTTTGGGAAGATGCTGAGGGAGTACCTTGCTGACAGTAGCAACATCTTACGTAATTCCTCTGTGCATTTTAATTATTGGGTATCCAAGCTGGACATGTGGCATGAACTGGCTCTCTACGCCTTGGAGGTCCTGGCCTGCCCTGTCACTAGCATTTTGTCAGAGCGTTTTTTTTGTTTTTTAGTGTCGCTGGTGGAATTATAACTGATAAGCGCATACGCCTGTCAACTGAAAATGCTGACAGGATAACTCTTATAAAAATGAACAAGGGCTGGATTGGGCCAGACTTCTCAACACCACCAAATGAAAGTGATGTAACAAACTCAAAACCAGTGTCTTTTTTTGGGAGGTCTATTACCAGGGTTGGACTGGCCCACCAGAGAACCGGAGAATCATCCGGTGGGCCCTGGCTTCTCCTTCAGAAGAGGTCATAGTGCAAACCTTGCAGTTGCTATGGGGCTTTTCAGTGGAGGAGATAGGTGGGCCCTCATAATCAAATCCTCTGGTGGGCCCAATGTTCTTCAGTCTGTCACTGTCTATTACCATGCACCTCTTCACACCCACACATGAATATACGCTTCCTGATTATGACTATTTGCTGTTGTCCTCCTCCTTCTCCTTATCCTCCACCACCATATCACCAGGGTGACCGTGCTCCGTGATGCAACACCCACATAATTTTTTTAAAGGGTGTTTATGATGCCCGTAAAAAAAAATTGGTATACAGTATGTTCATGTATACCCCACAGGGGTAAATGTTTGTACTTGGTGCATGGGCATTACAAGTATAGGAGACCTGCTCTTTTCTAATGGGCACATTTTTTTAATGAGGCTCTCCTCCATGTCTCTTCCAAGGGGCATTGGAGAGCCTCCACATTTTTGGCAGCCCTTGCATTCATTGCATAGGCAAACAGTATGGGAGACCCACTTCCTAATAATGGGAACATTTGTTAGTGAGGCCCTCCTCCACATCTCTTCCAAGGGACATTGGAGTGCCTCCAAATTTTTGGCAGCTCTTGCATTCACTGCATAGGCAAACAGTATGGGAGACCCACTTCCTAATAATGAGAACTTTTTTTTATGAGGCCCTCCTCCAAGTCTCTTCCAAGGGGCATTGGAGTGCCTCAAAATATTTGGCAGCCCTTGCATTCACTGCATAGGCAAACAGTATGGGAGTACCAACTTCCTAATAATGGTAACATTGTTTTCAGGAGGCCCTCCTGTACATCTCTTCAAAGGGGTATTAGGGTGTGTCCAAATTTTGGGCAGCCCTACCACTCACTGCATGCGCAATAACAGTATAGGAGACCCACTGTTTAATAATGGGAACAACAAAGCAAAGCCGGCTGATGGTTCTCTAAGAATAGTGAGGGCTGACTGCTGGCCCTTTAAGAATAGTAAAAGCCACCTGATGGCCTTATAAAAATAGGCTTTGTGACTGATGATGATGATGATGTTGGTTGAAAGCAATGCTAAAGTTGAAAAACGCATCAAAAACTCTTCGTGTGAACATAGCCCAAGGTGTGGAGGAGCATTTTTGTTTTTGGTTATTTATTTTGCCTTATATTCAAGTCATTATCCTGGAAAGGATGTTCCTTAACATATTTCCCAGGAAAATCCATTTTGGTATCATTTTTGTATGTCTCATTGTGAGTCTGTAAAAGTGTTGTAAGACTTCCAGCTCTACCATTCTATGATTCTATGACTCTGACATTGTTCACAGCAGTGACCTGGGAGTCAGAAATGCTTCCACGGGTCTTCCCCATGCTGTTCCTATGTTAGTTGAACACTGTTCCCATCGATTTCCGCAATTTTTAGTCCATCTGCAGACCACCGGCGGGGGCCACCGGAAAAATACTCGGTTTTCCCATAGACTTACATTGGGCTCGTTGCTCAGGTCGAGCACCCGAGCATTCCAATTTGCTCGACAAGAGCAATGAGCACCCGAGCATTTTAGTGCTCGCACATCACTAGCAATAAGGCCTGACTAGTTTTTATAGGAAGAGGTAATGAATAGATCAGAAGCTGCTGAAATGGAGCTTCATGTTTCTGACCAGCATAAAAAAGGGTTGTTAACCTCTTCAGAACCAGAGGAAACTAAATCCAGTTAATATGGGACACATATCACACCATCTCTAAAGAAGACCTGCGATTCATTACCTGACATTACCTGACATGACCTTCTAACTCCAAACCTTCAAGGGGGATGTGACACCTTCAAGACAGCCTCACAGTCTGTTCATGAGTAGTGACTAGCATCACATTACATTTGGCCATATACTTTTTTTCCAGTTTGTGCACTCTGTCACCAGGTGACAAATCTGACACAGATGGTTCAGGATCTGGCCAGGGATCATCACAGGCTAGAATTATCTCTGTCCTAGCCACAGGGTCATTTTAGTACTCTGAGTGCCTCCCAAACCGTCTGTCAGTATTTATGTCTTCTGGACCCGCTGACTTGCAGTTGACCGCCTCAGAACCAGTTGTGGCAATTCCTGACATATTTTCAGGGAAGAGGGATCAGTTTAGGGTATTCAGGGAGAGCTATAAATTATTTTTCACTTTAAGACCCCGGTCTTGTGGGGATGAGTCCCAGCGGGTGTGTATAATCATGTTTCTATTGCATGGAGGTACTCAGACTTGGGCATTTTCTTTATCCCCACTATCCTCAGAACGGTCTTCTGTTGACGCCTTTTTTCACGCCTTAGGAATCATTTATGAACAAATATGTATACGAAAGTTGACAGAAGGGTCACAGTTATACACAATGAAATGTAACAAAAAGCACGTAATACTCTATCGGTGAATAATTGAATCCAGAAATATTTTTCAATATTTTTTTGTAGTGTTCTATACCACCGAAATGTAACTGAAAGGACTTAATACTCTATAGATGAGTAAATCAACACCAAAAGAAAAAGCTTTTTTTCAATATTATTGATTTTTTGGTCCCACTTGGGCTAAATTTGTATTTATTTATTTTTCTATATTTTTATTACTACCACCACTGTGTGGTGTTCACATGATAGAAAAAATAATAACTAAATAATAAATAAACTATGTGTTCCCTTTCGCATCAGTGTATTAGTAGCATTGTTAACTATCATGTGCATAATGATATCTAATTAGCTTCACATTTTTTCTACCTGGGTGTACCCACCTCTCTTGTGTTCTGTGGTTACTGCCATTTTTTAATGTTTCCTGTGTCTCAATAAAATGTATACCTTTTTATCTTGGTTGTGTGCAAAGCAGTAGCGTAGCTACCGGGGGGGCAGAGGGGGCGGTGGCCCCGGGCCCCGCACTCTGAGGGGGCCCACCCGGAGCTACGCTACTGTAACTGTATCGGCGTGCACAGCACGCCGACACAGTTACTTTCTGCGGCAGAGCAGGGAGAATCAATCTCCCTGCTCTGCCGCTATGGGGCCCCTGAGCAGGCGGTGGGGGGCCCGGTGCCAGCAGTGGGCCCCCCGCCCGTCATCGCAGGGTCAGCTGTATCGGCATCCAGCCAATACAGCTGACCGCATTGAGAGAGAAGGAGCGAGCGCTCCTTCTCTCCCATAATCCCCCTCTCAGCGTCTGACAGCGGGCGCGATGATGTCACTGCCCGGCGCCGGCATTCAGACGCTGAGAGGGAGCAGTGAGCAGCGCAGGAGCCGGGAGCAAGAGAGGTGAGTACAGAATTTATTATTTTTGTAAAGGAGGCTGCATTATAAGTAAGGCTGCATATTGGGGTGCATTATAAGTAAGGCTGCATATGGGGTTCATTATAAGGTAAGGCTGCATATGGGGTGCATTATAAGTACGGCTGCATATGGGGTGCATTATAAGTACGGCTGCATATGGGGTGCATTATAAATAAGGCTGCATATGGGGTACATTATAAATAAGGCTGCATATGGGGTACATTATAAATAAGGCTGCATATGGAGTACATTATAAATAAGACTGCCTATGGGGTGCATTATAAATAAGACTGCATATGGGGTACATTTCAAGTAAGGCTGCATATGGGGTACATTATAAGTAAGGCTGCATATGGGGTACATTATAAGTAAGGCTGCATATGGGGTGCATTATAAGTAAGGCTGCATATGGGGTGGATTATAAGTAAGGCTGCATATTGGGTGCATTATAAATAAGACTGCCTATGGGGTGCATTATAAATAAGACTGCCTATGGGGAGTGCATTACAATATAGAAGCTGTCTGTTGGGGTGCATTATAATACAGAGGCTGCCTATGGGGGTGCATTACAATACATAGGCTGTCTATGGGGGTGCATTATACTATATTGAGGACTATCTGGTGTATTATGCTATATGGAGGCTATCTAGGGGGCCATCATACAGTGTGGAGATTACAGTGGCGGGGCCATCATACAGTGTTTGAGCCATTAAATAGTTTGGGGATATTAAGGGGTCAGTATATATCCAGTGAGGGGGCATCATACTGTGTATAGGGGAGCTGTACAGGGGGGAGACTTGGGACATTAAGTGTAAAGTGGGTACTTATTGTTATAGGTGAACTCTGGTTACTGTGACTGTCAAAGGGGCACACACAGGGCATTATTACATTCTAGGGGACAACATGTGGGCACTGTTTTCTAGGGCCCATGCACCTGGCATTACTATATTATAGAGGGTGCTTTAGAATTTAGAGGTCACACAGAACCACACAGTAGGTGCAGTAATAGGGACACATAGGGCAGCAGCGGCTCAGTATTGGAGTATCAGGTGTAGTAATAGGGGCACATACTGCAGCAGCTGCTCAGTATTGGAGTATCAGGTGTAGTAATAGGGACACATACGACAGCAGCGGCTCAGTATTGGGGTATCAGGTGTAGTAATAGGGACACATACGACAGCAGCGGCTCAGTATTGGGGTATCAGCAGGATGAGGAGTTTGTGCAGGTTGAGAATAGTCCAATTGGTGACCGTGACAGTGCTGAAAATATGAGAAGTGAAACGTTTCTTTGTTGTATTCTCTGTAGTCGAGTCCTGGCTGGAGGAGTTGTTATGTCGGTCTGGGCCAGATGGAAAAGACATGAAAAGTGAACGATTCCATCAGAAAGAACGTCAGCGGTAAGTCATTATCTGTAACTCTGCTATGATCTCTTATATGTTCTGTAGGACTGGTGTTATTTACCACTGACCATATGGCAGTGATATCAATATTGGTCTTTTTATATATAAATTAATTTTGGCAACAGCGCGGTCATTTGCTGAGGTTCTCTGGTTAGGGGCCCACTCAGATGTTTCGCCCCTCCTAAACCGAAACCCTAGCTACGCCTCTGGTGCAAAGCTTTTTCTTTTGGTATTGGTTCATGATTTTGCTTTGTGACCTGTTCTATGGGATTAATGTAGGTGTATATATATATATATATATATATATATATATATATAGATGAGTAATTGAATCCAGAAGAATTTTTCAACGCTTTTTTGCAGTGTTATATAACACCGACTAGGGATTCGGAAGGATTACCAGTACAATAAACTATGGTCAAAAACTATGTGTATTTATTTCAATAAAATAATTTTTAATTAATGTGTGTGTTTTTTTAACCATTTAATACAATAGGATTAATAATGGAGAGTGTTATGATCTGCTACAAGCACTAAGGAAAGATGGGAATTCTGTCCCTACAATAGAACTAAGCTGGATCCCTACGATGTAACGGGGAACCTGATCCTGCGACCAGACCCGCTAAAGTCCTCAGCTAGTCTGAACGAAGACCTATAGTTGCGAGGGAGGAATCCCTACAAGATCTAGGGACTGGGTGAAAAGGTGGACACCTCCTAACAGAAATTGTAGCAGGGAAAAATAAAACAGAAAACAAATTACTTAGAGATCCTAAGATCAAGCAAAACTGACTGAGTAAGGCACCTAAGCACCCGGCTAGCTTAACCCCTTCATGACCTTGCCATTTTTTGCAATTCTGACCAGTGTCCCTTTATGAGGTAATAACTCAGGAACGCTTCAACGGATCTTAGCGATTCTGAGATTGTTTTTTCGTGACATATTGGGCTTCATGTTAGTGGTAAATTTAGGTCGATAATTTTTGCGTTTATTTTTGAAAAAAATGGAAATTTGGCGAAAATTTTGAAAATTTCGCAATTTTCAAATTTTTAATTTTTATTCTGATAAACCAGAGAGTTATGTGACACAAAATAGTTAATAAATAACATTTCCCACATGTCTACTTTACATCAGCACAATTTTTGGAAACAAAAATTTTTTTTGTTAGGAAGTTATAAGGGTTAAAAGTTGACCAGCGATTTCTCATTTTTACAGCAAAATTGACAAAACCATTTTTTTTAGGGACCACCTCACATTTGAAGTCACTTTGAGGGGTCTATATGGTAGAAAATACCCAAAAGTATCACCATTATAAAAACTGCACCCCTCAAGCTACTCAAAACTACATTCAAGAAGATTAACCCTTCAGGTGCTTCACAGGAACTAAAGCAACGTGGAAGGAAAAAATGGATATTTTAATTTTTCCAACAAAAATTTTATTTTAGCATCAATTTTTTCATTTTTGCATGGGAAACAGGATAAAATGGATCCTAACATTTGTTGGGCAATTTCTCCTGAGTACACAGATACCTCATATGTGGTCATAAACCACTGTTTGGGCGCATGGCAGGGCTCAGAAGGGAAGGAGCGCCATTTAACTTTTTGAATGGAAAATATGCTGGAATATTTAGCGGTTGCCATGTCGCATTTGGAGAGTCTCTGTGTGCCTAAACATTGGAGCTCCCTCACAAGTGACACCATTTTGGAAACTAGACCCCCCCCCCCAAGGAACTTATCTAGATGCATAGTGAGCACTTTGAACCCTAGGTGTTTCACAGAAGTTTATAACGCAGAGCAGTGAAAATAAAAAAATATTTTTTTTCCTCAAAAATAATTTTTTAGCCCGCTATTTTTTATTTTCACAAGGGTAACAGGAGAAATTGGACCACAAAAGTTGTTATGCAATTTGTCCTGAGTACACCAATACCCCATACGTGGGGGAACCACTGTTTTGGCGAATGGGAGAGTTGGAATGCAGACTTGATGGAATGTTCTGCGGGTGTCATGTTGCGTTTGCAGAGCCCCTGATGTGCCTAAACAGTAGAAATCCCCCACAAGTGACCCCATTTTGGAAACTAGACCCCCAAGGAGCTTATCTAGATGTGTAGTGAGCACTTTGAACCCCCAAGTGCTTCACAGAAGTTTATAAACGCAGAGCAGTGAAAATAAAAAAATCATTTTTGTTTCTGAAAAATCATTTTTTAGCCCGCTATTTTTTATTTTCCCAAGGGTAACAGGATAAAATGGACGCCAAAAGTTGTCCAATTTTTCCTGAGTACGCTGCTGCCCCATATGTGGGGGGAACCACTGTTTGGGCGCACGGCAGGGCTCAGAAGGGAAGGAGCGCCATTTGACTTTAATGGAAAATTAGCTCCAATCGTTAGAGGACACCATGTCATGTTTGGAGATCCCCTATGTGCCTAAACTTTGGAGTTCCCCCACAAATGACCCCATTTTGGAAACAAGACCCCCTAAGGAACTTATCTAGATGCACAGTGAGCACTTTGAACCCCCAGGTGCTATACAGAAGCTTATAACGCAGAGCCCTGAAAATAAAAAATCATTTTTTTTTCTCAAAAAATGATTTTTTTAGCCCCCTATTTTTTATTTTCACAATGGTTACAGGAGACATTGGACCCCAAAAGTTGTTGTCCAGTTTGTCCTGAGTACGCTGGTAACCCATATCGGGGGACCACTGTTCGGGCACACGTTGGGGCTCGGAAGGGAAGTAGTGACGTTTTGAAATGCAGACTTTGATGGAATGGTCTGCGGACGTCATGTTACGTTTGCAGAGACCCTGATGTGCCTAAACAGTAGAAACCCCCCATAAGTGACCCCATTTTGTAAACTAGACCCCCCCAAGGAACTTATCCAGATGTGTGGTGAGCACCTTGAACCCCAACGTGCTACACAGAAGTTTATAATGTAGAACCGTAAAAATAAAAAATAATTTTTTTCCTCAAAAACTGATTTTTTTAACCTGCAATTTTTTATTTTCACAATGGTTACAGGAGAAATTGGACCCTAAAAGTTGTTGTACAGTTTGTCCTGAGTACACTGGTACCCCATATGTGGGGGGGAACCACTGTTTGGGCACACGTTGGGGCTCGGAAGGGAAGTAGTGACGTTTTGAAATGCAGACTTTGATGGAATGGTCTGCGGGCGTCATGTTACGTTTGCAGAGCCCATGATGTGCCTAAACAGTAGAAACCCCCCCAAGTGACCCCATTTTGGAAACTAGATCCCCCAAGGAACTCCTCTAGATGTGTGGTGAGCACTTTGAATCTCCAAGTTCTTCACAGAAGTTTATAACGCAGAGCTGTGAAAATAAAAAATCATTTTTTTTCCACAAAAATAATTTTTTTAGTCCCCAATTTTTTTTCCCAAGGGTAACAGGAGAAATTAGTCCCCCAAAGTTGTTGTGCAATTTTTCCTGAGTACGCTGATACCCCATACGTGGGGTAAACCACTGTTTGGGCACACGTCAGGGCTCGGAATAAAGGGAGCACTGTTTCACTTTTAACAGCCAATCAGAGCGATGGTAGCCACGTGGGGTTAAGCCAACCCCCCTGTGGTGAAGCACAAAGGGTCTTGTGCCTGCGGGTCGGGTAACCTTTCAGTGACCCCGGTCACCCGACCCGCAGGAACGCGATCCTTTCATGACACATACGCTATGTCACAGGTCAGGAAGGGGTTAAGAGTAGGTAATACAATGAAGTCCAGCAAGGCCAGAAGGGCGGAGCCAGACTAAATAGGGAAAAAAGGTCATGTGACCAGCAAACTGAAACAAAACCTAACAAGAGGGTTCTAACAGTACCCTCCCTTCTAAGAGGATCCTCCGGATCCCCTAGGACTTAGGCTTATCCGGAAACCTCTTGTGAAACGCTCTGACAAGTCTAGACGCAGAAACATCATCCGCCCTCACCCATGAGTTATCCTCGGGTCCATAACCCTTCCAAGCGACGAGGTACTGTAAACTCCCTCTATACCGTTTAGAATTTAGGATACGGGAAATCTCATATTGCCCGTCCTCCACCACCAGGGGAACAGTGGCCGAGACGTCTCCATCTGAGACCTCAGCTTTTTTCAAGAGAGAAACATGAAACACCGGATTAAACTTCCAGGAGGTGGGAAGCTCCAACTTAACAGCAGATTGGTTAATAACCTGAAACACCTTAAAGGGCCCTACAAACTTGGGACCCGATTTCTTAGACGGAATCCTCAAGCGCAGATTCTTAGAGGACAACCAAACCATGTCACCAATAGCAAACAAAACCTCTTGTCGTTTTCTATCAAAATACACTTTGGATCTCTTGTTAGCCTCCTGAAGATTACCACGCACATCAGTCCAAACTCTCTCCAAAACACCAGAAAAATTCTCCTCTTCAGGTACAGCCGATCCCAACTTGGAAAATGACCCAAACGACGGATGTCTCCCAGTACAACAAAAAAAAGGCGAACAACCAGCAGAAGCGGATGTATGGTTGTTAAGAGCAAACTCAGCAAGTGGCAGAAACTCAGACCACCCCTCTTGATTATCAGTCACAAAACAACGCAAGAACTGCTCAACATCCTGGTTTTTCCTTTCTGTCTGGCCATTAGACTCAGGATGATATCCGGATGAAAACGACAAATGAACTCCCAACCTGTCACAAAAGGCGCGCCAAAACGAGCCACAAACTGAGGTCCCCTATCAGAAACAATGTCAGTAGGAACACCATGTAGTCTGACTATTTCCTTGACAAAGGCCTTAGCGAGAGTCTTAGCGCAGGGCAGTTTGATGAAAGGAACCAAGTGACACATCTTGCTAAAACGGTCCACGACCACCCAGATGACAGTGAAACCCTCAGAGGGGGGAAGGTCAGTAATAAAGTCCATAGCCAAATGTGTCCAAGGTGCACTAGGACCTCCAGAGGGCAAAGCAACCCCGCAGCAGGAGTATGAGAAGACTTAGATCTAGCACACACAGTGCATTGGCGCACCCACTTAATGACTTTCTTCTGCCATCCTGGCCACCAAAAACTGCGACCCACAAGTCTCTTGGTCTCAGAGATTCCAGGATGACCTGCCAACCGAGAGTCATGACATTCATCAAACAAATCTCTCCTCAGGGTACCAGGCACAAACAACCTCCCATGCGGCGTGTTAGATGGGGCATTCTCCTGTGCTTTAAGAATCTCATCTTCCAACACGGAGTCCAAAACAGCAATAACAACCCCCTCTTGCAAGATGTTTTCCTCCTCCTCCTCAGTACCCACCATAGGAGAAAAGCTGCGAGACAAAGCATCAGCTTTAACATTTTTAGTACCTGGGATGTAAGTAACGGTAAAATTAAACCGTGAGAAAAACAGTGCCCACCTAGCCTGACGAGCATTCAAGCGTTTGGCAGCATCAAGGTAGATCAGATTTTTATGATCGGTGAAGACTTGAACGGGAAATTCCGCTCCCTCCAAAAAATGACGCCAGTGTTCAAATGCAAGTTTAATTGCCAACAATTCCCGATTACCGATATCATAATTTAGTTCAGACTCAGAAAATTTCTTTGAAAAAAAAGCACAGGGATGTACTCCATCCGTCTTTGCCTGAGACAACACCGCGCCGACCCCACAGAAGAAGCATCAACCTCAACCAAAAATGGTTTAGTCACATCAGGCTGCGTAAGGATGGGAGCAGAGCTGAACCTCTCCTTTAGCAACACAAAAGCCTCAATGGCCTCAGTAGTCCACTGAACCGCATCAGCACCTTTCCTGGTGAGATCGG
>JARQOD010000003.1:241887265-241927745 GCA_033576555.1 Oophaga sylvatica
AAGATGAAGAGGATAATATACACTCTTTTTGCCATGGTGGCGTGGGGCACAGAAAAAGTAACCTTACCACCAACAAGCATGACTTGTACCCTGGAACCCCCTGCACATTAACGCCTTTTTTGGGAGGCCATCTTAACACGATGACCATTCTAAGAGTTAGAAATATGCGACCTGTTTGCCTCTCATTAATCCAGGACAAGAGTAAATTTAGCCAGATGCTTCCCCCATGGAAAGGGATGCAGCATGCGGACTTCGAAAACGCTAGTTTGACAACTTAGGAGTGGTTTTCCCCAAGACAGCAGTGAGGCAACACAATGTGAATCTCAGTTGTAGACCCAACCCTGGGAACTCAATGCATCACGCGAAAACTTTAAAGCACAGCACAGGAAGGGCATAAGCAATTTCTGAAGTTTTTTACACATTTTTTGTTTTTAGACCAGCCCATGCACCCAAACAAGTACAACTTCACTTGTGAACAACTGGAGAAAGAAGCAGGAGAATCTGGGCTCAACATCAATGCCATCAAAAGAGTTTGGCCCTTTTACATTTGGTCTTCAAAATGGAAGAGTGGCCAGCCGCCTGTCAGCCTTCGAGGTTTTGTCATGCCCGGCAGCCAGCGTTCTCCAAACATTCTTCAGCGCACTGGGGGTCCTGACGATTAGCATATCCACTGTTCCCTCAAAGTGGAACTGCAAACTTTCATAAAAAATGAACAAGCATGGATCTCCAAGACTTTTTTCACTCCATTTTGCGATTGGGTAGTTAGGGATGGTGTCATTTTTATGCAGTATTGACCGCTTACGAGTCTGTGCCATCTTATGGTGTCTTCTTTCCTGCGTTGCACTGCTGCTGATGTTATAAACAATTTTTTGAAATGTGGAGACTACAAGTTGGTCTCCATTAGTTGACGATACTGCTCGATATCAAAAAACGGATCGGAATGGTATCGCCGTACACTAATAATCGCGATATCCATTCCGATCCGAAGTCCAATGTAAGTCTATGGGGAACCAAATATCGACATTAAAAAAAACCATTCTTGCTTGTTGGTTAATTGTACATGAAGGAAAACAACAAAGACTAATGAAAGTATTGGGGAGGTTAGGAGCAATAAAGGCATACATGTTTAACCCAATGCTTGGAATAGCAATTAATTATTTTTTTTGGAAATACGTTTGGATTGATAACAAATTGACAATGTTGTTAACCTTTTTTCTATTTTGGCAATATGTATGTTTCACAACTTCCATGCCTTCACCTTTTTAACTTTTGCCATGCCACACTTTCTCCTTCAAATCTTCAGCAGCACATCACTTTCCATCAAATTATTCTTCATCTCACCTTCTTAATCTTCTTCCTTAACTTCTTGCTATTCATGTTTTTTTTTACATTCCCAATTGTATTATTAAACTAATTAACTTCTTCAATTCAAATTCTTCATCTTCCCTCTTCATCTTCTTCATCAATTTATTTGTGACAGAGATTCCTTACTTGTAATCTTAAAAGTATAATTTGTTCATCTTTCCGTTCTTGCTGTCACAAAAGATTTAAATTAACAACATATTTGCCCCGTTCATTTGCCTCAAAGCAGGCATTTTCCAGGGGCACCACGAGGAGGAACGGACTCACCCCCATACACTGCTTAGTCTTCCCTGCTTAAATTTAGAGCATATATTTTGCTCTTCATTTGGTCTTATACTTTCATGTTCTCTGCTTTTGATCTTCTGCTTATTGTTCTTCTGTCTCTTTTTTCTGTATCTTGTAGTTTGTCTTAACCTTCTTTGTCCTGTTGGTGATCTTCTTCTGGTAATCTTTTATTTTTTCTTTGTGATGGTGTTCAGGCTGGTGGCTTCATGCCGTCGTCCTTGTGTCTCATCTTCTTGGGTGGTCTTTAAGGTCGTCTAATTTCCGAGAACCACTGACGTTACTGGAACCCTGACGGGTATCAGATGGAGCAAGAGACAATGGAAGTAACGAAACCAGCCTGACTGTGCTGGAACCCGGAGGGGCAGCAGAAGGAAAAGAGGCAATGTCACAACCGAGTACCAGCTGACGTTACTGTGACACGGTTTACTAAGCAGGAGGTACCTGTGCTCCAAAGCACTACCAAGGACCAGCAGACGTTGGTGGAACTCGGATACGGAGATGGGGCACCTAAGGCCAAAGGCACTGGGGAGAACCAGTTGACGGTACTGGACCCCGGACGGGTACAGAAGAAAAGAGGCAATGTCACAACCGAGTACCAGCTGAAGTTACTGTGACACGGTTACTAAGCAGGAGTAACTGTGCTCCAAAGCATACCAAGGACCAGCAGACGTTGGTGGAACTCGGATACGGAGATGGAGGCACCTAGGCCAAAGGCACTGGGGGAACCAGTTTACGGTACTGGACCCCGACGGTAGCAGAAGGAAAAGAGGCAATGTCACAACCGAGTACCAGCTGACGTTACTGTGACACGGTTACTTAGCAGGAGGTACCTGTGCTCCAAAGCACTACCAAGGACCAGCAGACCGTGGGTGGAACTCCCCGGGAAAAAAATACGGAGATGTGAGGCACCTAGGCCAAAGCACAGGGGAGAACAGTTGACGGTAAATGGACCCCCAGAAGACGGGGTTACAGACACAGAAGGAAAAGCAATGTCACAACCGAGTACCAGCTGACGTTACTGTGACACGTTACTAAGCAGGAGGTACCCTGTGCTCCAAAGCACTACCAAGGACCAGCAGACGTTGGTGGAACTCGGATACGGAGATGGAGGGCACCTAGGCCAAAGGCACTGGGGAGAACCAGTTGACGTACTGGACCCCGGACGGGTAGAAGAACACACCCATGAAAATGTAAGTGACAGGAGCAAGCCGTCCGCAGTACCGAATCACACAGTCCTACAGGGTGCTTGTCCTATTGTCACCAATGGAAACCGCCTTTATTACATATCCCACAGCAACCATAGGAATCACCTAAACTGCAGGCACCATAGAGTCGGCTAACCCGAATGCAACACGACAGCACAACTTATTGAGGATAATTGACATTCACACTGCCAGGAAACAGCTGTCGTGCTGTAACCAGGCTGGCATGAGTCAGTACCCCTGCCAATTACTTACGAGCAACAAATGGCGGTGTTGTAGCCCAGGGAGTAGAGTTTCAGGGTGGTAGAAAGATGAACATAACAGGAGACATGGAAAACGTTGCCAACAGTTATTTAATCTGAAAACGGACAGGCAAATTCAGGTGAGACCATGCCTTGTTCATTTTCAGAAAAGTAAGCCGGTCTACATTCTCTGAGGATAGTCGCATGCGACGGTCTGTTACTACACCACCTGCAGCACTAAAGACACGCTCAATAATACACTGGCAGCAGGGCAAGCCAGCACCTCCAATGCATACTGGCTAAGCTCTGGCCATGTATCCAACTTAGAGACCCAAAATTTGAAAGGGGAAGAGGCATCTGGGAGTACACTTAGAGGGAAAGCCAAGTAGTCTGTACCATCTTACGGAAACGTTTCTTCCTGGTGGACGGAGCCGTCTCGGATGGTGTAGACCTTGCTGGCGCTGTCACAAAAACTTTGCCACATTTTGTAATATACAGCTCTTGCCCTTGTGCAGAGGCGCTGCTTCGCTCCTCTTGTTGTAGAGGTGTCTACACTGCCTCGACGCACAGAGCTGCTTTGTAAAGCAGTAGCAGCAGCAGCAGCTCTCTCGGCTGGAATGTACAACAGTATGGATTGCACCAGTGTGTCTTGGTACTTCCTGCATTTTACGGTCCCGGTTCACCGGTGTGAATGAGGGTTTTGAAGTTGTCCCGGTAGCGAGGGTCCTAGGAGGGTGTACACCAATAATCTGACGTGTGAGAATGTGGGCGATGCGGCGGTCGTTTCTCAGGCACTGAAGCATGAAATCAACCATGTGCTGCAGCCTCCCAACTGGCCACAAAGGCTGTCCTCTGGAAGAGGCGTCATCTCTGCCCCTCTGCATCACCCCACCCTCGCTCTACATACTGACTAGAGCGTTGTGTACCTCCCCTGTAGGATTTCTTCCTCCTCCATTGACTCCTCCTCCTCCTCATCCTCTTCACAAAGTGAGCCCTGCCCAGCCCTTTGTGAGGAACCACGTTGCGCTGACTGTCCTGAAGGTAATTGAATTTGTGACTCCTCATCCCCACCTCTTCCAAAACCTCTTCCTTTAGTGCTTTCCAGTGATTTCTGAAGCAGGCAGATAAGGGGGACAGTCATGCTGACTAGTGCATCATCTGCACTCGCCATCCGCGTTGAGACATCAAACGCACGCAAAACGTCGCAGATGTCCTTCATAGAGGCCCACTCAGTAGTGGTGAAGTGTGAACGGCGCAAATTGCGAGTTGATTGCGCCTGTTGCAGCTGATACCTCCATTACTGCTGGCTGCTGCTCACACAACCGCTCCAACATATGTAACGTGGAATTCCACCTGGTGGGTACGTCACATATGATGCGATGTTCAGGAAGGCGAAATCTGACTTGAGAGCTGCAATGTGCGATCTGGCCATGCTGGAACGTCGCAAGTGAGCGCACTCTAGGCGGACCTTGTGCAGCAGTGCATCAAGATCCGGATAGTCCCTCAAAAAACTCTGCACGACCAAGTTGAGCACATGTGCCAGACATGGTATGTGAGTGAGGTTTGCCAAGGCCCAGAGCTGCCACCAGATTTCGGCCATTGTCACACACTACCAAGCCTGGCTGGAGATTAGCTGACAAAAACCACACGTCGCTCTCCTGCTTGATGGCATCCCAGAGCTCCTGCGCTGTGTGGCTTCGATTCCCCATGGAAATTAATTTCAGGACGGCCTGTTGAACGTTTGGCCACGGCTGTGCTCATATCGGTCGCAACAGGTAAGCATTCACGGGTCCATGTGGAGGTATACCGTGACGGCTCGTGCAGCGATGATTCTGAGGAACTGGAGTAGGAGGAGGAATCAATGTGTACAGACTGGATTCCTGCAATCCTTGGAGTTGACAGAACACGTAAAAGCGCCACTGGCAAGATCTGTACCCGCTCCACAACATTGACCCAATGGGCAGTGAGGGAAAGGTACGTCCCTGCCATGGGTACTGGTCCACGCATCGTGGTCAGGTGGACCCTGCTACTGACGGCATTTAGTAGCGCATGTTTAATGTTTCCCTCGACATGTTTTTGCAGAGCAGGGACAGCTTGCCTGCTGAAATAAAATCGGCTTGGCACATTATATTGTGGGACTGCCAATGCCATAAAGTTCCTGAAACTGTCAGTCTCCACCAGCCTGAATGACAGCATTTCAAGGGACAGGAGTTTTGCAATGCCAGCATTCAGAGCCTGTGCTCGTGGATGGTTTGCCGAGTATGGCCGTCTTTTATCCCATGCCTGTGGGACCGATGGCTGTTTTTTGTTCTGGGAGTGTGACGATGACTGTGAACTTGCTGCTGTGGGTGGAATAACAGTTTGTTTATGGACAACAGTGACCGAGTTCTTCCATGGAGATCCTGTGAGAAGCCGAACCAGGTGTGTGTGAGCTGGAGGTAGAGGCTCGAACACGACCTGAGATGTAGGTGCTGCTGTAGGTTGGCCTACATCTCCAGTGTGTCTTTGTAACTCAGCTACGTGCTTTGTCCGTACATGTTTCCACATATTTGTGGTATTCAAGTTACTGATATTTTTACCTCTTTTAACTTTTTGCTTACACAGCTTGCATTGAACATAGCAAATATCATCTACAAGTCTGTCAAAAAAGGACCACGCAGTGCAAGTCATGGAGCGCCAATTTTGACATTTCTAAGAGAACTGCTCCAACAGGTGCCAAACTGGAGGCTACAGGCAAGCGAGTCTGCAGCCTACCTCTCCCTCCTCTTTGTACCGTTGGGACAATCTCTTCCTCAGAGCTGCTCCCACCACCTTCCTGTTGCTCACGCCATGTTGGGTCTCGACTTCATCATCTCCACTACCCTCTTCCAACACCTGCTGCTGTTGGATGGTCTGGGCAGCACCATGCTCCACAAAACCTGGACCTGAGTCTCATCATCATCATAAGATGCGTTCTGCGGTGTGCTGTCCATCGGCACTGGCTCACCTGCCTCTTCAGATTGAGAGAGACACAGCTGTTGCGCATCACTGCATACTCCCTCTTCTTCAAATTGCAGAATGCTGCTTGCCTGTGCCCATGTTTGCGAGCCAACAGATTCTGAGAACAGAAGCAGAGACTCAGCTGGCTCCTGTACAGAACTCTCTGACTGCCTGGGCAATTTGACAGGCGGTGAACAGACAGATGGTTGCTCAACAGTGTTGTGTTCCTGAAAGGAGGTGGAAGGAATTGAAGTCGATGCATTGGCTGCCATCCAACCAACAACGGCTTCAATTTGTTCTTCCCGCAGCAGGGGGCACGCCGAGCTCCTACCAAAGTGCGCATAAAGGAACGCTCATGGGTAAAACTGGTGGATGCTGTGTCACTGAGGGCGGCAGCAGCCACAGAATCCCCACGTCCTCTCCCTGCTGAAACTCCACGGCCACGACCACGTGCCTTACTCACTGACTTCTTCTTCTTGGTAGATTGATAAAGAAAGTCAGAAAAGTTATAAGGCCTAAGTGTGGTTATTACGCAGAGACTGAAGTGAACACTGAAACACAACTGTTCACAATCTGTGAAAGGCTACTCTTTGTCTACTTCTATAGTGTTTGCAACCAATGTATTGGATACGGATGGAAGCGCGTCACACTAATAGATTATATTTTAAATGGAATGGAGCAGAACCAATTGGAGAGAAATGAAAAGGATGAGGCACTGAGACACGCTCAGCAGAGTACAAGCAGCAGTGCTTGAACAAGTAACTGGAGCGTGATGTGCACTCAAAAAATAAAAAACACAGACTGAAGTGAACACTGAAACACAACTGTTCACAATCTGTGAAAGGCTACTCCTTTGTCTACTTCTATAGTGTTTGCAACCAATGTATTGGATACGGATGGAAGCGGTCACACTAATAGATTATATTTTAAATGGAATGGAGCAGAACCAATTGGAGATAAATGAAAAGGATGAGGCACTGAGACACGCTCAGCAGAGTACAAGCAGCAGTGCTTGAACAAGTAACTGGAGCGTGATGTGCACTCAAAAAATAAAAAACACAGACTGAAGTGAACACTGAAACACAACTGTTCACAATCTGTGAAAGGCTACTCCTTTGTCTACTTCTATAGTGTTTGCAACCAATGTATTGGATACGGATGGAAGCGCGTCACACTAATAGATTATATTTTAAATGGAATGGAGCAGAACCAATTGGAGATAAATGAAAAGGATGAGGCACTGAGACACGCTCAGCAGAGTACAAGCAGCAGTGCTTGAAAAGTAACTGGAGCGTGATGTGCACTCAAAAAATAAAAAACACAGACTGAAGTGAACACTGAAACACAACTGTTCACAATCTGTGAAAGGCTACTCCTTTGTCTACTTCTATAGTGTTTGCAACCAATGTATTGGAAACGGATGGAAGCGCGTCACACTAATAGATTATATTTTAAATGGAATGGAGCAGAACCAATTGGAGATAAATGAAAAGGATGAGGCACTGAGACACGCTCAGCAGAGTACAAGCAGCAGTGCTTGAAAAGTAACTGGAGCGTGATGTGCACTCAAAAAATAAAAAACACAGACTGAAGTGAACACTGAAACACAACTGTTCACAATCTGTGAAAGGCTACTCCTTTGTCTACTTCTATAGTGTTTGCAACCAATGTATTGGATACGGATGGAAGCGCGTCACACTAATAGTTTTATTTTAAATGAATGAGAGAACCATTGAGAGAAAATGAAAAGGAGAGCTGAGACACGCTAGCAGAGTACAGACAGCGTGCTTGAACAAGTAACTGCAGCGTGATTCACTCACAAAATATAAAAAAACACAGACTGAAGTGAACACTGAAACACAACTGTTCACAATCTGTGAAAGGCTACTCCTTTGTCTACTTCTATAGTGTTTGCAACCAATGTATTGGATACGGATGGAAGCGCGTCACACTAATAGTTAAATTGCATGGAGCTGCAAGAATTACACTGAAGAAAAAAAAAAGAGTCTGTGAGTGACACGTGCAGATGCCTACAGACAGCGTTGCATGCAGAGCAAACTGCAGCGTCACTTACACTCACACACACACCTTGCAGAGCTGTTTAAAACAACACTGCAGGCAAAAGGAAGCTTTACACAGCGTTGGTGCTAGCCTGCCTACAGCACAGTACACTAAATCGCAATCTCTAACTGTCCCTCAGAGTCAGCACAGCAGCGTTCTGTCCCTTACTGAATTCACAGCACAGTGACGCTAAAATGGCGGCGGCGCCTTTTATAGTGCATTCTGACATCATTTCAGCATCCAATCACAGCCATGCCATTAGTTAACATGACCGCAGCAGTACAGGATGTGCCCACACTTCTTAGATTCCTCATTGGCTGACTAAAATCACATTGCCTCTCAAAGAATTATGGGAACTTCCGATTCCGGTATACGATATATGGAAAATATCGAAACTAAGTATCGAAAGGCCGATAGAGCTAATATCGGCCGATACCCGATACTTGCGGTATCTTATCGCTCAACACTAGTCTCCATCTTTTGGGTTGCCTGTATTAGAAAATGTGTCAGAGGTCTATTATACTGTTTCTACTCTGTGGAAAATGATGCCACTTTTGTGTTATATGACAATTATTATTTGAAATGTAGAGACTCCAGGTTGGGTCTCCATCTGGTGGGCTGCCTGTGGTGGAAGGTGTGTCAGAGGCCTACTAACTTTTTCATCTCTGTGGAAATTGATGCCACTTTCGTTGTGTGTGACAAAGTTTTTTTAAATGTGGAAACTCCAAGTTGGGTCTCCATCTCTTGGATTGCCTGTAGTAGAAGGTTTGTTAGTGGTCTATTATACTGTTTCTACTCTTTGTAAATTGATTCTACTTTTGTGCTGTGTGACAATTATTTTTTTGAAATGTGGAGACTCCATCTGGTGGGTTGCCCATGTAAGTAGATCTCCCAGACAGGCAGTCCTGCACTTACTTTCAGTCAATTTCCTGTGTTACTTTCCTTAGTAGAAGGTGTGTCGGTGGCCTATTATACTGTTTATACTCTGTGGAAATTGATGCCACTTTTGTGTTGGTGACAATTATTTTTTGAAATGTGGAGACTCCAAGTTGGGTCTCCATCCGTTGGGTTGCCTGTAGTAGAAGGTGTGTCAGAGGCCTGTTATACTGTTTCTACTCTTTGGAAATTAATGTCACTTTTGTGCTGTGTGACAATTATTTTTTTTTGAAATGTGGAGACTCCATCTGGTGGTTTGCCCATGTAAGTAGGTCTCTCAGACAGGCAGTCCTGCACTTACAGTGGATATGGAAATTATTCAAACCACTTTAAATTTTTCACTCTTTGTTTCATTGCAGCCATTTGGTAAATTCAAAAACGTTAACTTTTTTTTCTCATTTATGTACACTCTGCGCCCCATCTTGACTGAAAAAAATCAGAAATGTAGAAATTTTTGCAAATTTATTAACAAAGAAAAACTGAAATATCACATGGTCATAAGTATTCAGACACTCATATTTAAGTCACATGCTGTCCATTTCCTTGTGATCCTCCTTGAGATGGTTCTACTCCTTCATTTAGTAAAAGAACAGATCCTTATGGGACAATCTCTTTTATCTGTATACTATTATAGTGGTGTCTTCACTTGATGTATAGTAAATATATATATTTTAATTTTATTCTACTTTTTTTGAGTAAAACAGTCTGCAGTCCATTTGGAATACTTTAATTGAAAATAACAGAAAACGCTCTATTAAATCAATTTTTATTGAACCTGAGCTGAATTAAACCTGACAAGAGCCATATATTTTAATGAGTCACTGTGTTTAGCTTTTCTCAATCTCATTGAGATTTTATTGATATCAGTAACTGCATATTGTATTTCATACACTTCAGTTTCTTTCCTTTTTTAGTTTTTGTCTTGGAATGGAAGTCTGCCAAGAACTAAACTTTTAAGATTTTTTCCAAACACATTAAACTTTCAAGATGCACCTCTCATTTCTGTACCCAAATACGTGTTCTCTGCAGCCACAATTTTTAACAATCTCCCTCTATAACAGAAATTCTTCAGTAAAAGCCTTCTAAATAGATTGGCGCTGTGGCAATTTTCAGAAAAGTGTTTCCCTACTGCAGAGTTCTTTATTCTGTTCAATCTAAAAGTTTCTTATTCTACTTTTGTTTCTTTTTTAGATTTAATTGATTTTGATCTTTTCCAAATACCATGAATTGGCATATTTGGGAAATTGCTTTCTGTCAAAATTTGCAGCATAAAAATCTGCCAGGCTTAAGTAAAATTTAGACCACATCAACCCAACAGCATGCTGTTAAAGTTAAAAAGTCCTGCTTTGACCTTATTCACATTGAGGTCGGTTGACACATGGTAAGGTTTTAATACCAGAGACAGGACCATTCCGATTGGGTACACTTTGTCACGGTGAGATTGCTTTTATGCTGTTTTGAAAAAAGTGATAGCTAAGTACTAGTGATGAGTGAGTATACTCGTTGCTTGAGTTTTCCCGAGCATGCTCGGGTGTCCTCCGAGTATTTTGGCGTGCTCAGAGATTTAGTTTCTGTCGACGCAGCTGCATGATTTGTTGCTGCTGGACAGACTGAATACATGTGAGGAATACCTGTTTATTAAATCATGCAGCTGCTTCAACAAAAACTAAATCTCCGAGCACACCAAAATACTCGGAGGACATCCGATCATGCTCGGGAAAACCCGAGCAACGAGTATACTCACTCATCGATACTAAGTACCTTGCTATTTACATGTACAATTACCATTTGCTTATGTACTTACTATAGGGTATATGCTCATTTTATTTTCTTCTTTGTTTTTATTCTGTGAAATTGCAACAGTGTGAACATGCTCTTACACTTTGCATGTATACCAACTTATGCTCTGGCTCATTTCTTTGGTTTTGTTTTAGCTTTTTGTACTTTGAACAAACAAGGCTGTGGCGCCCACTTTCTGAGTTGGGAAGCTATATATATGAAATGCCCATGGAAACGTGTCTCAACTAGTCGGGCTCCTGTCCAGCTCTGCTTTCATTCACATTGAGTTTGGTTGACACATAGTTAAGTTTTAATATTAGAGACAAGACTAGTGTTGAGCGATACTGCTCGATATCTAAAAATATCGGATCGGAATGGTATCGCCGATATCACTAAATATCGGCGATATCCGATTCCGATACCGAAGTCCCATGTAAGTCTATGGGAACAAAATATCGCAACTAAAAAAAACCTTTATTTCCTTGTAAACACTAAATATACACACATAGAATACATATATATATATATATATATATACATGTCATTGTGACATATATATATACATATATGTATAGTTTATACACTTCTACATAGTAAAATATCCTCTGATTCAATTGCCGGGTAAAGCCGGCTTCTGTGAAAAGACAGAAGCACCCGACATGAAATGACACTTGGTGTACATAGGGTTAACCATGTCTTTTCATGTCGTTTGCAATCTGATTTGCACAAACAATTACATCAGTCTATGTGTGCAAAATTTCACACCTGTAGGGGTTAATTAAAGGTGTAAATTCGTTGTAAAAAAACGACTTTTTTGCTACGAATTTACACCTTTAATTAACCCCTACAGGTGTGAAATTTTGCACACATAGACTGATGTAATTATTTGTGCAAATCAGATAGCAAAGGACATGAAAAGACATGGTTAACCCTATGTACACCAAGTGTCATTTCATGTCGGGTTCTGCATTTTCACAAAAGCCATCAATTGAATTAGCGGCTATTATACTATGTAGAAGTGTATGAACTATAAATATAAATATATATATATATATAGTGTCACAAATTCAATGACATGTATATATATATATATATATGAGGTGTAAAATTTGTTTAAAAAAAATGCGTGGGCTCCCGCCCTATTTTCGCAACCAGACAGACAAAGCCAGCGAATGGGGCAGATAATAATAGCCCAGAGAGGGACCATTATTTTTGGCCCCCCCCTGGCTACTAACATCTGCCCCCAGACACCCCAGAAAAGACAAATCTATAATTAGATTCGCCCTTTCTGGCACTTTGCCCGTCTATTCCCATTGCCCTGTAGCGGTGGCGAATGGGTTAATATGGGGTTAAAGCCACATTGCAATTGAAAGGTGACCTTAAGCCAGGTTAATAATTGAGAGCTGTCAATTAGACAACTATCAATTATTAATCCTATTGCATGAAATAAAAATAAAACACACACACTTTAATTAAAAATCATTTTAATGAAATAAAGACACATGTTTTTGACCATCTTTTATTTGACTGCAAAAACCATTTCCTGTAATAAAAATAAAATAAAAAAGCAAAATTATTCTTACCTATCCCATGCACAGTCAGGTCCCACGGTGTAATCCTTCAGAAAGGGTTAATGTTTACTGCAGGGACCGCAGCTAATGCTGCAGCCTCACAGTAAACCCCCAAATGAATGAGTTCCTCTCCTGGCTGACAGGAGAGGAAGTGGAAAGCTTAATTGATTGCTTTCCACTTTCACTTCAGGTCAGCCAGGGACACAATCAGTGACGTCAGAGGGAACTGATTAACAAAAATAGGGGTTCACTTCGAATAAAAAATGGCGTCGGGTCCCCCCTATTTTTGTTAACCAGCTTGATGAAGCAGACCGCTGAGGCCTGGATTTTCAGGCTGTTAAGGAGCCAAGATCCATGGACCTTGCCAGCCTGATAATACCAGGCCACAGCAGTCTGCATATCTTGGCTGATTAACAAAAATAGGGGATCCCCTCGAAAAAAATTGGCGTGGGGTCCCCCCTATTTTTGTTAACCAGCCAGATGAAGCAGACCGCTGAGGCCTGGATTTTCAGGCTGTAAGGAGCCAAGATCCATGGACCTTGCCAGCCTGATAATACCAGGCCACAGCAGTCTGCATATCTTGGCTGATTAACAAAAATAGGGGATCCCCTCGAAAAAAATGGGCGTGGGGTCCCCCCTATTTTTGTTAACCAGCCAAGATAAGCAGACCGCTGAGGCCTGGATTTCAGGCTGTTAAGGAGCCAAGATCATGGACCTTGCCAGCCTGATAATACCAGGCACAGCACTCGCATATCTTGGCTGATAACAAAAATAGGGGATCCCCTCGAAAAAAATTGGCGTGGGTCCCCCCTATTTTTGTTAACCAGCCAATGAAGCAGACCGCTGAGGCCTGGTTTTTCAGGCTGGTAAGGATCCAATAATCCATAGACCTTAGCAAGCCTAATAAATACCAGCCACAGCAGTCTGCTTAGCTTGGCTGGTTAACAAAAATAGGGATCCCCTCGAAAAAAAACGGCGTAGGGGTCCCCCTATTTTTGTTAACCAGCCAAGTAAAATGCAGACTGCTGCGGCCTGGTATTAAAAGACTGTCAAGGTCCATGGATTTTGGCCCTCAACAGCCTGATAATACCAGGCTACAGCAGCCCCACATTTGGCGCATCAAAAGATGTGCCAATTGTGGCACTTTACCCGGCTCTTCCCACTGCCCTGTAGCGTGGCAAGTGGGGTAATAAGGGGTTAATGTCACCGTTGATTGCACGGTGACAATAAGCCCGGTTAATAATGGAGAGGTGTCAATAAGACACCGATCCATTATTAATCCCAAAGTTATTAAATGTATAAAAAAAAGACAAAGCAAGAAAAAAGTCTTTTAATGAAATAAAAGAGACAACACAGTTTTCATTAATTTTATTATACACTCATTCCTGCGACGCCATCGATCTCCTGTAAAAAAAGAAAAAAAAACAAACCAACAGTATACCACCTGTCCGACGCAGTCCATAGTAACGACAGTCCCACGACGATCCAGCTCTGCTACATCGCAATGACAGGCAGAGTCTGTCATCGCAACGCAGCACAGCTGATTACCTGCTTCCCCGGCGGTGACGTCATCGGACTGACTGCTTTACGGCCGGGATTACCCAGCAGTCACTGCAGTTATCGCGAGAAACTGCATGTGACCGCCGGGGAAAGATGATGGCGGCCATGAAGCAGTCCAGGCCGTGACCGCCGGAGATCTTCTGCCAGGTAAGTGCCGCTGACTCCTGACAGACCCGACCGACGGACACTGACAGTGACAGTGACAATCCCGATTCCGGTATCCGATAAGACGAAAATATCGGAACTAAGTATCGAAAGGCCGATAGAGCTAATATCGGCCGATACCCGATACTTGCGGTATCGTATCGCTCAACACTAGACAAGACCGTCCCAGCCAATTTTGCATTCAAAAAGTCAAATGGTGCTCCCTCTCTTCTGAGCCCTGCCATGCACCCAAACAGTGGCTTTTCCCCACATATGGGGTATCGATGTACTCCACAACAAATTTTGTGGACCATTTTCTCCTGATACCCTTGTAAAAATAAAAAAAAATGCCAATGTAAATTTTTGTGAAAAAAGTAAAATGTTCATTTTTTCCTTCCTCATTGCTTTAGTTCTCATGAAGCACCTGAAGGGTTAATAAACTTCTTGAATGTGGTTTTGCACACCTTGAGGGGTGCAGTTTTCAGAATGGCATCACTTTTCGGTATTTTCTGTTATATTGATCCCCCCAAACTCACTTCAAATGTGAGGTGGTCCCTAAAAAAATTGTTTTGTAAATTTTGTTGGAAAAATTAGAAATCATTGGTCAACTTTTAACCCTTATAACGTCCTAACAAAAAAAATTATGTTTCCAAAATTGTGCTGATGCAAAGTAGACATGTGGGAAATGTTATTTATTATCTATTTTGTGTGACACCACTCTCTGATTTAAGTGTACAAAAATTAAAAGCTTAAAAATTTCTAAATTTTCACAATTTTGCCAAAGTTATAGCGAAGATATTTTACCACTAAGATGAAGTACAATATAGTAACATAGTATTTAAGGTTAAATGTAGACTTTAAGTCCATCTAGTTCAACCCATAGCCTAACATGTTGATCCAGAGGAAAGCAAAAAAAACCCATGCAGCAAACACTAAGCTCCACATTGGGGAAAAAAATTCCTTCCTGACTCCACATACGGCAATCAGACTAGTTCCCTAGATCAACGCCCTATCGAGGAATCTAGTATATATAACCTGTAATATTATACTTTTCAAGAAAGGCATCCAGGTCCTTCTTAAATTTTAGTAGTGAATCACTCATTACAACATTAGACGGCAGAGAGTTCCATAGTCTCACTGCTCATACAGTAAAGAATCTGCGTCTGTGATTATGATTAATCCTTCTTTCCTCCAGACGTAGAGAATGCCCCCTTGTCCCCGTCACAGGTCTAAGAGTAAAAAGATCATTACAAAGGTCTTTGTACTGTCCCCTCATATATTTATACATTGTAATAAGATCACCCCTAAGCCTTCGTTTTTCCAAACTAAATAACCCCAAGTGTAACAACCTGTCTTGGTATTGCAGACCCTCCAGTTCTCTAATAACCTTGGTCGCTCTTCTCTGCACCTGCTCCAGTTCAGCTATGTCATTCTTATACACCAGAGACCAGAACTGTACACAGTATTCTAAGTGAGGTCGCACTAGTGACTTGTATAGGGGTAAAATTATGTTCTCCTCATGAGCATCTATGCCTCTTTTAATGCATCCCATTATTTTATTTGCCTTTGCAGCAGCTGCCTGACACTGACCACTAAATGTGAGTTTGTCGTCCACCTGTAAGGGGGTGGTGCTGTTATGGACAGTAAGAAACACGCTGCAACTTTAAGAGACAGCACCCCCTTGTCTGGTATGATGGAATGATCTGCTCCCCCTGTAAAGGACTGTGTTAATGAACTGCCTGAGGCTCAGGAGAGGAGCAGTTGAAACCGTTGAGAGCGTGTGAGCTGGGAGCTGTTGCTGAGAGCTGCTGTACATGGAGCTGTGTAAAAAGGTCGCACAGCCTGAGACTTAGTGGACTTGTGAGATTGAACAGACTCTTTGGGTGTAGCAAAGGTGGCTGTACTGTGCTATTTTGAGAAGCAACAAAGAGACCGATAAAGGGATTTACAGTTTCCAGGAGCACCTCCAGGACCCTGAAGCAAAGAGAAGACCACGTTTCACGGATCTTCCAGACAGACGTGTGCACCACCGTTCAAGACTGTTGGGGGCCCCCGGGACTCGACCTGAATCCCCAACATCACCGTGAGTTTGTTCCCATTTGTGCACATGTCAGGGCATAGTGTAGACTTCAACAGACAGAACATGGCAGCCGTGTGGCCTGTTTAGTAGAGGCCAGGGAGGTTATACGTAGAGTAGCCTCATTCTTTGTTTATTGTTTGGTTTTGCCTGTGTGATATATAGTGATCCTGTAATAGTTGGAGCACCGTGCTAGTTGACGGCCCAGCTAAAGAATACAAACTCTTTTAAACTATCTTTTGCCATTGCATACCCTGTTTGCACCTTCCTTATCCACTTCATTCCTTGCCTTCCAATAAATTTACCCTTTGTTGTTTGCACTTCATCTTGTGTACTGTAGTCTCCCTGCACCGTGGTGGTTCCCCGGCCATCGCTTCAAGTGGTGCTGCGAGCAGGGTACTGTCACCAAGATGGAGGCAGCAGACAGCAATGGCGGGAATGCTAATGTTAATGGTGATGCTGTGGGCATTGGTGGAACCCCTGCAAGGACACTCCCTATGGGCACCATATTTAGTGTGCTACCAAAGTTTGACGGCAATAATATGCCACTGTCCGACTGGGTGTCCTGGCTGCAAAGCACCCTGAAGATCTATAACATCAGCCCATACCTTGAAGTGGACATCACTTTAACTGCCCTAGAGGGAGAAGCCTGTAGAAACATCTGCATACAATCAGAACTCACACGTAGTACCCTGAAGGAGTTAGTGAAGTTCCTGGAAGAGATCTATGGCGAGACTGCTACACCTCCGCGCCAAAGTTTCTTGAGGCTGCAGCGGGAAGAAGAAGGAATTTCTCAATATGCGACAGCACTGCAAGAAGTGTTAGCAGAGGTGCAGAGAAAGGAGTCGGATGGACTTGGCGGCATGGGCTCTAAAGACCGGATACTCAGGGAACAATTCATTCTGGGACTGCACAGCACATCCTTGAGGCGAGAACTGTCAGAACGGGTCCGGGCAGATCCGGCTCTTACATTTCATCAAATCCTGATAGAAACAGTGGCCTGAAGCAAGGAAGAAAGCTGCGCGTCTAGGGTGATGCGTGTCCAGAGCACCAATATCAGAGGGGACCCAAACCATCTGGAGGTGCTGATCCAGGTGGTGCAAGACTTGCAGCAGTCCCTTATCAACGTGCAAGAGAAACTGACCCAGATGGAGCGAAGAATGGGAGATCTGTCCGCTGAAAGTCTCTACTCGGCCGTGCCGTACTCCTGTAGGCCCTGCCTGCCGCCTGCCATGAGAGAATTGCAAGGGGCACGAGGACAGGCTCGAGGTGCCCCCCCCGTCGAGGAGGAGGCATCCAATGCTGGGAATGTGGAGGATGGGGCACCTTGCCAGAGACTGTCGGAATTACACTCAAGGCCAGCGGAAGCTGCCGTTAAACAACCAACCCCCGCAGTAGTACGGCACTCTGCGGGGGAGGTGAGGAGAGAGGCCGCTCCATATCATAACGAACACTTGATTGCTGGGTGTCCCATCTTGCGTGCTGAATTCGAGGGTGTTCCAGTGGACTGTTTGATAGATACCGGGTCACAAGTGATGACGATGTCCGAAACGTATTTCAAGCAGCATTTCCAGGCCCTGGCTAAGCCAGAAAAATAGACATTGATTCGGTTGTTTGCTGCCAATCAACAACCAATCCGGGTCACAGGGGTCGTGTGGATGAATATTCGAATCTGTGGGCAAGAAGTGGGGAGAAAAGGGATTCTGCTAGTCCCTGAGCCCATCAAAGAAGATGTGCCTGTAGTACTGGGAATGAATATCCTACGTGAACTCAATCAGATTATGTTTACCAAATGCAGACCCGGTTATTGGAAGAAGGCTACTACACATAAGCCTACTCAAGAAGCCCTTCAGCGACTGATCTGCGTCTGTGGGATGCAGAAGAGTGTGCCATCTTATCAGACGTAGGGGTCATCAGGGTTCCTGGTAAAGAGCCTGTAATCCTGCCTCCTGAGCGAGAAAGTATATTACACCTTCCAGTGGGGACTCATTGCAACCTCGATGGCTTGGAAGTGATTGTTCAGCCTGTGGTAGGCGGAGGAGTGGACCAAGAAGTCATGATAGCTTGTACGATAGCTGTGGTCCAGCGAGGACACGTCCCCATAAGAGCTTTGAATGTGGGCCCTGGGGAGGTCACCTTGCCATGATTGACAGATCTGGCCCTGGTATACCTACATAAGGGTGAAGTGGTGAGTCAGAAGGAGATGTCTTTATCGCCGATAGAAGATGTGGGGTGGACCCTAGTAGTTGCTTCGGAGGCTGAAAAGACGCCATCCCCGGAGTGGACAGGTCATCCTTGATCAAATGGAAGTGGATGTGAAAGCTCTTGGCCCTGAGCGTGTGCAAGTGATAGAAGCTATGCTGTGGGAAAATCAGGCATCATTCGCCCATCACACAGATGATTTCGGCTGTACTGAAGCCATCACACACGATATACCGACTAGGGAAGCTCGTCCAATTTGAGAACTCAAGATGTAACAAGAGGTGAAGACATTACTGAGGCAGATGCTGGTTTCAGGAGTAGTGCAGAGTAGTCAGAGCCCTTGAGCGCCCCGGTGGTGCTCGTCAAGAAAAAGGATGGGACTATCTGGTTCTGTGTATACTACAGTTAGTTCAATGCCTGCACTGTTCGAGACTCGTATCCGTTACCCCGCATCGAGGAATCCTTGACATTTTGAAGCTACCCTGATCTATCTGTATGATATCATTGTGTTTTCTGCCTCGTTCGAAGAACACCTTGCCTGGCTGGGACAGGTACTCGGAAGACTGAGGGCTCATAACTTGAAGGTGAAGCCAAAGAAGTGCCACCTCTTCAAGAGAGAGCTCGAGGGCCTGGGCCACATAGTGTCACAAGATGGAGTTCTACCCTCACCAGAAAAAGTGGCTGCTATTCAGAAGTGATCAGTCCCTCAAACAGTTAGAGAACTCCAGGCCTTTCTTGGGCTCGCCGGGTACTACCGCCGGTTTGTCAAAGACTTCGCGAAGGTGGCGGGTCCTCTGAATGAGCTGCTGAGGGGGACCGCCAGAGTGCCGAAGAACCAGTGCATCCCTTGGGCCCAGAGACAGGATGAGGCCTTCCAGGCCATAAAGAATGCCCTTACTTCAGCCCTGATTTTGGCCTACGCAGATTTCGATCAATTGTTCCTGTTGTACACAGACGGTAGCCTCCATGGACACGGTGCAGTACTTTCTCAGATACAGGATGGACATGAGAGAGTCATCGGGTATGCCAGTAGGTCCCTGCGTGACAGTGAAAGAAACCCCCACAATTACATCTCCTTCCGGTTAGAGCTCCTGGCCCTAGTGTGGGCCATGACAGAGAAGTTTGCGGGCTTCCTGACAGGGACCAAGATTCAAGTTCAAACAGATTATAATCCCCTGGCTCACCTCGAGAATGCTAAATTGGGGGCCTTAGAACAGCGGTGAGTGGCTCGCCTAGCCAAGTTTGACTTTACCATCCATTATCGCTCAGCTACTGAAAACGCAAATGCTGACAGGCTGTCAAGAGTGACTGTGGAGACTCCAGTGGGGAATCTCGATGAGCAACTTGAAGAGGAAGAAACCCCAGACTTTTGTAAGTTTAAGCCCCCAGTGGTTGCGGCCCGGTCAAGTAGGGAGGCCGGTGCATTACCCCAGTCCCTGGGGGAACCAATGAGGAATGGGGAAATGTTCAGGATGAAGATGAAGGGCTGAGACAGATGAAATGGTAGGTAACTCAGAAGTGGAAGCCTGGCAAACAAGAAAGATGATCTGGACGCTGGGATGAAGAGTGTCTTACACCAGTGGGATAGACTGGAAGTGCGAGAATCAGTGTTATATCCTAAAAGACAACAGCCAAAAGATGTGAAAACAAGGTGGCAGGTGGTCATCCCAGGAAGAATGGCTCAAGAAGTAGCTAAAGAAGCCCACGATTTTGGAGCTCACTTCGGGCCCACAAAGACCTACCAATGGTTACAGCTGTACGTGTACTGCTCCTGGTTGGAGTCTGCGGTGGAAGAGGTTTACCGGCAATGTCAAGTATGCAACCTCATTAAGAGTACCGAACAAAGGGCATCCATCCAGACCATACAAACTAAGGAACCACTAGAAGTCTTGATGATCGACTATCTCCTCGTGGGACACTTGGCCCAGGGGCTACAGTACTGTTTGGTGATGACCGATTGTGGAGAAACGGGGTCAGTGGGTGCTCTTGTCCGCTGGCCTAGCTGCCTTTAGAAAGACTGCATGGACCAGGGCTCATACCACTGAATGCCCGCTCTCCCCGTGGGCAACATACTACACAGACAACGCAGGGTTAGGGTAAAACAGTATGGCAATGCTTTATTGAACCACAACACCCTATAGCACGAATGCACCCACTTCCTACCCGATGTCCAAGGTATAGTACCTCGGCCATCCCCATTTGGCACTTGTCAGGTCAGATTGTAAGCTGGGCTTTTGCTACCCTCTGCAGTACCTGTGACACATGTTGAAGATGCTCTTCCCAGGTATCGCTGAAGAGAGCGATGTCATCCAGGTAGGCCTGAGCATACCCCTGAGATCCCTCTAGTAACTGGTCCACCATCCTTTGGAAGGTAGCCGGGCATTCTTCATTCCAAAGGGCATGCTGGTAAATTCATACAGGCCAAAAGGGGTGATGAATGTAGACTTCTCTTGAGCCTCCTTTGTGAGTGGGATCTGCCAGTATCCCTTGCTCAAATCAATGGTAGTTATGAACCGAGATCCGCGTAGTCTGTCTAGTAGTTCATCCACCCGAGGCATGGGGTAGGCGTCAGTAACGGTGACCTCATTGAGTAGCCTATAGTCCCCACAGAAGCGAGTACTCTTGTCTTTCTTGGGCACCAACACTACACTGGCTGCCCATGGGCTATGGGAAGGAACTATGACCCGCATATTCAACATGTCATCCACTTCGTCCTTGATCATTGCCAACACTGGAGGTGTCACCCGGTAGGCCAGTTGTCTGAGTGGAGTTGCTACCCCTGTGTTAACATGATGCTGGATCATGGGGTTTGACCAGGCTGACTCGTAAACAGGAAACCATATGTTTCTAGCAGTTCTGTTAATTGTTTCTTCTGTGGTGGACCAAGCTTCTCCCCCAATGGCACATTCCTCTTTTGGATTCCACCAATAAGTCTGGGATCTGGTCCAGATCTGGGTCATCTAAAGGGGACAAAAAACTGCTAGGTTGGTAACTCCCTTTCCTCATAAGCCTGTTTTAGCCTGTTAACATGATAGGTCCGTTCACGAACACCCGCTTGATCCAAAGCCACAGTGTAGTCAGTCTCCCCGCATTTCCTGGTGATGGTGAATGGACCTGCCCACATGGCTTGCAGATTGTTTATGCATATGGTACTAGTACTAGAACCTTTTCCACAGGTAAATTCTTGAACTCTGGCAGTACAGTTGTAACACCGTCGTTGCCTTTCCTGAGCTATTTCTAAATTCCCATGGGCTAAGGCCATGAGGTACCTCATCTTCTCCCTAAACTTTTGGACATACTCCAGAATGGGAACCTCTTCTGTGGGAAAAGTACCCTCCTAACTCTCTCTTACTAACTCTAATGGCCCTCATACTTTTAGGCCATACAGCAATTCAAAAGGAGAGAACCCGGTAGAATCCTGCGGCACCACCCGGTAGGCAAACAGGAGCTGCTGCAAGTTTTTCTCCCAGTCCCCTCCCTCGGACTCCACATACCGGCTAATGAGCTGCTTGAGCGTTCCATTGAAACGCTCACACAGCCCATTAGTTTCAGGTGGTAGGGGGTGGTACGCATGGGGCGGACACCATGTTTCTCCCAGAGGGTCTGAATCAGCTCGCTTTGGAACTGGGTCCCCTGGTCGGTCAATACCTCCTGTGGAAACCCTACTTAACTAAAAATGTCCAGTAGAGCTTGAGCCACGTGTTCTGCATCTATGGATGACAGGGCAATGGCCTCCGGATACCGGGTGGCAAAGTCGACCAGGGTGAGGATGAACCTCTTTCTGCTGCGGCTGGGGATAGTAAAGAAACCACTAAATCGATGGCAACCCTCTGGAAGGGTTTACCTATCAAGGGTATGGATTGGAGCGGGGCACAACAGGGTGCTCCCCCCATCTGTTGACAAACCGGACAAGAGGCTCGGTATTTCCGCACTTCTTGGCGATCTTTGGACAAAAGAAATTATGCAGTAGTCGAGCCTGGGTCTTTCCCACCCCCATGTGCCCAGCTGCAGGAACGTCATGTGCCAAGTGCAGGAGTTGGGGCTGATATTGCTGAGGCACCAAGAGCTGATGGACACAGGTCCAGGGCTTCTCTGGGCATAATGCGGGTTTTTCCCTATATAGCAGTCCATTCTCCCATCTATACACCTCCCCATGATTTGTTTCCCCAGGTCGAGCGGCCGCACTTCGTGCAAATTTTAGGGTGCCGCCGTCGGCTCAGAGGGGGTTGATGGAGACTTGGAGGGTTGGTTATCCTCGGGATGGGTAGAAGAAGGATCCACATCAGAGTGTTTCTTGGCTTGGCTTCAGGTGATGACAGTAAAAAATTGGCTGGACAGTTCTTGTCTGAGGTCATTCCTCAAAATAACAGGTGTGGGGAGGAGGTCCATAAGTCCACTTCGACCTCTCCCTGGTCAGTACCCCAGTCCAACTGCACACGGGCTAGAGGGATATCCGAGCACTGCGCTCCAGCCAGGGAGATGGTCACTTGGCGACCTGGTAAATAGTGTTCAAGTGGAACAATATTTGGTCTGACCAGTGTGATGGAGGACCCAGTGTCCCAAAGTCCCTGGATAGTGTATCCTGGGAATTTCATCCCTCCGACCCTGTTGGCTCGTGGTGGCAGATGTTGACTGGGTGAGCTGGTAGACGGGCTCCAGGCATGGGGTCCCGGCCCTGGGAACAATCTTTGGCAATGTGTCCAAGGCGCTCGCATGTATAGCAGCGCCGTGGGTTGTGCAAATCATGGGTACTGTTGTTAAAACTTGGTCCTGGTGGTCAGTCAAATCTTTGGCTGGCTGAAGATTCTTCCTGGGTCGGTGAGCATATCGGGTCTCCAGCGAGGTTAGTTGGCTGTAAATTCATCAGCCAATCAATGCTGCTTGTTCTGGAGTATCGGGCTTCCGGTCGGCTACCCACTCTCGAATTTCTGGGGCCATCTTCTCCATAAGTTGCTCAAGCACAATCACGTCCCGAAGGGCAGAAACAGAGTGGGCAGCCCTATCGTCAAGCCAGTGGTTGCAGTGTCTGCGTAGTTGACTGCCAAATTCTACATAGGAGACCCCTGGCAAGACAATGTCCGGAACTTGATGCGATATCTCTCGTGGGTGATGGTAAAACGTGCCAGCATGGTGTCCTTAATAGTTCCATAATCCTGGCAGTATTGAGGCCCAAGTGACCGGGCAGCATCTCTTGCCCAACCAGTCAATCTAGTCCACAGGTATTTAGCCCAATCAGCTATTCGGCACCTGGTGCATCAGTATTAAAGTCTCAAAATCTTGCAGATGTTCATCGACCTCAGTGTTGGACTCATTAAACACTGGCACGTCTCTGTAGCAGAGCTGCGCTCCTTGTTGGGAGACTACCATGGGGTTAGGGTCTGATCCTGGCTGTAAAGGTACTGGAATTTCCAAAACTGATTTCATAACACAAGCTCTTTCACCACTTGAGGCTCCAGGTCCCAATGCAACCAGCAACTCCTGGATTTGGGCTGCAGCTGACTGGGTAGATTCCAGACCGGTACAGGGTCCTGGCTCTGGCAATTCCTCCGGGTCAATCTCAGGAGAGTTTTCGTCGTCCTCCACAATGTTCTGGGCATCCCAACGAACTAATTCCTTAATCAAATCAGACCGAGTGTCCGTCGTCTGGTATCCAATCCGTCGAAGCTGGCACAGCTCCTGTAGTTGTCATTTCTTGTTACGGGTATACATCCACTCTGGTCCTCTTCCCAAGGCAGAGTTGGTGGGGTTGGACATGGTGGCGTCTGAAACCTACTGTGTATGTCTCATCAATGGTCTGCTGGGTCTGTCTGCATCCTTCCTGGTTGTGAAGCCCTGGATGGTGCCTATGAACACCAGTCCCCTGCAGCTACCCCAGTTCCACTGGGCTGAGTAGTGTCCCACTGCTGCCACCAAGTGTGGAGATACGGGGTCAGTGGGTGCTCTTGTCTGCTGGCCTGGCTGCCTTTAGAAAGACTGCATGGACCAGCGCTCATACTACTGAACGCCCGCTCTCCCCATGGGCAACATACACAAACAACGCAGGGTTAGGGTAACACAGTATGGCAATGCTTTATTGAACCACAACACCCTATAGCAAACAGAACATTCCCAGCAATTACCCCCAACATGGTGCACATTACAGGGTCTCACCCTTTCGCTGTCTCCCCAAGATGATAGTAGATGAAATATTATAGCTCCCAGGGTCGATATTCCATCTGTGGTACACACAGAGAGGAGGTACGACAAGCGTAGGGAGATAACCGAGAGCAGTCCTGTGTTCTTTCAGCCGGGTCCGAAGTACCCTCAGCTGACCCTCAAGAGTGACACCATCCAGAAGGAAAGAAGTCTCTTTTATACGAGGCATGTAATCTATTTTTAGATTTACCCAGTGTCCTTCAGTTTATCCTCACAGCCTTCCTTTTCTACCTTCGAAGTCAAGAAACTGGTTATAGAATACAATACACAATTAGCATATCAGCTCACAATAAACACAGATAAACACACACTATGTACAAGTCACTATAACAGACTTACATAGAATGTTAAATGGTATAATTTTTGTGGGTTTACAAAAATATGGTTGTCTGGGAAATTAAGATACAATCTGGTTTCTTCACACCGATCAATTCTCCAAGTTTGCAGTAGTCACCCCGACAAGAGATCAGACTGCTGAGTCGGCGGTGCCGGCCATCTGTCAAGACTTCATCCGGGTGTATGTGTGCCCAAAGGCATCCACTCCGACCAAGGTGCATGTTTCCAAGGCAAGGTGATGGAAGAACTGTATGGCATCGAGTGGTCCCAGACCACCCTTTACCATCCTCAAGGCAACGGAGCATGTGAACGCTTCAACCGAACCCTAAGTCAGTTGCTGAGAACGCTGGAGGAGGATAAGAAAGCATGTTGGCCAGACTACCTGACAGAGTTGGTCTGGACCTACAACAATCGTGTCTACTCCACCACGGGTTATACCCCATATCTACTGCTGTTTGGAAGAACTGGGCAGAGATCATTGAGCTGAATTTGAAACAGCCAGAGGAGCTGATGGAGCAAACTGTCACTTCATGGGTGAAAGAGCATGAACAACGATTACAAACGATACGGTGGTTGGTGGATCAGTAGCTGCACGAAAAAGAACATTCGAGCCGTAAACCGACTCAAGAGATACCGCTCCAACTCGGGGACCGAGCATTAGTCAGAGAGAAACGCCCCAAGGGAAAACTAAGTGAGAGATGGGAAGTACAGCTTTACAGAGTAATCAAGCGAGTGTATGTTGATGGCCCAGTCTACAAGGTGCAGATTGATAGTGGGGCGTCCGCCCCTAGGGTACTTCACAGAAATATGCTGCGGCCCTGCTCGTCTGAGGTCTGTTCTGTCACCTGAAGGTGCCACTCCACTTCCTGAATGTCATGCCTTATGGTGAAATCAATGATGAGTGGTGGACTGTCCCTGACACGGCGGGGGGTCCTCAGCCATACAGAGACGGTAATCCCATAGATGTACCACTACCTCCACGTGAGGGCGAGACCCGAAAAGAGCTCACTATGACTCCTGCAGCAAGTGTTCCTCTGGAAGATAGTCAAGCCTTGCCTGGTAGCCAAGAGCTCCGAAGATCGCAGAGGTCTACTGCAGGAGTTCCATCAGTCCGATATGTAGAACAGTGTACTCTGTCTGTCTTTCTGACTTTGTTGCCTCCTCTATAGGTGCTGTTCCCGCATTGCACGTTCCTTCATTACACTGTGACCTTGATGCTATTTTGGCCGAGGGAGGCATGTAAGGGGGTGGTGCTGTTATGGACAGTAAGAAACACGCAGCAACTTTAAGAGACAGCACCCCCTTGTCTGGTGTGATGGAATGATCTGCTCCCCCTGTAAAGGACTGTGGTAATAAACTGCCAGAAGCTCAGAAGAGGAGCAGTTGAAACTGTTGAGAGCGTGTGAGCTGGGAGCTGTTGCTGAGAGCTGCTGTACATGGAACTGTGTAAAAAGGTTGCACAGCCTGAGACTGACTTGTGAGATTGAGCAGACTCTTCGGGTGTAGCAAAGGTGGCTGCACTGTGCTATTTTGAGAAGCCACAAAGAGACCGAGAAAGGGATTTACAGTTTCCAGGATCACCTCCAGGACCCTGAAGCAAGGAGAAGACCACGTTTTATGGATCTTCCAGACAGACGTGCGCACCACCGTTCAAGACTGTTGGGGGCCCCCAGGACTGGACCTCAGTCCCCAACATCACCGTGAGTTTGTTCCCGTTTGTGCACATGTCACGGCAAAGTGTAGGCTTCAACAGACAGAACACGGCAGCCGTGTGGCCTGTTTAGTAGAGGCCAGGGAGGTTATACGTAGAGTAGCCTCATTCTTTGTTTATTGTTTTGTTTTGCCTGTGTGATATATATTGATCCTGTAATAGTTGGAGCACCGTGCTATTTGACCGCCCAGCTAAAGAATACAAACTCTTGTAAACTATTTTTTGCCATTGCATACCCCTGTTTGCACCTTCCTTATCCACTTCATCCCTTGCCTTCCAATAAATTTACCCTTTGTTGTTTGCACCTCATCTTATGTACCGTAGTCTCCCTGCACCGTGGTAGTTCCCCGGCCATCGCTTCACACCTATAAACCCAGGTCTTTTTCAGTGACAGTCTTGCCCGGTGTTTTACAATTAAGCACATAATTATACATCTTATTTCTTCTTTTCAAGTGCATGACCTTACATTTATCCCCATTACAGCTCATTTGCCATGTATCAGCCGAAGCTTCTAGTTTACATAAATCCTCCTGTAATATTAAATTGCCCTCCTCTGTATTTATTACCCTGCAGAGTTTAGAGTCATCTGCAAATATTGAAATTCTACTCTGTATGCCCCCTACAAGGTCATTAATAAATATCTTAAAAAGAAGCGAGCCCAACACCGACCCCTGTGGTACCCCACTGCCAACAGCGACCCTGTCTGAGTGTGCTCCATTAATAACCAACCTTTGTTTCCTATCCCCGAGCCAGCTCCTAACCCACGTACGCATATTTTCCCCTATCCCCATTGTTCTCATTTTATGTATCAACCTTTTGTGTGGCATCATATCAAAAGCTTTTGAAAAGTCCATATACACCATGTCCCTTGGTCCAGTCATGAAAAAACAATTTCAGAATCAGTGGGATAAGTTGAAGCGTTCCAGAGCTAAAACCTCATAAAGTGACGGTGGTTAGAATTGTAAAAATTGGCTTGGTCATTAAGTACCAAATTGGCTCTGTCACTAAGGGGTTAAAATAGTGATAAATAAATATTATTTACTTATTATATAGTATATGCTAATTTTGTTTTATCTTTGTTTGTTTTTTTCTGGGAAATGGTCAAAGTATGAACATGCTTCTGCACTATTCTCGTATACCAACTTATGCTTTGCCTAATTTCTTTGATTTTGTTAAAGTTAAAAAGTGTCAAAGTGTATTTCACATGGAGAAAGTTGAAGAGCAGATATGTTCATACACCATTCCATCACCTGCCATTTGCAAAAAAGGAACGCTGTGCAGTCTGTGAGGAAGGCTGCTTTAACAAAAAGGAGGAGATCCAAAAAGAAAGACATCAAGTAATGCCATCACGTCTCCAACACGTTTGCTAAAATACAGATAACATGCCCAAATCCCTTTGGCTATGTTCACATCATGTTTTTGTCATACGTTACTATCAGGGCTTCCATCCTGAAAAATGAGATTTAGGCATATCGCTAACAGATGAGGCCATTGACTTTAATGAATCAGACAAAGTCACTTTGTGCTCTGCCTAACCTAATTTTTGGCAGAATCCACCTTTTTCAAATGGACACAAAAACAGTGAAGCACGTTTGTGTGTTTTCCTGAAAAATGCAGGTAAAACAGCACAATGTGACTTTGCCTGGTAATTAAAGTCAATAGCCCCATCGCCAAATACACCTGAATCCCATTTTTCAGGACTTCAACGGGAAACTCCAACTGAGCCAATGGCTTGTAGTAAAAATGTGATGTGAACATAGCCCTCGAGTCTTCAGAAAGTAATATGGCATTCCAAGAGCCGGAAGTGAAAGCAGAGTTTCATACAAAGTCTAATCTGTGTATTTATTGAATTGTGTTAATATCCAACTCAATTTAGACTGCCAGCACTACAAGATAGCTGTTAGTTCTGTCTCATTCTGCACAGTAAAGCTAACTCATAAATTGTAGAAAATAGAAAATATCAGTCCAACTTGTGTTGTAGTCAAGTGAGAAAAGGAATATTTGTTGTAAATTTTATTTTAATGATCCATATAAAAAAATTGAACAACCATCCGAAAGTAAAGAAAAATTATATTAAAATCCTGATTTAAATGCTGTGTCATTTTCTGATTATACATTTTAGCACCTATAGTAATTGCTTTACTTTGATTAGATTAATTTATAATTAACTGCTAATTGGTCTCGGTTATCTAGGTGCTTTAGTTCTAGAAACAATTGTCAGAAATTCTGTGCATAATGAAAGCTTTTTCATAAAATAAAATTTTATATCAATAATTACAAAGACATCAAAATGCAAAACCCTAATTTCCTTTTTCAGTCAAGGAACTGTAATTGGAGCGGTAGAACCAATGTGCTGTGGTCTGAGAGGAGCCTGTAGGGTCATAAGTAGTGTTGAGCGATACGATAATGCAAATATCGGCTATCGGCCGATATTAGCTCTATCGGCCTTTCGATAATTCGTTTCGATATTTTCGTCTTATCGAATACCGGAATCGGATTTGTCACTGTCACTGTAAGTGTCCGTCGGTCGGGTCTGTCACTGTCAGTGTCCGTCGGTCGGGTCTGTCAGGAGTCAGCGGCACTTACCTGGCAGAAGATCTCCGGCGGTCACGTCCTGGACTGCTTCATGGCCGCCATCCTCTTCTCCCCGGCGGTCACATGCAGTTTCTCGCGATAACTGCAGTGACTGCTGGGTAATCCCGGCCGTAAAGCAGTCAGTCCGATGACGTCACCGCCGGGGAAGCAGGTAATCAGCTGTGCTGCGTCGCGATGACAGGCTCTGCCTGCGATGTAGCAGAACTGGATCGTCGTGGGACTGTCGTTACTATGGACTGCGTCGGACAGGTGGTATACTGTTGGTTTGTTTTTTTTCTTTTTTTACAGGAGATCGATGGCGTCGCAGGAATGAGAGTACAATAAAAGAAATGAAAACTGTGTTGTCTCTTTTATTTTATTAAAATACTTTTTTCTTGCTTTGTCTTTTTTTTATGCATTTAATAACTTTGGGATTAATAATGGATCGGTGTCTTATTGACGCCTCTCCATTATTAACCTTATTGTCACCGTGCAATCAACAGTGACATTAACCCCTTATTACCCCGCTTGCCACCGCTACAGGGCAAGTGGGAAGAGCCGGGTAAAGTGCCACAATTGGCACATCTTTTGATGCGCCAAATGTGGGGCTGCTGTAGCCTGGTATTATCAGGCTGTTGAGGGCCAAAATCCATGGGCCTTGACAGTCTTTTAATACCAGGCCGCAGCAGTCTGCATTTTACTTGGCTGGTTAACAAAAATAGGGGGACCCCTACGCCGTTTTTTTTTTCGAGGGGATCCCCTATTTTTGTTAACCAGCCAAGTTAAGCAGACTGCTGTGGCCTGGTATTATCAGGCTTGCAAGGTCCATGGATATTGGATCCTTACCAGCCTGAAAAACCAGGCCTCAGTGGTCTGCTTCATCTGGCTGGTTAACAAAAATAGGGGGGACCCCACGCCAATTTTTTTCGAGGGGATCCCCTATTTTTGTTAATCAGCCAAGATATGCAGACTGCTGTGGCCTGGTATTATCAGGCTGGCAAGGTCCATGGATCTTGGCTCCTTAACAGCCTGAAAATCCAGGCCTCAGCGGTCTGCTTCATCTGGCTGGTTAACAAAAATAGGGGGGACCCCACGCCATTTTTTTTCGAGGGGATCCCCTATTTTTGTTAACCAGTTCCCTCTGACGTCACTGATTGTGTCCCTGGCTGACCTGAAGTGAAAGTGGAAAGCAATCAATTAAGCTTTCCACTTCCTCTCCTGTCAGCCAGGAGAGGAACTCATTCATTTGGGGGTTTACTGTGAGGCTGCAGCATTAGCTGCGGTCCCTGCAGTAAACATTAACCCTTTCTGATGGATTACACCGTGGGACCTGACTGTACATCGGATTGGTAAGAATAATTTTGCTTTATTATTTTATTTTTATTACAGGAAATGGTTTTAGCAGGTAAATAAAATATGGTCAAAAACTGTGTGATTATTTCATTAAACTTCTTTTTTATTAAAGTGTGTGTGTTTGATTTTTCTTTCATACAATAGGATTAATAATTGATAGTTGTCTGATTGACAGCTCTCAATTATTAACCTGGCTTAAAGTGACCTTTCAATTGCAAGGTCATTTTAACCCCTTATTAACCCATTCACCACCGCTACAGGGCAATGGGAATAGACGGGCAAAGTGCCAGAAAGGGCAAATCTAATTAGAGATTTGCCCTTTCTGGGGTGTCTGGGGGCAGATGTTAGTAGCCGGGGGGGGCCAAAAATAATGGTCCCTCTCTGGGCTATTATTATCTGCCCCCACTCACTGGCTTTGTCTGTCTGGTTGCGAAAATAGGGCGGGAGCCCACGCATTTTTTTTCAGCAATTTTACACCTCATATATATATATACATGTCATTGAATTTGTGACACATATATATATTTATATTTATAGTTCATACACTTCTACATAGTATAATAGCCGCTAATTCAATTGCCGGCTTTTGTGAAAATGCAGAACCCGACATGAAATGACACTTGGTTTACATAGAGTTAACCATGTCTTTTCATGTAGTTTGATATCTGAGTTGCACAAACAATTACATGAGTGTAAGTGTGCAAAATTTCACACCTGTAGGGGTTAATTAAAGGTGTAAATTCGTAGCAAAAAAGTCTGTTTTTTTACAACGAATTTACACCTTGAATTAACCCCTACAGGTGTGAAATTTTGCACACATAGACTGATGTAATTGTTTGTGCAAATCAGATTGCAAACGACATGAAAAGACATGGTTAACCCTATGTACACCAAGTGTCATTTCATGTCGGGTGCTTCTGTCTTTTCACAGAAGCCGGCTTTACCCGGCAATTGAATCAGAGGATATTTTACTATGTAGAAGTGTATAAACTATACATATATGTATATATATATGTCACAATGACATGTATATATATATATGTATTCTATGTGTGTATATTTAGTGTTTACAAGGAAATAAAGGTTTTTTTAGTTGCGATATTTTGTTCCCATAGACTTACATTGGACTTCCGGTATCGAAATCGGATATCGACGATATTTAGTGCTATCGGCGATACAATTTTGATACGATATTTTTAGATATCGAGCACTATCGCTCAACACTAGTCATAAGTAGGTGAACACCTGACTCTTCACTAGAACCCTGATGGTGGGGTTAGATCTCACTCTATATGGACACCAGGTGCTACACCAGGATGGACCTCGGGCGCACTGCAGCTGACCCACCCAAAGGGCAGGAAGTTGGAGTGGCCATAAGTAAAGTTCATCTGGTACAGGCAGGCTCAACAGGGACACAGGAAATGCCGGAGCTGGCAGGGACGGGTGGAATAAAGACAGGCAAGGCTGATGTACAGGCAGGCACTTGCAGGAACAGGCGGGGACTGACAGGAACTGGACGGTACTGGCAAATATAGAGGACCTGAGAACTATCACACGTGCAACAAGGCAGAGTGAACATGTTGCCCAGGCACCTCTCATCAGGTGGAGGTGCCTTAAATAATAAGTGTCTCCCAGCCATTGGCTCAGGAAACTTTAGAATGGCACGCTGTCCCTTTAAGAAGGAGGGAGCACAAGCATCATAAGCACAGTGCCCAAGGATCTACGAGGCGTGCAGGACGGGGGCCGTGGTGGTAAGTCAATGTTCCTACCAGGGAAGAAGTGAAGTGGGCAGAGATGCCCGCTCTGCATGATCCCCCCTTTACTCCCCTCGTCATCAAACCCACAATAGGGGTATGAATGTTCTCTTTGGGTTCCCACAACCTCTTATCATGACCAAACCCTTTCCAATCTACTAGAAAAAAGTTTGTCCTCAAACCCTGTTAGTAGCCAATATATTCTCTACCTCAAAGATGTCTTCAAAGCCGACTGTAGCAGGAGTGGTACCTGGGTTCTCAAAGAATGAGCTGAAGATAACAGACTTGAGGAGAGACACATGAAATGAGTTGGGGATTTGTAAAGAGGCAGGGAGCTTGAGCTTGTAAAAAACAGCATTTATTTGCTTCAGAACCTCGAATTCGCTGATGAAGCGAGGACCCAACTTGTATGAATGTAGCTTGAGCTGGTCAAATTCTGAAGAAAGCCAAACCTTGTCGCCAGTACGAAACTGAGGCAGGTCTAGACACCTCTTGTCTGCATGTCTATTCATCCATTCAGAAGAATTCAGACAAACGTGTGAATTGGTGTCCTTCCAAATTCTGGAGAAGCCTTTAGTGAAATTTTTGGCTTCAGGAATGTTGGAGGTCATAGCCACAGTGAATGGAATAGTGGAGTATTGCCAAAACAAAGCAAAAAATGCAGCTTTAGCCAAGGACTCACTCACATGGTTACTGTAGGAGAATTCTGCCCAAGGCAGGAGTTTGTCCCAAGCACTGTTATGAATATTGACAAAGTGTTGCAGGAAGTTAGTCAAAATCTGGTTAACCCACTCGCACTGGTCATTGGATTGCGGATGATAGGCAGAACAGAAGTCCAAGCTGACATCTAGTAGTTTTCAGGTAGCCCTTCACAAGAGATAGAAACAGGTTGCCTTTTTCAGAGACTATATGGGGGGGAAACCCACAGTGGCGGAAAAAATGTTGGATGAAGGTCTCCGCAAGGAACAGATGGGAGACTGGACAGCGGAGTAAAATTAGCCATCTTAGAGAAGCAATCCACAACTACCCAGATGATGTGGAAACACAGAAAATTGGAGAAAACGCCATATACTCATATAAATATTTATTAATAACAATAGTCATATATTTCAAAAGTTACACAGTGGGCACAGTGCCAGTATGGGTGAGTGTTATCATTGATTTATGCAGCAGTACTTAGTTATTTGATTATTATGAGTTTGGGATCCGGACCTTTCTCTGTATATACATTTGCGCACTTGCGATTATCATAGTATCTACTTGCTTTAGAATAATCTTTCTGCTGCATATTGACTTACTTAGTATTTGGACTATATATTTGTTAGTATGTACTTTCCTCACCCTTCTGGCACATCTGTCATAGACCTCAATTACATCTATTAACATCACGCATGCCATTTCAAACCACTTGTTCAGCTATGTATTTATGTATTTGTTATCTTTTGTAACTTTTGAAATATATGACTATTGTTATTAATAAATATTTATATGAGTATATGGCGTTTTCTCCAATTTTCTGTGTTTCCATATATGCTTAGTGGAGTGCCACGGGGCATTGGCCCTTATTGTGTAGTGCTTTATTGGACTACATTATTGCCATGTATTATTGAATCTTTGGTCAGAGATTATGTTTTCTACTACCCAGATGATGCAACATTTTGCCAAAACTGGAAGATCGGTAATGAAATCATCATGATGGGCTGACAGGGAGCAGATGGGATGGGCAAGATAAGTAAACGGTCAGTCGGAAGCTGTTTTAGAATCTTATTCTGGGCAAAAGAGGGACATGCAGAAACAAAATCTGTAATATCCTTGAGCAGGTAAGGCCACTAATAATGTAGTAAAATAAGAAGAGCAGTTTTCTTCTGTCCGGCATGACCAGCCAGTTTAGATCAGTGGCTCCACCGAAGAATCTGCTTCCTGTCAGGTTCAGCGACAATGATTTTTTCCGGAACCAGGACAGATTCACTGGGGCGACAGTAACTATCTTGGAGTACTCAATGATGTGTTAAGGTTCTTCCTCCTGTCTAAAAGACAGTAAGGAAATAGAAAGCGCGTCCTCCTTGACTTTCTTGTCTACCGGCCGGAAATTAAGAATACAATCATAGCAGGCGAAGAACAGAGACCACCTGGTTTGACGTGGATTAAGCCGCTGTACGGATGTCAGATTGGCTAATTTTTTATGATCAGTGTAAATGATTACCAGATATTACTCCTACAGAGCTAGTTTAATTGTAAACAGTTTTCGATCGTCTATAGAGTAGTTGCATTCTGGATCTGAGAAAGCTTTAAAGAAGAAATAGCAGGTCACTATAAAGCCAGAATGAGACTTTTAGGTGAGGATTGCTCCATCAAGAAGCATGTACCTTAAAAAATAATTGCTCAATGTTGTTAGGTCGGTGCAGCACTGGAGTGGAGGAGGTGGTCTGTTTTAAGGAGACAAAAGCTTTCAGATTATGCAGTCCTCGTCCTATGGTTAGCTCACTTGTGAATCAGGGCAGAGATTGGGGTAGTCTGAGAGGAGAAATCTGGAATGAACTGGCGGTAGTAATTAGCTAATCCGAGAAACTGCTGGATTGCTTTCAGACCATCAGGACGAGGTCACTTCAGGACGGCAGACACCTTCTTGTGATCTATTCTCAGTCCAGTTTCCGAGATAATGTATCAAAGAAATGGAAGAGAGGTTAGCTTGAAGATGCACTTTTCAAATTTGGCGTACAAGTGGTTCTTCCTCAGTCTCTGGAAATCCCTTCTTTGTGTGGGCAGATCGGGAGAGAACACCAATATGTCGTCCATTTAAAACACCACACACCAGTAGAGCAGGTCCTGGAAAATATCGTTCACCAGTTCTTGAAATATTGCTGGGGTACGATACTCATAATGACCATCCAGGGTGTTGAAGGCAGTCTTCGATTCGTACCCATGGCATATTGAGATCAGGTCATGCGCCCAAATTTAGTAAAGACTTTGGAACCTTTGAGACAATCAAATAGCTCTGATATGAGGGGCATAGGATATATATTTTTGATTGAGACCCCTGTAGTCAATACAGGGAAGAAGAGAGACATTCTTTTTCTTGACAAAGACTAATCACTTGAGCTGGGGAGGATGACTTCTCGATAAATTCCCTGGCCATGTTCTCTTTGATTTATTCGGACATGGCTCAGATCTTAGCCTGGGACAGAGGGAATATATGGCCTTATGGAGGAGAAGAGCTGGTAAAGAGATCTATAGGGGAATTGTACGGCTTGTGTGGTGGTAGCATCTCCGTCTCCTATTTATCGAAGATATGCACATAAATCCAATAAGTGGGAGTCAAATCAGGTAAACTTGATAGAGTAAACGGAGGTCACACAGGACGTATAGGGAGTGCTTCCTCAGATCTTCAATCCAAGACAGACTTATGTTTTTGTAGCCATGGCAGGCCCAGGTGCAGAGAATGGGACAAGCTTGATAGTACATAAAAAGAGATCTCCAAGTGTAACATTCCAATCCGTAGTTTTACGGGTTCGGAAACTAAACAAAAAGGATGGTCTCGGATAGAGATCTCCCATCTACGGATGATATCACCCAAGGATCCTGTAGACATTGGATGGGGATCTGATATCAGTCCACAAAGACCTGTTGAATAAAATTTCCTGAGGAACCAGAGTTCAGATAGGCCAATTCAATGGATGTTTCCACAGGAAACAGATACAGAGTCATAGGAGGAGAGGAGTAGTTTTTGTCCAAGGTAGCCTCTCCAACAATCCCTAGGCTCTGGAGTTTCCCGTTTTTAGGACAGGAGCGGATTAAGTTTTCAGGACTGCCACAATAGAAACACCTTCCTTTGGCGAAATGGACCTCCTGACGATGCTTGGCCAGCATTACCTGCTCGATTTGTAAGGATTAGAGTAGGTTGTAGAAGCTAAGATCCGCAGCATGATAGGCCTTTTAAAGGTATAAGCCAAGGACAAGATCTTTTCTCGCAGGTCACCTCCTAGGAGTGCGCCTGAAACCTGATGTTCATCTCGGTAGACAGAACACCAGGTCATCCAATGAGGTAGAAGTACCATTTTGTTTCCTGTTTTCCAGTACACTATGTGGCAAAATGAATGGTATCAATTAAAAGTACAACTAATCCCACAAAAAACAAGCCCTCATATGAACAGAAAAGAAAAAAAATTATGGCCCTTGGAAGGAGAGGGAATAACTAAAACACAAAAATGGAAATTGGCAATGGAAAGGGGTTTAAAAATTTAAAAATACAGAAAAAAATGTATTCTTTATTGCTGCATAGATAAAAATTCAAACTATCAAAATAATTTATTTAATCTATAGGATAAAAAAAATTGGACTCCAGGATTGTAGTTTATTGGTCACTGCACATCCACCAAATAATGCAATAAAAAGTGATCAAAACATGATATGAGCAGCTGTCACACTTAACTGTACCAGTATGCACAGCATGCCAATGCATCTTTGTTCTACTGTAGAGCAGGGTTACCTGGTCTTTCTGCACTGCTGTTCTCTGTTCTGTAGACCATATGTTGTATTAGGACGGCGTCACACTGGCGAGTGTGATGCGAGTAAGTCGCATGACTTTCTCGCATCAACACCCGTCACTGCCGCCCGCTCTCAGAACCGAGTGTGCGGCTGCATAGAAATACATGCAGCCGCACACTCGGGTCTGAGAGCGGGCGGCCGTGCCGGGTGTTGATGCGAGAAAGTTGTGCGACTTACTGGACGATCCCTGTGTGGAGTGATGTGATGTCATCGCATCAAGGTTATGACATTCCGTGAGCGCACCAGCATGATGACATCACTTTTGCTGGTCTGCTTTCACCTTGCTACTGTCTGACTGTGTACTAGCTAGATTCTGGAGTTAGATGAGTTTCTAATTTCTTTAATTTTAATTTAATATTACCTGTAGGAGGCATCATTAACTGTGAGGCTTCTAAGAAGGCATCACATAATGTTGGGGCAGCATAAATTCTGGGGTTTCTGTGGAGGAAGCATAGAATGTGGCAACTTTTGTGGGCCAGCATACAATTTGAGTACATCTGTGGGGCCATCATACAGTGTGGAGAGCACTGTGTGGCCCATCATACAGTGTTGTGGCTACTGTGGGGGCATTTTACAGTGAGAGCTACTGTGGGGGCATCATACAGTGTGGGGGCATTATACTGTGTATAGGGGAGCTAATGGGACATCATACTGTATAAAGCTGTTGGCCCATCATATTATACATAAGGAGGCTGTGGACCCATCATACAATACATAGGGAAGCTGTGGGCCCATCATAATATGTTTAGGGGAGCTGTGGCCCTATAATCCTGTACATAGCTGAGCTTTGGGCCAATAATACTGTGTATAGGAGAGTTGTGGGCCCATCATGCTGTGTATAAGGAGCTCTGGACCCATTATACTGTACATAGATGAGTGGTTGGCCTATAATTATGCTTACAGCTAAGCACTGGACCAGCCCTAGGTGGGACGATGTGATGACATCATCACATCAAGGATAAGACATCCTGTGAGTGCATCGGCATAATGACATCACTTTGTTGGTCTGCTTGCACCTTGTCACTATCGGTGTACTAGCTAGGATCTGGGGTTCAGTGAGTATGTGATTTTTTTTAAATTTATTTTAATGTTACCTGGAGGGTATTGTGGGGCATCATAAAGTATGGGGGCTCTGGTGGAGGCATCATACAGGGTCGGGACTACTGTGGGGCCATCACATAGTGTGGTGGCAGTGACACTGAGGCACTACCTACAGGAAAGCTGTGAGACAGGATAGTCAGGAGGTCTGAGGTCAGATACCAGGAGGGCTCGTAGACTGTACATAGAGGTAAGACAAGGGGCGCGGTTCAGATAACAGTCCGGGGACAAATGCCAGAAGGGTTCGTCAAGACAAGTGAGTACAACAAATGGATAGTCAGATGCCAAGTCCGGGGACAAATAACTGAAGTCTGACAGCGTCAAAAGCAGAAGGAATAATCCACAAGAATAGTCACGACAAGTCTGAGATCCAGTAGCAAGATCAAAAACTCAGATACAGAGCAAACAAACACGCCTAATTGAGCTAAGCTTTAACTGACAATATGCTGCTAACAGGAAGCCAGCTATAAATCTTGCAAATCTTTAAGGATGGGAGGCACCTGGGGAAACACCTGCAAGATAGACCAGATTGAGCAGCAGGGTTGTCAAAATGCTGACAGCCCAGCATGCCCCAGGATCAGATAGGATGACTGGACTGTAACAAAACTGATAGTCCAGTACACCCCATAGGGCATCTGAGCTGTCACTAACAGCGTCCATAGGCTAGAGTCAGTGATGAAACTGTGACAGGAGCATTATACAGTGTGAGCTACTGTGGGGGCATTATATTGTGTATAGGGAGCTATTGTGACATTATACTCTATATAGAGGAGCTGTTGGCCCATTACCATGTGTATAGGGGAGCTTTGGCCCATCACACTGTGTATAGGGGATCTATGAGCTAATAATATTGTACATAGGGAAGCTGAGGGCCCATCATACGTCTATAAGGAGCTGTAGGCCCATCATACTGTGTATAGGAGAATCGTGGGCCCATCATGTTGTGCATAAGCGACATGTGAGCCCATTATACTGTGTATAGGGGAACATTGGGTCATCATTATAAATTTATAGGAGGAAAAATGTGAACACTGTTTAGTAGGGCACTTGCATAGAGCATTAATATTTACCATTTAACCCCTTTCCGACAATGGGCATCGATGTCGGACTCCCTCCCTTTGATGTGGGTTCCGGCGGTGTGAACCTACATTTTTCCCGACACATGTCAGCTGTTTTGACATGTACTGGGAAAGATGTGATCCACCCATGGCTATTAACTCGTTAAATGCTGGTATCAAACGCAGACAGAGGCATTTAACATGCGCTTCCGGCAATCATGCCGGAAATCCAGCCCTATCACGTGATCGCGGGTCACCGATAGGTCGGCATGACCAACAGAGGTCTCCTGGAGACCTCAATGGTTGTCACTGCCGGATTGCTATGAGCGTCGCCTAGTGGTTAGCGCACATAGCAAGTGAGTAATTCTTCTACATACAGGTGATCTGATCATCGCCTGTATATAGCAGAGCCGATCAAGTTATGGCAGCTTCTAGTCTCACATGGAGACTATTGAAGCATGCCAAAAGTAAAAAAAAATGTTTTTAAAAATATATATAAAAAAAATCTAAAAGTTCAAATCACCTCCCTTTCGCCCTATTCAAAATAAAACAAAAAAAAATCAAACATACACTTATTTGGTATCACCGCTTTCATAATTGCCCGATCTATCAATGAAAAAAAAAGATTAACCTGATCGCTAAACGGCGTAGCGATCAGAATTACGTTTTTTTGGTCGCCATGACATTGCATTAAAATGCAATAACGGGCGATCAAAAGATCGTATCTGCACTAAAATGGTATGACTAAAAGCGTCAACTCGGCGCACAAAAAATAAGCCCTCACCCATCCTGAGATCATGAAAAATGCAGACGATACAGGTATCGGAAAATGGGGCAATTTTTTTAACATAGTTTGGGATTTTTTTCACCACTTAGATAAAAAAGTAACTAGACATGTTTGATGTCTATGAACTCATAATGACCTGCAGTATCATAATGGCAGGTCAGTTTTAGCATTTAGTGAACCTAGTTAAAAAGCCAAACAAAATAAGTGTGGGTGAGTAAGTATCGCACGTCGGGTGTGGTGGGTTCCCTGGGCTCTGACTTACGGTAATTATGCCTTTATTTAGCTACATTTGATATTGTGATACCATTGCTGTGTAACATCGTTCTTATATATCTAACATATGTGCCTATATATGACTTCATTATTGCACTAACTTGTGCTCAGTTTATCTCTTCATATATGCTATAATCATGGATACTCCTTATCATTAGGAACACAGATGCGTCATCATTAGTGTTGAGCATTCCGATACCGCAAGTATCGGGTATCGGCCGATATTCGCGTTATCGGAATTCCGATACTTAATTCCGATACTTTTTCAATATCGTATACCGGAATCGGAAGTTCCCATAATTCTTTGAGAGGAAATGTGATGTTAGTCAGCCAATGATGAATCTTATGAAGTGTGGGCACATCCTGTAATGCTGCGGTCATCTTAACTAATGGCAT
>JARQOD010000003.1:241927845-241964138 GCA_033576555.1 Oophaga sylvatica
AACCCGGGGGGCGCAACTGTTCTATACACCCATTGAAGAGGCTGTGACCGGACTGCATGGTGCCGATGATTGGCATAAAGGCCACGATCTGCTGAAGACCCCTTGCCTGTCATGACAGTACTCCTGTGAAAGCTATCCCATTGTTGGCATTCATGGGAGACCATGATTTTTGCTACACATTGCAATACTATGATATTGCTGTGTATAGCACGAGCAATCAAATGATTGCAGGTTAAAGTCCTTAAGAGCACTAAAAAATAAAGTGAAATGAAAGAAAAAAGTGTTAAAAAATATATAAAAGTTCAATTCACCACCTTTTTACACATTAAAAATAAAGATAAAAATAATAAACATACACACATATTAGATATTGCTGCATTAATAACAAACAGAAAATCAAAACTCCAGAATAGCGTTTTTTTTTTTTCAGCACGTAACAACACAATTATAATGTAATAAGTGGTGATCACATTGCATCGCCACCAAACCTATATCAAGGTTGCACAACCTTTAACCAAAATAAATGCGAACAACCGCTAAGGGTAACCATCAATGAGTTTCTTACAATGCTCTGCTGGAATTGTAGACCATTCTTCTTTGGCAAACTGCTCCAGTTCCCTGATTTTGAAGGTTGCTTCTCCAAACTGCCATTTTGAGATCTCTCCCCCAGGTGTTCTATGGGATTCAGGTCTGGACACATTGCTGGCCACCTTAGAATCTCCAGTGCTTTCTCTCAAACCATTTTTATAGTGTTTTGGAAGTGTGTTTTGGGTCATTGTCCTGCTGAAAGACCTATGACCTCTGAGGGAGACCCAGCTTTCTCACACTGGGCCCTACATTATGCGCAAAATTTGTTGGTAGTCTTCAGACTTCAAAATGCCATGCACACGGTCAAGCAGTTCAGTGCCAGAGGCAGCAAAGCAACCCCAAAACATCAGGGAAACCTCCGCCATGTTTGACTGTAGGGACCGTGTTCTTTTCTTTGAATGCCTCTTTTTTTTGTCCTGTACACTCTATGTTGATGGTTTTTCCCAAAAAGTTGACTTTTGTCTCATCTGACAAGAGAACATTCTTCCAAAACATTTTAGGCTTTCTCAGGTAAGTTTTGGCAAACTCCACCTGGCTTTTTTATTCTCGGGTAAGAAGTGGGGTCTTCCTGGGTATCCTACCATACAGTCCCTTTTCATTCAGACGCCGACGGATAGTACGGGTTGACCACTGTTGTACCCTCGGACTGCAGGGTAGCTTGAACTTGTTGGATTTAGTCGAGGTTCTTTATCCACCATATGCACAATCTTGCGTTTAAATCTCTATCAATTTTTCTTTTCCTTCCACATCTAGGGAGGTTAGCCACAGTGCCATGGGCTTTAAACTTCTTGATGACACTGCGCACGGAAGACCACAGGAACATTAGGTCTTTGGAGATAGACTTGTAGCCTTGAGATTGCTCATGCTTCCTCACAATTTGGTTTCTCAAGTCCTCAGACAGTTCTTTGGTCTTCTTTCTTTTCTCCATGCTCAATGTGGTACACACAAGGACACAGGAGAGAGGTTGAGTCAACTTTAATCCATGTTAACTGGCTGCAAGTGTCATTTAGTTATTACCAACACCTGTTAGGTGCCACAGGTAAGTTACAGGGATGGTGATTACACGAATTAGAGAAGCATCACATGATTTTTCAAACAGTGCCAATACTTTTGTCCACCCCCTTTTTTTAGGTTTGGTGGGAATTATATCCATTTGGCTTTAGTTAATTCTTTTTGTGTTTTTTCATTGAAGACAAATTAAATGAAGATAATAATAACCAAAGAATTTGTGTTTGCAATCATTTTCAGGAAGAAACTGAGTATTTCTGACAGAATTGCAGGGGGCCAATACTTTTGGCCACCACTGTAGGCTCTGTGTACAAATATCAAGTTGTCACATAGCCCCACATCCCGAAATTGAAAACTGACGATCGGAAAATTGTGTACAAGCAATTTTTCTTTTTTTACAAATTTCTGAATTTAATTTTCACCATTTAAAATATAACAAAAGCTATGCATGTTTGGTATCTATAATGCAATTATACTGACTGGAGAATCATATTGCCAAGTCATTTTTTTACCATAAAATAAGTGCTGTTTCACCACACTTGGATTTTTTCTCCTGCTTTCCAGTACATCATACAATAAAAATGGTCGGTTTCATTCAAAAGTACAATTTGTCCCCAAAAAAACAAGCCCTCACGCAGCTATTTTGACAGAAAAATAAAAAAGTTATGACTCTTTGGAATAAGCTGAGGAAAAGGGGGTTATTCCCAAATGGAAATGTCTATTTTTTTCTGACGCCAATTCTGCTTCCAGGGTCCTAATTCCAGATGTTTCAATGGGATCCTAAGCTATCCCGAGAATGAGACTCTGGAACTTGGTAACCAAAGTTTGCCAAACCCCATTTTTGAATGGAGCGATATGTCCTGCTTGTCCTCAGCTCCATTTATTATCTATGAGATGCTTTCTACTGAAGGCCCTTTAGCAATTATTGGAGAACGTTCCTCTCAAGGCACGTTGACACAGAGCCTAGTTCCACCTGTTACGGAGTCTGTTTTTTGGATTGCTGGGGGAATAGATTTTAATGGTGCTTGAGAATAAGCATTAATAAAATAATGATTACTGGTATGTCCAACAGAACAGGTGAGCTCATTTCTTTCTTCATATCTGGAAACAAAAGATTACATTTTTTATTCCCTTTAACAATTGTATTTCTCTGCACTTAACACTATCATTGGCAAAAGTTATGGGAAGACAACAACTTTGAAACTAAGTCTGTAAAGTCTTTATTAAATTTTTTACCTCATTGGACTTTTATAAAAGCATGATATTTTTTAAGCATAGTGGATTTTTGTTGTAGACTTTGAAACTGTTGCTGCACTCTATGTTTTTACCCAATTAAAATTCATAGTATTACATTGGTGGATATTTTTGTGGAGCGAGAAACTAATGGCTGCTAGATGGTGAAAAAATATGTTAAAACTTTTCATATCACTACTGATTTCTGAAAATAATGAAAAATATGGCTACGAACACTAACTCTAGAAAACATTGTTTAACCAAAACTTGCCCAATAATGCTATTAACCTTCAGGTGTGGGGTTAATATTTTGGTTAATAGCGTTCTAAAGTTGCCAGGTGCAGTACAGAAAGTACTAATAATAGTACTAATAAAGTTTCTCGCATACACACACACAAGTGTGACACAGGCCATAATAAGCACACCCAGCACTTTATCTGTCAGTTGGCTTTGTATTACAGTCATGGACAAAAGTTTTGAGAATGACACAAATATTAATTTTTACAAAGTCTACTGCTTCACTTTTTCTAATGGCAATTTGCATATACTCCAGAATGTTATAAAGAGTGATCAGATTAACAGCAATTACTTGCAAAGTCAATATTTGGCTAGAATAGAACTTTATCCCCAAAAACACATTTCAACATCATTGCAGCCCTGCCTTAAAAGGACCAGCTAACCTCTTTTCAGTGATTGCTCCATTAACATAGGTGTGGGTGTTGATGAGGACAGTCAACAATCTATCGCATCATCAAGAACTTAAAGGAGAGAGGTTCCATTGTTGCCAAAAAGGCTCCAGGGCGCCCAAGAAAGACCAGCAAGCACCAGGACCGTCTCTTAAAAGTGTTTCAGCTGCGGGATCGGGCTACCAGCATGCAGAGCTTGCTCAGGAATGGCAGCAGGCAGGTGTGAGTGCATCTGCACGCACTGTGAGGCGGAGACTCTTGGAGTAAGGCCTGGTCTCAAGGAGGGCAGCAAAGAAGCAACTTCTCTCCTGAAAAAAGATCATGGACAGACTGATATTTTGCAAAAGGTAAAGGCAGTGGACTGCTGAGGACTGGGGTAAAGTTATTTTCTCTGATGAATCCCCTTTTCGATTGTTTGGGACATCAGGAAAACGCGTCATTCGGAGAAGACAAGGTGAGCGCTACCACCAGTCTTGTCTCATGCCAACTGTTAAGCATCCTGAAACCATTCATGTGTGGGGTTGCTTCTCAGCCAAGGGAATCGGCTCTCTCACAGTCTTGCCTAAAAACCACAGCCATGAATAAAGAATGGTACCAGAATGTCCTCCAAGAGCACTTCTCCCAACCCTCCAAGAGCAGTTTGGCGATCAACAATGCCTTTTCCAGCATGATGGAGCACCTTGCCATAAAGCAAAGGTGATAACTAAATGGCTCAGGGAACAAAACATAGAGATTTTGGGTCCATGGCTGGAAACTCCCCAGATCTTAATCCCATTGAGAACTTGTGGTCAATCATCAAGAGACGGGTGGACAAACAAAAACCTAAAAATTCTGACAAAATGAAAGCATTGATTGTGCAAGAATGGAGCTATCAGTCAGGATTTGGTCCAGAAGTTGATTGAGAGCATGCCAGGGAGAATTGCAGAGGTCCTGAAGAAGAAGGGTCAATACTGCAAATATTGACTTGCTGCATTAACTCATTCTAACTGTCAATATAAGCTTTTTTTACTCATATGTTGCAATTATATTTCTGTCTGTGATAAAAAAAACATCTGTCAAACACACATAAAAACCAGAGGGCAGCAGATCATGTGAAAATATAATATTTGTGTCATTCTCAAAACTTTTGGCCATGACTGTAGATTAATATTATTATTATTATACATTTATATAGCGCCATTTATTCCATGGCACTTTACATATGAAAAGGGGAAAAATATAGACAGGTACAATAAACATGTGCTGGACAAGGGACACACAAGTACAGAAGGAGAGAGGACCCTGCCCGCGGGGGCTCACAGACTGCAGGGATGGGTGAATAAGTGCAGAGTGTGTGTTTGTCAAAGTGCTAGGGCGTGCTAGCAGACGCCACTCACTTTAACAGTGACTGAAGCCGCACCAGCCCCCCTGCATCACTGAAAGCTGTCAGCTTCAGGGAGAAAAAAAGGGTTTATTTTCTCCCGGGTGCCGCACTGTCTGTACAACACTGAGCACCTTCACAATGCTATTACCCTGCATGCTATTCCCTTTAAGAAATAGCTGCCCTTAATGTTTATTAGTCTGCATAATTTTTGCATGCTCCTAAACTAGTCTTGTAGAAATCCTGTGTGAAATGTAGCAAAAGATTTAGTTTCAGCAGATAATTTTTTATTAGGTCCATTAAAACAGGCATTTTTCTGTTGCAACATGGTGACGACAGCCACTAATGGAAGGAAGGGATAATCGTGGAATAAAGAACTGAATGCGTTTCGAACACGGTGTGTTCTTAGACTCAGTTTTGTGAGACGAAGCTGAGTCTAAGAACATAAGCAGTGTTCAAAATGCCTTCTGTTCTTTATTCTTCTAGTACCCTTCCTTTTTCCATATCGGATGTCGTCACCTTGTCGCAACAGAAAAATGATTGTTTTAATGAACTTAATAAAAAATATATATTTTATCTGCTGAAGCTGGATCTTTTGCTACATACATGCATCTTGCCTCAACATCTGGCAGTGACGTGATTTGTGCTTCTTCTCATGGAGTTCTGCTGGGAACCTATTAAGGGAGCTGTAAAAAGCGTAGTTTTTCTTGTAGAAATTATGCAGAGAACAAAGGGGTTAATATTCTGCTGATACGTTGATGACCAGAATAAGCCCAGCCACTTTAGTCAAGAGGGTGTGGCGTAGGATCATTTGTTGTACTGCGACTCCTGCACCATCAAATTGTCTTACAGCTCAAGTACATGAAGAGATAAGGCAGAGACATGGCTAAAATCTTGAGAAATAATGAGAAATTTCTTCACATATTTCTTAGATTTAATGGCAATTAGATCAAAAATAGAATTAAAAAAATCAATAGATTGAGTCAGCAATTGACGGGATATTTTGGAATCTTTTTGTGCATTTTCTGTTTTACAGTTTGCGGTAAAACAACCTTAAAAGCATACTTGTGTTAACATGATTTAGACTTTATTTAGTTTAATTTCTTTTACCCCAACCACAGATAATAATTCAGAGTATGAAAAATCTTCAGCAGTTTTTAAGATTTTGTTGTCTTCATTCTGATTAAATTACCCAAGCGGGCTTTGAGTTATATATCTTTCATACTGTGATATGAATTGGCTGTAAAAATAAAACTAAAACAAACAGAAGAAAAACATATGGAACTTTACATTCCAACACCAATCTAAATGTCAGACTTTGTACTTTAGAAATATAAATGGGAAGCTTTATGAGGTGACATCTGTGGAATGGGTGCTATTAAACCGTGAATGAAGATTTTCAGGTAATATATGCAAATTTTTTTACAACGATAAATTTTACAATAACATTTTGTAACCATAGGTACTTACTACTCAAGAACACAAATCCAGCTAACATAACAATAAATTAACTTTTTACTATAATACCAATATGTGTATTCACGAACAGCAGTTGTCATTTATTTTAACCCCATTGCAAAATGTAGATGTCAGACTTACCCCAAAATTATTGTTAGGAAGCTTTACCCAGGATGATAATAGAAAAGACACATGGGTCCGCACATCCAAATATTATACATTTATCTTCTGCTAAGGAAACTTAATAGTACCCCCCCTCACTGCCAGACAAAAAACCCTTTGTTCTGAGACATTCTTATTCTAAGGCATAGTGTTTGCTTGCTCCCTGGCTGGGTTGTGCGAGTGTGGGATTGTGGCCCCACTGTGCCACAAACCAGAATACCCTGGAGGCATAACTAAACAGCTACCTTGGTGTTTCACTGAACCATTGATGGTGAGGTCAGGCTTGTGCAGCAGTAGCTATCAGGTACCACTCTAGGGCGGTGTCTGGCTGTAGCAGCTGATCCCACTGAGGGACTAATTACAGTTAGCAGGTGTGACGAGTACAGACTGGCACTAGTGGTACTATGGCAGGCACAGCAGGTACTCTTGGCAGATAGGCGGGCACGGCTTGAGACTCAAGCAGACAGGCGGGCACGGCTGAGACACTGGCAGACTGGCTGGTACAGCTGAGACACTGGCAGACAGGCGGCATGGCTGAGACACTGGTAGACATGCGGGCATGGCTGAGACACTGGCAGACAGGTGGGCATGGCTGAGACATTGGCAGACAGGCAGGCACAGTTCAAACGGAGGGACAGGAACTGACTCAGTAGGGACAGGAACACGGGCAGGTATGAGTGGTAAATGGGAACAGGTGGGACCTGCTGGGGTTGGTTCAGGAAGGACAGGAAAACGGACAGATAAAGGTGGTATATGGAACAGGTAGGGACCTGTTCAGACTGGATGAGAAAGACCGCAGGATGCGGACTGGAAAAAGGAACAGAACCACAGGTCGTGGATAGCAGAGCAAAGAGTCGAACAGAACCGCGGTAGACAGAGCAATGCAGAGCAAACCGCAGGTAAGCAGAGCAAGTGAGAGCAGAACTACAGGAAAGCAGAGCAAGTGGAGAGCAGAACCGCAGGTAGGCGGAGCAAATGCAGAGCAGAAAACCGAAGTAGGCGGCGCAAGTGCAGGCAGAGAACCGCAGGTAGGCAGAGCAAGTGCAGAGCAGAGAACCGCGGTAGGCGGAGCAAGTGCAGAGCAAACCCCCAGGTAGCAGAACAATTGCAGAGCAGAACGGCAGGTAAGCGGAGCAAGTGTAGAGCAGAACTGCAGTAGGCGGAACAAGTGCAGAGCAGAGAACCGCAGGTACGGCAAGCAGAGCAGAGCCGCTAGGTTGCGGCGAGCAGGGCAGAACCGCCAGGTGCGGTGAGCAGACCTGAGAAGCTAGGTGTGGCGAGCAGAGCAGAGCCACCAGGTGCTGCAAGCAGAGCCGCTAGGTGCAGCGAGCAGAGCAGAGCCGCTAGGTTGCGGCGAGCAGAGCAGAGCCGCTAGGTTGCGGCGAGCAGAGCCGCTAGGTTGCGTTGAGCAGGGCAGGAAAGACCACAGAATAGGACACAGATATAGGACTGAACACAGACATGGTCAGGTACAGGAACAGGTACAAGAACTAAGGACTAAGGCCTGGGTATTCTGCCCCAGGGTGGCAGACTAAACAAGAGACTCAGGAAACAGGCTCAGAAACAGATCTGGGTATACAGCCCCAGAGAAGGCAGAAAACAGGACAGGAACTGGCAGCTCAGCAGCAAGACACTGACAGGCATCCTCCTAAGGGCGGGATGTCTTAAGTACCCGATGCCTCATGGCGAATGGCTGGGAACACCTTAGGAAGGTGCACACAGTCAGGAAGTATGCAAAGAGCAGGCAGGAGACATGAGGTACACAGCATGGAGCCAGCAGAAGACAGAACTCACAACGTGGCCCGGAGTAGTGAGTAAACTGGTGTGTAAGGCAGGTGGGGGATGGGAGGCCATGCGGTGATGCCGACAGGGTTGTTACACACAGCACCACAGCAATGATGCCATCTTACAGCACCAGCACTTGATAGAACAAAGACGCACTTATAATAATCATGTTATTTACAGTTATATGAAAAAGTTTGGGCACCCCTATTAATCTTAAGCTTAATGTTTTATAAAAATTGGTGTTTTTGCAACAGCTATTTCAGTTTGATATATCTAATAACTATTGGACACAGTAATGTTTCTGCCTTGAAATGAGGTTTATTGTACTAACAGAAAATGTGCAATCTGCATCCAAACAAAATTTGACAGGTGCATAAGTATGGGCACCTCACCAGAAAAGTGACATTAATATTTAGTAGATCCTCCTTTTGCAAAAATAACAGCCTCTAGTCGCTTCCTGTAGCTTTTAATGAGTTCCTGGATCCTGGATGAAGGTATTTTTGACCATTCCTCTTTACAAAACAATTCCAGTTCAGTTAAGTTTGATGGTCGCCGAGCATGGACAGCCCTCTTCAAATGACCCCACAGATGTTCAATGATATTCAGGCCTGGGGACTGGGATGGCCATTCCAGAACATTGTAATTGTTCCTCTGCATGAATGCCTGAGTAGATTTGGAGCGGTGTTTTGGATCATTGTCTTGCTGAAAGATCCATCCCCTGCGTAACTTCAACTTTGTCACTGATTCTTGAACATTATTCTCAAGAATCTGCTGATACTGAGTGGAATCCATGCGTCCCTCAACTTTAACAAGATTCCCGGTGCCGGCATTGGCCACACAGCCCTAAAGCATGATGGAACCTCCACCAAATTTTACTGTGGGTAGCAAGTGTTTTTCTTGGAATGCTGTGTTTTTTGACGCCATGCATAACGCCTTTTTGTATGACCAAACAACTCAATCTTGGTTTCATCAGTCCACAGGACCTTCTTCCAAAAAGAAATTGGCTTCTCCAAATGTGCTTTTGCATACCTCAGCCGACTCTGTTTGTGGCGTGCTTGCAGAAATGGCTTCTTTTCCATCACTCTCCATACAGCTTCTCCTTGTGCAAAGTGCGTTGTATAGTTGACCGATGCTCAGTGACACCATCTGCAGCAAGTTGATGCTGCAGCTCTCTATAGGTGGTCTGAGGATTGTCCTTAACTGATCTCACCATTCTTCTTGTCTGCCTTTCTGATGTTTTTCTTGGCCTGCCACTTCTGGCCTTAACAAGAACTGTCCCTGTGTTCTTCCATTTCCTTACTATGTTCCTCACAGTGGAAACTGACAGGTTAAATCTCTGAGACAGCTTTTTGTATCCTTCCCCTGAACAACTATGTTGAATAATCTTTGTTTTCAGATCATTTGACAGTTGTTTTGAGGAGCCCATGATGCCACTCTTCAGAGGAGATTCAAACAGGAGAACAACTTGCAAGTGGCCACTTTAAGTAGCTTTTCTCCTGATTACATACACCTGGCTATGAAGTTCAAAGCTCAATGAGGTTACAAAACCAAAAAAAGTGCTTTAGTAAGTCAGTAAAAAGTAGGTAGGAGTATTTAAAACAAGAAAATGATAAGGGTGGCCATACTTATGCACCTGTCAAATTTTGTTTGAATGCAGATTGCTCATGTTCTGCTAGTACAATAAACCTCATTTCAAGGCAGAAACATTACTGTGTCCAATAGTTATTAGATAAATCAAACTGAAAAAGCTGTTGCAAAACCACCAATTTTTATAAACATTAAGCTTAAGATTAATAGGGGTGCCCAAACTTTTTCATATAACTGTATATAGTGCCAATATATTCCACAGCACTTTACAATTAAGAGGGGATATGTACAGACAATAAGGACATTACTTAGTAATGTCCTTACAGTTACCAAGTGCTGTTGGGTGCATGCAGAATGTAGAGGACATATGAATAGGAGAGATTACAGGCTTGTCTAAAGAGATGTGTTTTTAAATCATGCTTGTGAAGAAACCAGATTGTATCTTAATTTCCCAGACAACCATGTTTTTGTAAGCCCACAAGAATTGACTTTATATCTGTATATTGGCTTGTGCATTTAAGTGTTTATGTCTGGTGGGTCAAGAAGACAGACTTGCATACAATTTAACGTACTATCTGTCTGTAACAGTGACTTGTACATAGTGTGTGTTTATCTGTGTTTATTGTGAGCTGATATGCTAATTGTGTATTATATTCTCTAACCAGTTTGTTGACTTTGAAGGTTGATAGGGAAAGGCTAGGAGGATGAAATGAAGCACACTGGGTAAATCTAAAAATAGCTTACATGCCTCGGGTATAAAAATACTCAAGAGACAGAGAGGGCAGATCTGATCTCATCTCATGACACAGAGAGCTATCAGTCAGACATTCTGCACCACACTCAACAGACGAGAGACAGGACTGCAGCCAATTCATTATGGCACCATCAGGAGGAACACAGATCTATGATTCTAAGGGAAACAACCTAGGAGTTTTCAACTCCAGTTGGAAGGACACAGATCTGATCCAGTGACCATCTTTGAACCATGGATATGTTTGGAGAAAGCCAGGTTTTGGGACCCACTGTTTGCCTGGTTCCATGGAGTTGGTCAGATAAGCAAGGTGGTGACTCACATGTCAACTGGTTTTGGACCTTGTATGGACAGTATGGACTGTCATCTCCCTACGCTTGTTGTTATCTCTTCTCTGTGTGTATATCACAGGTGGAATATCGACCCTGGGAACTCTGACGTAACATCTACCGTTATCCAGGCGAGTCAGCGGAAGGGTGAGGCCCTGTAATGTGCACCATGTTTGGGGTAATTGCTGGGATTGTTCTGTTTTCTATTGGGCGTTGTGGTTCAATAAAGTATTGCCACACTGTTTTAACCTAACCCTGTGTTGTCTGTGTAGTGTTATGTCCACGTTTAACAGGAGAGCGGGTGTTAGGCGGAACGATCCCTGGTCCATGCGGTTTCGGCTAGCAGACTTGGGCGCCCGCCGACCCCCCTTTTCTCCACAATGCTTAAAAATGCGATGGCTACTGTAACATTCCACACTGTCTGTGGACGGGGATTACTCGCTTTGCTGGTCTTGGAGGTAAACTCTGGCACACTCAGGGTTAAAGCAACAGTCCATTTGGTTTATTACAGCAGCCATTACATCAAATACAGTCTCTTCCTGACCCTGGTCAGCACTACATGGATCCCTGTCCGTTACCTGTTGATGTTGACCACACAGGTTCCCGGAGAACTCTTAACTTCAGAGGTATCCAGTAAACATCAAACACAGTCTCTTTCTCACAAATATTTCTCACAGTCATGAACACAGTCTTTCTCTGACCACAGTCAGCATACCACAGACTCCTGTCTGTCACCTTTTGGCCATGCAGGTTCTCGGATCCCTCTTATCCGCAGAGGTCTCCAATAAACATTTACTTTTGACCCCGGTCAGTATCACTCATGGTTATCAAGACCGTCCATTCCTCTGCATCAGACTCGCCAGCACTGCTTCACCAATTTGTGCAACGTCCAGCCTGGAAACATGGGAGCTCTGTCCAGACTGACAGACTCCCAACACACTCACAGTATCTCTCCATGTGCCAACTCCTTCCTTACATACCTATAACCACTCCCACAGGTGAGGTATGGATCACATTGTCATGACCTCACTTCAGGTCCTCAAAACTCACAACCACAATTGTTCGGTATATGTGTGGTTAGCCAGTCCCACCAGCTCTCCGACTAACCCTATAAGCCACCCTAGTAAAGTACACACAACTCTTGTGGGACTACAAGTCCCAGAACAACATTATTTTTGCTTACAGCGCAGAGGACCTCTGTGACACATACCTGCCATTCGCAACAATGCCGGGGACTGTTTTACCATCAAAATCATGCCTCCATGCATATCTTGAGTAGCATATACAGTGCCCACTAGCTGCAGCATGTGTCACTACATCACACTACCTATTAGTCAGATTGTCCAGGATAAAACCTAAGATAAAAAGAAAATGAGCAGATACCCAGCAGTTAAGTAAATAAAAAGCAATAGTACATGAAAATAACATAGGGTACATAGTTTACTTTGTTTTGATCAAAAAAACATAAAAGCCATCCCACCACATGAGGGTGACCCTATTTGAAATGTTCCTAACCTCTAGTATTAGAACCTTACCATATGTCAAATGACATAAATGTGAATAAGGGCCAAGCAGGATCGAAGAACTGACTATTATACACCCAGCCTTGGGGATTTATACAAACGTAATGTCCAGCTCAAATACAGTAAATAAATTGTACTATTACTATTTATTTACTTATTGCAGGGTATTTGCTCACTTTTTTATCTTAGGTTTATCTGTTTAGTGGCCAGTGTGAACATGCGTATACACGTTGCATGCATACCAATTTACAGTGGGTTCAGAAAGTATTCAGACCCCTTTAAATTTTTCACTCTTTGTTTCGTTGCAGCCATTTGGTAAATTTCCAAAAAAATATTTTTTTTTTCTCATTAATGTACACCCTGCACCCCATCTTGACTGATAAAAACCAGAAATGTAGAAATTTTTGCAAATTTTAAAAAAAAAAAACCCTGAAATAACACATGGTCATAAGTATTCAGACCCTTTGCTCAGACACTCATATTTACGTCACATGCTGTCCATTTCCTTGTGATCCTCCTTGATATGATTCTACTCCTTCATTGGAGTCTAGCTGTGTTTACTGAAACTGATAGGACTTGATTTGTGAAGGCACACACCTGTCTACATAAGACCTCACAGCTCACAGTGTATGTCAGATCAAATGAGAATCATGAGGTCAAATGAACTGGCCAAGGAGCTCAGAGACAGAATTGTGGCAAGGCAAAGATCTGGCCAAGGTTACAAAAGAATTTCTGCAGTACTCAAGGTACCTAAGAGCACAGTGGCCTCCATAATCCTTAAATGGAAGAAGTTTGGGAACACCAGAAGTCTTCCTTGACCTGGCTGTCCAATCTATCTGAACAATCGTGGGAGTAGAGCCTTGGTGAGAGAGGTAAAGAAGAACCCCAAGATCACTGCAGCTAAGCTCCACAGATGCAGTAGGGAGATGAGAGTTAGTTCCACAAAGTCAACTATCACTACAGCCCTCCATCAGTCGGGCCTTTATGGCAGAGTGGCCCGACTGAAGCCTCTCCTTAATGCAAGACATATGAAAGCCCGCATAGAGTTTGATAAAAAAAAACACATGAAAGACTCCCAGACTATGATAAATAAGATTCTCTGGTCTGATGAGACAAAGATAGAACTTTTTAGTGATAATTCTAAGTGGTATGTGTGGAGAAAACCAGGCACTGCTCATCACCTGCCCAATACAATCCCAACAGTGAAACATGGTGGTGGCAGCATCATGCTATGGGAGTGCTTTTTAGCTGCAGGGACAAGACGACTGGTTGCAATTGAAGTAAACATAAACGTGGCCAAGTACAGAGATATCTTGGATGAAAACCTCTCCAGAGTGCTCTGAACCTTAAGGGTATGCCACACTAAACAACATCGCTAACGGGATCGCTAAAAAACGTCACTATTTAGCGATCCCGTTAGCGATGTTGTTGTGTGCGGTATCTACCAGCGACGTGGCCCCTGCTGAGATCCTGCTGTTATCTCGCTCGTCGCTGACATCGTTCCGGACCCTATTTTATCGTCGGCGCCCCCGCTGGTAAGTATACAGTACAGACCAAAAGTTTGGACACACCTTCTCATTCAAAGATTTTTCTGTATTTTCATGACTAGGAAAATTGTAGAATCACACTGAAGGCATCAAAACTATGAAGTAACACATGTGGAATTATACATTACACTTTACAAAAAAGTGTGAAACAACTGAAAATATCTCTTATATTCTAGGTTCTTCAAAGTAGCCACCTTTTGCTTTGATTACTGCTTTGCACGCAGAAAAGGTGAACGGATGGATTCTACATGCCTGGTTCCCACCGTGAAGCATGGAGGAGGTGGTGTGATGGTGTGGGGGTGCTTTGCTGGTGACACTGTTGGGGATTTATTCAAAATTGAAGGCATAGTGAACCAGCATGGCTACCACAGCATCTTGCAGCAGCATGCTATTCCATCTGGTTTGCGTTTAGTTGGACCATCATTTATTTTTCAACAGGACAATGACCCCAAACACACCTCCAGGCTGTGTAAGGGCTATTTGACCAAGTAAGAGAGTGATGGGGTGCTACCCCAGATGACCTGGCCTCCACAGTCACCAGACCTGAACCCAATCGAGATGGTTTGGGGTGAGCTGGACCGCTCACCGTTTCAATTTTGAATAAATCCCCAACAGTGTCACCAGCAAAGCACCCCCACACCATCACACCACCTCCTCCATGATTCACGGTGGGAACTAGGCATGTAGAGTCCAGCCATTCACCTTTTCTGCGTGCAAAGCAGTAATCAAAGCAAAAGGTGGCTACTTTGAAGAACCTAGAATATAAGACATATTTTCAGTTGTTTCACACTTTTTTGTAAAGTGTAATGTATAATTCCACATGTATTAATTCATAGTTTTTGATGCCTTCAGTGTGATTCTACAATTTTCATAGTCATGAAAATGCAGAAAAATCTTTGAATGAGAAGGTGTGTCCAAACTTTTGGTCTGTACTGTATATCGCTGAGTGTGGCACCTTTTCTTAGCGATTTAGCGGTACTTTTGTACCGCTAAAGTCGTTAAGGAGATCGCTAACCGCGATAGCGTCCTTAACGACATCGCTAAGTTAAGCCGCTATCAGCGATATAGAAACAATCCCGCTAGCGATCGCATTAGTATGCGTCGTTATCATGATCGCTAGCGGGATTGTTTAGTGTGGCAGTACCTTTAGACTTGGCCAAAGGTTCACCTTCCAACAAGACAATAACACCAAGCACGCAGCTAAAATAACAAAGGAGTGGCTTCAGAACAACTCTCTGACCCAAACCCAATTAAGCACTCTGGAGAGACCTGAAAATGGCTGTTCACCAACATTCAACATCCAACCTGAAGGAACTGGAGAGGATCTGCAAGGGAGAATGGCAGAGGATCCCTAATCCAGGTGTGAAAAACTTGTTACATCATTCTCAAGAAGACTCATGGCTGTACTAGCTCAAAAGGGTGCTTCTACTCAATACTGAGCAAAGGGTCTGAATACTTATGACCATGTGATATTTCAGTGTTTCTTTTTTAATAAATTTGCAAACATTTCTACATTTCTGTTTTTTCAGTAAAGATGGGGTGCAGAGTGTACATTAATGAGAAAAAAATGAACTTTTTTGCATTTACCAAATGGCTGCAATTAAACAAAGAGTGAAAAATGTAAAGGGGTCTGAATACTTTCCAAACCCAGTGTATATTCAAGTTCATTTATTTTGGTTTCTGCTCCAGGTTTTTTGTACTCTGTGCAAATAAGGGCAAGGCCTTCCTTTTGTTAGAGCTGGACATTACGTTTATATACATTGGCATGTAAACCTTTGGGCATTCCTTGCAAAAATTACTGTTATTGTGAGTAATTAAGTAAGCTGAAAATGAAATGATCTGTAAAAGGCCTAAAGTTAAAGATGACACATTTCCTTTGTAATTTAGTATTAAAAAACTGATTTTTTACATTTTAAAAATTACAGAAAGAAAAGTGAGCCAATGAAAATGCTTTTATAGACAGCCAAGTGTCTTTCAATTCTTGTTTGAGGGATTTACATCCATTCTTCCTTGGAAAAGTCTTCAAGTTCTGTGAGATTCCTGAGTCATCTTGCATCTACTGCTAGTTTGAGTTCTAGCCACAGATTTTCAATGATGTTCAGATCAAGTGACTGAGGGCCATTGTAAAACCTTTAGCTTGCACCTTTTGAGATAGTCTATTGTGGATTTTGACATATGTTTAGGATCATTCATTATCCATTTGTAGAAGCCATACTCTTTTCAACTTCAGCTTTTTTACAGATGGTGTTATGTTTGTATCAATAAATTAATAATTTGTTGACATTTAATTGAATCCATTCTTTCCTCTATCCGTGAAATGCTCCCCGTGCCATTGGCTGCAACATAACCCCAAAGCATGATTGATCCATGCTTAATGATTGGCGAGATATTATTTTTCAGAAATTTTGTGCCTTTTTTGTCCACACATACCTTTGAACATTGTGGCCAAAAAGTTCTATTCTTATCGGTCCACCGGACTTGTTTCCAAAATGCATCAGGCTTGTTTAGATGTTCTTTTGCATACTTCTGGTGCTGAATTTTATTATTAGGACACAGGAAAGGTATACTTCTAGTGACATCCATCAAGGTCATATTTGTGCAGGTGTCTTTGAACAGTAGAACAATGTACCACAACTCTAGAGTCTGCTAAATTTTTCAGAAGGTCTTTTGCAGTCAAGCGAGGGTTCTAATTTGCCTCTCTAGTGATCCTACGAGCAGCTCTTACTGAAATTTTGCTTGGTCTTCCAGACTCTATTGTGACCTCCTATAATCCTGTTAACTGTCGTTTCTTAATTACATTTCAAACTGAGGAAAGAGCAACTTGAAAACACTTTGCTATCTTCTTATAGTCTTCTCCTGCTTTGTGGGCCTCCACAATTATCATTTTCAGAGTGCTAGATAGCTGCTTAGAAGAATCCACGGCTGCTGCTTTTTGTTACAAGGCTAAAGGAAGCTGGATATTTATAAAGCTGAAAAATTTGCCCCTTACAGCTCACCTGGCTTGATAGTGAACAGGACATAACTCTAACAGGTAAATTAAGGTCTGAAACCTTGGTCAAAGTTATCTGAGCACACCAATCTTCAAGGGTGCCCAAACTTTTCCATAGGCTCATTTTCCTTTCTATAATTTTTAAAATGTCAAAAATTGCAATATATATATTTTTTTTGTCTAAAATACAAAAGGAAATATGTCATTTTAATGCTAGGCCTGTTAGAGATCATTTCATCTTCAACTTTCCTAACTGGTCACAATAACAGTAATTTAGACCATGGGTGCCCAAACTTTTACATGCCACTGTAGCTTCTCGTGGCTGGGTGTCCAAAAGTCGAGGCTTCACTCATGCTTTGACCCTATTGACATTTACATCATTTGAAACATGGAAAGCTTTTAATACTAGAGGTTATGACTGTCTTGGACAGGTTCATCTTGACGTGGTGGGAAGGCTTTATTTTTTTTTATCCAAACAATGTTAACTAAGTACCCTATGTTATTTTGATGCACTATTGCTATGTATTTACATGCTACAGAGTATTTGCTCATTTTGTTTTTATCTTGTTGTGTTTGTCTAGTGGCCAGTGTGAATATACGCCTATACGTTGCATGCATACCAATTTATATTCCAGTTAATTTCTTTGGGTTTTTGGATTGTCCAGGGTTTGGCAATTGAGAAAACTGCCGCAGCATGAGAGAAAACTTGCAGACAGACGTGAGAGGTTAGGATTATGACGGCAAAATGAAGAGCACAGATTGGGTGATAGATAGAGATGAAGAAGGAGATGTATAGCAATACAGAACTGTGGAGACATTTGAAGGTGAGAGATGTATGTTTATATTGTACTCTGCTTCAGATGGGTAACTAGTGCAATTACTTCCACAATGTGGAAGCGTTGGTGTAGTGGTTGGACAGAAACACGACTCTGGCTGCCATAGTCAGGATGGATTGGAGAGAAGAAAGTTTGGTAAATGGGAGACCAATCAGTAAAGCGTTGCAGTAGTCTAGATGAGAATAAATAAGAGTGGCAGTAAGAGTTTTTGCTGTTTTAAAAATGAGAAAAGGTCGGATTCTGGAAATTTTTTGAAGGTGCAGATGACATGAAAGTGTGAGTGGTTGGATATAGGGAATAAAGGAAAGTTTGGTGTCAAATCTAACTCCAAAACTTGCTTGCTGCTTGGGAGTTATGGTGGAAATTTTAAATCTCGTGTATAGGTAGGTTGGTAGAGGGAGGAAACGTGAGAAGAGCTTGAAAGTGGTTGAATATTGTCCTGGGTGACCATACACAACTTTGCAGGGTAATTGGAGGCTTTGGCTTAGGAGGACTTTGTATTCTCAGAGAATCAATTTCTAAAACATACAATTTCCCAGCTGAGTTCGAGCAAATTGAATTTGTCCAACAATCGTATTTGAATTTTGGAAGATTCAGTCATCCTTACTCCTTACTATAGATAAGAAATACATGCAGCCGCACGCTCGGGTCCGAATGTCGGCGGCAGCGCCGGGTGTTCATGCGAGAGACTCGCACGACAATCATGCGAGTTTCTTTGACATATATCACATAGGTGCTTAAAGTTTTGTTATGGTTTTATAATGTGTTCATTAAAAAAATGTTGGCAGTATGTGATTTTATGACAAACTGTCCAGAAATAAAAATAAAAGATAAAATTGACAATCCTGTACAGTATGGACCCAGAAATTTACGTCGGCATCCATACCATGATCCATACAATGAGAACCAATGTAAATAATGCTCTCTAAATGATATCTGGTGCACAAAATCAGTTAAATGACAAATTCAGCTCTGCTACATCTACAGGAAGATTTGCCTTTCAAAGACTGGAAAAGCAAAGTGACAATCCCTATTTAACCAGAATTTTTTTTAGAGCTGAATTGTGTTTATATCTACATGAACACTTAACCTATTTTTTTTATATATAAATCAGAACAATAACAGAGTGATTTACTTGCAAAAGTTTAGATAATATTTTATTTGTAAATTAGTTGAGTGTTAAAGTAAAATAAATTATCACTTTAAAATGTGATAATTATAATATTCAGAAGATTATCATTACTTCATCTTGGTGACCATAAATATATGAAAGCAAGAAAAACAATTTATTTTTCTCCTTTGAATTCTGTCTGTTTCCAAAAGGTGCTTTCCAGAAAAAAGCAATTACAGGGGTGTTTCTCACAAAATTATTCTTAATTACTAAGAGAAAATTATAAATGAGTGCCTGCTACCTGCAAATGTACTAATACAACAAAAACATGTCACTCTATTCTCCTCACACACTGAGAAAGAGAACATATCAGCATTGCATTCTACATAAATGATATTCCACAACTTATAAAAAAGAACTCTAACCTTAGAGGTGTAGCTAAGGGTACAGCTCAGGGAAGCCAAACATCTGAGTGAGCCCCTAACCAGGTAACCATGTTTACAACTATGGTACCTTTATCGTGGGCATAGGGAACCTCAGCAGATGACCGTGATGATACTGAGAATAAATCTCTATGCAAACACCAACACCGATATTACCCCCACACAGTGACCATATAGTGGTAGTTATGTAAGGTACTAGCAGGAACGCGGGATGCAGTGACAAGCAGGAGGCAGAGCAAGAGTTAACGGGTTCTTTATGCAGAGAATTCTTGTCAGCAAATACTCCACGCAGGGAGTTCGCAGATATGTAACAATACAAATACAGGAGAGGTAAACGGTGGAGATGCAACATTAATAACAAACAGTAAAAAACGAATCAACTTATCAGTCTGTGGCTCCCGGACGGAAGAGGTTGTAAGATCCCACGATGACAGTGCAAGTGGCACGAGACATCTCTGAAGTGGTCCCGGATGAAATTGAAGCATTGTCTCTGTACTGAAACTGCGTATCCTGGCCTTTCCAGACATGATCTCCCGGCCCTGGTACACGGTGTAGTACGAGAGGTAGAAGATGGTACGGCAAGTGTGGCACAAAGTCCCGGAGTGGAGGCCACAGCAGGGCCTAGTGAATCAGCGTGTACCGCGAGGTCAGTACTGTGAAGCTTGTCAAATATTGTGAGGGGTACTGACCGGTCAGGGCTCTTGGGTACGGAAGTCTTCAAGGTGCTCAGCTCTAAATTGGAAGGAGTAGTGGAGTCCTCTGGAATGGTAGAATCCGTTGGCAACGTAGGAGGCCCGGATGTGTCTGTACTCTCTGAAACATCTTCCTGGTGGACCCTGAGCCCCTTTCTGTACTTTCCTCATTTTATTCTTCTTCTTTTATGGCAGGAACTGACTCGAAGGTCTCTGGTATCTTTTCCACTTGTACTGGATTTTTAGACAAGCAAGGCTGAAGCATGTTTCGATGAACTACTCAAGTAGTAGAGTTTCTGTCTCCTTCAAATTGAATCTCATATACATGTCCTTCAGAGCTGACTCATCTTTTTACCTAATAGAGGGTCTCTTTTCTAGCGATTTGAAGAAACCCCTACCCATGAGCAGTTCTCTTCTGGATCTAACTCTAATTTGGTGATCCCTTTTCCACGTCGGCCGAACAGGAGTGAGTAGGGAGTGTAAAACGTGGTACTGTGCACTCGATTGTTATAGACCCAGACCAATTCAGAAACAAATTTAGGCCACTGGGTCTTCCAATCTTCTTCCAAAGTTCTCAGCATTTGGATCAAAGTACGGTTGAAACATTCATAGGCGCCATTACCATGTGGATGATACGGTGTAGTCCGAGATTTGTAAATTCGGTACATGTGATGCAATTCCTCCATCACCTTTCCCAAAAAGTAGGCTCAATGATCTGAATGAATCCATTTTTGACAGCCATAAATTTGATTAAAATTTTTACAGATTTTTTACAGATGGCATATGCAGCTGATTCTGCAGTTTGGTCTCTGGTAGGAGTCACAACATCAAATTTTGTAAAATTATCTACCATTAATAAGCAACGTTCATATCCATGGTGAGCCGGCCCAATAGTCAAATAATCTATCATCAATAACTCAAAGGGAGCGGATGTCACTATGGACTGTATCGGAGCTTTCTGCTCTGGTGGTTTCGCCAGTTCACACTTCTGGCAAGCTATGCATGTCTCTTCAACTACTGCCTTCAGACAAGGATGATAAATGAAATGCTGCAACCTCTGAAAAGTCTTTTCCTGGCCAAAGTGCACTCCTTTTCATGGGCCTCGGTGGAAATCTCGGTTAAGAGAGTCTCTGGAACTAGGACCTGCCAGGTGGCCAACAGCTCCATCTGAAGTTGCACTTTCCGATAAAGCAAACCATTTTTCATCTGGAGGCGTTCCCACTGGTGAAGAATCCGCAGAGTTTCTGGAGAAAGAGTGTCCCTCTCTGACAGACTGGGGAGTCTCTTCGAAGTTACACACCGCCTCAATAGAGCAAGCTCCCCATCTTCTTGTTGCAACAGGACCCAGTCAGTCTTGGATTGCCCTAAAACTCCTCCCGGGATCTGTGTTTTTATCTGGTCCTGCGTCGCCACCACCGACCTGGCGGCTCTAGAAACCTGGGAATCTCCTCCCTTTCCAGTTCCTCATCTCTATTCCGTCCAGGTACCTGATGTCTTATCCTGGATAGAGCATCAGCATGAATGTTCTCTGCTCCCCTCTTGTACGCGATTCTATAGTGAAACTTCACTATTCTGGCCACCCATCGTTGCTTCAGGGCCCCTAGCTTCACATTTTCCAGATGAGCCAGGGGATTGTTATCGGTGCTCACTAGAACTTCAGACCCGGACAAATATTCCGCGAACCTCTCCGTCACAGCCCACACCAACACGAGAGGCTCCAACTTGAAGGAACTGTAATTGTCCAGATTATGTTCGGAATCGTGAAGGGACCGACTAGCATAAGCGATCACCCTCTCTCTCCCGCCCTGCATCTGCGACAACACAGCCCCAAGTCCATGTAAACTCCCTTCAGTGTGGAGAATAAAAGATTAAGAAAAGTCCTCATAAGCCAACACAGGAGCTTCCGTCCATGCCATCTTCAGGTCTAGAAAGGCTTCCTTCTGATGTTCTTTCCAGCAAATATTCCAGTTCTTTGAGCCTGAGGATGCTCCTTTCAACAGTTCCTGTAGCAGTCTGGCCTGGCGAGCATAGTTTTTCACAAAGCGGCACTAATACCCAGTCAGTCCTAGAAACGCTCGAACATCCTTCACTGTCTCTGGAGTGGGCCAATCTTGTATCACAGCGATCTTCTCATGAGTGGGTTTTACTCATTCAGCAGACACAACATGACCCAGGTACTCAATCTGAGCGCAGAACAGATGACATTTTGAGGTTTCACCTTCAACCCATATTTCTGCAAGAAACTCAACACTTGTTCTAGACATTGTAAGTGTTCCTCAAACTAGCAGCGTAGACTATAATATCGTCTAAATAAATTAGCGCAGCTTCAAAGTTCAGATCACCAAGACACCTTTGCATGAGACGTTGAAAAGTTCCAGGGGCATTAGCCAAGCCGAATGGCATCCAGTTGAATTCGAATAAGACCATGGGTAGAATAAAGGCAGTCTGTGCTCGATCCCGTTCTGACATCGGTACTTGCCAATGGCCGCTGGCGAGATATAATGTCAAAAAGAATTCGGCCTTCCGAGAGCAGAGAGACTCTTCAGTAGAGTTGAGCGAAACAGGTCAGTCAATTTAAAAAAAGACCGACTTTCGCCAAAGTCGGGTTTCCCTGAGTGAAACCCGACCATAGCTTGAGGTCGGACACGTGTTCGGCGACCCGAGCGCCAAAGTTGGTTTTCCCATAATGCTTCAAGGGCCTTTTCTCGGCCAATGAGCAAGGACACAGACTGTGGGCAATGCGATGACATGGGCAGCGGCCAGCACCATCTTAGAGAAGGGCATTACAGTGATTGGCTTGCTTTGTGTGGCGTCACAGTGCCTATAAAAGCCCTCACCACCGACCGCCATTTAACTTCTGCTGATCTTAGCATAGGGAGAGGTTGCTGACACTGGTTTTCAGTAGGGAGTAGGGTTGAGCATTCCGATACTTCCGATACCTGAAATCCAATGTAAGTCTATGGGAACAAAATATCGGAAGTACTTCCGATACTTACTTCCGATATTTTGTTCCCATAGACTTACATTGGATTTCAGGTATCGGAAGTATCGGAATGCTCAACCCTAGTAGGGAGAGCTTTAGGCAGGAAAACCACAATAATTCTGTGCTTGTGCTGATAGCGATTAGCTGTACACTTAGTGTGCAGAGACAGTGGAGGAATTTCTTGTGTGCAGCAGCGCTGGTTCTTAGGCTGGCTGCCAGTGAGAGGGGAGGAATTGCTTGTGTGGAGCAGCAGAGCTGATTATTAGGCCGGGATCACACATGCGAGTAAGTCGTCCGACACTCGCATGTGAAATCCCAGCTCTGGCGCCGGCACTCGGGAGTGGAGCGAGCGGCTGCATATAGTTCTATGCAGCCGCGCGCTCCACTCCCGAGTGCCGGCACCAGAGCTGGGATTTCACATGCGAGTGTCGGACGACTTACTCGCATGTGTGATCCCAGCTTAGGCTGGCTGCCAGTGAGAGGGGAGGAATTGCTTGTGTGGAGCAGCAGAGCTGATTATTAGGCTGCCTGCCAGTAAGAAGGGAGGAATTGCTTGTGTGGAGTGTGGCGCCCCTGAGGGTCCAGTCGCCACAGAGGTACTGCATCTCAGTCAGAGATGTAGTATTTCAACTTTCAGGTAAGGTGGAGACATTACACCTGGCTCTGGCAACACTGCATCCAACACACACACATTAGTTGAGTTCCTATGCCTCAGCTAGCAAAGGGTGTTAGATGGTGGGTGGAGCTTGTGGGTCAGAGCAGTAGTTAGTGGGAAGTGAGGAGAGTGTTCCCCCTTGGGGGAGGAAGGAGATAGACATGTTTGAGACATCTCTCCCATGGGGGAGAGGGGAAGAGATATAGTCGTGTAGCAGGAGGAGCTGCTCATAGACAGGAAAGAGAAAGGAAGGTTCCTTGGAAGGGAAAAGTAAAGATGTATATCTTCGTACCGTGTTAGCCAGTAGATAGAAAAATATTTAGAGTTGAGAGTCCTCAGTGGTTGATACCTTTTAATGGCTAACTGAAAAGATGGTAACAAATTGCAAGCTTTCGAGACTACTCAGGTCTCTTCATCAGGCTGAACTAATACAAAATCTGAAGAATCACATATTTATACACAAAAACACAGAAAAAATGCAATAGGTAAGACAAGTGACGTGAAGCAGAATAGTCATTATGGCAGAGGAATGAGCATAAATATTGGAACAATTCATAGATAAGGAGAGAAAGTTTTTATTACCCTCTGATTGGGGTCTGGTAATGTTTTGTGATGTTTTCACAGGGTATTTGGAGTAAATTCCTTAATTGATGTAATAGGCCATAAAACCATGTGACAGGTTCATTCCAGCATTAAGAGTGTCAAAGGTCACCATCAATTTGTATTCGCAAATTCTTCTCTGCCTTTGAGATGTGAATCTGCTTCTTAGTACCAGTATTTTCATATCTGACATGCTATGATCAGGGGAGCAAAAATGTTTTGCCACAGGTAGATCCATTCTTTTTTCTCTTATTGCGTGGCGATGAGAATTCATCCTTGTTCTCAGTTTTTGCCTGGTCTCCCCCACATACAGACCCCCAGTTGGACATTTAGTACATATAATTAGGTACACAACATTAGATGTGATGCAGCTGAAAGTACCTGGTATCTTGTAGTCCTGATGTGAGTTGGGGATCTTTATCTTGTCCGTGGTCATTATAAATGGACAGGTTTTGCATTTCTTCTGATTGCAAGGCAAGGTTCCTGCAGCTGTTGGGGAGGACAGGGAACTTCTGACAATGATGCTTCTTAGATTTGGGGGCTGCCTAAAACACAGTAGTGGGGGGTCTGGAAATATGGATTGTAACCGGGCATCTTTTTGTAGTAAAGGTTGTAGTTTCCGTGCAGCTCCCCTTAGCACCTCCAGATTTGGATTGTAGGTGACCACTAAAGGCACCCGGTTATTTTCTTCTTTAGCTTTGTAATGTAGCAGGTGATCCCTTGATATTCTGGTGGCTCTAGTGGTCACCTACAATCCAAATCTGGAGGTGCTAAGGGGAGCTGCACGGAAACTACAACCTTTACTACAAAAAGATGCCCGGTTACAATCCATATTTCCAGACCCCCCACTACTGTGTTTTAGGCAGCCCCCAAATCTAAGAAGCATCATTGTCAGAAGTTCCCTGTCCTCCCCAACAGCTGCAGGAACCTTGCCTTGCAATCAGAAGAAATGCAAAACCTGTCCATTTATAATGACCACGGACAAGATAAAGATCCCCAACTCACATCAGGACTACAAGATACCAGGTACTTTCAGCTGCATCACATCTAATGTTGTGTACCTAATTATATGTACTAAATGTCCAACTGGGGGTCTGTATGTGGGGGAGACCGGGCAAAAACTGAGAACAAGGATGAATTCTCATCGCCACGCAATAAGAGAAAAAAGAATGGATCTACCTGTGGCAAAACATTTTTGCTCCCCTGATCATAGCATGTCAGATATGAAAATACTGGTACTAAGAAGCAGATTCACATCTCAAAGGCAGAGAAGAATTTGCGAATACAAATTGATGGTGACCTTTGACACTCTTAATGCTGGAATGAACCTGTCACATGGTTTTATGGCCTATTACATCAATTAAGGAATTTACTCCAAATACCCTGTGAAAACATCACAAAACATTACCAGACCCCAATCAGAGGGTAATAAAACTTTCTCTCCTTATCTATGAATTGTTCCAATATTTATGCTCATTCCTCTGCCATAATGACTATTCTGCTTCACGTCACTTGTCTTACCTATTGCATTTTTTCTGTGTTTTTGTGTATAAATATGTGATTCTTCAGATTTTGTATTAGTTCAGCCTGATGAAGAGACCTGAGTAGTCTCGAAAGCTTGCAATTTGTTACCATCTTTTCAGTTAGCCATTAAAAGGTATCAACCACTGAGGACTCTCAACTCTAAATATTTTGGAAGGGAAAAAGGATTCTCAGAGAGACACGGCTGAGCTGAAAGCTACAGGTGGGCTCATTCCAGGACTGGCGGACGCCGGCTGGGAGAATCCAGGTCGCAGAAGGGACTCGGCCCCTAGACCAGTGGAAGAACTTTATGACTCAGCTAGCAAGCCGACAGCTGTGTTAACTTTAGGGATCACAGCCACAACCGCAAGTATCTTCTCCGGGAAGGAAAGCTATATAGGATCAAGGAAATGCAGAGAGAGAACGTTGTCCTGGAGGATCCGCAGTTTCTAAACTGGTACACTGCTTAGCGAGGTGCTGGAAGGAAGAAAGGAGTGGGAAATCATCACAGTGAGATGGCCAGGGAAGGCATATACTGACAGGGAGCTTTGGACTAGTGTTCTCCATCCACCTGGGAGTTGGCTGTACTCCTCACCTGGAGGACGTGGCACCAAGCGGGCACCTGTACTGTGCACACCTGAACTGTGAGTAAAGCTTTGGAAACTGCAATTGACTGTCTCCTCAAGTTCTTCATTCGACGCACATCCCACTCTGCTACATCTCCCAGCATCATTACCATCTACACCATCTCCCTGCCCTGGAACAACATAGCCTCACCTGTGGGAGGCTTTACCATCTCACCATCGCTGCACCATGCTGCATCTCACCATCTGTCCCAGAGGATCTGCACCACAGCGCTGGTCACCTCTGACCAGAAACCACAGGTGGCGTCACGAATACTATACTACAAACTCTATCATCCCCTGTAAATATTCCCCTTTTATTGGACACCCAGGGCCACGGACCGGGTCACTGCTGCCATGACACATCCCTTATAACACCGGCCCGGTACCGAGTATCCCACTGCCCTGGTGGGCAATCCAAGAGCAGCATAGCTGATTATTAGGCTGCCTGCCAGTGACAGAGGAGGAATTTCTAGTGTGCAACAGCAGAGCTGATTATTAGGCTGCCTGCTATCTGTGTGTACCCTGCTGTGCAGACTGCTTTTTAACACAGCACCTACACAGCACTAATACTTTAATTTTTTTCTGCACAGTTACCGAGCGTTCATTTTTTCCCACATCGTATAGAACTGTACGCTCCTCACACTACCGTGTACAGGCTGGTATCACGGACAAATACATGCTGACTATCTGTGTGTGTGCGGAAATATATACGGTGATTTCAATTTTCCCCGAAACCGTATACAGCTGGTATCTTCTGATATAGTACCGTTTTTCTCCCTTCTTTATTATGGTCAAATCCATACTGAATGAGCATGTGTGTGCTATTCCTGAAATATATACGGAGATTTAAAATTACCCCAACACTGTGTACAGCTGTACGCTACTGATACAGTACACTTTTTCTGCTTTTCATACTCTGGAGTAATCCATACTGACCCTGTGAGCATGTGTGTTACTCCTGAAATATATACGAGATGTAAAATTACCCAACACTGTATACAGCTGTACGCTACTGATACAGTACATTTTTTCTGCTTTTCATATTCTAGTGTAATCCATACTGAGCCTGTGAGCGTGTGTGTTACTCCTCAAAAATATAGGGAGATTTAAAATTACCCCAACACTGTATACAGCTGTACGCTACTGATAAAGTACACTTTTTCTCCTTTTCATATTCTGGTGTTATGCATACTGAGCCTGTGACCATGTGTGTTACTCCTAAAATATATACGGACATGTAAAATTACCCCAACACTGTATACAGCTGTACACTACTGATACAGTACACTTTTTCTGCTTTTCATATTCTGGTGTAATCCACACGGACCCTGTGAGCATGTGTGTTACTCCTCAAATATATAGGGAGATTTAAAATTACCCCTACACTGTATACAGCTGTACGCTACAGATAAAGTACACTTTTTCTCCTTTTCATTTTCTGGTGTTATCCATACTGAGGCTGTGACCATATGTGTTACTCCTGAAATATATCCGGAGATTTAAAATTACCCCAACACTGTATACAGCTGTACGCTACTGATACAGTACACTTTTTCTGCTTTTCATATTCTGGTCTACTCCATACTGAGCCTGTGAGCATCTGTCTGTTATTCCGGAAATATATACGGAGATTTAAAATTACCCCAACACTGTATACAGCTGTATGTTACTGATACAGTGCACTTTTTCTGCTTTTCATATTCTGGTGTAATTCAAACTAACCCTGTGAACGTGTGTGTTACTCCTCAAATATATACAGAGAATTAAAATTACCCCAACACTGTATACAGCTGTACGCTACAGATAAAGTACACTTTTTCTCCTTTTCATATTCTGGTGTTATCCATATTGAGGCTGTGACCGTGTGTATTACTCCTGAAATATATACGGAGATTTAACCCCTTCACCCCCAAGGGTGGTTTGCACGTTAATGACCGGGCCAATTTTTACAATTCTGACCACTGTCTCTTTATGAGGTTATAACTCTGGAACGCTTCAACGGATCTTCGCGATTCTGAGATTGTTTTCTCATGACATATTGTACTTCATGTTAGTGGTAAAATTTTTCTTAGATTTAGCTTGCGTTTATTTTTGAAAAAAATGCAAATATGGCGAAAATTTTGAAAATTTTGCAATTTTCAAACTTTGAATTTTTATTCCCTTAAAACAGAGAAATATATCACACAAAATAGTTAAGAAATTACATTTCCCACATGTCTACTTTACATTAGCACAATTTTGGAATCAAAATTTTTTTTGTTAGGAAGTTATAAGGGTTAAAAGTTGACCAGCGATTTCTCATTTTTACAACAAAATTTACAAAGCCATTTTTTTTAGGGACCACCTGACATTTGAAGTCACTTTGAGGTGTCTATATGGCAGAAAATACCCAAAAGTGACACCATTCTAAAAACTGCACCCCTCAAGGTACTCAAAACCACATTCAAGAAGTTTATTAACCCTTCAGGTGCTTCACAGTAACTAAAGCAACGTGGAAGGAAAAAATGAATATTTTACTTTTTAGCCACAAAAATTATCTTTTACAAACTTTTTTTTTATTTTCACTAGGGTAAAAGGAGAAAATGGACAGATAAGGTTGTTATGCAATTTCTCCTGAGTACGCCAATACCCATATGTGGGGGAAAACCACTGCAGAGCTCGTAAGGGAAGGAGCGACGTTTGACTTTTTCAAACTAAAATTGGCTGGAATTTAGATTGGATGCCATGTCGCGTTTGGAGAGCCCCTGATGCGCCTAAACAGTGGAAACCCCCCACAAGTGACACCATTTTGGAAACTAGACCCCCTAAGGTACTTATCTAGATCTCTTGTGAGCACTTTGAACCCTCAAGTGTTTCACAAAAGTTTATAAAGCCTGGGTGTGAAAAAAAAAATCAATTTTCCACAAAAATGATTTTTTAGTCCCAAATTTTTGAATTTTCCCAAGGAAATTGGACCCCAAAAGTTGTTGTCAATTTGTCCTGAGTACGCTGATACCCCATATGTGGGGGGGGGAAACTGTTTGGGCGCACGGCAGGGCTTGGAAAGGAAGTAGTAACGTTTTGGAATGCAGACGTTAATGGGGGTCATGTTCCGTTTGCAGTGCCCCAGATGAGCCTATACAGTGGAAACCCCCCACAAGTGACCCCATTTTGGAAACTAGACCCCCTAAGGAACTTATCTAGATCTTTGGTGAGCACTTTGAACCCCCAAGTGCTTCACACAAGTTTATAATGCCCGGGCATGAAAATAAAAAATCCTATTTTTTTCCCACAAAAATTATCTTTTAGTCACTATTTTTTTATAAGGGTAACAGGAGAAATTGGACCACATAAGTTGTTGTACAATTTGTCCTGAGTACGCTGATACCCCATATGTGGGGGGGGACCACTGTTTGGGCGCACGGCAGAGCTCGGAATGGAAGGAGCACCATTTGACTTTTTCCAACCAAAATTGGCTGGAATTGAGTTTGGATGTCATGTTGCATTTGGAGAGCCCCTGATGTGCCTAAACAGTGGAAACCCCCCACAAATGACCCCATTTGGGAAACTAGACCCCCTAAGGAACTTATCTAGATTTTTGATGAGCAATTTGAACCCCAAGTGCTTCACACAAGTTTATAACGTAGAGCCGTAAAATTTAAAAATCATATTTTTTCCACAAAAATGATCTTTTCACCCCAATTTTTATTTTTCCAAGGGTAACAAGACTCCAAAAGTTATTGTGCAATTTGTCCTGAGTGCGCTGATACCCCATATGTGGGGTAAACCACTGTTTGGGTGCATGGCAGAGTTTGGAAGGGAAGGAGCGCCGTCTGACTTTTTCAACGCAGAATTGGCTGGACGCCATGTCGTGTTTGGAGAGCTCCTGATCTGCCTAAACAGTGGAAACCCCCATAAATGACACCATTTTGGAAACTAGACCCCTCAAGGAACTTATCTAGATGTGTGGTGAGAACTTTGAACCCCAGGTGTTTCACTAAAGTTTATAACGTACAGCCTTAAAATAAAAAATCCTTTTTTTTTTTTACAAAAATGATTTTTTCGCCCCCAATATTTTATTTTCACAAGGGTAACAGAAGAAATTGGAACCCAAAAGTTGTTGTCCAATTTGTCCTGAGTACACTGATACCCAATATGTGGGCGAAAACTACTGTATGGGCACACGTCGGGGCTCGGAAGGGAAGTAGTGACGTTTTGGATTGCAGACCTTGATGGAATGGTCTGGGGGCGTCATGTCACATTTGGAGAGCCCCTGATGCACCTAAACAGTGCAAACCCCCCACAAGTGACCCCATTTTGGCAAATAGACCCCACAAGGAACTTATCTAGATGTGTGGTGAGCACTTTGAACCCCGAAGTGCTTCACAGAAGTTTATAACGCACAGCCGTAAAAATAAAAAATCCTTTTTTTTTACAAAAATGATTTTTTCGCCCCCAATATTTATTTTCACAAGGGTAACAGGAGAAATTGGACCCCAAAAGTTGTTGTCCAATTTGTCCTGAGTACGCTGATACCCAATATGTGGGAGAAAACTACTGTATGGGCGCACGTCAGGCTCGGAAGGGAAGTAGTGACGTTTTGGATTGCAGACTTTGATGGAATGGTCTGGGTGCGTCATGTCGCATTTGGAGAGCCCCTGATGCACCTAAACAGTGGAAACCCCCCACAAGTGACCCCATTTTGGAAAATAGACCCCACAAGGAACTTATCTAGATGTGTGGTGAGCACTTTGAACCCCGAAGTGCTTCACAGAAGTTTATAACGCACAGCCATAAAAATAAAAAATCTTTTTTTTTTTGCAAAAATGATTTTTTCGCCCCAATATTTTATTTTTACAAGGGTAACAGGAGAAATTGGACCCCAAAAGTTGTTTCCCAATTTGTCCTGAGTACGCTGATACCCAATATGTGGGAGAAAACTACTGTATGGGTACACGTTGGGGCTCGGAAGGGAAGTAGTGACGTTTTGGATTGCAGACTTTGATGGAATGGTCTGGGGGCGTCATGTCGCATTTGGAGAGCCCCTGATGCGCCTAAACAGTGGAAATCCCAACAAGTGACCCCATTTTGGAAAATAGACCCCACAAGGAACTTATCTAGGTGTGTGGTGAGCGCTATGAAGCCTCAAGTGCTTCACAGAAGTTTATAATGTTGTCATGTGTGCATTGCCACGAAGATCGTCGCGGTTGCACATTTTGACTTCTCACAGCTGAGTTGCTGTTTCTTTGTGTTTGGCAACTAGGGAGTTAATTCTGTCTGTGCTCGGTGCTGGGACTGGGTGCAGTTTCTCCCGGCTGCAATTGATTATTTGTTGATTGGTTTCCTTTAAATTCCTGGTTGTCTGATTTGGGAGTTGCCAGTGAAATCCTTCATTCAGTCCACAGATAGGAATGAATCTGTATTGACTTAAGTTGAGAGCTCCTTAGTTGTTTTAAGTTCAACTTGCTTAGAGTTTATTTCCCAGACCATTTATGTTCCTTCGGTGTTTGAGTGTGTATGCAAGTGAGTGCTATCCTGTCTGTCTTATATGTCTTATCTGTGTATTTAGCTGAGATCAGCCCATATCCCTTTGGTGGTAATCAGGATCCTTCTTAGGACTGATTACAGGGTTCAGGGGCTGATAGGAGACAGGGTTAGGCTGGAGACTTGGACCTCTGAACCATTATCAGTACCTCCAAGGTAAGGGATTAGTTAGGACCCCAGTGTAGGGTCAGGTTAGACCCCGGTCCTCCTCTTTCCTGTTACAGCTCATCAAGTCCTCAAGATTAACCCTGAAGTAAACAGAAATCGTTTCTGCACATCTAGTCCTCAAGATTTACCCTAAGTTCTGCAGATATCGTGTCAGGTAAATCTATTTTATACTTACATTCTGATGTTGCTAAACTATATGTTGTATAGAGTGTGGTTCCTGTATAAATAGTTTACTGACATTGTATTCATATCATTAGACAGCGTGACATTTTCACTGGCCATAAAAATTATCTCTAGTTACCATGGATCCAGTAGCCCAGCTGGCTCTGCAGTTGCAGGGATTATCCATGGAGCTGACGGACATTAAGTCCAAAGTTTTGTCTCCCCTGGAGCAAACCAGAGTTGAACCTAAAGTAGCTCTCCCAGATAGGTTCACTGGTGGGCGAGACAAATTTTTTACCTTCCGGGAGGCATGTAAATTGTATTTTCGGCTTCGGCCGCGATCATCAGGGAGTGATGAGCAAGAGAGTGGGAATTGTTATCTCACTTCTTCAAGGGGACCCTCAATCCTGGGCATTTTCCCTTCCTCCGGGATCCCCGGCTCTACAGTCTGTAGATCAATTTTTTACTGCCCTGGGATTGGTATATGATGACCCAGATCGGGTCTCTCTTGCTGAGACCAAATTACGTAAGATACAGCAGGGAGATCGTCCGGCGGAGGAATTTGCTTCTGAGTTTCGTAGATGGGCCACGGATACTCAGTGGAATGACCCAGCTCTTAGGAGCCAGTTTTGTCATGGGCTTTCTGACAAATTAAAAGACGTTTTGGCTCAGTATGAGTCTCCTCCTTCTCTGGAGGCTGCTATAGCCCTAGCTAGACGGCTTCGGGAGAGGGGTGAGGTAACTTCACTCCCTGTTGTTACTCCACCTACTACTAAAGTCCCTTATGTTGAGGTTCCCCTTGTCTGTTCGGATGAACCTATGCAGTTGGGAGGGACATCTTTTCGTAGTAGGGGATTGGCGGCACGCCGCAGGACTAGAAGGTGTTTTTTTTGCGGGAAAGAGGGACATTTTGTTGGAGAATGTCCATCCTGTGTCTTGTTAAGTAAAAAGTCGCCGGAAAACTGCTAATCCCAGGTTGTGTGGTGGACGACAACCTGGGAGTATGTATTTCATCCGCCGGTTCTTCTCAGTTCCTTGTACCAGTGGAGGTGGTGGTTGGTACTAGAGTGAAGAGATTGTCTGTTCTTCTGGATAGTGGTTCCGGGGCTAATCTGGTTGACGCTCAGTTTGCTCAGGCTCAAGGTATGCATCTGAGTGTATTGGTCAAACCAATCCTATTTTCTCCATTCACGCCAGGCCTCTCGGCCAAGGTAGCTTTGTTCATGAGGTTCATAACATTGACCTTCGGGTAGGGGCAATACATAGGGAACAATTATCTTGTTATGTGTTGGAGGGTCTACCTACTCCCATTGTGTTGGGACTTCCTTGGCTGGTTAAACATAACCCTGTTGGCAGTCCAGAGAGATAAGCCAATGGGGTGAGTTTTGCAAAAGCAACTGCATGAACACAGTCATCAGTGCGGTCGTGCCTAGTACATTGCCTCCTTTTTTGGAGGATTTTGGGGATGTTTTCTCTGAGGAGGGGTGTCGGGAGTTGCCTCCTCATCGCGTGTATGACTGCTCTATTAATCTACTTCCTGATGCTAAGTTGCCTAAAGCTAGGTTGTATAATCTTTCTGGTCCTGAAAGGCAGGCTATGAAAGATTATATTTCTGAAAGTCTGGCCAAAGGGCATATTAGACCTTCATCTTCCCCTGTGGCCGCGGGGTTCTTCTTTGTGAAGAAAAAAGATGGAGGCCTACGCCCTTGCTTGGATTTCCGCGAACTTAATCGGATTACTGTTCGAGATCCGTATCCACTCCCTCTTATTCCTGATCTCTTCAATCAAATTGTTGGCGCCAAATGGTTCTCTAAATTGGATCTCAGGGGGGCGTATAATCTGATTAGGATAAAAGAGGGGGATGAGTGGAAAACGGCGTTTAACACGCCGGAGGGACATTATGAAAACCTGGTCATGCCTTTTGGTCTGACTACTGCACCAGCAGTATTCCAACATTTTGTTAATGACATTTTCGTCACCTTGTGGGGCTGTTTGTGGTCGTATATTTGGATGACATTTTAATTTACTCGCCAGATCTTGTGTCTCACCAGGAGCATGTGAGACAGGTGTTGCAGATCTTGCGAGACAATAAACTATACGCCAAACTGGAGAAGTGTGTTTTTGCCGTACAGGAACTTCAGTTTTTGGGTTTTTTGGTGTCAGCCTCCGGTTTCCGTATGGACCCTGAAAAGGTGAGAGCAGTGCTTGAATGGGATCAGCCAGGGATCTTAAGGCTCTGCAGCGTTTTTTGGAGTTTGCTAATTACTACCGGAAATTTATTTGTAATTTCTCGTCTGTCGTCAAACCTCTCACTGACATGACGAGAAAAGGGACGGATTTTTCTAGGTGGTCGGACAAGGCTTGCCAAGCCTTTTCCTCTTTGAAGAGATGTTTTGCTTCGGCACCCGTTCTCATCCAACCAGATGTATCTCAGCCGTTCATTGTTGAGGTGGACGCGTCTGACGTAGGGGTGGGTGCTATATTGTCCCAGGGTCCGTCCCTGGTAAATGGCATCCGTGCGCTTTCTTTTCTAAGAAATTGTCGTCCGCCGAAAGGAATTATGATATCGGCAATAGGGAACTTTTGGCCATTAAAATTGGCTTTTGAAGAATGGCGTCACTTTTTGGAGGGGGCAGTCCACCCGGTCACCGTTATTACTGATCACAAGAACCTGCTGTATTTAGAATCCGCTAAGCGTCTGAATTCCAGACAAGCTCGATGGTCGTTGTTTTTTACCAGGTTTAATTTTGTCGTCACTTATCGCCCGGGGTCTAAGAATGTAAAGGCTGATGCCTTGTCTCGCAGTTTCCCAGGGGCCGGGAAAACGGATGACCCGATTCCTATCCTTCAGGAGGGGGTGGTAGTGTCGGCTGTATGTTCTGAGCTTGAGGAGGAGGTGTTAGAGGCTGAGGGGGACGCCCCTGCAGGACCTCCAGGGAGACTGTTTGTCCCGAATCAGTTGAGACAAAAGGTTATTGAGGCACATCATAATTCTGCTTTAGCAGGACATCCAGGGAGTAAGGCTACTTTAGATCTCCTTTCTCGCCGATTTTGGTGGGTTAACGCTAATAAAGATGTTATAACTTTTGTCGCGTCCTGTGGGGTTTGTGCTCGCTCTAAAACCCCTCATACCCGTCCGTCTGGGACCCTTTTACCCTTGAAACTTCCGGAGCGTCCATGGACTCATTTATCTATGGACTTCATTACGGACCTTCCTCCGTCGTCAGGGAATACTGTCATACTGGTGGTTGTTGACAGGTTCAGTAAGATGGCACATTTCGTTGCTCTTCCTGCACTCCCTAATGCTAAAACTCTGGCGCAGGTGTTCATTAGGGAGATCGTGAGACTTCATGGGTTTGCCTTCTGATGTGGTGTCAGATAGGGGGTCTCAGTTTGTGTCCAAATTTTGGAGGGCATTTTGTTTACGTCGGGGGATGCAATTGTCGTTTTCCTCGGCTTTTCATCCGCAGACCAATGGCAGACAGAGCGTCTGAATCAGAGTTTAGAGACATATCTCCGGTGTTTTGTCTCGGAGAACCAGGAGGACTGGTCTTCTTTCTTGCCTCTGGCAGAGTTCGCTCTTAACAACAGGCGGAGCGAGTCCACTGGTAAGTCCCTGTTTTTTGGGGCATATGGTTTTCATCCCCAGTTTTGTACTTTCAATGGGGGGGGTCCTTCTGGGGTTCCTGAGGAGGAGCGTTTCTCGTCGTCACTTGCTTCTGTGTGGAGAGGTGTATTGAATAATCTGAGTGCGATGGGGAACCGTTACAAACGTATGGCTGATAGGAGGAGAGTTTCTGGTCCAGATCTGAATGTGAACGATCTGGTATGGTTGTCTACCAGGAATATAAACATAAAGTGCCCTCCTGGAAACTGGGTCCCAGATTCATCGGGCCGTACAGGATCAGTTCCATAATTAATCCTGTGGCATTTCGTCTGGAACTCCCTCCTACATTTAAAATTCATA